>CM030359.1:294399507-294999507 GCA_017893485.1 Hemerocallis citrina | reverse complement strand
CATCGTTTTCAAACTAATTCTTACGCTGAATTAATAACTCTAAGAGATGAATCTGGTCCTAGGAAAAGAAACATGTAACATGCACACAAATACCAAGAGAACACACCCAGACGTGAAAAATGCTAAACTGTAGTATTCAGATGTCATATATCTGGATGATTACTGGTTGCATGTGCTTGGAACATGAATTGGATGGGCGATTGGAGTAGCCTTCCATAAATTTCCTGCACAAAGAAAGAAAAACAAGGGGGTCGGATTTTACCCAGATCATTCCACCTCCGATGCCTAAATCAGCATTTGAAGGATGTGTATAAAACACATACAAAAAGTAGAGTATGAGAGAGAGATAAAACGGGGGAGGAGACGAGGGTGGTCGCGCGCGATTGCGGAGTCGAGCGGCAGCTTGGAGCCATAACTGGAGAAGAGAGGAAGTTGTTGCCTAAGAAAGCGAGGGAAAGAGAATCGGGGAGGAGATGAGGCCGTGGTGGCGTGCAACTGCCAGTTGAGCGGCGGTACACTCTAGAGCCATAATGGGAGAAGAAAGGGGGTTGTGACCGAAGAGAGATAGATACCTTCGTTATGTTAGAGTGGGGGTAGGGATTTAGGGTTTAGTTATGGGTTCATAGACTTCAATTCGTGGATCGTAAGTTGGCCACACCGTAACATTACCCTCAATTCCGGATTATAATGCAAGTGCTTGCTCAGGCAACGAGTATAATGTATCGTATCTAAATTTCTACTGCATCTCATTTGCATTAATTTGGGTAGTTGACAGTAAACTAGTACACCAATTTAGGGTATACACACTTGAAGTGTTTGTCATTGGAACTCTAAAATATATTGATGCAGATGACATTGTTTTTTCGACTTCTTGGCCGAACTTGGTTGGTCAAAGGTTTTCGCCGAGCTATCCTTGATAGAGTATTTGAGACACCCTAGCGGGTGTTTGCCTCGGGGTGGGATGTTGAGACTGTGTTTTTTAGTCGTACTTATGTCCTTGACTAATCTGTAATAGCTTAACTTTCTTGATGCTCGACTTCTCACAGCATTTTCCCCTCTTTCTGTAAGTGTGCTTTGGTCATAAGTACGACTTAAAAAACAAACTTAAATAGCCAGACCAGTGGCAAACACCGACTAGGGTATTCGAGGTCCAAATTCTCAGTCAATAATAACTCTGTTAAAACCTTCAGAATGGCCAAAAGTCCCGACAACAATGACTCAGTTATCAATATATTTTGGACTTTCAATGACAAATACTTCGAGTCCGCTACCTAAACTAGCATACTAGTGCCACTATCCAAATAAATGCAAATAAGGTGCAATGGATATTTAGGTACAACAAAATGTACGCCCAAGTAAACACTGGCTCAGACTCAGAATCGGGAGCAATGTTTCGATGTTGCCAAATTAAGGTTCACGAACTGAAGTCTCATATATCCATAATTGAACCCTAAATCCCATCCACTCTTAACATAACTAGGGTCTCCTCTCTCTCCCTCAAAAGGCATAGCCCCTAACTTATGCACCTATTGCTCCATGCTGTCGTCGCTCGCACATTACTACAAGCGCTACCACCACGACCTCATCTCCTCCCTATTCTCTTTCACTCCCTCTTATTAAGACACAACTTCATCTCTTCTCTAATTACGATGCGCCCCTCAACTCCCGCAATCATGCGCAACCATGAGCGCCACCACCACGATCTCATCTCCCATATTATCTCTCTCATACTCCATTTATATGCATTATACACATCATAGGCATCGAAGGGAAGCCTGGTTCCGTCTAACGGTGTTTCTCAATGCTTGTGTAGGAAACTAGGGAAAGCACCCAATCACCCATCCAATTCACATCCCAAGCACGTGCAACTATTTGGATATATGACATCTGAACATTAGCACTAAAGGAAGGGTTGAGTCGAGCAACCAAAATTTGCACATCCAAAGCAGATTAAACTCTCATATGGTTTGATATGATCACCAAATCTCTCCTTCATTATACTAATGATCTTTTTGCATTTGTTTTACACTTTTACCTGTCATGAAGGCCAACTATGGTCATTGAATTTTAACTCAATCGAGCTCTACATAAAGGAGTTTAAACATAGTAGATACTAGTATGGTGAATAAATGATGGATTACTTTGATAGACTAAACATATAAAAACAGGTTTGATAGTGTTGTTTTTGAAACATCTTCTAGGGTGCTCAGTTAGGTACTGCATTCATGGTGTTAGCAAAATTGCCGGAACGAGTGTTTCAATTGAAAGATAGAGGTGTAGTGCCTTACATGAAATTAACAATGCGTGTATCACCACACACCTGCACACCATATCCTTGATTCATTCCCCTGTAAAGTTAGCTTCTATGCCATTTTGGTCAACTTAGGATTCCTATGGCATGAATATTGATCTTTGAATATGTAAATCACGTGCAGAATTACCAACACAGTTGGGCACCAATGCACTTGTACTACCCAAAAAGTTACACCTCCTGCTTGTTATATGGTATGGGTAAATAACTCGGTACATCTGAACTGTCCGATCACCACGAATCCTGAGATCTCTAAAAAGTAGATTCGTAATCACTCTGGGCCACTCACATGCCCACTACGTCAGGTTAGCCCACGGAAATGGCTCTTCCGGACCGATTATGGAACTCTCTCTGCCTATAAATACAGACCCCCCACCTCAGTTACCGGTTAATCAAGATTTTTGCCAATAAATACTAATTTACATCTCTGATTGCTGACTTGATCGTCGGAGGGCCGGTCGCCGAAAAAATTTCCGATGTTTTAGGCTTTTTTTTTGCAGATTTCGGTGGCCAACACCTAATGCAATCACCACCAGATCCACAAATTCCAATCAAATACTAGCATCTCATCAAGATCAAATCAATGGGATCAACGGCTGAGATATGAGATTTCCACCAATTACAAGAACTCATCATCTGTTGCTCCCACACCAGAAATCAGCAGGATCAGATTGGCATCAACTGTGAAAAACTTCAGATCCAGTCTCATACTTGGATCCTAAATCGTATCCGCCTTCTTCTCCCATGGCTCCTAGGAAGACAACTACCGCGGGGTGTCAGGCAGATCCCCTGCCTCCAGTTCATCTGTCTCGTAGTCGAGCGGCCACTCAAGGGTCACAATAGCTGCGAGTCGATCGTCAACAGTGGCCAGCTTCAAGCTTCTCTCATTTGGATTTGGTCATGAAAAGAGCCGAACACCCAGCAAATTCGGACCTTCGAAATCTTATCAACAATCACCAGAATGTGAAGAACATTTGCCATCACATTATCTGCTCCAAAAACGGCAAAGTACTGTCTGATCGCCAGAAGAGTTGCAGCCATGACTCCTCCCACGGGAGGAAAAAGGAGCGAAGCCTCCCTCCGAGAGATCAGCAAGCTCTGCATGGCCCCCGGAAGAGGAGGGCCACATAACCCGAGCCGAGTTTCAGGAATTCTGAAACAAAGTCCTTCAAGCTCTCCGAGGGAGAGAGCCAGAGACAACTACACGGATTATCCACGTCGGAAGAACCAACAACGAGCAGTCCTACTGGTCGACCCAATCTGATGGACGATAAGACGGAGTCCTAAACCAAATGCAGGAAATGAAGGACTGGCTCGCCCGAATAGAAAAAGATGTTCACCTCCCGGACAAACACCTTGTGGGAAGAGTTGAAATCTCACCTCATTGGTCCTCCATGTATAGAGTGGAGGATGGTCATTCTTTCGAAATCCTGGGGTTCGGAGTCCGTCTCTGAACGCTTATTAAGCGCTCAAAGAGGGGGAGAGGTTCTCTAGTCATTTCGAGTGAATTTAGACAAGTAGTTCCTACGGATAAGGGCTTCAATCTCATCTTTCAGCGCCCGACAATTATCGATCTCATGATCATTGTCTCGGTGAAACCGGCAGTAGAACCTTCTGTCCCGTTACAGATGTTCGACCGATGAGGGTGTCGAATCAACCTCTCTTCTTCCACCTCCATGAGGATAGCGGACACTCCCGTTGAGCGGAGGGAACATCTCGAACTGGGGTACTAGGAGAGGACACCTCTGTCTGGAGGCATCCTTCTGAGATTTTGGTGCTTCGGAGCTAGGGCTACAAACGAATCGAGTTATTCACGAGCTATTCGGCTCGAGCTCGGTCAAAGCTCGGCTCGAGCCGAGCTCGAGCTTGGGTTTTTTTTAGGCTAAGCTCGCGAACTATTCGGCTCGAATACGGTCAAAGCTCGGTTCGAACTGAGCTCGAGCCGAGCTCAAAACTGAGCTCGTTTCGTAAACGAGCTGAGCTCGAGCCTAAAGGTATTCGGCTCGGCTGGGCTCGATTGCAACCCTATTCGGAGCTATCCATTATCCTTTTTCCCTTGGCAGAGGATTCTTTCCAACCTCCGAGATGTAAGGACTCAGCTCGAATAGATTTCTCACATCGGAGCAGAAAGTCGGAAAAAAATCAAAGGAGACTTTCTAGCCTACGAGGTCTTTAAGAGATCATGTCGGACGTTGTATCTAAAGGCTGATGCCGCGACCCCGACATCAAAGAGAAAGATTGACTTAATCTCCCTGGTGAACCTCTGAGAAGTCTTGAAGGGACATCCTGTTCTATTTTAAATCGAGTAGGGAGGCACTCGTCTTTTCGGACTTACAGCTAGTCACAAAATGGAGCTAGCCGATAATACCACTCTAGCGGATCCCCGCAGCATGGCGGAAAACACATGGCAGAGCAGAGAATCCGAAGTGCTGAATCATTATGAGGATCTTGAACCCTCGATGTAATCAGTTGGGTCTGACTCGGCGTTGTAGGTCACAAACACAAGGGGCTTGAAGCTCCACTAGCCCGGAGTTTCGAGGATGTAGGAGAAGGGTGGTCGGACCGGGCGGCATCCCCTGCTTGACTGTTTTCCGTCATCCCCTGTTCGGGCGAGCCGGTTCTCCAATTTCTGCAGTCGCTTCAAAACTGTCTTCTTGTCTCACGAATCGGATCAACCCGTTGGGCTCCTCGTTGTCGATCCTTCCGATGCGCAGATTATTCGAGTAGTAGTCTCTGGCTCCCCCTCGACGAACTTCAAAGACCTCATTCTTAAATTCCTGAAACTCAACTCGGGTTATGTAGCCTTCCTCTTCCTAGCGGCCATGCAGGGCTCACTGATCTCTTGGAGGGCGGCTTAGCTCCTTCTCCTGCCCGTGGGAGGAGTGGTGGCTGCAGCGGCTGATGATCCGAGGGTCTTTCACCGTTTTTGGAACGGTTAATATTATAGCGTAGGTCCTTCTCATTCTGGTGATTAATGATACGATTTTAGATATTCGAATTTGGTGGGTGTTTGGCCCATTGCGCTACCAAACAAGAGGCACTTAGAGCTGGCCCATGTTGGCATTCAACTCGCTGCTGTTATGACCCTTGAGTGGCCTCTCGAATACAAAACGAACAAACTAAGGAGGCAGAAAATCCGTCTGATGCCACGCGGTAGTCATCTTCCTAGCCTTGGAGGCCA
Source organism: Hemerocallis citrina (assembly GCA_017893485.1). Classification (NCBI taxonomy): domain Eukaryota; kingdom Viridiplantae; phylum Streptophyta; class Magnoliopsida; order Asparagales; family Asphodelaceae; genus Hemerocallis; species Hemerocallis citrina. The sequence continues at coordinate 294,994,015 of CM030359.1, read as the reverse complement.
TGGGAGAAGAAGGCAGATACGATCTAGAATCTGAGTAAAGGCTGGATCTGAAGTTTTCCATACAGACGGTGTCAATCTGATGTTGCTGATTTTGGTGTGGGGGCAACAGATGATGAATTCTTCTATTTGGTGAAAATCTCAAATCTCAACGGTCCATCTGATTTTGATGAGACAAGTATTTGATTGAAATGAGTGGATCTGGTGTGGTTGCGTTGATTGTTGGCCGCCAGAAACCTACAAAAAGCTTAAAACATCGAATGTTCATCCGACGATTGGCACTCTGACGATCAACTCAGCAACCAGATATGTAAATTAGGGTTTAATGGCAAAAATTTTCATTACCTGGTAAATGAGAAAGGGGTCTGTATTTATAGGCAGTGAGAGGGTTCAGTAATGGGTCGGAAAGACCCCCTTCCATGGACTAACCTGATGTAGTGGGCATGTGAACGACCCACGAAAATTACAGGGCTACTTTTCGGAGATCTCAGGATTCGTGGCGATCGAAAGGTTCAGATGTACTGGGTTTTTTTACCCATATCAACTATGAATATGTTTAATGGGCACAACAGTGTGAGTATCACAACATGTACACAATTTTTAAACAAAAAATAAAAATAAAACACGTGAATGGTGTGGACTCATAGTGTTTTTAATGTACATATTGCTTCTAGTTTGTTAGTATGTGAAAAAAAACATGTATTGTAATTTAATAACTTTTAACAGCTAAAAATGACATTTTCTTGTTGCATGGACAATAATGATTACCAAACAAACATGTTGTATATAAAAGTAACAATAAAAGAAATGTGCAACACATGGTATTGCACGTCCTTATGACCCCTTAAAATAATTGTAATGAAATTCTCTTGCTAAATGCTTAAAATTAGATTAAAAAAAACACGGGCATAAAATGTGCTAAGAGTCATATCCATATGTCCATATTTTCACATTCGCTCTCTAGAAATAATAGCAATACATTTTCTGATAATAATAGTCATAGATAAACTATAATAATATGTACGTGTGATGTATGTGTTTCACTTTTACCATTTTTAAGAAACTGTTATTGAACAGAGTTAAGAGGGTATGGTGGTATGCAGATATGTAATGATAATTTTAAATTTTCAATAAACTTTTCTTACAGGTTTTGTTTTCCTTGTGTACATAATACTCCTCGACCACCAGGAATAGCATAACATTGAACTGATTCAGGAATTTTATTTCCTTAATCCACAATTCATCCCTCATAGGTCTATTATGCTATTTCCACAATATCAATCAATTTCAGAATGTGAAAGGGCCCTGTTAATGACAATAGTTCTGCTAGTGCCTCAGAGACCTCCACACACACACACCCAAAGAAAAAATAATAATAATAATAAAATAAACACACGCACGCACGCACACAACAACAACAACAACAACAACCACATTAAAATTAAAAAAACCCATCCATGTGTGCACATAAACACAGATACACACGAAAGCACACACAAAAAGACCTTCCAAAATGCCTAGAATACAAAATTGTCGGAGGAAGACGAGTAAAACTGTACTTGTCAGAAAGATTCGAATATATAACAACAAATACTTCATGGAATATCATATTTCCACAAAAAAGAAAGTGTCCTAATACTGTAATAGACATGCCATGTATGAGCCTTGAGACCAGCTGTAACCACTCCACAAGTTACCTCAACCAACCAATGATCATTGATGCTAAAGAAATACAACAAATTTTAGTTTTAGGACAAAAATGCTACATAAATACAACATAAATACAGTGTTCCCTAGATTTCTTAGGTACTACAACTACTTATCCTAATTCCTAACCAGTCATTTGCTACTCTGAGCCCGCTTCGTTAGTTTTAGGAAAAATGTTGATCCTATACTAATTGTCTTTGCATGCCAATAAGAGGTTTACACTAATGATCCTTCACCAAACCCTGATAATGTCAAAATCAACCTACAACTCATTTAAACCAAGTCCTGGTCTAGTTAACCAATTCAATTTTTATTCATAATTGTAGCCAATTTTGCTTCTCATAGCAAATTGTGTTAGTTTGTTTTCCAAAATTCAAATTCGCGTCCTGATTCTTTCAAAGAAAGATTATAAGGCACTAAACACTACAACCAATTTATCACAAATTAATAAACTATACACTCAACAGATCAAGAAAATCGCTACAAAATCAACAAAGACATCACCAAAGTGAATGATCGAATTGATACCCATGCCAAGCGCGGAAAGCTCGACTTCATTGTGCTGCTGCATATACCGCTGCAATTGACACAAACACAACCAACATAAACAAACAAAACCCTAAATAAGCCGTTAAAAATGGGGGGGGGGGGAAATCGGAGGAATAGTAGGAGAGGAGAGGCTAGAGCGACCTTAGCGAGGTTGACGTAGAAGAAGAGGGGCTTCTTGGTGTTTGAGACCTGGATCCGGTTCTTCTTGCGGGGGTCGTTGATTGTCAGGTTGCCGACGGCGTCGGTAATCTCCTCCATCTGCGCCATTTGTGAAGAGAAAGAGAAGGAGATGGAGAAGAAGAGAGTTGAAATCCTAACCCTAACCCTAAGTTCGGAAGAGAGGAGAAGGGAGGTTTGGGTAGCGACGCTTGCTTAAATAGCGGGACGAAGGCTAGGCCTGCTTCTTTCCTGATTTATTGAGGTGGGATGGGTGATTCACCACCGTTGGATTTAAAGGATGGTGGTGGACTTTTAGCCGTCCATTGTGCAGTTTGATTAGATTAAACTTGATCTTTATAAAATAAAATAAAATTTGTTTTTTTTTTTTTGGGTTGTTTCAGTACCTGTTCCCAACAAATATTGTAATTCTATAGTGCCCTTTCATAATTTATTAATTTTATATTGAGTAATGCTACGTCCACTACCCATTTCACTACATTTCACTTCACTAACTTAGCTGGCACACTCCAATAGATAGAGAAAGATAGAATAGTTGGGGTAACTCTCGAATAGGAGTATGTCACCTAAGGTAGTAAAGAAAATAGTAATGAATTTGGTAGTGGCTAAAGCATTACTCTTTTATATTAGTACTATATTTGACCGTGGGCACGTGTCTACGGCACGTTTCAGAATAATACAGCATATGAAAAGCCTTGTAAACAGTAAATCAACAATTATGTAGCTCAAGTTTGAACAACACGACAATAATTTGTTGTAAATAAAAGTCCATGTTTATATATATACACATATATATGATATGGCTAAAAATAGGGTTAAATCGGGACCGTCCAGATCGAGCACGAATCTTGAAGCATAGGGGTAAAAAGGTAATTTCACATACAGATGGATCCAAAACGGGTATTGGGTCTCCTTCTCACAGAACCAACCACCCGCAAATGAATCCACTTCAACGGGGCATGGGTCCCGACCCGATACAAGCCCAGTTCACCAAGAAGAGAATCAGGGCCACTGATTTGACTAAATCAAATCAACAAGCCTGATTAGCTCCCACCAGGGAATCAGGGGCTAATTTCCCAAAACAGAATAGGAGGATTTTCCTCCTGGCTGTTAGGCGGGAAATCAGGCCCCTAACCGTTCCAAAGGCGACTATAAATATCACCCCTCGACCACCATGACCAGGTTAATCACTTCTTCACCACTTAAGCTCTTTCTTAATCTTTTTCTGATTACTGACAAGAGCGTCGGAGGGTGCGTCGCCGGAATCAACCCCGGTGTCTCGCACTTCCTTGCAGGTTGCGGCGGGAGCAAGAAGGCTGAGTCAACTGTTCAGGTTTTTCTCGGACTTACAAATTCTATCTGTTTACCCCCACACCGAAATCAGCGGTAACAGATTGGCACCGTCTGTGGGAAAAACCACACGAACAGCCTCAGCCCATTCTCCGTCGTCCTCTGCAGTCATGCCGCCGAAGAAGATCAGATTCAGAGGGTCGAACCGTGTGGGCAACCTCACCGACCCGGAGAATGAAGTCCCAGTCAATCCTATTCCTCAGTCCGACCTCCCTCCGCCGACCCAGCAGGTCCCACCTCCTCCTCCCAAGCAGCAGCCCAACAATGGTCCGTCCGGTCATAACGGTCGGAAGGAGAAACAGCCCCTCAATCCGGGCCATGTCTCGGTCCATAATGGGTCCTCGGACTCGATGGCTTCTCATCATCCCGACCTCCGCATCACACTTCTGAACCGCCAGAAGGACGACGACCTCCGAACCCATCTCGACGAGAGGCGGGCCCGAGAGGGAGCCTCCCGCCAGCGTCAAGGTGAGCGGTCCCCACGTCGCCGGGACGGCAGAAGGTCTCCGGACCGCAGAGGTCGAGCGGCGTCCCCCGAGCGCCGAAGGAGGAGGTCCCATTCCCCCGGGGATCGGCGTCATCCGAGGGACCGAGATGTACCTATCAGTCGAGCCGATTTCCTCCAGTTTCAGGAGACCATTCTGCAGGCTCTCAATCTTCGGCAGAACGTCCAGAATGCTCAGAGGGCTCCGACGCCCCCCAGGGATCCCAGTCCTCGGCGCCGAACCCGGAGCCCTTCCCCGGCTCCCAGCCGCCAGCAGCGGGAACAAAGCCCTCGCCGGTCCCAGGACTACCGGCGCCGCAGTCCACGCTCCCTTCCTATGAAGAGGAGTCCGGGGGGTCATACGATTACCAGCAGAGGGACGACGCCCTCATCCGCCGTCTCCATGAGGTGGAAAGGCGTATCGGCCGCATGGACAGGGAGGAAGAGTCCCGAGCAGGAACCTTCCGTCCCAGCCGACCCTCCTTCTCACGGTCGATCATGGAGGCCCACATACCAAGGAGTTTCAAACTGCCACAATTTGAAACATACTCAGGGGAATCCGACCCGATCGATCACGTCGAAAGCTTCAAGACCCTGATGCTGATCCATCAAGCTTCCGACGCGGTGCTCTGCAGGACCTTCCCTACCACCCTCAGGGGGTCGGCTCGGGAATGGTATTCCAGGCTCGCCCCCTCATCCATCTTCTCATTCGAGCAGTTCGAGACGCTGTTCATAACTCACTTCGTGAGTAGCCGGCGAGCCGAGAAGACAAGTCTTTCCCTACTGAACCTGCGGCAGGAGAGGGAAGAGAAGTTGCGGGACTATGTGAAAAGGTTCACCGCAGAGGTCAGGTCTATCGCCTCCCTGGACCAGTCCGTGGCCACCGTGGCGTTCCAGTCGAACGTCCTCAACGCCAACCTCCGATCGTCCCTAGCCAAGAAACCGCCGCATGACTTCGCCGACCTCCTCCTGAGGTGCGAGAAGTACATCCGAGCCGAGGAGGCTGAAGCCCTTCCGAGCTTCGGAGGGCCCTCCGCGGGTTCGAAGAGGAAGGCGACGGGGGAAGAAGGGTCCAAGAAAGCTCAAAAGGACATTGGCGGCCAGCGCCGCCCTCCCCCCAGGTTCGAAAAATTCACTCCCCTCACCACTAATGTCTCTACTATCCTAATGGAGGTGGAGAAGGAGGGAGTCATCCCTCCAGCTCCGAGGATGCACACCCCGGCGAAGAGGAGGAACAAAGATAAGTGGTGTCGTTACCACCGAGACCACGGGCACGACACGAATGACTGCCGGGCTTTGAGAGATGAGATTGAAGCCCTCATTCGGAGGGGGCAGTTGGCCAAGTTCGTGAAGGCTAACGATCGGACAGATAGCAACTTCCCTCCGCCTCGGGGGGCTAACAAGCGCTCCGAGCGGCGCGAAGAGACACCCGAGTTCGAGGAGGAACGGGTTCTGCACTTGATCCACGGAGGCCCCATGGGGGGCTCCTCTAATTCCTCCCGGAAGGCCTTCGTCCGAGAGGTCAACTCGGTCCATAGTGCCCCTCCCCCGAAAGGTCTCGGCGTCCCTGTGTCTTTCTCCGATGCCGACCTCGAAGGGGTCCGAACCCCACACTGCGATGCCCTCGTCATCGACCTCCGCATGGCCAACTTCAAGGTGCAGAGGATTTTGGTGGACAACGGGAGTTCGGTCAATATCCTTTTCCTCTCAGCCTTCCGAGGCCTGCAGCTGTCCCGAGACCATCTCAAGCCGGCCGGTTACACTCTCCACGGGTTCACGGGGGTCCCGGTAACCGTCGAGGGGGTGATAACCCTAGACGTTACTGCGGGAAGCACCCCTACTACCCGGACCGAGCCGATGGACTTCATGGTCGTCGACGTCCCGGCAGCATATAATGTCATCCTAGGCCGCCCCGGCCTAGCCGCCCTGGAGGCTGTCCCCTCGGCATACCATTTGAAAATGAAGTTCCCCACTCGGTCGGGAGTAGGGGAAGTCAGGGGAAGCCAGGAAACAGTCCGGAAGTGCTACATGACTTCCACCGGGGGACCAGTGCTCTCACTCGAGACGCTGGAAATCCCCGAGCCGAAGGCCCGCCAGACGTCCGAGCCGGCGGACGAATTGGAAGAAGTGCTCTTCTCGGACGAGGATCCGAGCCGGAAATTTCTCATCAGTAAATCCCTGCCGACCGCACTGTGTTCGGACCTGATTAAATGCATCCGGGACAACCGTGACCTGTTTGCATGGTCAGTCGCGGACATGCCCGGCATTTCCGATGAGCTCCTCGTCCATCGCTTAAGTGTCGAACTGGGGTGCAAACCGGTCCAGCAGAAGAGGCGAAAGTTCGCTCCCGAGTGACAGCAGGCCATCAAGGAGGAGGTTGATAAACTTCTAAAGGCCAAGTTCATACAGGAGGTAAATTATCCCCAGTGGCTGTCGAACGTTGTAATGGTCAAGAAGTCCAATGGCTCGTGGAGGATATGCATTGACTTCACCGACCTGAACAAGGCGTGTCCGAAGGATCCCTTCCCGCTCCCGAACATCGACACCCTTATCGACGCCACCTCGGGCCATGAGCTCCTCAGCTTCATGGATGCCTTCTCGGGGTACAATCAAATCCGAATGTTCCCTCCGGACATTCTGAAGACTTCCTTCGTCACCGACCAAGGCCTCTACTGCTACCGGGTAATGCCGTTCGGCCTGAAGAACGCGGGCGCCACCTACCAGCGCCTCGTCAACAAGGTCTTCCAGAGCCAGATCGGCCGAAACATGGAGGTGTACGTTGACGACATGCTCGTCAAGAGCATCCGCGGCACCGATCATGTAGCCGACCTCCAGGAGGCCTTCGGCGTGTTGAGGAAGCACAGCATGCGGCTGAACCCGAACAAGTGTGCGTTTGGGGTCTCCTCGGGAAAATTCCTCGGCTTCATGGTAAGCCAGCGAGGAATCGAAGCTAATCCCGAAAAGATTAAGGCCATATTAGACATGGCTCCGCCTCGGAACGTCAAGGAGGTGCAAAAGCTCACTAGCCGGCTCGCTGCTATCGGCCGGTTCCTTTCGAAGTCGGGGAAAAAGTGCCTTCCCTTCTTCAAAGCACTCAGGGGGGCCAAAGGTTTTGAATGGGGCCAACCACAACAGGAATCATTCGACCAGCTGAAGGCCTATTTGGTGAACCCCCCCTGCTCAGTAAACCGGTCCCGGGCGAGACTCTCTTCGTCTACTTGGCTGCCTCCGAGCAGACCTTAAGTGCTGTCTTAGTGAGAGAGGAGGACCAGGCCCAGAGGCCTATCTACTACGTGAGCAAGGTGCTCCGAGACGCCGAGCTCCGCTATCCGAGGATAGAGAAGATAGCCTACGCTCTGGTCATGGCAGCGAGAAAACTTCGGCCATACTTTCAATCCCACTCGGTCGTTGTCCTCACCGACCAACCCCTCAAGCAGATCCTCCACAAGCCTGAGACCTCGGGCCGGCTGATGAAGTGGTCCATTGAGCTAAGTCAGCATGACATCTCTTATCAGCCTCGGACGGCAATTAAGGCACAGGCTCTCGCCGACTTCATCGTAGAGTCCACTATCCCCGAGGTCGGCCACGTCCCGAATGGGCCCCCCATTTGGACAGTTTTCGTGGACGGATCCTCTTGTAATGAAGGAAGCGGCGCCGGAATCATACTGAACGGCCCTGACAACTTCGTCCTCCAGTACACCATCCGCATGAACTTCAAAGCCTCGAACAACGAGGCGGAGTACGAAGCACTCATCGCCGGGCTCGGACTCGCCCGAAGTGCTGGAGCCCAACGCCTTCGGATTCACAGTGACTCCCAACTAGTCGTGAACTAGGTCTCGGGCGAATATGAGGCCCGAGACGAGCGAATGGCGAAGTACCTCGCCAAGGTCCAGGACCTCCTGAGCCGGTTCGAAGAGGCCACCATCGAACGAGTCCCTCGGGAAGAAAACTCACAGGCTGATGCCCTCTCCAAATTGGCTTCGTCCTCACTTCAAGGTCTCGAACAGACCGTGCTGATCGAAGTCCTCTCTAAGCCGAGCATCGAAGATGAGTCGCCTGCCTCGGCGGAGTCGTTGCCAGTCATGCTACAAGACGATTGGATGAAGCCATTGATAGAATTCTTAAGGGATGGAGTTCTGCCTTCGGATCCCAAAGAGGCTCGCCGAGTCAGGACCCGGGCCGAGCGGTTTGTCCTAATCGAGGGTATCCTGTACAAATGCTCTTTCTCTCAGATAGACGGCCGACCGTACTTAAGGTGCCTCTCTCCGGATCAAGCCGAATATGCCCTGCGAGAGCTCCACGAAGGCATCGGAGGGGCGCACTCAGGATTTAGGTCCTTGGCCCGAAAAGCTTTGAATTATGGGTATTTCTGGCCGACCCTCCTTCAAGACGCCGAGCGACACGTTCGGCAATGCAGTTCCTGTCAGAGACACTCTAACATCCGACGCCTCCCTCAGGCCAACCTCGCCTCCCTATCAAGTCCCATACCCTTCGCAATGTGGGGCATGGACTTACTAGGGCCCTTCCCTCCAGCTCCGGGTCAGCTCAGGTTCTTGGTCGTAGCCATCGACTACTTCTCGAAGTGGGTCGAGGCCGAGCCCCTCGCCACTATAACCGAGAACAAAGTGGTACAGTTCTTCTGGAAGAGCATCATATGCAGGTTCGGAGTCCCCCGGGTCCTCATAACAGACAACGGGACTCAGTTCACAGGCGCAGCGTTCCGAGCTCTATACGACGACCTGGCCATTCAGCAGCGCTTCTCGTCCGTCTCCCATCCTCAGTCGAACGGACAGGCAGAAAATGCCAACCGGTAGATCCTCGCAGGTATCAAGAAAAGGCTCGACAAAAGTCCAAGGGCTTATGGGTCGACCAACTCCCCAACGTCCTATGGAACTACCGCACGAGCAAACGGACCCCCACAGGTGAGTCCCCCTTCAACCTCACCTATGGGTCCGAGGCCGTGATACCTCTTGAGGTCGGAATACCTTTCCCTCAGCTCACAGCCTATGACGAAGCACAGAATGTCAGAGACCTCAGAGCAGAATTGGACTTGATAGACGAGCTGAGGGAAAGGGCATCGATTCGGCAGCAGATCTACCGAAGAAGAGTTGAATTGGCGTACAACAGGAAGGTCCGGCCCGCCAACCTTAAACAGGGAGATTTGGTCTTGAGAAAGCTAGCTATATCCCTCCCCAGTCAGAAGAACAAGCTAGCCCCGAACTGGGAAGGGCCGTACAGGATCACGAAAGTTGTTCGGCCAGGAACATATCGCCTTGAAGACCTGGAGGGCAGAGAGCTTCCGAGGACTTGGAATGCCGACCACCTCCTGAAATACCAAGAAAGCGTTTCGGCGCCGCTCTGAGTAACATGGAGTATCGAGCCATTCCAGTCCTCCGACTTGTAACCCATTTTTCACAAATTGTACTATGTAAAACGGTTCACCGTTAAATATCAATAAAGAAAGCTCTATTATGTTTGTGAATCCGCATGTTTTTCTCCCCTTTTATCACCTGCCTTTTATATTGTGATTTCAACCAATGGTTCGGAGTCCACGTTCGGCTCGGCCTCATTCCCTCGGTTCGTCTCCGGACGGACCAGAGGTAGACCGCCGTTCCGAACTGCTCCCGCAGCCGTTGAACTATACCGATGGTTCGGAGTCCAACCCTCGGCTCGACTTTACCTCCTCGGCTCGTCTCCGGACGAATCAGGGGTAGATCGCCGTTCGGAATTGCTCCCGCAGCCGTTGAACTATACCGATGGTTCGGAGTCCAACACTCGGCTCGACTTTACTTCCTCGGCTCGTCTCCGGACGAATCAGGGGTAGATCGCCGTTCGGAATTGCTCCCACAGCCGTTGAACTATACCGATGGTTCGGAGTCCAACACTCGGCTCGACTTTACTTCCTCGGCTCGTCTCCGGACGAAACAGGGGTAGATCGCCGTTCGGAATTGCTCCCACAACCGTTGAACTATACCAAAGGTCCGGAACCCAATACTTGGCTCCCAGTCCCCCCAGACTCACTTCGGGCACATAATCCGAACTCTCCTAACTATTAGCCGAAGCCCGAAGACCCACACCTTCGGTCGGCTACCGAGCAAGTGCCTTCCCGAGCTTGTAAATGGGGAAAACACACTTTCCCCTCAACTTTCGTGCATGATCTCGATCAGACGGCTCAGATCTTGCCACCTGCGCTAAACGATAAGATAACGTTTTCTTGGGGACTGAGCCGCCTCGAGATTCGCACCTACGTTCGACGGCTCAGATCTCGCCACCTGCTCTAAACGACAAAATAGCACTTTCTTGGGCGCAGAGCCGCCTAGGAATTCATACCGTACCGTGTCAGAGTCGCTAAACGACAAAATACCGTACTCATGGGGACCCGTTCGGTTAAACAAACACGCTCGGTTCAAAGATCTCGGCACGACCGACACAGTTATAAGCAAAGACAAATATGCAAAGCAATGAAAGGGAATTTTATTAATGGTCGGCGCATAATACAAAACATTCCATTACAAAGTGTTGGTAAACAAAACACACAACGCCCGACCCACTACACTTGTCTCTCATATAGAAACATCCTCACTAGACTGTTCGTCCTCCTCAGCTGGCAGCTCCTCTGCGCCCCCCCGGAGCTTCGCCATCACAGCCTGCAAGTGCCGAATCTCCGAGAGCAAGTCATCCCGCTCGGCTATAATCTTCGATTGGTTGTGCCGAATGCATTTGACCCGAAGAGCGTTGCTGAATGCGGTTTACGAGTCTTCATCCCCTCCTGCGAGGCTCAGCTCGACGATCCTATTCTCCAAGCGTTGGATCTCGGCTTCCCGGAGATCGAGGACGGACGAAAGGTGGGCCCGCTCACTCTCAGCCCGGCGTAACTTCAGATCGGCGCTCCTAGGGCTCAGAACCACCGTCCCAGAAGTGGCCTCGGATTCGGAGTCATCATTCGAACGTTCGGAGTTCGAGCCATGGATCGTCACCACGAGCTGAAAGGAAGGGAAAACGAATAACACAATTTCAATACACTGCCGATGTCTAACACTTGAAAATTTTCCAAAAAGATTCGCATTCAGACATAATAGTGTTACAGACAGCCGAACCGACCCCATAATTAGGTTTTTACAACAACCAACAAAAATGGAAAACGACATGATCAGGGCCTCTTCGGAAGGGGAATGCTTCGGTTTAGGGAAACGCGAGGACGACGAGGCCTGCCCTCCGAGCTCGACCCTAAACCAACGAAGCGCGATCCCCCTTCACTGCTGGTCCTAACAGCGACGCCGACCGAGGCACCGCTCGACGAGACAGCCGCGCTACTCTGAGCATCGGCCGGACTCCGCCTGGTCATAGGCGAGCGCGTCGCAAGTTCGTAAAACGTAATCCCCCTCTCGCTCTCCTCGCGAGTGCACGACGTGCTGCGAACATTAGCTCTCTCCGGCACGGGCTTGAGCGACGCGATCTCCTTTTCCAGTTCGATAATTCTATCCCTCAAGACGTCGTCCTTCGCCAACTTCTTCGGTCGAGGGGCCCTCAACGAGCCCGTGGCATTGGCACTATCAGTCGCAAGCCGTCGGTAATGGGTGACCTCAATCCCCCTATCTATTGTGATCCTTCTGAGCCTGTCGATTTCGGCCGATAGCCTCTTGCGCTCGGTTGATGCTTTCTCCAGTTCGGAAGTCAGCTTCTCTCCCTCCGCCGAACGTTCTTTCTCCGCTAACTCCAAGTATTGGACCTCAGCCAAGAGGTCGTCATTCTTCTGCTCGGCGGCAGCGAGCTCTCTACGGAGACTCTCGACTTCGCCTTCGGGACAAGGAGCTGGGGGTGCTTCCGCAGTTGCCACAGCTCGCGACAATACCTCCGCAGAGCTGCCTTCGTCTCCTCCAGCCTGCCGAGCAGGAGAAATCGATTATACCGGCTCTGAAAGAGCTCGCCCTTCGTTTTTGCCAGCTCCTTCCGAAGGTATACAACCTCCGTGATCGGACCGAATCTCACCTGAAAAGCAGAGATAAATCCGAGGCCCAACACTTGAAGAAATTTACGCCAAATCAGACACTAAATCCGAGACTCAACACTTGGACAAATTTTGGCCAAACAAAATATTTTTTCATTCAAGACTCAAAGAGAAAGTTCTACAACAGCGGTGGCCAGTCCGCAGTTAGGCTTACAAAAAGAGACAAGATACCAAAAGACAAAAAAGAAAAAAGACAACCGAGTCAGGGGTCGACCTTTTTGTCGTTCGGGTCCGTCGACCCCCCGGCCTTGTCCTCGCCATCGCCCCCGCCTCCGCCTTCGCTCCTGCTCTCCTCCTCGGAGTCGTCCTCCTCTTCGACCTCGGCCTCGGCCTTCCATGGGTCCTCGACGGGTTCCGTCTCCCCCTCAGGATCGAGCAACCCCTCGGGGACACCCTCCTCCCCTTCCACGAGGTCATAAAAGTTGTAGGAGGATGTGTCGAAGCCCGGGTTCTTGGCGGCTACATGTTGCAAGGCTCGACCATAGGCATCCATCATGTTTTGGAGCATGTGCTGCGCGGCCTCCTCCTGCACGGCCTTCTTCACCTTCTTCACCTTCCTGAGGTGTTTGGCCTTCATCTTCTCGGCCCTCTTCCGAGCCTCCTCCGCTTCCGACCGAGCCTTGGCCAGCTCCTCCTTCAGCTCGGCTGCCTCCTTCACCGACGCCTCGAGCTTGGCCGTCGTATCCTTCAGCTCGGCCACCTCCTTCTCCGAGGCCTCAAGCTTGGCCGCCGTGTCCTTTGACAGCTGAATGGCGTCGGCCAGCTGCTTCTCCAACCCTCCTACTTCGGCTGCCCTCTTGGTCGAGAGAAGCAGCTCGGCATCAAGCTGCTTCGCGACCTTGACGCGCTCCGCCCTCTCCCGCTCCTTCTCCTGCTCCTTGTTCGCCAACTCCTCGACCAGGAAATTGAAGTGGCAGAGGGTCTGAAAGAGAACAACACGTTAAGATCCGAATCCAAGAACTTGAAAATTCTAAGGAAGAAATTTGGACGAAGAAGAGCTCGGCCTACTTACCGACATGGTATTCCGGGCAATCTGCATCACGGCGTCCCCTACCATCCCGGCCTTCAGGGTCGCTCGATCCTTCGGGGTCGGCAGGTGCCTCACTGCCTCCATGCAGATGTTCCCGTCGCCCAAGAAGCCATCGACGTTCATCACCTGCCAGTCGGGGACGAAGATCTGCTTATGACGCTCGGTCAAGATCTTCTCCGCATCGGCGGTAAGGGGCGAAACTGGGAGGGACAGCGCATCCTTCACCCCGAACACGCTGCTCGACGAACCGGGAGCATCCGCCTTCGGGGTCGGTGCAGGTGCATCCGAGGCGAGGGGATCGGAGACCACGACCCCCCCTGCTCGGGGACCACGACCTTCGTCGGAGAGACAAGGACCTCGATCTCCCCCTCCTTGAGGACCGCGACCTTCGGTTGATCGGCAGCCTTCACAACCGAGGGCTTCTTCGAAGCTCGGCTGTCCTGAGGCGCTGCCGACGGCCTCTTCTTCTTCTCCTGCTCTGCCCTGCCCTTCGCCACCAGAGCCTTGTAATCAAGCTTCATCGTCTCTGCAAAAGCCGAATGAAAAAACTTAGAAAAATTTTCATGAACTTTAAACAAAGAGTACAAATACCAGAAGCATACGAGGGTCGATCGGACTGAGACCCCCACGGAACAGATGCTCCTCCGTAATATCTTTCCAGCTTAGCGCTGGCAGGGCGAGGAGCTTCTTCTGGACCTCCTTGTCCTCATCACTCAGCGGCGCCTCTCTCTTGGTCCGCTTGGGCAGACCTTCCTTCGCCCAAACCGTCGGTATCACCCATGGTGTCAGAGCTCGGACGAGGAAGTACTTCTCCTTCCAATGTTTGATCGAGTCCGGGTTCTCGATCAACTTAACTCCCGTCCGAGGAGAAAGGAAAAACCTCTGCTCGTCCCGCCTCGGCTGGCAAGGTCGGAAGAGACTCCGAAAGAGGAACATAGTCGGCTTGGCGCCGACCTCTTGGCATCGAAGGACGAACGCCACGACGTGCCTCCATGTGTTCGGCATCAGTTGGGCGGGACTCAAACCGTACCAGACCAGGACTTCAACCACGAACGGGTGGAGGGGAAAGCGGAGTCCGGCAATGAGGGAGTCGACCGGAAAGTCACATACGTCCGACGAGGACTTTGTGTTGGCTCGGAATCCCGGCCCAGGAAGGAGCAGTACATACTCAAGCGGGATCCGGAAACCCTCTCGGATCAGACGAAGATCGGTCTCGGTAAGAGTCGAGATCCTATGATCCACCTCGGACAGCTCCCTAGGCTCGTTCTCCTCCACCAGCTTAGCCGTACCTTGAGTGACTCTCTCCAAAGTATCCTCGGCGTAATCCCGGATGCCTCCCACGCTCGACAGGGCGATGGGCTGCCGACCGAACGCCCCCGCTCTCTTCGGTGTTTCCACTATCGTGACCACGGCTTTACCCTTTCGGGACTCCGCCATGACTTCCTCGGGCACTTCAGCCACTTCGCCCTCTTTATCCGGACGAATGACGTCTTGCTCGCTCGGCTCCATTACTCCCTTCCCTTTATCCCCTCGGCCAACGGCTTGCTCCGAGGCGGGGGTCTCAGCCGAAATCTTAACCATTTTTCCTAAAAGAGAAGGAAAAGAGACTGACCTTGAAGTGACAGGTGCGGTCGGAAAGTTCGCCGGAAACAAGGAACGCTACCGCGATAGCTAGCAACGCCACCAGAGAGCTAAAAACTTCGAAGCAAAGTAAAAACTGAAGAGAGAGAGTAAAAGTGAAAAGTGAGACTTGGTCTAAGGGGGGGTGAAGATTTATAGTAAAAATGGGACGTCCCTTGGACTTCCAAACGAAAGTTTGCGACTTTTGGGCTGCTCTCGAAACGTCGCGAAGGCCCATCACCAAGTCAACTAGCTCGGCTCCAGGGGATCTGAATCCGAGCTACAAGCAATCCGAACATGCCGGCAATAGGGTCCGGTCGGAATCCGAGCAAGTGCCTTCCCGAGCGTGTAAACGGGGAAAACTCACTTTCCCCTCAACTTTCGCGCCTGATCTCGATCAGACGGCCCAGATCTCGCCGAGAACACTAAACGACAAGATAGTGTTTTCTTGGGAGTTGCGCCCGTCTCGAGATGCGCGCCATCATCCAACGGCTCAGGGTGCGCCACGTCGCTCGGACGATTGAACCCTCGGACGCTCCACCTATGTCTAGAGGAACCAGGAAAAATTTTGATTCAAAGTTTTAAGGCACCGCCCTCGGCGAGCACTCCCCAGGTCCCGTGTCTCAGTCGGTATCCCGCCGACCCACGGCCCCCGGTCAAAAACAGATCGGCACTCCCCCCATCTCTAACTCCTCCGGACTGACATCCATCAGAAGCCCTCAGCCCGGAAGGAAGACAGAGATGGGAGGGGACCCATCAACACTCAGAGATCAGGAGAAGCACACCATTCCGAGCTAGTTGGTAGCAACTGGAAGGCTCGGCTCGTCAGAGGACTCTGACAACAGCGCCTTCACAGTTGCTAACAACGGGCTCGGACGGTCCGGAAGCCCGAGCCACGACTCATGGTGGGAAAGCGCACCATTCCGAGCTAGTTGGTTGCAACTGGAAGGCTCGGCTTGTCAGAGGACTCTGGCAACAGTACCTTCACAGTTGCAAACAACAAGCTCAGATGGTCCGGAACAAGGATTCGGACATGGATCATCACCTCTTCCACCAGGATCTCCGCCTACCTTGACACCCACTTCGGAGCAACCAAAGAAGGCCGAAGATCTTGGTGGAAGAACGACCACCCGTCCTTCCGAAATAACTCATCCATCGGGTCCGGACTACGGTCGTCACCACTACTGCCACGTTCCCCCCCCCCCGCTCCTGACATCCACTTTGGGGCCGTCAGGAACAGAGGGAAAACCAGGCAGAAGAGCAACCACCCCTCCGGACCTCAAGAGAGAAACTACCCAAGGCAGATACCTCCGAGGTCTGAAACTCTATGTTGATTGCGACTGAAATGACAAAGGGAGTGGAGTACTTATAGCCTGCCTCCAAGAACCAGCCATTATGACCCTCGGAAGCTGAAACGCCGTGTAATAATTAAGGGAGTTATCCTTAATGACATTGGGAAGGCGGAGCGCCGCACAAACCCCAAAGCACCATTAATGCCCTTGGGAACGACATCGTCTCGACTCAGACTGCGCCACGACGCTCGTCCGGCCGAAACCCCCTCTCTTCGGTCGGAAGCCGAGCAAGTGCCTTCCCGAGCGTGTAAACGGGGAAAACACACTTTCTCCTCAATTTTCACATCAGATCTCAATCAGACGGTCCGGATCTCGCCGAGAGCACTAAACGACAAGATAGTGTTTTCTTGGGAGCTGCGCCCGTCTCGAGATACGTACCAACATCCAACAGCTCAGATAGCGCCACGTTGCTCGGACGACCGAGGCCACACATCCTCGGTCGGCTACCGAGCAAGTGCCTTCCCGAGCTGGTAAATGGAGAAAAAAGACACCGAGCTACTTAGACCGCTGGATCTCTCAGAAATTCGCGCTCCTAATGATGAACGGCCCAGATTGCGCCACGTGCGCTAAAAGACAAGATAGCATTTTCTTGGGAACCGCGCCCGTCTCGAGATGCGCACCAGCATCCGACAGCTCAGATAGCGCCACGTCACTCGGCCTGCCGAACCCCCTTACCTTCGGTCGGCAGCCGAGCAAGCGCCTTTCCGAGCTCGTAAACGGAGAAAAACGTTGCCGAGCGGTGACAGCCATCAGATCTTTCCGAAATTCGTGCTCGTCCATGATCAGCGGCTCAGATCGAGCCACGTCATCAGTCGGTATTTAAATCGTTTTTTATCGTTTTATTTATTTAAAAACTGCGAAAAAATTGCTAAAAATTCGGGAAAATTAACTAAAAATTCTGGAAAGTAATTGGAAATTTGGGGGCACGTTTTTGGACCCCTGAACGAACAATTATTGCCTAGAATGTACTGTTAAGGGCCCCCGAACGATTAGCGAACACGTCGCAAAATTAAATAAATAGTCCGAAAAAATAGATAAAAACCCTCAAATACCCGATGTGACCTGAGAACAGCAAGCGGAGTCAAAAAATTACCTCACTACCCCCTTTCTAGATTCAAGATCCCACATTTGGACTCCGAAACAACTCCACCAGCCACCAAAACAGTTAGACTACTCCTCAAAGTCTGATCACGCTCAGTCTTTAGGAGTGGGGGGCTCGTGATATGGCTAAAAATAGGGTTAAACGGGACCGTCCAGATCGAGCACGAATCTTGAAGCATAGGGGTAAAAAGGTAATTTCACATACAGATGGATCCAAAACGGGTATTGGGTCTCCTTCTCACAGAACCAACCACCCGCAAATGGATCCACTTCAACGGGGCATGGGTCCCGACCCGATACAAGCTCAGTTCACCAAGAGGAGAATCAGGGCCACTGATTTGACTAAATCAAATCAACAAGCCTGATTAGCTCCCACCAGGGAATCAGGGGATAATTTCCCAAAACAGCATAGGAGGATTTTCCTCCTGGCTGTTAGGCGGGAAATCAGGCCCCTAACCGTTCCAAAGGCGACTATAAATATCACCCCTCGACCACCATGACCAGGTTAATCACTTCTTCACCACTTAAGTTCTTTCTTAATCTTTTTCTGATTACTGACAAGAGCGTCGGAGGGTGCGTCGCCGGAATCAACCCCGGTGTCTCGCACTTCCTTGCAGGTTGCGGCGGGAGCAAGAAGGCTGAGTCAACTGTTCAGGTTTTTCTCGGACTTACAAATTCTATCTGTTTACCCCCACACCGAAATCAGCGGTAACAATATATATATATATAAACATGGACTTTTATTTACAACACGACAATAATTAGTTGTAAATAAAAGTCCATGCTTATATATATACACATAAAGTCCATGTTTATATATATACTAGGTTTGCCCGTTGACACGTGCCTACGGCACGTCTTCGGAATAGTGCACCTTGTTTGATCATATAAAATAGTTTTGGAGGTCCAGCAATTTAATTAAAGTAGCAAACATAAAGCAAAAAATATATTATATGGTTTTTTGATTTTTTTTTGAATTATTTTTAAAGTTTTTAAAATTTTAAATTTTTTTAGTTTTTTAATTTTTAAAAAAATTTTATTTTTTAATTTTTTGAATAGAAGAGGGAGGGAGGGAGAGAGAAAAAAAAATATATAGGAGTTGGTTTGGGTGGGAGATTTGAATTTGAGTTTTGGGGGGAAAATATGTTTTGTAAGATTAGATCTAGGCCTTTGATTTTTGGGAGGATTGAAGGAGAGCCACTTGATAGCTTTCTTTGTGTTTTATTATATATATATATATATATATATATATATATATATATATATATGTACACTATTATTAAGCAAAGCCCTATTTTGCCCTATTTTGACGGTTTTTACTTTCATATCCTCATAAACATATAAAGCTAAAAAAATATAGGGTTAATTCTGTCAAATTTTATCCCTCATACCTCCACAGAAAAAGAACACAACTGTAATTTTCACACAAATTAAACTCTCTCTCACAAAAAAAAAACCCCACCCAAGCCCCGTCGATTCCAAAACCAAACCAAACCAAAACTAAAAAAGCAAACAGAAGAAAGAGAAGAGAGGGAGAGAGAGAGGCGATAGATAATCCTCTAAATCTCCGATTCCATAACTCCTAGGGTTCACATCTTCTTCAACCCTTTTCGAGTAGGGTTTCGCATCGCCCGCTTCCGACTCCCCTCGATTCGGTGGAATGTGGCATGCGTGCGAATCCAACCCAACTGTTTGATTCGGATGTGAGCTGTCCCTGTGGTTTCTCCACTCCTTTTCACTAATTTATCAACTTTTTCTCATTCGTTACTGTTTGCTTAAATTGCTTTAATTTTTTAGTTTGTTGTTGTGCCGTGTGGATTATTTGTTGCAGAATGCGGAGTTAGGGTTAGAAAATTGATGATTGTTTTGGTTTAGAAATTTGAACATGGGTTGGGTTCATCTAATGGTTGTGTTTAATGGGCAGTAGATCTGTGGTGTGTAGGGGGAGTAGTTAGCGAGTTTGCTCGATTAATTTTCACCACTAAAATTTAGGGCTTTTTGATTTTCAAGCAATTAATGTTAGATTGGGCAAGTATATTGCATTCGCTTCTCCGTTGGTCATTTAACTATCTATACTATTATTAAACAAAGCCCCATTTTGGCGGCTTTTATTCAAAATATGAGTGACATGCTAATGAACTGGAGTAGAGAATTGGAGAGCTTTGTTACTTTAGAATCACCCATCACTGCATTGGAGCTGTTCAAAAAAGAGGTTGCCAGTGGAACCTGCTTTGTTCCTACATATTAAAATAAAATAAAATAAACGTGCATCGCACGTGCATAGTACTAGTGTGTGTGTGTGTGTGTGTGTGTGTGTGTATATACTAGGTTTGCCCGTTGACACGTGCCTAGGGCACGTCTTCGGAACGGTGCACCTTATTTGATCATATAAAATAGTTTTGGAAGTCCAGCAAAATAATTGAAGTAGCAAATATATTATATGAGAAACTTTTGGGGATCCAGCAAAAAACATATTATATGAATTTTTTTATTTTTTTTTTATTTTAAAAGTTTTAAAATTTTTAAAATTTTTAGTTTTTTAGTTTTTTTTTAAAAAAAAAATTTAAAATTTTTATTATCTTAATTTTTTTAATAGAAGAGGGAGGGAAAGAGAGAAAAAAAATAAAAATAAATATAGGAGTTGTTTTGGATGGAAGATTTGAATTTGAGTTTTGGGGGGAACTTTTGGAGGGAAAAAATATATTTTGTGATGTTAGATCTGGACCTTTGATTTTTGAGGGGATTGAAGAAGAGCCACTTGATAGCTTTCTTTGTGTTTTATTATATATATATATAGAGAGAGAGAGAGAGAGAGTGATCTTCGGTTGCAAACAGGCCGGAACGGGTCTGTTCGCACGGACCCGTGCGAACTTCGATCTGGACCGTTGGATCAAACCAGATTATTTTTGATCAAATCTTGCCTTAACCCGTCGTTGGGAAGGACGGGTTAAGGCAAAATTTTATTAAAAAAATAGCCTTAACCCGTTCTTCCCAAGAACGGGTTAAGGCTATCTTTTTTTCATTTTTGTTGACATACAGTTCGTCTTCTTCCGCGCTCTTCTTCTTTCTTCGACGAACCCAAACCCAACGGCCAAAAAAACCCCTAGCTCCGACGATCGAAACGTCCGCTCTCCCTCTTCTCTTCCAACTCCGAAGATCGAAACCCTCGAACTCCGACGATCGAAACCCTAGCTTCTCTTCCCCTCTTCGGTACGAAATCGAAACCCTAGTTCTCTTCCAAATCGATTGCTTGGCTTGATTTGGACCTATCTTGTAAGGTATACACTATTTCTTTACCCCAATAATCTACATTTGTAATTTTTTGATTGAATTTGTGTATAGTAATTTATTTAGAAATTGGGAAAAAATTTAAATGCGTTAGTAGATTTTAGATGTAGAATCGGGTTGACCTCAAGTATATTCAATTGCCGAATTATGTTGCTTGCATTAGTAACTTGTAGAATTGGAATTGTATATACGAAATTAGTTAGAAACATTTCAGTGCGGTTATGGTTGAAAACCCTGCAAACGACCGTAAAAAAATATGAAACTTTCCGAGTAGGTTCGTCTCACGTAGTACAAGCCACACCAACTTGTAGAAGTGAGTTTCGACTCACGGTTCGAGAGATACGGCCGCGTATCGCTTTCGGTTGGAAAAAATCAAGTATAGCGGTGCACGGCCGTATATCGCAAACCGTGACTCGAAACTCGCTTCTACAAGTTCGGGTGGCTTGCCCTACGTGAATTCAACCAAGTCGAAAAGTTTTATAATTTTCGGATGCCGTTTGTGCGGTTTTGCTCAAATTCTTCGCATGATAGTTTTTTGACTTAGAATTTTGTAAGTGCGGTTAGATTAGATTAGAAAACCCTTCAAACGACCTTCAAAAAATACGAAACCGTGCGAGTTGGTTGGTGTCACCTACGAGAAGACAAACCAACTTGTAGAAGTGAGTTTCGACTCACGGTTCGAGAGATACGGCCGCGTATCGCTTACGGTTGGAAAAAAACCAAGTAAAGCGGTAGACGGCCGTATCTAGCAAACCATGAGTCGAAACTCGCTTCTACAAGTTCGGGTGGCTTGCCCTACGTGAATCCGACCAAGTCGGAAAGTTTTAAAATTTTCGAATGCCGTTTGTGCGGTTTTGCTCAACTTCCTCGCACTACAAGTTTTAGACTTAGAATATTCTCGTTGCGGGTAGATTAGAAAACCCTTCAAACGACCTCCAAAAAATACGAAACCATGGCAGTTGGTTGGTGTCACCTACGAGAAGCCAAACCAACTTGTAGAAGTGAGTTTTGACTCACGGTTCGAGAGATACGGCCCCATATCGCTTACGGTTGGAAAAAATCATTATAAAGCGGTATACGGTCGTATCTCGCAAACCGGGAGTCGAAACTCACTTCTACAAGTTCGGGTGACTTGCCCTACGTGAATCCGACCAAGTCGGAAAGTTTGAAAATTTTCGGATGCCGTTTGTGCGGTTTTGCTTCAATTGCTCAAATGAGAAGTTTTTGACTTAGAATTTTTTACAAAACCGGCCGATTAGAAAACACTCAAATGACCTCCAAAAAATACGAAACTTTGCGAGTTGGTTGGTGTTCCCTATGAGAAGTGACCCGAAGTTGTAGAAGTGAATTTCGACTCACGGTCCGAGAGATACGGCCGCGTATCGGTTTTGGTTGGAAAAAAACAACTAAAGCCGGTACAAGGCCGTGTCTCGCAAACCGTGAGTCGAAACTTGCTTCTACAAGTTCGGGTGGCTTGCCCTACGTGAATCCGACCTAGTCGGAAAGTTTTATAATTTTCGGGTGTCGTTTGCACGTTTTTCTCAACTTCCCTGCATGTGAATTTTTTGACTTAGAATTTTGTAAGTGCGGTTAGAGTTTAAAATACTTCAAATCACCTCCAAAAAATACGAAACTTTGCGAGTTGGTTGGTGTCCCTTATGAGAAGCCAAACCAACTTGTAGAAGCGAGTTTCGACTCACGGTTCGAGAGATACGGCTGCGTATCGCTTTCGGTTGAAAAAAACTCAAATTAAGTGATACACGGCCGTATTTTTGGAACCGTTAGTAGAAACTGACTTTTACAAGTTGTGGTGGCTTGCGCACTTATAAAAACACCAAATACAACGGTTTAGTACCCCTAACTATTCTTCTTTTCACGATTTCTTAGGTATGGACAGTTTCGAAGGAAGTTCTGTTGCCGGAGATAAATTTGTTCGTGCACAACAAATTGGCGAGTATCTTCCTCATGTTGACGAGCACCTAAAATCAAAGATTGGTATGACATTTCCCACTCTTGAAGATGCGGAAAAATTTTGTTCATCATATTGCAAATGTGCGGGATTCTCTATGCGTAAGGGTGGAAATAAATATAAGGAAAACGATGTAGTGGATAAATCATACGTTTGTAATAAAGCCGGAGAGTCACCGAACAGCCATAATGAAACTAGACGAGGTACAACTTCTAGAACGAATTGCAAAGCTTTCGTCCGTGTCAAACTAAACCCACATAGTAATTCACAAAGTAATTCGTGGATTCTTTATTCGTTAAATGAAGCACACAATCACGAATTTACTTCACCCGGTAGACGTCACTTGCTACCTCAAAACCGTGAATTGACTAAGACAAATAAAAATGTAATTAGTCAACTTACCGAAGCTAATGTCCCTGTATGCAAACAAATGCTATTTTTTGAAGGTGCAAGTGGAGGTAATGAGAAAATTGGATTCACCGAAACCGATGTAAGAAATCTCAGGAGAGACGAGATGGAGGGTTTAAAAGGACACGACGGACAAATGCTACTTGAGTTTTTTGAATCCAAAAAGGAGACCGATCCCTTATTCTATTTTGATTACCAATGTGATCCCGAAGGGCGATTGTCACATTGTATCTGGGTGGACGGTATCGCTAGAAAGAATTACAAAGTATTTGGGGATGTTCTCTGCTTTGACGCTACCTACAACACAAACCGATACGGGATGTTGTTCGTACCATTTGTCGGATTCAACCATCATTGGCAATCAATATTCCTAGGTTGTGGGTTCATCCCCAATGAAAAGACATCCTCATTTGAGTGGTTCTTTGAAAAGTGGCGTGCTGCAATGACATGTGATCCGATCAACATCGTGACAGATGAGGATTGTGGGATAACTTCTGCAATTTCTAAAGTTTTCCCAATCACTTCACATAGATATTGCATTTGGCATATTTTGGATAAACTACCGCATGAAGTTCGAATGCCGAATAACGTTGATGAGTTCAGGGATGCTTTGAAGACTATCATTTATACGGCGGAATTTAAAACAGAATTCGAACAGAAGTGGAACAATTTGATCTCACAGTACAAACTGGAAAATAACAAATGGTTGAAGGAAAAATTTGAGATCCGTGAAAAATGGGCCCCTGTGTACGCAAGAGACTCATTTTGAGGGGGCATGTTGAGTACCCAACGTAGCGAATCGCTACATTCATCCCTGAAGCACCACTCATAAAAAGTACTCACTACATGAATTTGCCGTCATCTTTGACCGACTCTTAGTAAAACAAAGACACGATGAACTTAAAGAAACACATCGTAATCGCGAGGAGCGGCCAAAATTGAAGACCGAGTGAGCATTGGAGTCACAGATGGCAGGGACATACAGTTTGAAGATTTTCTACAAATTTCAACAAGAAGTTGTCAAAAGCTTATTACTTAATGTGAGTTTAATTGCGAGTATGGATACACCGGATAGTGCAGCTTATTCTGTAACAGTCTGTGGAAATTCAGAACCGGGGAGGGTGATTTCTTATTGTAAAATCACTAAAATTGCTAAATGTCCTTGTTCCATGTACTACTTCGTAGGCATTCCCTGCAAACATCTACTTACAGTTATTCGGTTCACAGATCACACCGCACTACCCGAGCAATATATTTGTAGGCGATGGACCAGGGATCAACTGACGAGAAGCAGCATACCGGTTCCCAATAATATGGGCGACAATTTTGCTTCGCATTATTGTGAACTGAGTATGCACTCAAGACATTTGGTTGATCTTGGTTGTTCTTCAGAGCGAGGATACAAGTACATGCTCGATCACATGCTGAAGAGAATTGAAGGCTTTGCTAAGATTGACTCAATGAACAGCACACCACACGAAGATAGCGCACAACCTGAGAGTGGTGGACATGCACATGCACATGCACATGTAGGTGACCCTGTACAGTGCACCACAAAGGGGAGGCCTAAAGGAAAACGGTTGAAGTCTGTAAGAGAAAGTCAAAAAACGAAGAGGCCAAGACTTTGCAGGACATGCCTTCGTGTCGTAGGTCACGATTCACGGAATTGCCCAAAAAATGTAGCAAGGTATTATATTAGAGATTTTGTATTTGTTAATTGGACTCAATGAATGTTAATTTGGTCAGCACTAACTCATTCTTCTTCCTTATTTAGTGGATCGGTGGGGAATGAAAAAGCTCCAAATGCTGTAGAGAGTGATGATGACGAAGGCGAAGGTTCGTGCTAGGGGGTTTTAAGTACTTTAATATGTATGTCATATCAAACTTTCAAAATAATGACCGAATAATTGCTGAATTTTATATTTATTCGTACAAATATTTATTAATTTTGACGGGATTGCTAACTTTGTTTTTTCATTTCCTTGTATAGATCCGGAATGAAACAAGAAAAACGCGCCCAATGGAAAGAAGCAATGAGTTGAAAAATACATGGCTTTTGGATTGTATATTTATGTGGATAATGCACGTAGGCTTGTTTGGTACAAGTAAATTAATGATGTATTTAATCATAATGTAATGTCTGTATGTCAATTTATTTTGTGTATTTGTGAATAAAAATATGTTACTATGGATTTTGACCAGGTATTTGGATAGCGAATGCTTATTTATTTATGTCGAAAAATGTGAAATTGGTAGATGTGTGCAATTTGGGGAACTCGTTCTGTTTGTGAATTTTGTGTTAATGAAAATTGTCTGCATGCCGATGTGAACAGATTTGTAATTTGTGTTGGAGATTGTGTATTTTGTGGATGATATATCTATATTGTGGAAAATTGTGAAAATGTATGCAGTATTCACAAGAAGAGATGCTGCCAGATACTGTATACCTTAACCCATCATTGGGGATAACGGGTTACGATACCTTAACACATCTTCCTCAATAACGGGTTAAGGAGATAGATATTGGCAGTCCTTAACCAATACTTCACATATAGGGGTTTTAGTTCGGCCAATATCTCTCCACTTAAACCGTTATTGGCGTTAACGGTTTAATATAACCTAACCCGTTATCGGAAATGACGGGTTAAGGAGATAGATATTGACAGTACTTTGGTCCAATACTTCACATGTAGGGGATGAAGCTCGGCCAATATCTCTCGCCATTACCCGTCATTGGCGTTGACGATTTATATCCTATAAACCGCAATTGGGGATAACGGGTTAAGTTAAGAATTCCTTACAGTGCTTTCAACTTTGTGGACTATATCTTCTTTTGTTGATACATATACATATTTGTTCATTCTCCGCTTAAAAACATGCCGAATAACTTTCACGGGTGTTGGACATATATTCTTTTGTTGATACATATACAAATCTATTCATTCACAACAAGCCATTTGCAAAACAAAATTTATTCATATAAAGGAACATTACAAACTGGCAATAACATATTGTTTGAAGAAACATAGAAAATTGTACATGATCCGCATGCTAGTTGACATTACAAAGTCATCCTTTGATACTCCTACTTTTAAATTGAAATTAATTTAGTATACAAGTACATGCTCGCTTTATTCTCGAATTGGAAGGAAGGACTGCTGACTCTGCCTTTTTTTGAATGCATAATTAGCCAGTTGTACCCCCTGCATACAATTTCGTTCACGACTATTACACAGAGGTAAAAATTCTCCGCTTCGTCGGATATAGTAGTAGTGGGTGTAACCGTATATTCAAAGTACTTAACGACTTCTTGACACGCACTCCTCATATTCGTACTATTTGTTGGACGATTGTGAGGTGTGCATGCCAAGAAGTCGAAAAGTACCATGAATACACTGTGACACCCACAACTACTCCGTCCGACGAAAGCCGAGAATTTTTACACTCTGTATAACAATAGAGAACGAATGTGTATGAAAGGCGGACAATTGCTACTTATGCAAACACATCTAAAAGCTAAAAAAATAGAAGACTAAGAAAAACACTGTGGAAAAAAACAGGCAGAGCCAGCGGCCCTCCCTACCGCTTGAGAGAAACCGAGCATGCACTTGTACACTGAAACAAGTCTCTCTGCTCCTGCATCTTCATACACAAGAACAATTGTAGGCGACCATCCTTGAACTCAAATTTCTTCTACAACTCAAACTTCTTCCTCCCTATTAGGAAGAAAAAAGAGGTCTTGAATGCATAAGTAGCCAGTTGTACCCCCTGCATACAATTTCGTTCTCTATGGTTATACAGAATGTAAAAATTCTCCGCTTCGTCGGGTAGAGTAGTAGTGGTTGTAACCGTATATTCAAAGTACTTGACAACATCTTGACACGCACTCCTCATATTCGTACTATTTGTTGCACGATTGTGAGGTGTGCATGCCAAGAAGTCGAAAAGTACCATGAATACACTGTGACACCCACCACTACTCCATCCGACGAAAGCAGAGAATTTTTACATTCTGTGTAACAATAGAGAACGAATGTGTATGAAAGGCGGACAATTGCTACTTATGCAAACACATCTAAAAGCTAAAAAAATAGAAGACTAAGAGAAATACTGTGGAAAAAAACAGGCAGAGCCGGCAGCCCTTCCTACCCCTTGAGAGAAACCGAGCATGCACTTGTACATGGCAGTCCTTCAAGAACAAGTCTCTCTACTCTTGCCAATCTTCATACACAAGAACAATTGTAGGCGACCATCCTTGAACTCAATTTTCTTCTACAACTCAAACTTTGTCTTCCCTATTGGGAAGAAAAGAGGGGTCTTGAAGAGAAGAAGAGAACATTGATTACACCTGGTCTTGCAGAGAAGAAGAGAAGAAGAGAACATTTATGAAGATTGAGGAGACTCCACTTGAGTTCTCTTGAAGAGAAGAAGAGGAGACTCATTCTCTACAGGATGAGTTCAACTCTCTCACATATAGGCTAGAAAAAAGGAGGGGAGCATGATAAGATAGAAGATTGTAGAGAAGGCTGCTCATCAATAGGTTTATAGATCAACACAAAACGGAGAAGACAAAGAGGGATTAAACATAAAGAAGAAGAAGACAATAAGGATAAACCTGTTAGTCAACCAAGTTATGACACAATATTCGAAAAAGGAGCAGCAAGGACAACAATTGTCCCCACCAAATTGATACACATCTCAACTTGTACAGTGTCTGTAAATTACACCTGGTTAACCCGTTCTTGGTGACAACGGGTTAATTACACCTAACCCGTCGTTGCCAAGAACGGGTTAAGTGTACTTTAACTATTTGCGAAATTCTGCCAATATACTTTAACTTAACCCGTTAATGATGATAACGGGTTAAGTACTTGTACCCGTGATCGTCAGTAACGGGTTAAGTGTACCTAAATCAATTGTACTGATAATTATTAAATCGCATGTAAAAAAAATGTGTAAACAAGTATGTCAATATAACTTATAGTTCACTGAATGTAAAAAAAATTTATGATAAACTACAAATATTAAATACGTTAATATTTGTAGCTGGGAGGTGATAGGTAATAAGTTTCCAATGTGGAGTTTATAGATATTTAAGTTCTAACATTAATCACATACACCTCTCCACTCTTTACGTACATTGCCTTCTGAACTCTACAAAATAGACAGTCATATGTATGTTCTTTGTTTTTTTATATATTTTTTTTAATTCCATTCCTAGCCACATAGCTAACCAATATAAAATTGATATCATCATACGAATATTAAAATTAACACAAATTAATTTGTATTTTGGTTCATAAAAAACAATAAAAAAATGTTGTAGGTTAGGGTTAGGGTTAGTCTAGGGTTAATAGGGTTATGGTTAGGGTTAGGGGTTAGGGTTAGGGTTGGAGTCTCCACTCTTTTTCTCTTCGTAGCAGACACTTTAATATGGGAAAAACCTAAAGTACATAACCAAATGTAGATCCCCACATGTAGCCTATATATTGGCTACATCCACATGTAGATCCCCAAATGTAGAGTCTCCACTCTTTTGACTGACCGAAGTGTCTGCTTTGAGATTGAGTTCTACTTGTTTAGCTTGTTATGGGGGGAAAAACCACATGTACCCTATATGTGGGAAAAACCACATGTAGATCCCACATGTAGTCTGTATGGGTGAAAAACTATATGTATATCCCCACATGTAGCCTATGTATGGAAAAAACCATATGTAGATTCCCTAATGTGGGTACATGAGGGATGCACTTATTGTGGAAGGACTGATAAGAATCATTTTAGGCTTTCTTACTGGTCCTCATTCTAATTTGCCGTTGATAGAACACATGTACATCCCCACATGCTGAGATCCCTAATGGAAAAGCCTAACCAGATGCGTTACACGATCCGCATCTCGTCATCAGATGAGATTAATTGGCCATCAAGAACTGGATCTGTACATGGGATCCGCATCCCATATTAAATAGTGTATGCGATAATAGTAGGCGGGTGCTGAGTTATGCTTGTTTAGCTTGGTGCTTTTTCCCACTTAGGTGTATGTTCAAATTTTTCTTGCTTGTGGTGGTCACTTGGCTTAGATGACAACACCACTTCTTCTGTGGAGACCACATGTAGATTTCCATATGTAGTCTATATGGGAAAAACCACATGTAGAATCCCACATGTAGCCTATATAGGCAAAAAACCACATGTAGATTCCCACATGTAGTCTATATGGGTGGAAAACCACATGTAGATTCCCACATATAGCCTATGTATGGAAAAAACCATATGTAGATTCCCTAATGTGGGTACATGAGGGATGCACTTATTGTGAAAGGACTGATAAGAATCATTTTAGGCTTTCTTGCTGGTCCTCATTCTAATTTGCCGTTGATAGAATACATGTACATCCCCACATGCTGAGATCCCTAATGGAAAAGCCTAACCAGATGCGTCACGTGATCCGCATCTCGTCATCAGATGAGATTAATTGGCCATCAAGAACTGGATCTGTACATAATAATCTAAAAAACAATAAAAAAACCTAAAAAACAATAAAAAAAAATGTTGTATGTTAGGGTTAGGGTTAGTCTAGGGTTAGTAGGTTAGGGTTAGGGGTTAGGGTTAGGGTAAATGTAGCGTTAGACTCTCACTTCTGCTTCTCTTCATAGTAGAACAAGTTCAATATAAGAAAAACCTAAAGTACATAGCCAAATGTAGATCCCAACATGTAGCCTATATATTGGCTACATCACGTGATCCGCATCTCATCATCAGATGAGATTAATTGGCGATCAAGAACTGGATCTGTACATGGGATCCGCATCCCATGTTAAATAGTGTCTGCAATAATATAGGGGGAAAACCACATGTAGATTCCCACATGTAGTCTATATGGGGAAAAACCACATGTAGAATCCCACATGTAGCCTATATAGGGGAAAAACCATATGTAGATCCTACATGTAGCCTGTATGGGAGAAAAACCACATGTAGATCCCCACATGTAGTCTATATGGGGAAAAAACCACATGTAGATCCCACATGTAGCCTCTATGGGGAAAAAACCACATGTAGATCCCCACATCCACGTACAAAAAGACCAATAACGGGTTTGGATCAACTGTGATGATGAGGGTATTCCTAATGGAAAAGCACCTCTGTGTTATTAGAGCGCAATGCCACCAGATCTAATTACTTAGCTAACAAGAACTGGATCTGATCACATGTGGGGGCACAAGTTCACATGTAGTAGCACAATAAAGACATGTGGGAGAAGATATATTTTATTAGCCATGATTTAAACCTTCAATTTGATTGACTGATGGATCGATGGATTCATTAGTGTGGAAATTTAGAACGGCCTGTTAATGTACTACAAGTTAACGACTCGTACCACAAATTAAGATACTTGCCATGTTTTACATGTAGTTCCACATGTTACAAAGTCAAATATAGATGTGGGGATCCACAAATATGAACCTAATTAACCAAAACAAAAAACATACACTCACCAATAACCCTATCTTAACCTAACCCTAACCCTAACCCGACACTAACCCTACCTTAACCTA
The DNA here is from genome assembly GCA_017893485.1 of Hemerocallis citrina. Classification (NCBI taxonomy): domain Eukaryota; kingdom Viridiplantae; phylum Streptophyta; class Magnoliopsida; order Asparagales; family Asphodelaceae; genus Hemerocallis; species Hemerocallis citrina. The sequence goes on along the minus strand of CM030359.1, from coordinate 294,963,416 downwards.
ACCCTAACCCTCGGTACAAAAATCTCGTAATTTAATTTTTTTACTTTCACAAAACTTATTATGGTAACAAATTTATAGTGGTTAGTTACGAGAGAATAAATGGAAATTAATAAAAATTATAAATATTTTATGGGCATATTAATGTCACCTTGCACACTTCAGGAGACAGTTCTCGCAAAGAGTGAAGAGAAATTTGTAGAAAACCCAAAATTTCAAACGCCCTAAACCGTTATTCATAAGAACGGGTTAAATAACCCTAACCCGTTATTTATAAGAACGGGTTAGGTAAGTAGATTTTGGCAGTATAATTTGAAAATTTGGATAGGGTCCTAGCACTAACTCTCTACCTAACCCGTTCTTGTGAACGACGGGTTAAGGAACTTAACCTGTTATTCCCAAGAACGGTTTAAAGACATCGATATTGGCAGTACTTTGGTCTGTAGGAATTAAATGACTGCCAATATCGCTCTACCTAAGCCGTTGTCGTGAAGAACGGTTTAAGTTCACTTAACCCGTTTTCACAGTGACGGGTTAAGAAGATCCATATTAGCAGAACTTTACCAAGACATGGTCTGTAGGCTTTCAAAGGACTGTCAATATCTCTCTACCTAACCCGTCCTTACTGATAACGTGTTAAGCTAATTAACCCGTTATCGTCAATAACGGGTTAAGTATAGATATTTGTGCAGCAGTTTTGTTTGTTTTAGGTGGTGTACATTTTTCCTGATACAGAAACGACTTCATCAAATGTTGTTCACAAATTCACAAATGAAGGCACATCAAAGTAAATAATACAACAGATATCTTCACAAGAAAGTTGAAGGCGTACAAATGTCCAATAACGACCAACCACTTAATTACTTGAAATAAATTCAATATTCAAAAATTTACACCAAAATTATACATATCAGATTGCACATGGCCAAAAGACAATTAATTACAAATGAAGGTGTTCTCGACTTTGGCTTGCATACCATGCCCACAATTTCACCTACAACAGTTTATCAACGTAGAAACAAACAATACGTTAGTTACTGCAATAACAAAATCACCAACCAAAAGATACGCTATTACAGAGTATTAGAGATTACCATCTACGACCACGCCGCTTGCCACTGCTTGGTGTGAATTGATTGGGAGGTTGCCGCTTCCTTTGAGGATTTCGCCGTGCGCCATGTGTTTGGGGAGAATCAGGATCATCCGATGACTGTTCCTCATCAGCATCTTCGGGATTTGGCTGTTCTTGTACTTGTTGTGGCTCGGTGATTCGAATTCCCCTACTCACAGTTTGTTTTCGCCTTAAACTTATTGGCGGCACGTTGGCTCTCAAATAGGCCTCAACCTGTGGACCTTCACCCGCATCCTCCAGAGTACGGCGACACGGGGCTAACATCTCCCGGATTACCGCCTTGAAGCTGTCGGGTATCCTAGTCTTCAGGACGCGAGCAGCTGTTCGAACAACCTCCCATGCATTTTCAATCTACAGTTGGTGAAAAATTCCAATTTAAACATCATTCATAATTAGTGTACATCAATTAAATACAGTACATGCGTACAAACTATATGAAATTTGACTGACCGTTTTTCGATATGTCTCAGCCCTTAGTTGGTACATCGGCTGGGAGGAGGAATATGCTGGAGGTGGTTCTACCTGGGTAGGGGGAATCGGAAGTTGCACACCAGCTGGTACGGCGGCCGTTGGAGAAACGTACAACCGAGTTATTCGCTTGTACCACATCATGTATGCCTGCTGGAGGGAGCCATCGTATGGTATCGCGACGTACATCATATTCGGTGTCATTTGCCACCGCATGGTATTCCAGTTGGCTACATGGTAACGATGGTAATCAGCCCAATCGAAGTTGGGCACCCATCCCGTTCCCCTGACCTCGTGCATCTTTTTATCATAAGACCTAACCTCGGGAATCTGCTGTTGATATCCGAATTGCCGCAAGACCCTGTCAGGATACTGGAACTCCACAACTCCAAAGTTCACAAGAGGTGCAGTCGTCAACCAAAGGGATCTGTCTAGGCAGACTGAAGGAACCCGTTGCAACCTGTTGGCCGAGTACGGTTCCCAATTGACGAACTCGTTTCGCAGGTTGTCCAACTCATCTCTGTAGTAGGTTAGCGATTGGCGTGGGTTATCGGCCCACGTGTGCCGGCCGGCCCAATATGCCCCTAGAAGAGGTAACAAATCCGCTGCCCCTGGGTCGGCCAACCATTCCGGTGTAAGCTCAATAATACGGGGATGTCCGATGTGGATGCGTTCCCAACTCCATATCTGTAGTAGCACCATTGGGCCACCCATCTGTACGCCACCTAAAGAACATGTGCACAAATTCCTGTATAGTAGCGCCAGTGCCGCACTCCCCTAACTAAAGCGACCCGCATACCAGAAATCCTCCAACAACCGTAGGTACATTAGCGGCACGGTTGATCCGGATGAGTTCGGGAAGATAAGTCCCCCTATCAAACTAAAAATGTATGCACGTGCATAGTACGTCAGGGTTTCCTCGTCCGAATTGGCGTCCAAATATTCCTCCTCGAACTGAAATTTTAACCAGCTGATGTACAGTGATTTACCATCGAAAGCGTCATCCATCACTTCTTCCTCCGCTTTATCTTTCGCAGCTTCTATTTGTTCATTCAATACATCTTCATCCGAATCTGCGGGGGCATTTTCGCGGATATCTTTTTCAGCGGCCTCTTTCCTTTGGAGAACTACCAACTACAGGTCGATACCGAGTAAGTCCCGAACAACTTCAACTCGATCGAAGTCCATGTTCCCCGTCACGGCAACCCCATCGATTGGTAGTCCTATTATCATTGCCACATCCTGTAGGGTCACAGTCATCTCACCCACTGGTAGGTGGAATGTGTGGGTATCCGGCCTCCATCGCTCGACTAGAGCTGTAAGGAGTGGCCGATCTAGCTTCACAGAGTGAATGAATCTTGCTCTGTAGAAACCGGCCTCCACCACATACGGCGTGATACGGTCATCAAAAGGAAGAACTGTGTGCTTCCGGAAATTACATTTTTTATCGGACCCATTCCACACGGCTTCCGATCAGTGTTTGGGTTGCAGGGTGAGTATGCTTGTGTCCACGGGTCCGAGTGATGTAACCGAGGACGATGGACCTGCCTCAGCCGATGTGGATTGACAGCCACCAACCTACACGAATAAATATAACAAATGTTATTATTGAGATAATGTTACATGTTTGTATTTAAAACCAATAATAATAATCGATCTTGCATCAGTAGTTGGTGCGCCACTAGTGTTACCGGACGGGCTTCTCGGTTGCCTTGTTCTAGCCATTTAGCTATCTCACAAAAAATTTAAAATGTGGTTGATAAAGATGACAACAAAACAAACATACCGAGATTATACTGAAAAACGCACGAATGAAAACAAAAAAAATCTATAAAACTTTCCGACTAGGTCGGATTCACGTAGGGCAAGTGACCCCAACTTGTACAAGTGAGTTTCGACTCATGGTTTGCGAGATACGACCGTATACCGCTTTATTAGGTTTTTTTCCAACCAAAACTGATACGCGGCTGTATCTCTCGGACCGTGAGTCGAAATTCACTTCTACAATTTCGGGTCACTTCTCATAGGGAACACCAACCAACTCGCAAAGTTTTGTATTTTTTGGAGGTGGTTCGAAGTGTTTTCTAATCGGCCCGTTTTTAAAAAAAATCTAAGTCAAAAACTTCACATTTGAGGAATTGAAGCAAAACCACACAAACGGCATCCGAAAATTATAAAACTTTCTGTCTAGGTGGAATTCACGTAGGGCAAGCTACCCGAACTTGTAGAAGTGAGTTTCGACTCACGGTTTGCGAGATACGACCGCTTTATGATAGTTTTTTTCAACCGTAAGCGATACGCGGCCGTATCTCTCGAACCGTGAGTCGAAACTCACTTCTACAAGTTGGTTTGGCTTCTCGTAGGTGACACCAACCAACTCGCAAAGTTTTGTATTTTTTGGAGGTGGTTCGAAGTGTTTTCTAATCTACCCGCACTTAGAAAATTCTAAGTCTAAAACTTATAATGTGAGGAATTGAAGCAAAACCGCACAAACGGCATCCGAAAATTTTACAACTTTCCGTCTAGGTGGAATTTACGTAGGAGAAGCCACCCGAACTTGTAGAAGTGAGTTTCGACTCACGGTTTGCGAGATACGACCGTATACCACTTTATAATAGTTTTTTCCAACCGTAAGCGATACGCGGCCGTATCTCTCGAACCGTGAGTCGAAACTCACTTCTACAAGTTCGGGTGGCTTCTTGTAGGTGACACCAACCAACTCGCAAAGTTTCGTATTTTTTGGAGGTCGTTTGAAGGGTTTTCTAATCTACCCGCACTTACAAAATTCTAAGTCTAAAACTTATAATGCGAGGAAGTTGAGAAAACCGCACAAACGGCATCCGAAAATTTTAAAACTTTCCGAGTTGGTTGGATTCACGTAGGGCAAGCCACCCGAACTTATAGAAGCAAGTTTCGACTCACGGTTTACGAGATACGACCGTATACCGCTTTATAATAGTTTTTTTCAACCGAAAGCGATACGCGGCCGTATCTCCCGAATCGTGAGTCGAAACTCACTTCTACAAGTTCGGGTGGCTTCTCCTTGGGGACACCAACCAACTCGCAAAGTTTCGTATTTTTTGGAGGTCGTTTGAAGGGTTTTCTAATCTACCCGCACTTAGAAAATTCTAAGTCTAAAACTTATAATGCGAGGAAGTTGAGAAAACCGCACAAACGGCATCCGAAAATTATAAAACTTTCCGACTTGGTCGGATTCACGTAGGGCAAGCCACTCAAACTTGTAGAAGCGAGTTTCGAGTCACGGTTTGCGAGATACGGCCGTCTACCGCTTTACTTGGTTTTTTTCCAACCGTAAGCGATACGCGGCCGTATCTCTCGAACCGTGAGTCAAAACTCACTTCTACAAGTTGGTTTGGCTACTCGTAGGTGACACCAACCAACTCGCACGGTTTCGTATTTTTTGGAGGTCGTTTGAAGAGTTTTCTAATCTAATCTAACCACACTTACAAAATTCTAAGTCAAAAAACTATCATGCGAAGAAGTTGAGAAAACCGCACAAACGGCATCCGAAAATTTTAAAACTTCCCGACTTGGTCGGATTCACGTAAGGCAAGTCACCCGAACTTGTAGAAGCGAGTTTCGAGTCACGGTTTGCGAGATACGGCCGTCTACCGCTTTACTTGGTTTTTTTCCAACCGTAAGTGATACGCAGCCATATCTCTCGAACCGTGAGTCGAAACTCACTTCTACAAGTTGGTGTGGCTTGTACTACGTGAGACGAACCTACTCGAAAAGTTTCGTATTTTTTTACGGTCGTTCACAGGGTTTTCAACCATAACCGCACTGAAAAGTTTCTAACTAATTTCGTATATACAATTCTAATTCTACAAGTTACTAATGCAAGCAACATAATTCGGCAATTGAATATACTTGAGGTCAACCCGATTCTACATCTAAAATCTACTAATGCATTTAAATTTTTTCCCAATTTCTAAATAAATTACTACACACAAATTCAAAAATAAAATACAAATGTAGATTATTGGGGTAAAGAAATAGTGTATACCTTACAAGATAGGTCCAAATCAAGCCAAGCAATCGATTTGGAAGAAAACTAGGGTTTCGATTTCGAATCAAAGAGGGGAAGAGAAGCTAGGGTTTCGATCGTCGGAGTTCGAGGGTTTCGATCTTCGGAGTTGGGAGAGAAGAGGGAGAGCGGACGTTTCGATCGTTGGAACCAGGGTTTTTTTTGGCCGTTGGGTTTGGGTTCATCGAAGAAAGAAGAAGAGCGCGGAAGAAGACGAACTGTATGTCAACAAAAATGAAAAAAGATAGCCTTAACCCGTTCTTCCCAAGAACGGGTTAAGGCTATTTTTTTAAATAAATTTTTGCCTTAACCCATTCTTCGCAACGACGGGTTAAGGCAAGATTTGATCAACAAAAATCTGGACCGTTGGATCTTTGATCCAAAGGTCCAGATCGAAGTTCGCACGGGTCCATGCGAACAGATCCGTTCCGGCCCGTTTGCAACCGAAGATCACTCATATATATATATATATATATATATATATATATATATATATATATATATATATATATATATATATATAAGTCTTCTTCCGTTGCAAACGGGTCGGAAGGGGGTCTGTTCGCACGGACCCGTGCGAACTTTGATCTGGATCGTTGGATCAAAGATCCAACGGCCCATATTTTTTTAAATAAAAATTTACCTTAACCCGTCGTTGGGGATGACGGGTTAAGGCAAAATTTTATTTTAAAAAATAGCCTTAACCCGTCCTTCCCAAGAACGGGTTAAGGTTATCTATATTCATTTGTATTTCCATTCAGTTTGTCTTCTTCGACGATTTCTCTTTCGCTCCTTCTTCTTTCTTCGACGAACCCAACGGCAAAAAAAACCCTAGCTCCGTAGAAGACTTGATCGACATCTCTGTCCGCTCCCCCTCCTCTCTCCCAACTCCAAAGATCGAAACCCTACTCTCTCATCCCCTCTTCGAAACGGAATACAAACCCTAGTTCTCCTCCGAATCGATCGTTTGGCTTGATTTGGACCTATTTTGTAAGGTATAGACTATTTTTTTACCTCAACAATCTATATTTGTGTTTTTTTTTCAATTTGTGTGTGGTAAAATATTTAGATAGTGGGGAAAAAATTATTTGCCTTAGTAGATTTTAGATGTAGAATCGGGTTGACTTCAAGTATATTCAATTGCCAAATTCTGTTGCTTGCGTTAGTAATTTGTAAAATTACAATTGTATATACGAAATTAGTTAGAAACTTTTCAGTGCGGTTATGGTTGAAAATCCTGCAAACGACTGTAAAAAAATACGAAACTTTGCGAGTAGGTTCGTCTCACGTAGTACAAGTCACCCCAATTTGTAGAAGCGAATTTCGACTCACGGTTCGAGAGATACGGCTGCGTATCGATTTTGGTTGAAAAAACCAAGTAAAACGGTACACGGCCGTATCTCCCGAATCGTGACTCGAATCTCGCTTCTACAAGTTCGGATGGCTTGCCCAACGTGAATTCTACCAAGTCGGAAAGTTTTATAATTTTCGGACGCCGTTTGTGTGGTTTTCTTTAATTCCTCGCATGAGAAGTTTTTCACTTAGAATTTTGTAAGTGCGGTTAGAGTTGAAAACTCTTCAAACGACCTCCAAAAAATACGAAACTTTGCAAGTTGGTTGGTGTCCACTATGAGAAGCCAACCCAAGTTGTGGAAGCGAGTTTCGACTCACGGTTCGACAGATACGGCTGCGTATCGCTTTCGGTTGAAAAAAAAACAAGTAAAGCGGTAGGCAGCCGTATCTCGCAAACCGTGATTCGAAACTCGCTTCTACAAGTTCGGGTGGCTTGCCCTACGTGAATTCGACCTAGTCAGAAAGTTTTATAATTTTCGGATGCCGTTTGTGTGGTTTTCTTCAATTCCTCGCATGAGAAGTTTTTGACTTAGAATTTTCTAAGTGCAGTTAGATTAGAAAACCCTTCAAACGACCTCCAAAAAATACGAAACTTTGCGAGTTGGTTGGTGTCCGCTATGAGAAGCCAAACCAACTTGTAGAAGTGAGTTTCGACTCACGGTTCGAGAGATACGGCTGCGTATCTCTTTTGGTTGAAAAAAAATCAAGTAAAGCGGTAGACGGCCGTATCTCGCAAACCGTGACTCGAAACTCGCTTCTACAAGTTCGGGTGGCTTGCCCTATGTGAATTTGACCAAGTCGAAAAGTTTTATAATTTTTGGATGCCGTTTGTGCGGTTTTCTTCAATTCCTCGCATGAGAAGTTTTTCACTTATAATTTTGTAAGTGCGGTTAGAGTTTAAAACACTTCAAACCACCTCCAAAAAATACGAAACTTTGTGAGTTGGTTGGTGTCCCCTATGAAAAGCCAACCCAACTTGTAGAAATCAGTTTCGACTCACGGTTCGAGAGATACGGCCGCGTATCGCTTTCGGTTGGAAAAAAACAACTAAAGCGGTACACGGTTGTATCTCGCAAAGCTTGACTCGAAACTCGCTTCTACAAGTTCAAATGGCTTGCCCTTCGTGAATCTGATCAAGTCGAAAAGTTTTATAATTTTCGGATGCCGTTTGTGCGGTTTTCTTAAATTCCTCGCATGAGAAGTTTTTGACTTAGAATTTCGTAAGTGCGGTTAGAATAGAAAACCCTTCAAACGACCTCCAAATAATTCGAAACTTTGTGAGTTGGTTGGTGTCCCCTATTAGAAGCCAACCCAACTTGTAGAAGTGAGTTTCGACTCACGGTTCGAGAGATATGGCCGCGTATCGCTTTTGGTTGAAAAAAACCTAATAAAGCGGTATACAGTCGTATCTCGCAAACCGTGAGTCGAAACTCACTTCTACAAGTTTGGGTGGATTGCGCTACGTGAATTCGACCAATTGGGAAAGTTTTATAAATTTTTGATGCCGTTTGTGTGGTTTTCTCACGTTCCTCGCATTATAAGTTAATGACTTTCAATATTTTGTGCGGTTAGAGTTGAAAACCTTGCAAACATTTTACAAAAAATACGAAACTTTGCGAGTAAGCTGATCTCACTCAACACAACCCACCTCAACATGTACAAGTGGATTTCGTGTTACGGTTCGAGATATACGGCCGTGTATCGGTTTATTTGGATTTTTTTACAACCTAAACCATCTTACACACCCGTATCTCTTCAACCGATATTTGAAACTCACTTTCACAAGTTGTGTAACGCCCCGAATCCCAAATACACTGAATTCGAGATGTTCTACAGGATCTTTTCGCTTTTTTTAGTACAATTTTACAAGGAAATTTGAACTTTTTACTTTACATCAGAGTTTACATGCATACATTTACAATTTACATTGCACAGAGGAAGTAAACTTTACAACAATGAAATAAATGTACAACAACAATGAATAATCTTTAAGCATCTGTTCTTCTTTAATCTTTATCATGCCATTTACCTGCATATAAGACTGTGGGTACGTCAGTTTATTCAACCGACGATCATTATACACGGCCATCCTCTCTATGCCGAAAATAGTATAACTTATTTTCCATATTTAGCAAACACAAACTTGTCACATATCAAACTAAAGGGACTACCCTATTGATGTCGTATTGTGATTGTGCACTTAGTCCTTAATGCAGTTATTTATGTTAGATGACACTAATGCACACTTGTTCGGATTCTATGCATCCCATACTACATAGGTCCGAGGGCAAGCCTCTTAATCGTTCTTCATCTTTGTAGGGTTCAATCCCTCGTTATGACTTAATCTACTACTGTAATTACGGTAGGTATCTTAGATGATCTATGAGTACAAGCTCGTGTACAGAAAATTCTGGAGGGAAACCCCACGCCATGTCTTGACTCATCAAGCATGCATTCTGTGGCAATTCGTCCTCACTTCATGGCACACGATCCTCTTGCAGTCACCAAACATTCCACAAGCGTGGCTAAAGTCCGATCATTACTGAGTTGTGCCCACGCCATGTCTTGACTCATCAAGCATGCATTCTGTGGCTCACACACCCGCACCGTAAACTCTAGTTCTCATACTCGTGTTTTTCTCCTACTTTCATCACGTCTCCACTATGCACTAATCCTTAGTTTTATTAGAATCATGAACAAAATCAAAGCTCTAGAGTTAGCCTCTCCACTAAACCGGACTTATTCATTTATTCACACATGACCAACCTTGGTCTTTCATTTCAATATTTCATTTCGTTTCTTTCCAAATGCCGGGGGAGACTTAGCTACTCTTTCGTTTCAATTCCAATTCACAATTTCCAAAATGAGCATTTCCAACTCATGAGTTCATTTTCTTCATAATCACCATGGATTTTCTTTTTCATGTTCATAGTTCCACAATTATAACTTTCATAAATTCAAATAAATGATTCACTCCATATTAATTCATGCAAAGACAAATAGAGTTTACCAACATAAGATTCACAATCTTTATTATAAAACAATTCATAGAGTTTCTGAGATGTCAAAAGTGCTATGAACAGTCAACTTAGGACTCATCCAGTCGACTTGTTCAGCCAAAGAAAGTTCTTCAATAATCGCTCGGAAGAGTCGACTGCTGCACATGGCCAGTCGACTGTTCCGCAGCATTCGAAATTAAAATATAAATTACGGGGAAGTCGACTATCGTTCATATCAGTCGGCTATTCTGGGTAATTCAATCACACAACTTTTCATGTTCAGTGCAGTTGACTGCTACATATATTTGGTCGACTGAATGGAGTTAAATTTCAAATTGTTCTTACTAACCTACTGTAAAAACTCCAAGTTAATCATTTCCATCATGGACTACATTCCAGTATATGAGAATAATTTTCTCAATTAATTAAACATATTTTTCCCAATAATTAATACAAATCTACCATACAATTTGGTAAATTTGATATACTATCACTAATACATTATAATTTCATTAATCTCTATACCAATTTTCTGCTCTTATTCATTTTTTCGAAACATAATACAAATTGCATCTTAATTTATTCGTTATAACGCCATAACAAAGTTTTCAATTTAGCACATAAAGCGACATACTCAATATACTAATCTTTGCACAAAATTTTTCATGCTACTGACAAAGGTTTCTTCACACAATTTATAACTGTATTCGTACTGCACACAGTCTTGAATTTTACTAATAGCAACACACATAATTTGCATATCAACAATTCAATCACTTAGAGATCATCTTTTCAATTAAATGTGCATTCTTATTAATCATTTTCATGCATCATTTTGCTAATGAAAGCTAGCATGCATTCCTATGTTAGAAATAGGGAAAATTTACCCACCTTGTATAGAGAGAAAAATTACAACTAGCAAATCCCTAGACGAATGTCCTTGCGAAGAATTGCTCCTCCTTGAACACGTGCACCCAAGCCTTCAAGCACACCCAAGTAAACCGAGCTCCCTCTTGATGAATGCTGGCCTTCTCTCCTTCTTGAATGCAAACACAACTCCCACACACAACTCAATCTTTTACTCACTTACTAACTACTAGATAATGTAATTGAACTATAGGTTTGGAAGAATTATTTAGCACAAGAATAACTAGCCATGGAGGGGGTATTTATACTAAAAATCAAGGGGAATGGATGGCTAGGATCAAGTAGTTGGTTGTAAGATAGAGGGCTAGGATGAAAGTAGGAGTTGCATTAACTACCCACAATCAAGTAACCACCACACCATGATCACCACCCAAATTTTGGTTTTCCCTCCAAGATGCAATCCGGCCATGCTAGGAGTGTGCATATTGCACGTGTACGCGTAGTGCACGTGCATGCAACTAGGCCCAAAAATTATACTTTTTATTTATAAAATAAACTTTAATTTTGTATTCTACATTACAAGTCATATATAAAAAAATAAATTAACTAATGGGCTTTAGTTTAATGGGCCAAAATTATTATTATAAAATAATAAATTAAATTAACTTTTGGGCTTTTAAAAGAAAAGGCTTTTTGTTTAATTGAAAGAAAGCTTTATAGAAAATTAATTAAAGGCACATATTCAAATATCTATACTCATCTTTGAAGAAATATTTACCAAAAATATTGCACGTGCACACTACGTGCAAAATAAATAATTTTTCATTAAATAAAAAATCGGGGCATTACAAGTTGGGGTGACTTATGCTACGTGAATTCAACCAATTTCACCTTCAATCCTTTTTTTGTTTTCATTCGTGTGTTTTATCCCACAATTTCGGTATGTTTATTTTGTTGTCATTTGTACCAACCACATTTTAAATTTTTTGTCAGATAGATAAATGGCTAGAATAAGGCAACCGAGAAGCCCGTCCGGTAACACTAGTGGCGCACTAACTACTGAGGTAAGATTGATTATTATTATTGGTTTTAAATACGAATATGTAACATTATCTCAATAATAACATTTGTTATCTTTATTCGTGTAGGTTGGTGGCCGTCAATCCACATCTGCTGAGGTAGGTCCGTCGTCCTTGGTTCCCGTTACATCACCCGGACCCGTGGACACAAGCATACACACCTTGCAACCCAAACACCGATCTGAAGCCGTGTGGAATGGGTCCGATAAAAAATGTAATTTTCAGAAGCACGCAGTTCTTCCTTTCGACCCCCGTATCACGCCGTACTTGGTGGAGGCCGGTTTCTACAGAGCAAGATTCATAAGTTCAGTGAAGCTAGATCGGCCACTACTTACAGCTCTAGTCGAACGATGGAGGCCGGAGACCCACACATTCCACCTACCAGTGGGTGAGATGACTGTGACCCTACAAGATGTGGCAATGATAACTGGACTACCAATAGATGGGGTTGCCGTGACGGGAAACATGGACATCGATCGAGTTGATGTTGTTCGTGACTTACTCGATATCGACCTGCAGTTGATAGTTCTCCAAAGAAAAGAGGCCATTGAAAAAGAAATCCTCGATAATGTGCCCACAAATTTTGATGAAGATTTATTGTATGAACAAATAGAAGCTGCGAAAGATAAAGCGGAGGCTGAAGTGATGGATGGAACTTTCGATGGTAAATCATTGTACATTGGCTGGTTAAAATTTCAGTTCGAGAAGGAATATTTGGACCCCAATTCGGACGAGCAAACCCTGACGTACTATGCACGTGCATACATTTTTAGTTTGATAGGGGGAGTGATCTTCCCGAACTTATCCGGATCAACCGTGCCGCTAATGTACCTACGGTTGTTGGAGAATTTCCAGTATGCGGGTCGTTTTAGTTGGGAGAGTGCGGCACTGACGCTACTATATAGGAATTTGTGCACATGTTCTTTAGGTAGCGTACAGATGGGTGGCCCAATGGTGCTACTGCAAATCTGGAGTTGGGAACGCATCCACATCGGACGTCCCCGTATTGTTCAGGTTACACCGGATTGGTTGGCCGACCCGGGGGCAGCGGAGTTGTAACCTCCTCTAGGAGCATATTGGGCGGGCCGGCACACGTGGGTCGATAACCCACGCCAATCTTTAACCTACTACAGAGATGAGTTAGACAACCTGCGGGACGAGTTCGTTAATTGGGAACCGTACTCGACCGCCAGAATGCTACAGGTTCATCCAATCTGCGTAGATAGTGCCCTTTGGTTGACGGCTGCACCTCTTGTGAATTTTGGAGTTGTTGAGTTCCAGTATCCTGATAGAGTCTTGCGGCAATTTGGATATCAACAAAAGATTCCCGAGGTCAGGTCTTATGATAAAAAGTTGCACGAGGTGAGGGGAACGGGACGAGTGCCCAACTTCGATTGGGCTGATTACCATCGTTACCATGTAGCCAACTGGAACACCATGCGGTGGCAAATGGCACCGAATATGATGTTCGTCGCGATACCGTATGATGGCTCCCTCCAGCAGGCATACATGATGTGGTACAAGCGAATAACACGGTTGTATGTTTCTCCAAAGGCCGTTGTACCAGCTGGTGTGCAACTTCCGATTTTCCCTACCCAGGCAGAACCAGCTCCAGCATATTCCTCCTCTGTATTGGTCTTTTTGTATATCATCATCACAGCGAGATTCCACATCTGTATTGGTCTTTTTGTACATGCATGTGGGGATCTACATATGGTTTTTTCCATATATAAGCTACATGTGGGGATCTACATATGGTTTTTTCCCATATAGGCTACATGTGGGATCTACATGTGGTTTTTTTCCCTATATAGGCTACATGTGGGGATCTACATATTGTTTTTTCCCCATATTGTCTACATTTCCACAATCATATAAGCTACATTTCCACAATCTAGAGTGTAGGCCGTTGTCTCCACCAAAGAAGTGGTGTTGTCCTCTAAGCCAAGTGACCACCACAAGTCAGAAAACTTTGAACATACACCTAAGTGGGAAAAAGCACCAAGCTAAACAAGCAGAACTCAATCTCAATGCAGAACTCAACACCCACATACTATTATTGCAGGCACTTCAGTATGGGAAAAACCTAAACTATATAACCACATGTACATCCCCACATGTAGCTTATATATGGGAAAAACCCTACGTACAGATCCAGTTCTTGATGGCCAATTAATTGGATCTGATGGCGTGACGCATCTGGTTAGGCTTTTCCAATTTGGATATCAGCATGTGGGGATCTACATGTGTTTTTTCCATGTATAGGCTATATGTGGAGATCTACATGTTTTTTTTCCATGTATAGGCTACATGTGCGGATCTACATATGGTTTTGAACTTGTTCTACTACGAAGTGAAAAGGAGTGGAGACCCTAACCCTACATTAACCCTAACCCTAATTGCTAACCCTATCCTACCAACCCTAGAATAACCCTAACCCTAACCTACAATTTTTTTAAATTGTTTTTTATGAAACAATTAAAACTAAATTAATTTGTGTTAATTTTTATATTCATTTGATAATATCGATTTAATATTGGTTAGTTACGTGGCCAGAAATGGAAATAAATAAAAAACAAGATCTAACCAAACCTCTAACCCCGCTAACCCTAACCCTGCCCTTACCCTACTGTAACCCTACTTTAACCCTACAAAGTACTCTAACCCAACCAAAAATTATATCTAACATAATTGTTTAAACCGAATTCGCTGAATGAATGTAAATGTTTTAAAAATTTGTTTGTTTACAAACAAAATTTGAAATTGCGTAACGAACATCTATGGTAAGCTGATTATATAAAATTTTATGAGCAGATTTTAGTATGGTCAAAGTGGTGTTTGAATAATTTATCATAAATTGTTTTCATTAAGTGAACTACTTTATATGTTATATTTATAAACTTGTTTACACATTTTTTTTCATGTGATTTAATAATCTTCAGTACTGCCAATATAAGTACACTTAACCCGTTATTTACGATAGCGGGTTACATATACTTAACCCGTTATCGTCAATAACGGATTAAGTTAACGTATATTAGCAGAATTTTGCCATCTACATGTGTATGTGCTCATAAACTTCTGCAAATATAAGTGTACTTAACCCGTCGTTGGTGATAACGGGTTTTGTTAACTTAACCTGTTATCCATAACAACAGATTACGTTGAAAAATATTGGCAGTGGTTCATCATGTATAGACCAAGTATTGGCATAGACCAAGTATGCTTAACCCGTTGTTGGTACCGACGGGTTAAGTGTACTTAACCCGTCGTCACCAACAACTGCTTAAGTAGAGATATAGTTCACTTAATGAAAACAATTTATGATAAATTATTCAGACACCACTTTGACCATACTAAAATCTGCTCATTACAAACTTGTTTACACATTTTTTTTTCATGCAATTTAATAATCTTCAGTACTGCCAATATAAGCACACTTAACCCGTTATTTACGATAGCGGGTTACATATACTTAACCCGTTATCGTCAATAACGGATTAAGTTAACGTATATTGGCAGAACTTCGCCATCTACATGTGCATGTGCTCATAAACTTCTGCAAATATAAGTGTACTTAACCCGTCGTTGGTGATAACGGGTTTTGTTAACTTAACCCGTTATCCATAACAACGGGTTATGTTGAAAAATATTGGCAGTGGTTCATCATGTATAGACCAAGTATTGGCATAGACCAAGTATACTTAACCCGTTGTTGGTACCGACGGGATAAGTGTACTTAACCTGTCGTCACCAACAATGGCTTAAGTAGAGATATATATGCAGATGTAATTTGTAGACATGGTCTGTACATTTTGAGATGTGTATCAATTTGGTGGAGACAATTGTTGTCCTTGCTGCTGTTTTTTGGAGACTTGTATCATACTTTTTGATTTTTGTTTCAGTGTGAATTGAAGTTTATCACAATTTAACCTTCTTGTCTTCTTCTTCTTCTTGTTTTGATCCCTTCTTGTCTTCTTCTTCTTCTTGTTTTGATCCCTTCTTGTTTGATGTGCCTTTTTCAGACTTGATAGCTGTCATTCATGCACCCCTCCTTCTTCATTTCTCTATAACTAAGCATATTGAGTTCATAACTCAAATGAGAATGAACTCAATGTAGTGAAGAGAGGGAGAGGGAGGAGACACTTCAAATAAGTCATTCTACAAAAAAAGTATGAGGAGTCAATGTTTTCTTCTTCTCTTCAAGATAATCCTTTCTTCTTGAAGGGGGAAGAAGTTTGAGTTATAAAAGAAATTTGAGTTCAAAGATGGTCGACTTCAATTGTTGTTCTTGTGTATGAAGATGCAGGAGTAGAGAGACTTGTGCATGAACATTTCAGTGTACAAGTGCATGCTCGGTTTCTCTCAAGGGGTAGGAAGGGCCGCTGACTCTGCCTTTTTTTTTCTCCTTCATTTCCCTTAATCTTCTTTTTTCTAGCTTTTAGATGTGTTTTCATAAGTAGCAATTGTCCTCCTTTCATACACATTCGTTATCTATTGTTACACAGAGTGTAAAAATTCTCTGCTTCGTAGAACGGAGTAGTGGTGGGTGTCACTATGTATTCATGGTACTTTTCAGCTTCTTGGCATGCACACCTCACAATCGTGCAACATGTAGTACGAATATGAGGAGTGCTTGTCAAGAAGTTGCCAAGTACTTTGAATATACGGTTACACCCACTACTACTCTATCCCACGAAGCGGAAAATTTTTACCTCTGTGTAATAGTAGTGACCTAAATTGTATGCAGGGGGGATAACTGCTACTTATGCATTCAAAAAATGACAAAGTCAGCAGTCCTTCCTATCACTTTGAGAAGAAACCGAGCATGTACTTATATACTAAATTAATTTTAATTTTGGAGTAGAGTGTCAAAGGATGACTTTGCAATGTCAATTTGCTTGAGTTATGTACGCATTCCATGTATCTTCAAACAACATGTTCTTGCCAGTTTGTAATGTTTGATATATGAATAAATTTGTTGTTGCAAATGGCTTGTTGTGAATGAACAAATTTGTATATGTATCAACAAAAGAAGATATATCCTACACAGACGAAAGTTCATTAACATATAGCCCACAAAGTGGAAAGTTCTGTAAATAAATCTCAACCTAACCCGTCATTGGTAATAACGGGTTAGGTGATATAAAACCGTCAACGCCAATAACGGGTTAAGTGGAGAGATATTGGCCGGACTTCATCCCCTACATGTGAAGTATTGGTTAAGGACTGCTAATATCTATCTCCTTAACCCGTTATTCAAGATAACGGGTTACGTTATCGTAATCCGTTATCCCCAATAACGGGTTTAGTAGAGAGTATCTGGCAGCATCTTTTCTTCAATACTACATACATTTTCACAATTTTCCACAATATAGATATATCATCCACAAAATATACAATCTCCCACACAAATAATAAATCTGTTCACATCGGCATCCAGACAATTTTCATTACCAAAAAATTCACAAACAGATCGAGTTGCCCAAATTGCACACATCTTCAAAATTCACAAATTTCGACATAAATAAACATTCGCTATCCAAATACAAGATCAAAATCCATAGCAACATATGTAGTTCAAAAATACACAAAATAAACTGAATACAGAGATTACACTCTGATTAAATACATCATTAATTTAGTTGTAACAAACAGATACATTCAATTAACCACATATATACAATCAAAAGTAACGAATTTTTCAACGCATTGCTTCTTTCCATTGGGCGCGTTTTTTTGTTTCATTCCGGACCTACACCAAAAAATAAAAAAAAATAAAAGTTAATAATCGAGTCGAAATTAATAATTATCTACACAACAAAATAAAAAATTAAGCAATTATTCGGTGATTATCTTGAAAGTTTGATATGACATACATATTACTAAAAACCCCCTAGCACGAACCTTCGCCTTCATCATCATCACTCTCTACAGCGTTTGAAGCTTCTTCATTCCCCACCGATCCACTAAATAAGGAAAAAGAATGAGTTAGTACCGACTACAACAAGTTTACATTCATTGAGTCCAATAAACAAATACAAAATCTCTGATATAATACCTTGCTACATTTTTTAGGCAATTCCGTGAATCGTGACCTACGACACGAAGACATGTCCTGCAAAGTCTTGGCCTCTTCGTTTTTTGGCATTCTCTTATAGACTTCAACCGTTTCCCTTTAGGCCTCCCCTTTGTGGTGCACTGCACGGGGTCACCTACATGTGCATGTGCATGTGCATGTGCATGTGCATGTGCATGTCCACCACTCTCAGGTTGTGCGCTACCTTCGTGTGGTATGCTGTTCACTGATTCAATGTTATCAAAGTCTTCGATTCCCTTGAGCATGTGGTCGAACATGTACTTATATCCTCGCTCTAAAGAACAACTAAGATCGACCAAATATCTTGAGTGCGTAGTCAGTTCACAATAACGAGAGGCAAAATTGTCGCACATACTATTGGGAATCGGTATACTGCTTCTTCTCAGTTGATCCCTGATCCATCGCCTACAAATATATTGCTCGGGTAGTGCAGTGTGATCTGTGAACCGAATAATTGCCAATAGATGTTTGCAGGAAATGCCTACGAAGTCGTACATGGAACAAGAGCATTTAGCAATTTGAGTGATTTTACAGTAAGAAATCACCCTTCCCGGTTCTGAATTTCCACAAACAGTTACCGAATAAGCTGCACTATCCGGTGTATCCATACTCGCAATTAAACTCATATTAAGTAATAAGCTTTTTACAACTTCTTGTTGAAATTTGTAGAAAATTTTCAAAGTGTATGTTCCTGCCATTTGTGACTCCAATGCTCATTCGGTCTTCAATTTTGGCCTCTCATCGCGATTACGATGTGTTTCTTTAAGTTCATCGTGTATTTGTTTTACCAAGAGTCAGTCAAAGATGACTGCAAATTCATGTAATGAGTACTTTTTATGAGTATGGTGCTTCAAGGATGAATGTAGCGATTCGCTACGTTGGGTACTCAACATGCCCCCCCAAAATGAGTCTCTTGCATACACGGGAGCCCATTTTTCGCGGATCTCAAATTTTTCCTTCAACCATTTGTTATTCTCAAGTTTGTACTGGGAGATCAAATATTTTCACTTCTGTTCAAATTCTGTTTTAAATTCCGCCGTATAAATGATAGTCTTCAAAGCATCCCTGAACTCATCAACATTATTCAGCATGCGCACTTTATGCGGTAACTTATCCAAAATATGCCAAATGCAATATATATGCGACGTGATTGGGAAAACTTTGGAAATTGCAGAAGTGATCCCACGGTCCTCATCTGTCACGATGTTGATCGGATCATGTCCCATTGCTTCTCGTCACTTTTCAAAGAACCACTAAAATGAGGATGTCTTCTCATTGGGGATGAACCCACAACCTAGGAATATTGATTGCCAATGATGGTTGAATCCAACAAATGGTACGAACAACATCCCGTATTGGTTTGTGTTGTAGGTAGCGTCAAAGCAGAGAATATCCCCGAATACTTCAAAATTCTTTCTAGCAATACCATCCACACAGATACAATGTGACAATCGCCCTTCGGGATCACATTGGTAATCAAAATAGAATAAAGGACCGGTCTCCTTTTTGGATTCAAAAAACTCAAGTAGCATTTGTCCGTCGTGTCCTTTTAAACCCTCCATCTCGTCTCTCCTGAGATTTCTGACATCGGTTTCAGTGAAACCAATTTTCTCATTACCTCCATTTGCACCTTCAAAGAATAGCATTTGTTTGCATACAAGGACATTAGCTTCGGTAAGTTGACTAATTATTTTTTTTATCTGTGTTAGTCAATTCACGGTTTCGAGGTAGCAAGTGACGTCTACCGGGTGAAGTAAATTCGTAATTGTGTGCTTCATTTAACGAATAAAGAATCCACGAATTACTTTGCGAATTACTTTGTGGGTTTAGTTTGACACGAACGAAAGCTTTGCAACCCGTTTTAGAAGTTGTACCTCGTCTAGTTTCATTATGATTATTCGGTGACTCCCCGACTTTATTACAAACATATGATTTATCTACTACATCGTTTCCCTTATATTTATTTCCACCCTTACGCATAGAGAATCCCGCACATTTGCAATATGATGAATAAAATTTTTTCGCTTCCTCAAGAGTGTGAATTGTCATACCAATCTTCGATTTTAGGTGCTCGTCAACATGAGGAAGATACTCGCCAATTTGTTGTGCACGAACAAATTTCTCTCCGGCAACAGAACTTTCTTCGAAACTGTCCATACCTAAAAAACCATGAAAAGGAGAACAGTTAGGGGTAATAAACCGTTGTATTTGGTGTTTTTATATGTGCGCAAGCCACCACAACTTGTAAAAGTCAGTTTCCACTAACGGTTCGAGAAATACGGCCGTGTATCACTTTATTTGAGTTTTTTTCAACCAAAAGCGATACACGGCCGTATCTCTCTAACCGTGACTCCAAACTAATTTATACAAGTTCTGGTTGCTTGTGCTACATGAGATCAACCAACTCTTAAAGTTTCGTATTTTTTGGAGGTGGTTTGAAGTGTTTTCAACTCTAACCGCACTTAGAAAATTCTAAGTCAAAAACTTCTCATGCGAGGAAGTTGAGAAAACCGCACAAACGACATCCAAAAATTATAAAACTTTCCGACTTTGTCGAATTCAAGTAACACAAGTCAGCCGAACTTATAGAAGCGAGTTTCGAGTCACGGTTTGCGAGATATGGCCGTGTAACGCTTTACTTAGTTTTTTTCAACCGAAAGCGATACGTGGCCGTATCTCTCAAACCGTGAGTCGAAACTCACTTCTACAACTTGGGGTGACTTCTCATACGTGAGACGAACCAACTCGCAAAGTTCCGTATTTTTTGGAGGTCGTTTGAAGTGTTTTCTAATCTAACCGCACTTAGAAAATTCTAAGTCAAAAACTTCTCATCTAAGGAATTGAAGAAAACCACACAAACGGCATCCGAAAATTATAAAACTTTCCGACTAGGTCGAATTCACATAGGGCAAGCCACCCGAACTTGTATAAGCGAGTTTCGAGTCACGGTTCGGGAGATACGGCCGTCTACCGCTTTACTTGGTTTTCTTCAACCGAAAGCGATACGCGGCCGTATCTATCGAACCGTGAGTCGAAACTCGCTTCCACAGCTTGGGTTGGCTTCTCATAGTGGACACCAACCAACTCGCAAAGTTTCTAATTTTTTAGAGGTCGTTTGAAGGTTTTTCAGCTCTAACCGCACTTACAAAATTCTAAGTGAAAAACTTCTCATGCGAGGAATTGAAGAATACCGCACAAACGGCATCCAAAAATTATAAAACTTTCCGACTTGGTCGAATTCACGTAGGGCAAGCCACCCGAACTTGTAGAAGCGAGATTCGAGTCACGGTTCGGGAGATACAGTCGTGTACCGCTTTACTTGGTTTTTTTCAACCGAAAGCGATACGCAGCCGTATCTCTCAAACCGTGAGTCGAAACCCGCTTCTACAAATTGGGGTGGCTTGTACTACGTGAGACGAACCTACTCGCAAAGTTTCGTATTTTTTTACGGTCGTTTGCAGGGTTTTCAACCATAACCGCACTGAAAAGTTTCTAACTAATTTCGTATATACAATTGTAATTCTACAAATTACTAACGCAAGCAACAGAATTCGGCAATTGAATATACTTGAAGTCAACCCGATTCTACATTTAAAATCTACTAAGGCATATAAAATTTTCCCCAATTTGTAAATAATTTACTACACACAAATTGAAAAAAAAACACAAATATAGATTATTGAGGTAAAAAAATAGTCTATACCTTACAAAATAGGTCCAAATCAAGCCAAACGATCGATTCGGAGGAGAACTAGGGTTTGTATTCCATTTCGAAGAGGGGATGAGAGAGTAGGGTTTCGATCTTTGGAGTTGGGAGAGAGGAGGGGGAACGGATGGAGATGTCGATCAAGTCTTCTTCGGAGCTAGGTTTTTTTTGCCGTTGGGTTCGTCGAAGAAAGAAGAAGGAGCGAGAGAGAAATCGCCGAAGAAGACGAACTGAATGAAAATACAAATGAATATAGATAGCCTTAACCCGTTTTTGGGAAGGACGGGTTAAGGCTATTTTTTAAAATAAAATTTTGCCTTAACCCGTCATCCCTAACGACGGGTTAAGGCAAATTTTTATTAAGAAAAATATGGGCCGCTGGATCTTTGATCCAACGGTCCAGATCAAAGTTCGCACGGGTCTGTGCGAACAGACCCGCTTCCGACCCTTTTGCAACGGAAGAAGACTCTCTCTCTCTCTCTCTCTCTCTCTCTCTCTCTCTCTCTCTCTCTCTCTCTATATATATATATATATATATATATATATATATATGGAAAGGATCGGTTGAACACTCCTGTAGTGCTCACCGCATGAACACTAGGCCTTCGGGCGTTCATATCGAAAATCCGAACCGTTCATATTGATCTACACATCTAAATTAGTCTAAATATGTAAAATCAAATCATTTGAAATTCATTTGCCCATCCATCATGTGACTATAAAAACAATGATTTTTAGCCATACAATTTTGTAACACTTCGATGAATAGGCAAATGAATTTCAAATGATTTGATTTTACATATTTAGACTAATTTAGATGTGTAGATCAATGTGAACGGTTCGGATTTTCGATATGAACGCCCGAAGGCCTAGTGTTCACGCGGTGAGTACTAGAGGAGTGCTCAACCGATCATTTCCATATATATATATATATATATATATATATATATATATATATATATATATATATTAATCAAAGCCCCATTTTGACGGTTTTTTACTATCATGCCCCCATATATATAAAAGGCTAAAAAAATAAGGTTAATTCTGTCAATTTTTGCCCCTAATCCCTAAACAATCAGAGGGCACGAGCGTAATTTTCGCTTCACATTTACTTCAATCTCTCTTACTCAAATCAAACTCTCTCTATCTCAACCCCCCCCCCGGTCGATTCATCTCCCTCTCTCTCAAAATCCCCACCGCCTCTCTCCCCTCTCTCAAAATCCCTGAAAAAGAAACAAAATCCTTCCGAATCGTCTTCCTCCTCTCCCAAGCTTAGAAACCAAATAAATTGAAAAAAAGCAACAAAGAAAAGAGTAAAGATATTCGATTTCAATGGCGAATTCGAGTGATCAAGACACCCTAAGCATCAACTGCAACAACAACGACGAAGCCGTCTCCCTTCTCCGGTGACGAATCCGCTCCGATTCGGCCTCCGTTTCTCCGGCGGCGGTCGACTCCGGCGAAGAATGGAGCGTGGAGACGATCAACGATGCTCACGTCGTTAGGGATGGCGTCATCAAAGAGGAGGGAGTGGTGGAGAAGGTGGAGGAGGTGAAGGGGGCAACGCAGAACGGCAGTGTGAATAAGCATGCTTTTAACTACGTGTTCCGTCCGTCGGTGCCGGCGCATAGGAGGGTGAAAGAGAGTCCTTTGAGTTCGGATGCGATTTTTAGACAGGTTCTTGATTCATCATCTAAAAAAAAGATAATTTCATATTTTGGTGTGTGGTTGTGAAAATTTTGGTTCATGACTGGCTTCAAGATTGAATTGATTCGGTGATTGTTCACATTCTAACACAAATTCTCGAATTTAGGGATCGATTTTTTGTCTTTTTTGAAGAACTAGCTATTCATATTTTCTGTTGTGCAATTATTAGGCTTGAAAATGGAACTTATCCTTTTATATCAGAAGTTCATCTCTCAAATCAATGGTTAATAAAAAAGTATTTAATTGCATGCATATTTGGGGACTGTATGCCATCTTAGTTTTCTCTGTCATATTTATAAGGGAAATTATTGGGGAAATTCATGGATTTTTTTATAGGAAAAATTATTGGGTTTTGTTTCTAATTGGGTTAATTTATTTATTTG
Source organism: Hemerocallis citrina (assembly GCA_017893485.1). Lineage (NCBI taxonomy): Eukaryota > Viridiplantae > Streptophyta > Magnoliopsida > Asparagales > Asphodelaceae > Hemerocallis > Hemerocallis citrina. The sequence goes on along the minus strand of CM030359.1, from coordinate 294,939,574 downwards.
TAGCAAGAACACAAGCTTGATGGATGGTGAAATTCAGTTGTGAGTCGTTTGAGTCTAAACAAGATGCCCAATAAGTATTTGATTTTTTGTTTTTATAGAAATTTTTAGAAAATTAATGTTACGTTGTTTTGTAATTTATGGTGTTTGATTTGAAAAAGAAAAAAATATTAGGGTGTGCATCGCACGCGTGCAAATAGCTAGTATATATATAGAGATAGAGAGAAAGATAATTAAATAAATAGAGGAGTTGTTTTGGGATTTAAATTTGAGTTTTGGAGAAAAACTTTTGGAGAGAAAATGTGTTTTGTGAGATTAGCTCTGGACATTTGATTTTTGGGGATTGAAGGAGAGCCACTTGATAACTTTATTTGCGTTTTATTATATAGATCTCTATCAATTTCAAAAGTAATCAAAAATATTCACTTTGAGACTCAAGTATGACATTACGAAAAATATGAATCACTGAACAAGTTTTGGAGAAAAAATCTTAAAACATAATGGTCTGGAATAGAAGAAGATTACTATGATATAAATTATTTTCAATTAATGAGATCGTTATACTGAAAGATTCAATGAATCAGCGATCCTTATACTGAAAGATTCAATGAATCAGCGATCCTTATTATGTTACAAATGATAGGATGAATGTTTTTGAGTTGATCAAGGGAATCGAAAATTGTGCAGGAAAAATATGGAATTTCAGTATGTTGAGGGCCTGTGTAGAAAGATTTTTTCTTTTTCCCCTCAAACAAAGTTACATAAAGAATTATGAGAACTGGATTAATATAGCCCTTGCCAAATATATGAATTTTTTTGGGAGCAAAATGTGGTAATATATTTTTACTAATTTAACTAATTTACGGATACGTGCAATATACATGACAGAACAGTACTTTATTAGTAGTTATCTTATTGAAGTTCTAATCATTTTTAGAAAGGAAAAAATTATGTCTTAGAGCATCCACAGTCTAACTAAATATCTATATTATGCATATTTTGGAAAAAATTCGTCTGCAGTTGTTTGCTATTTATCTATATTTTGACGAAATCGCTATAGTAGATTGCTATATCCAAGAGAAGATTTGAGAAAATGCATATTATCAAGATCCGTTCCAAGATAATAAAAAAAAAAAATTTGTCAGACGGGATTAAAATATTTTTTTTTTCTTTTTTTTCCTCGGACGGCACTTGAAGTGCGCCATCCCTCAAATTTGACATTTTTTTCCATTTTGGCCATTTTTTAAATTTTTTTCCCTTTTTAAAATTATTATAATTATTAAAATAATCAAATAAATTATTTTAAAATGCCCAGAATTATTTTTTTTTTGTGCGGAGAGTTCCGTCCGATGAATTTTTTGTTTTTTTTTATGGCTCTATTTATAGCATTTTATCACAGCAGCAAAGTCACTTTGCTATACGTATAATATGCAAAAAATGCACATTTTAGCAATGCACGACTGTGTGGACGCTCTTAGTGACTTGTATCTGGCAGAGGAGGCATGCCGTAGTGCTACACGAGTCACTAATCACTATGCATATATTGCACATTATAATTATAACTATTATATATAACTATATATTAAACAAAAATGTCAACCCTCTTCTATTCTCTCTTTTTTAAACTAGTATTTTTCACGTGTGATGCACATTTTGATAAAGAGTTCGAGTTAAACTTGCAATACATGTAAGTAAATGTCAGCCCTCTTCTATTCTCTCTTTTTTAAACTAGTATTTTTCACGTGTGATGCACATTTTGATAAAGAGTTTGAGTTAAACTTGCAATACATGTAAGTCAACAGTAAATAACACATGCGATGAATGCCTTAATTTTAAAAAAATGGAGCTGAATGGACGATACATGTGTTTTTTAAAAATTAAGAAGGAAAATTTTTGATATGTACGTGCAATGCACATGTTGAAAAATAGATTTGAAGTTGCACGTGCAATGCACATGTTTGTTTGGTAATATAGTGATGACTCGAACCTGAGACTTCCTTCATATTAGTTATGCACGTGCGATGTACGTGTTGGTAGATTGACAAATGACACTAAGGCCTTCTCCGATTATAATATTACTAGTAATTTACACCTGCGTTGCACGGCTTAATAAATACATATTTTTTTAAAAGTAAAAATCCAGGCACGCGTGTTGTACGGGTTGGTAGAAGGACAAATTACACTAAGGCCTTTTACCATTATAGTAGTAGAGAAATAAATACATATTTTTTTAAAAGTAAAAATTCAGGCACGCGTGTTGCACGGGTTGGTAGAAGGACAAATTACACTAAGGACTTTTCCCATTATAGTAGTAGAGATTAGAGATTAGAGATTAATCAGGGAGATGAAAAGCATGAAAATAGTATCTTTTCAAATTTCAAATTTTAAATTTCATAAGTGAAAAGATAAGGAGTACAAAAAACGTAGTTATGATACACAATATTTACGTATCTAAAATCACTCTAAAAATTTGGAAAAAAAATAAATAACCCCTATATTATAACCTGTAATTTAAGGTCATTGACGGGAAAATCAAATTCACTTAAACCACTTCCTTAAAACCGATTCTCACTCTCTTTCTATCATTGGAAACCCTAATCTCTAGCCAAGAACAACTCCAGCATCTAGGAGCATCTAGGAGACCATCAGCGGCATCATGTATGGTAACACCTTGAATCACCCTCTTATTCTATTTCCCATTTTTCTTAGGATGTCATCAACGATTGACGACTCAAATTACTCATTTTCCTTAATTGCAGTACTAATGGGAGGAAGAAGACAATCAAGTACTGCACAATAAAAAAAAACATTGACAAATCTCAACACTGTAATGTCCTTGCAGAAGTCATATCCTCAAATTCATTCAATTTTAAAGATTAGTTTGATTCAATATTTGACCGAATTTTTTGCAGGTCCGGTTGTGTATCTCTGTAGGACTTCCTTATGTGCTAAAGTTTTTTCTTTGGTAATATATGAATGATCACATTTCTTTGAAAAAATGAAGCTCCTACCTAACCTCTCTTGCTTCTTCCCCTTTCCTCCTCTTCTGAACCTGGCCTCCGGCACCCTTTTTCACCATGTTCTCTTCTAAAAAAGCAAACTACGAAACCCCAAACCCCTCCCCTCAGCCAACGCCAACGCCACATAGCAAACAAACTTCCCTCCATCCCCCTACAACTGATCTTCTCTCCCATGCTTTCGGAGCTCGAACTCAGTTGGTGCGGGCCTAATGAGAGGGTCAGTCACCCACCCGCACCAACACCAACTGAAACAACAACCCTGCCACCACCTCAGTAGTCCCCTCCACCACCACCCTCAACCGTCAACACTTTGCCCAACCCCTCTTCTATTCCCACTGCATTGGCTCCCCCCACAGCACCACCGCTACCCTCTCTACACCTTATCCCCTCCCTTGAAAAGAGAGTAGCTCGGGGGCTCAGACGAGCTCACTCCCCGACGCGTGCACACCAAAGTGCGCATCAGTGCCATGAGGGGAGGAGCTATAGTCATCATCGCCATGGAGAGGAGTCTCACAGGGGCTATAGACATCATCGTCGAGAAGAGGAGACCTACAGGGGACGGGCCCAAAGATGGGGTTCTCCTACCGGCCACAATAAGCATAAGAACCCCCCCTCAGGCCAGCGTCACCCCCACAGTCTGGGTCACCCCCAGAGGGGTTACGACCATGACCCATGGCGACAGTACCATCCTCCAACCCAGTTCAAATCTCAGTACCAACACAAACACTCAGAGGAACACCCCAAGGGTGCAGAATCTTCCCACCACCACAACAACCACAAGGCTCACCAAGAACCTCTACCAACCCCCCCACCAACCCACCAACCCCCCCACGCCAGCACCTATCACCACTCCAGTCCACCACCTCAGAAGGACCCTAAGCTTAAATCCTGCGTCGAGCGAGCCCACGAGGGGGCTCCGCAAGATGGGATTATAGTGGAAGAGTACTCTGGCGGTAGGGAAAGGAGGGAACAGTGGGTTCAAGTGCTTGAAAAGAGAAAAAAGAGACAGAGTATTTCCCCCAACCCTCAAATCGAACACCTCCAACACAAAAAGAAACAAAGGAAGGGGAGACATAAGCCTGTACCGTGCTTCAACTGTGGCGACTTGGGCCATTACAGGAGCGAATGCACCAAAGAAGTTTGTTGTCTCAAATGTATGAAGTGGGGGCACCTCTCATACGTTTGTACCAATGTGGTGGAGACCCACAGTGACGACGAACATCCGGTGAACCGAGGCAAGTCTCCTGATAACCCCACATTCATTCGGCTTGCAAATTGTCTAGATACGATCAAGAACGAAGAGCGATGGCTTCGTCAATGGTGCGCAATCACCAGAGTCAGATCAGGAAGCCCTTCGGAGGTGCATCTCCTTCAAGCTCTTAATGAAAAATGGCCAATGATAGCCCATAGAGACTGGGTCGCTAAGAAAATATGTCACTTGCAATTCCTTGTGTCATTCCCGTTGCTAGAGAAGGTAATTGAAGTTGTTGGTATGGGGATTGTCAACTTTGGGCACTTCAGATTGGAATTCAGTGCTTGAATGCCTAGTTTCGGAGGGGAGCTCCCCCAAGGAGACAGGTACTGGATATGGATCCACAACGTCCCCCTTCACTTTTGAAAGAGGGAGGCACTCCAAGAGATTGTCGCTGACTTTGGGTCCATCGAAGAGATAAACAAGAAGACGGTGCAATGCTCAGAGATTGTCTCGGCAAGAATTCTCTTAAGGAGTGCCGACATATCAATGATGCCCTATTTCGCCAAAGTATTCTCCTTCGACGAATCATATCTCGTCCGGTTCGTGCTCGACAAGCGAACGGAACCAAAGATAGAGCAGTCAGCCATCATCTCCCCCACTCCTGCATCAGCCCTCAGAGACAACCGATCGTACAAGCAAGTGGTTTCGCCACAGTGGGACCTGACTATCGATGGGGCCCATGAAGTGGAAAGGTGTAACACCTCGGATTTTAAAATACCGAAAATATTCATTTTTATTTATTTTGTAAGGGTGAGAATTATTTTAAGTGATATCTTATTTTATTTATTTTCAATATTGATATTGGTATGAATATTTGTGGTAGATCGGTATTATTGTACATTAGAGTTAAGAGTTGAGGATTTATTTAAAATATTTTGGAGATTGGGGGCTAATGTGTAATTACTCTTTATTAAATATATATATTATTTTAATTTTTCCCAAAACCCCCTCCCTTCTCCCCTCCTCCTCCTTTTCTTTTTTTCTTCCCTGTGTGTATCCCGAGCGGAAGAAAGAACCCATCGAATGAGGGTTCGGCCGATCCTTTCCCTCCTCCAATCCACTTGATTCCTTCGCCAAATCCAAATTAAATCGAGGGATAGACTAAATGGAGGGTGCTCTACATCGCGGAAGTGTCGGATTTTCAAAAGATTCCGAAAAGGTATACCCTAATTTATTTATTCGTATAAAATTGAGTGTGGTTAGTTTTATTGAGTAGAAATATTATAATAGAGAAATTTTGAGAGGTTGGAAGTGGTAGATTGGAGGAATTGGTAGATGGTTAGAGAAATTGTAAGTTGTTGATAAATTAGGATTTTGGGTTTGTAAAATAGAGTTATATACATGAGAATTATCCCTTGTATGGTAGTAAAAAATTGTAGTGAGCCATTAGAATAAAATGGGGAGTAGTGATTTTGGCATAAACTCGAATTATAGAGTTTATGAAATCGGGTAGAAAACTCGATCCAAATAATTGTAGAAAATGCATATGAGGGTGTAGAGTATTATGAGAGGATTAATATAAATTTAGGATGATTTTTATAAGCTTCCAGCTCAATTAAATTGAGTGAAATGAATTTTAGGCGAAAAGTGCACGCCGGGTGTTCGGTGAAATGCCCGCGTGATATAGAGGTGAGAATTTGATGAGTTCGGAGGTGTAGTTGAGTCTCATTATTATTATTAATTCTAATATGTGAGATTAGAAAAAAGAGGATTAAAGAAATTAGAAAATATGAATTTTTCTTATTAGAAAGCCTCCGATCAATAAGAGAATGTTTGTATGGGGACCTAAATTTGAAATCCGTCGATGTAGCTCGGCTACTTAGGTCATTTGTAACGTGTGGGTGAAGACGGATTCGAGTTTGGAGGTTCATAAGCCGAGTTTTGAGTTTTAAACTAATCGGTTCTATAATTTTTCAATTAGGAGGAAAAGTCGAACTTCGACTGGCTCCAGGACGGACGTGGGACATCGTTTGCTCGATCCGTCAGGTGAGTATGTTGTATTTATAAATATTTTATACTGTGGCCGAATTCCGTGGCTTTGTGAAGTATTTCGTGGAAGTTATATTAAAAACTGATTTTGAAAAAAAATACGGATTTTTAAGGGTCCGAAACTGAGTTTTTGTGATATTTGAGGAAATTAACTATTTTAAGTATATAAAACCTATATTGTGGATTAATATGACGTGTTGAAGTATAAAAATTAAATATATTAAATCGTTTATGCATATATTTACCCCGTGCATGTTTTGTGCATGTTTTTGGGGTATATAAACCGATATAGGCAATTGGGTATATGCGGAGCCTGGTGTATGGGCTAGCATGCTATGGATGGATGTTATAAGATGTAATTAGATGAAATTAGTGATTGTGATCATGTTTTGAAAATCCGTGTAATTACAGCGCACGTTTTGTGCATGTTTTGGGGCATATAAGCCCTTATAGGTAATTTTACTTATATAAAACATGATGTATGAGCTAGTATGCTATAATTAGATATTATAAGATTTAATTAGAGGAAATAAGTGGTTTTGGCCCCTTATGATGGGAAATCCGCATGTGTGGTGTTTATTGTAATATATATAGATGATTATGATGTGTGATGCAATAATTGATGAAATTAATAATTGGGTACATGTTTACATTTTAATTATGTTTGAAATGAATTAATGGGCAATAATATGACATGTTGGTTTATATGATAAATGACTTGGGTACTGTTCTTTTTTTTCATCTTATAAGAGGTTACCTCTTATAAGAGATTTACAATAAGAGCCTCTTGTAAGAGCCTCTTTTTGAGGTGTTCTTTTTATATAAAAATATCATCTTATAAGAACCTCTTATAAGAGATTTCTGTTCTTTTTTCACCTCTTACAAGAGCCTATATTACCCCAAAGTCTATATTACCCTAAAGTATAAAAATAGTGAGATGAAGGACAAGAAAAGATAAGTTCAGATTACTAATATTTAAACTAGTTTAATGGCAAGTTAAATTCACAAATCAGTGTAAATCATCAATTATAATTTCGGGCTACTATAAACTTTTAATTAGTATGAAAAGTAGTATGTATAAATATAAATAATAATAATTTGTTTCAAAGATGTTGGATTAAAAAAATTTAAGGTCAATGGGCTAATATAAATTCTCCCGTAGCTGTGAATAAATTAAAAAAAAAAATTTAAAAAAAAAAAAAAAACCTAACCGACTGCAGGATTTGGACATGGTGGCATCACAACAGGACAAATCAACTAGCCACAACTCAACTAATGTACTTACTGGACGTAAATATATATATCTTTAAATAAATCTGTGTTTCGACAGCATCCCTAACATAATTGTTCGAGATTGTGAAGAATGAATTTCCACACACTTTCTAGAATAACATATTACAATCAACTACGTATATAATTACACTTTTTCTAGGATAGCATATTCCGGACTACTATAGATTAATATATAAACTAGTTTAATTAGTAACAATTATAATATAGATTTTGGGATAATATAGACTTTTTAAGTGATAGAAGTCTTATAAGAATTTGAAAGAGGCTACTAGAAGTCTTTTAGGCTTATAAGATATTTTGAGAAAAATATCTTATAAGAGGTAAAAAAAGAACACTAAAAAAACTCTTGTAAGAGGGGGACCACCTCTTACAAGAGGTAAATCTCTTATAAGAGGAGAAAAAGAACACTACCTTGGTGTATGTTTATGTGGGATTTAATGAAGTAGCGAATAGCATGGTATTCATAATGGGTGATGTTATGGTAAATTAAATAACATGATGGTTTCTGTGATGAATGACATGGTGTATGCATATATATATATGATACAACAAGATGATAATCAATATCGTGGATATCAGATGTGCATCAAATGCAAGGTAAAAGGTGAGATGGTAAGTGTTAATAAAATGTGTTATTATTCTTGTGATTAAAGTCAAGGATGTGGCTATTGTTGAATTAAAAGCTGTGATGCTTTATGTTGAAAAAGTAAAATGGAAAGATGCAATGATTAATGCTAATAACAGATGGCTTTGTTGACCAGTACCTACAGCAATCCTGGGGATTTGGGCTAGACCTCCTAACACCCAAGGACCGGCTTGGGGTAAGTGGACCCAAACTATGTTTGGGGTAAGTGATTTTTATCGCCCAAGCTATCGGCTTGAGGCCCGGTTTTCCCTCGATGACAGCTGTCGCGAGGAAGCACCCTAGTGGGACCAGTGGTGAGTGTTTACCTCGCTGGCTTCGGCTGGGAGGAAGTACCCTAGTGGGACTAGGGGATTGTGGTTTTTTCCTCGATGACAGATGTCGCGAGGAAACACCCTGGTGGGACCAGTGGTGAGTGTTTACCTCGCTGGCTTCGGCTGGGAGGAAGTACCCTAGTGGGACTAGGGGATTGTGGTTTTTCCCTCGATGACAGACGTCGCGAGGAGGCACCCTAGTGGGACTAGGAGTGCTGTGTTCCCTCGCTAGTTTGGCTAGGAGGAAGACGTAGCCTCGGACGAGTAAGACTCTGGGAGAGCATCGGACCGCGTGTTTACTGGGCTGTCAGCTTTCAGTATGTTGGGATACTGTGGCTCACTGGTCGACAAACTAATAAAATAAATAAGTGTTAATAATAAATGTGGTAGTAAAGAAAGTGGTAAGTGGATTGTGAATTGTGTGTGGAAAAGAAAGTGGATAGTAAATTGTGAATTGTGCGTGGAAAAGAAAGTGGATAGTAAAATGTGAATTGCGTGTGGAAAAGAAAGTGGATAGTGAAATGTGAACTGTGTGTGGGAAAGAAAGTTGTTGTGAATGAAGTAAATGTGAAAGTGAACGTGCTATGAGTTAGTATATGAAAAGAAGTGATAAATGCAGCTTGTAATTAATTTAAGATGAAAATAATAAAAGAGATGTGTTATCATGAATAATACGAAGTAATTGTATTATGTGTGTAATCATCAACGTAAATACAGATTGATATGAGTTGTACCTTGGAATTGTGTCAAGGAACTACCCGCCCGCAATTTGTGTGGAAATTGTGGGAACTACCTGCCTTGGCATAATTCGCAGGGTGAGTGGATATAATAGTGGTAATGATTGATAGAAATGAGAAATAAAGTAAAGTGAAGATAAGTGATTGAAGTGAAATTAATAACCAAGCTATCGGCTTGAGATGTGATGTGATATTACCCAAACTGTGTGTTTAAGGTACAGTGATTATTACCCAAGCTATCGGCTATGGGATGTGATATGTTGTTGCCCCAGACTGTGTTGGGGATTAAGTGAAAATGATAATAAGATATATTACTTATAAGAATGAGAATTTCTAAAGTGGAATAATGAGATGGAAATGAACCCTAAAGCATGTTTTTGATGTAATAAGTATAAGCAATTGTAAGAAATGATACTGGATAGGGCATAATAAAATAAATACCCGTATTATGGGATTGGTTATGAAATTGGTTATTAAGAGAGTATGTGTATTATGAGTTGTATTCATACAAATTGTTATTAATGAAAGGAGCAATAACGTACAAATGGTTATAATGCTATTATGACGATACTTGTGGGAGAATGAATATTGGGTTAGAGTAGTTAAATTGAAAAGTAATGGATGGTATGTGTATTCGTACTATACGGATGTCGAATAAGTATGTATATATATATATATATATATATATATATATATATATATATATATATATATATATATATATATATATATATATATATATATATATATATATATATATATATATATACGAGGTTGATGTGAGGTATATTATGAAATGTGGGAAGTTATGGATAATTAAATAGTTGAATGCAGAATTAACAAAGTATTTGATATATCGTTGTATTGACGATGTTGTTGTGTTCAGGATTCAGGTTGCACTATCTTAATTTGGTATTCGTAAGTTTAATTTATTTTCTGTATACTATTTTAATTTGTCATTAGATTAATAATTATACTCACACCAGAAATGGCTAATCCCTTAGTGTTTGGGGGGTTAGGGGAGTCTGAGGACTACCCTAGATCCCTCACTGTTGCAGGTTCTCATCAGTGCAGAGGTGAGGCGTGGATTGGTAGGATAAATTTATATTTTAAATATTTGTACTATTTAGTTATAGGAATAGTAAAATTTATGATTTAAATTGTATTATGGGTGTATAAGCATGTATATGACGATGATGAGTATAGTGTGAGGTGGTGTGGTATGTTTGTGACCCGTACCCACCTCGTTGTGGAGTACCGGGCTCTGTGGTAGGTTTTACAAGGATTTTTCTAAAAATTTACCTTGTTTTTCAAAGAAATTTATAGTTTTTAATTGATATTTGATAATCCATTATGAGTTTGGCCCCCAGAGCATTATATTATATTACCTATGTGTATCTGCTCATTTTGGCCTGGGGAGCCCATGAAAATATTATGTTGATTGTGAGCTACGGAATTTTGAGTAGAATTCCGTAAGCTTTTTGTGTTTCGGGGCAAAATTTACAGGGGAGACTCTGCCAAAATTTTTCCTGAAATATAACTTAGTTTATGATCAAAGTGATATAGAAATTGAAAGAATGGAATTTGGAGACTTAGTTTTCAAAAAAATTTTTTTTTTTGGGGTGTTACAAAAGGGCTCACCGGGAGCTCATCAAAGCGACGAGAGGGCAGGAGCAACGCCAAGGATACACGGCGGAGAGATCAGTACCAGGGAGAGGCTCTCCGTACAAAGATAGTCGAGAAAGAGGATTGACCATCAGATCCAACGATCCAAAACCTTCAGGGACAACTAACTCAACTGACCCAACAGTGAATTTGCTCAAGATACCAGATTTGGAAGGTATCGCTGTTCAAAAAAGAACTCCGCGAAGGGAGGACCAAAGCAAAGCTCAAAGTGGCAGTCAATACTTTGGAGTTTGTGGGGGAAAGGCCAGAGAGGAGCAGAGAGTGCAGGCAGGCTGTGCTAAAGGGGAAAAGGGCAAAAGCGCCCTAGAAAACGACATGCAAGACATGCAAGACCTGCAGAGCCGTTTCCAAAAGGGGCGAGAGTTGGTAGCTTTGGGTCGAGAGTCGAGAAAGGAGACTCCCTCTTTGGGGAAGAAGACGAGTATTGGAAGACCTTTTGACAGAGTACCTAGGGGTGTCAAAAAATACCATATTACCGTACCATACCGTACCATACCATTACCATACCAAACAATACCGAAACCTGGTAATACCGTACCAAATTTTCGGTATTGTACCGTACCGATTTTTGATGGTATGGTACTGGTACAAAATTTTTATACCGTTGGTATACCGTACCGTACCGAATATATTAAATATATATAAAATCTCATTTTTTTCCCGTCTTTCTTTTTCATTTTCTAGGTCGTAGCCGTCTCTTCTTCCTCTTCCCTCTTCTCTTCCCGACCCATCCTCTACTCCTCTTCCCTCACCTCCTACCGCAACCCCAATCCGCCTGCATCGATTCGAAAATCGAAACCCCCCCTCTTGGCCTTTACTCCAATGATCCAATCCGCCCTACTCCACTGATTCGATTGTCGAAACCCAAAGTCGAAAGCCAAAGTCAAAAGCCAAAGTCGAAAGCCAAAGTCGAAACCCAATCGCCCTCCTCTACTCCAATCCGCCCTCTTCTACTCCAATCCGCCCTCTTCTACAGCGGCATATCCCCCTCGATTCGAAAGCCAAAGTCGAAACCCATCGCCCTCCCTCACCCTCTTCTACTTCAGTCCGAATCCTTTCCCCCTCAAACCCAACCCAGTTCCATTCCCACCAATATCTCTATTCTTTACATCTTCACCTCTTCTACTCTTCTTCATCTTTACTGATAATCAATTTACCCAATCACCTCTTCACCGAATCAGATTTTCCTCTTCACCGAATCACCGAATCACCAAATCTGGAAGGGTAATTTATTATGCTTATTTCTTTGAATTTGAGCTTTCAATTTGATTGTTTCAATTACTGATAAACAAATTTGTGCTTTCAATTTGAGCTTTCAATTACTGAAAATTCAATTTGAGCTTTCAATTTGTGCTTAGTTTAGTTATTTGATTGTTTCAATTACTGATAATCAAATTTGATTGTTTCAATTTGAACAACAACATTATACTTAAACTTACATTCATCAAGATGAAAATCCAATTCATCATGCAACCCATGGTCAATCTCTAATCTCACTAAGGATACTATCATACTAGTTAGTACAACAGGATGTAAATATTAGAATGTACCAAAGCTTATAGGTTTATTAGAATTTATTAGAATTTAGTTACAACCTACAACTAGAACATTTTAATGTTAATACTGGTTATAGACTTATAGTGATATAACAACTTGGTTTGAATGTATTGTTGTGTTTATTTTCGTGAATGTACGCTTCAGAAGTTTTGAAGCTGATACAATGCAGTAAAGCTGATGGTTGTGTTGATTTTCATGAATGTACCAAAGCTTATAGGTTTGTTTTCCCATTTTGTTTATGGTTCAGGATAATGTCTTTGTCACTGTTGTTGCTTCTATCCAATATCGGGCATAATCTGCTACTGCATCATTCATTGCTATATATGTAGCTAAGCAAGCATTGTCTCAGTCATTATGGTGGAAATTTTATCTGGATAGCCTAAAAAAAGGAAATAAATCATTAGTGCAGAATATGCAGTAATGACATATCCAGCTTAGCTAGTTTGGGTCATGTATGGTCTTGACAATTTTGTTTGTTCAATAGGTCTATCACTCTAGTTTTGTGGATGAAGGAGGAGTTAATAGAGCTTGTGGGTGCCCTCTCCTTCCTTTAAAAACCCATATCAAGGGTCCTGCTCCAATTGCTGATCAAGGTATTCCATTTTCTTATCTTAACAAAATTATTCTTGTGTTGTATTCCAATTGTTTGTTAACTTTTTCATTTTCATCCATCCAGAAAAGCATGACATTGTTGATGAAGCAATCTCTTTCTTTCGAGCAAACGTCTTCTTTAGAAATTTTGACATAAAAAGCTCGGCTGACAAGCTCCTTATTTACTTGACATTTTATATCAATGTCACCTTGAAAAGGCTTGATGGTTGCAGAACACTGGCAGTTGGGACAAAGGCTATTATCAATTTGGGCCTCTAGAATGTTCCTGTACCTGGAAAAACAGGCTTCCCTTTTCCTGGACTCTTCACTCTTCCTCAGTCTACTGATGAAGCTGGTATGTTTCATTTTTTATTACTTTTTTATCATTTCCCTTCAATTATTTACTGTTTCAATGAAATTTTGACACAAAAATTTGCTTATGTAAGGAACTATTTGGCTGTTAATGTTGCTCTTCTGGCTGTATGGGTCTTGTTGTGGTGCAAACTAGTAATTATGAATAGCTATATTTAGACCACTCCTTAGAAGTAGGAGGTAGTTTCACAGATTTTTAAAAAAAATGATAGATTAGTAATTTAACCTACATTAGTTATGGACTAACCTATTATAATCTGTTACTGCTCTCATACCGTTGTATTTGCATTGCTACCTATTTTCTTGTTATACAGACTAACCTAGCTTTCTGTTAAAATAAATTCAGGCAGATATTTATAACAGTGGTACAATTGATTACAGAGAGTTTATTGCTGCAACCCTGAATCTAAACAAAGTTGAGAGGGAGGACAATCTGTTTGCAGCCTTCTCATATTTTGACAAAGATGGCAGTGGCTACATTACTCAGGATGAGCTGCAAAAAGCCTGTGAGGACTTTGGTATAGGAGATATCCGGCTTGATGAGGTGATTCGCGAAATAGATCAGGACAATGTAAGTCATCAAGTTGTGTACAGTAAGAACATATTACAAACTGTATACTTGGTGTGTAAATTTTTATAATCTTAATTCCAGGATGGTCAAATTGATTACAATGAGTTTGTGGCAATGATGCATAAAGGAAACACTGGTCTAGGCAAGAAGGGGCAGCAAAACAACTTGAGTTTTGGTCTTAGAGAGGCACTGAAGATTGGTTAAATTGATTAGGTAGGCTTACTTTTTCCACTTATCTGGAATGCTCATAGACTTGTTTGTGCTTATACAACATTTATTTCTAAGAATTCCTTCTGGTATTATCTTTCACGTTGCATGCACTTCCTTTGGTGTGCTTAATGGAAGTATAATTCTTCCATGGTCTTCATTTTTCTCACCCAGATCTCTTCCTTCTTTTGATATAACCGGCCAAAAATAGACTCAACATTTTCCAATTGATTTCAAACTGTTGCTGTTTTCAAATATTATGATACATTGTACTAAATTCAGCAAGCATGAAAGGAACTTTAGAACTTAGAATATGGTACATCCATATTTTTTGATGTCGGTACTACCATGGTACTACCATTACCATACCAATATTTCGGTATTACCGAACTCGGTAGTACCAACATTTTGGCACGGTAATGGTAGAGAAATTTGTGTACCAAGTATTTCGGTACGGTAGACGGTAGAGTAATTTTTGTACGGTACGGTACGGTATACCACCCCTAAGAGTACCCGCCCAAAAGGAGAGACACTGGGGTTGGGGCTTTAGCTCTGGAAAAGGGGAAAGCTCAAAGTGGTAAGGGAGTGGGTAATGGCAGCGAAGAAGAAGAGAGCTCAAAGAGAGTAGGTGAATACCACAGATTTGAAATGGGAAGTATAGCATCGAAAGTGCCGCCCTCGTACGTGATGCCCCCCACTCAAATGGAGACGCGTGGCGAAGGCGACAGAACCGAAGCGTTGCACATGCTACGTGTCCCACTGAAGACAGCGGGAGCCCCATTTATCGAAAAGAAGCTTCTGCTCCATCGCGAAGGAGAGAACTTCTTAAGCGATTCTGGCGGTGAGAAAGGGTCAGAGTGAGCATCGATTATCGAGACAGAGTGTCTACTCCATCGCGAAGAAGGGGAAATCTTAAGGGGTGCTAGCAGTGATATAGGGGAGTTAAGGGAGGGTATTTATAAGTGTGTTAGTGGGCCCAAAGAGGGGCCCAAACACAATGAGATACGTCTATCGACGAGTAGTGGGCCCATTGAGGGGTCCACTATGGGAAGCCACGCTACTCTGGTTGAATCGTCATCAATTTATGGGCTCAACGAGGAGTCCGTGACGACAGAGTTTACCTTACAACTGGAAATGCAGCACGATGAAGACGATCGGGAAGGCAGGCTGAATCTTGAAGATGACTTTGTCTACTCTGAGGGAGAGTCAGAGGATTATGATTTTGATGTTGATTTCTGCGTCACCTCTCCCGAGTTTGTTCCGTCCACCTACCCATCTTCCCAGTAGGACACAAGTTTCACAGTTCAGAAAGTGGCAAAGAGGACTAATGAGGAGTCCCTAGATGATTATCTGGAAATTGCAGCGGCCGCTAAATCCGCCAAGACTGGCAACGGAGGTACGTGGTCTTTCCTTGCTTCTATTTTTAATTTCATGATGGATAATGAAATTTTTAGTGTAGCCACTACTTGCGGTCTAGCGGTAGGCGATACAGATAGGAACGCATTTCTCCTCAATAAGATTAGGGGGTGGGAAACCGATAGGGCTAACATTTACTTGCACTCGAAACCTAATCCGAGTCACTATCCCGAGTTTATCAGTAATTAATGGAAGCATTATTCTGGAACGTTAGAGGCCTTGGTAGGCGGGGCAAACGTGAAATGGTCAAGGAAGTCATAGCCAGGTCAAAGGCTAATATTGTTGGTCTCCAAGAGACCAAACTATTACACATGCACAGGCTTAATAGAGTAGGGGGCTCTCGTGTATCTGATCGGAGAATGACCCCTTCAGTTGGAGCATCTGGGGGCATCGCTCTGGGCTTTAACCCCAACCTTTTCGATTGCATCGATAAGCTCCACGAGCAATTTTCTCTGTCGGTTGTGCTAAAGCGTAAATCCAACGGGTGGACGCAGTCCATCATGGTAGTCTATGGGCCGCATACCTCTGCGTCTAGAACGGCCTTTTGGGAGAAACTAAGAGCGATTCAAGCGCAATGGCCATATCCCTAGGTGGTGAGGGGAGACTTTAACATCACTAGATTTTCCTCTGAACACAGAGGCAGAGGATCTAGTGCCCCAGATAGGGAAGCTTTTAATGAAGTCATCACGGACCTGGATCTGGTAGACATCCCCATCACTGATAGGCTCTTCACCTGGTCGAATATGCAAGCAACACCCATTTTGGCCAAGCTGGATAGGATTTTGGTCTCCACAAACTAGGAGACCAAATTCCCATTGACATCGGCCAAATCTCTCCCAAAACCAACTTCAGATCATGTGCCGATTTTCTTATCTTCAGGAGAAAGTCATCCAAGAAGATAGTCAAAATTTGGGTTCGAGAAGGCCTGGTTAGAAATCCAGGGCTTCCACCATATGGTTAACGAGAGTTGGTCTCGCCCAACCAAGGGTCGGGAGGCATCCGCTATCTGGTGTGAAAAACTTAGCAAACTCAGAGTCAAGCTCAGGAAATGGAACCGAACCCGATTTGAACTTATTTGGAGAGCAAAGGAGATGCTTTTGGAAGGTATTGAGGAACTCGAAAAGACCGAAGAGACTAGGGATCTACTACAGGACGAGCAGAATCGTCTGCTACAATACTGACAGGAGATTGACAACTATATAAGATTGAGGAAATCAAGTGGCAACAGCAGTCCAGAATCTCGTGGCTCAAAGAGGGAGACGCGAATATTGCATTCTTCCACCGGGTTGCCAATGCCAGACGTAGGTCTAACCTCATTTACTCGAACCACTCGGACTCCGGATTGATTCAAGGCAACGTTGCTATCAAGATGGCTTTCCAGTCCCACTTCAAGCACCTTTTTGGGTAAAAAACAGACTTCAGAATCCCTTTCCAACATGACTTCTGGCATGACCATGCAGCCTACCCAGACCCTAGTCTACAATCCCTCGAAGCCCCCTTCTCTGAGGAAGAGGTCTGGAAGGCGATCCAACAACTTGGTAAAGACAAAGCTCCAGGTCCAGATGGTTTCCCGATTATGTTCTATCAGATTTTTTGGGAGGAAATCAAAGGTGATTTGCTGAAGGTGTTCAGAGATTTTCACGATCATAAGCTGAAACTAGGGAGATTCAACTATGCAGAGGTTGTGCTGATTCCTAAGAAGGAGGATTCTTGACGAGTTGGAGATTTCAGTCCCATTAGCCTCCTAAATTATTTCGTAAAGATCATTACCAAGACTCTCGCTAACAGACTGGGTAAGGTCATGGATGGTCTAATTAGTCACGACCAGACGGGATTCATCAAAGGACGATGTATACAGGATAGTATAGCAACGGCTGAGGAGACTATCTATCATTGCCAAACCTCGAACTCTAGGAGCTACCTCCTAAAACTAGACTTCGAGAAAACCTATGACTCTGTTGAATGAGACTGTCTGTTGGAAGCACTTGCTGGAAGAGGGTTCGTGGACAGATGGATTCACGCATGTCTTACTACCAGCCGAACGGCGATTTTGGTAAATGGGGTATCAGGCCACCCTTTCACTTGCAAACGGGGGCTTAGACAGGGCGATCCGTTCTCACCCCTTCTCTTTACCATAGTGGCAGACGTGCTTAGATCCATGATGGCTAAGTGCAGTACAACAGGTTGGATCACACCAGTGGCTAAGGGAGTGTAACACCTCGAATTTTTAAAATACCGAAAATGTCTGTCTTTATATATTTTGAGTGGTTAAATTTATTTTGATTGTTTTATTTAAATATTGATATTGGTATGGATAATTGTGGTAAATTGGTATTATTGGTGTATTGGAGTTATGAGTTAGAGTTTCATGTGAAGAAATATTGTTCATTGTTATTTTGTAATTTTGGACGGTTGTTTTGAGTTAATTTTATGCATTTTGTATTGAGAATATTACTAAAGTGTAGAGTCTAGGGTGTATTTACAATATTTTGTTGATGAGGGGTTTATATGTAAATATTACTTTACAACCATTATATTATTACTTATTTATTTATTTATTTTCCAAAAAATCCCTTTTCTTTCTCCTTCTTTCTTTCCTTCTTTTCTTCCCGACCGTGACCGAACCCATCGGCCGGCCTTTTCCCCTTCCCAAATCCGATCCATTTTTCCATTATTTTTAAATTAATTTAAGGGGATGGCTAATTGAAGGGTCCTCTACGTCGTGGCGGTATCCGTTTTTCGAAAGGATTTCGAAAAGGTAAACCCTAGATTTTATTTTTGTATAAAATTTTGTGTGGTTAATTTATTTTGAGTAGAATGGTTATGGTAGGGAGATTAGGAGGTGTTGGGCATTGTAGAGGTAAGAGATTAGCAAATTATTGGGGGTTTTGCAAGTTGCTAAAAATTAGGATTTTGGGTTTGTAAAAGAGAATTATATAGGTATAAATAATTTCTTGTATAGTAATGAAAAATATAGTTGAGTTATTAAGATATTTTGGGGGTGAGCCTAGTTATTGTTTAGGGGATAAAAACTCCGTAGGAATTTGTCTTATACGTGCATCGCACGTGCGTATCCCAGATGTTCAATAAAACGTCTGTGTGATATTAAGATTAGTGTTATTATTTTTCTGTGGTTGATTTGGATGAATTGAGCCTTAATTGTGTGGAAATTTGATAATAGGTGATGTTAGCGATTTCGAATGCGTGGCAGGTTGCTTCGAGTCTTCGCGGGATGCTATGTGAGTATGATCTTTTATTCTATACGCATAATGTGCTATGAAAATTTTAAAATATGGTTTGGTGTGTGATGTGTGAAGTGTGATGAGTATGGAAAGGTTCATAAGTAGAATACGGAGTAAATTAGGAGGTCTAAGAAATTAGCATATATATGTATTAGAGTGTGTTGTTGTTTGTAGATAAATATCGATATGCTTTGGGGTTGTAATGATTAGATTTATGTATGTGAATGTATGTGGATGGGTGATGTGTGACCTCGTGACTGATGTGATGAGATGGAACGCATGGTGTGTTACGATATGATAATGTGATGCGATAATACGATGAAGTGAATGGTGTGGTGTATGTGTGATAGGTGTGTGATAAATTGAAAACTTGGTATGATAAAGTAATGTGAAATTTTGCATGATATGGGTGCGCCATGTGGATAACTAATGGGTTGCGTATGTTTATGAATTTAATGGAGTGTGTGCTTTCATGTTATGGTATAATGGCGAAATTATATTACATAGGAGTTATAAAGAAGATATCTTTATGTATGGAGTTATATTATAAAGAGGAGATATATATATATGGATAAATATAATAAAGGAGATATATTTATTTATGGAGTTATATTATAAAGGAGAGATATATATATGGAGATATTTTATTAAAGAAGTTACTATATTAAAGGAGTTGTTATAAAGGAGTTATACTGTAAAGGAGAATTAAATATTACAGTGCCGCACAATCTCCCGGGGTTTGGGCTAGACCCCACAGGCCCGGGATACACCCGGGAACAAGAGTTATATTTATATATTGCCCCAAATTATATTTGGGGATCAGGAGTTATATATGGCCCCAAACTATGTTTGGGGATCAGGAGTTTCCCTCGCTGGTATAGGGCCAGGAGGAAGACGTAGCCTCGGACGTGTAAGACTCTGTGTGAGCATCGATCTGCGTGTTATATTTTGTTTTTGACTAGCCTTTTGGCTTTATCTTGGTTGGACAAGCGCGCAACCGTACTTTCAATCCAGCCCACAAATGGTAGATGCTTAGGACACCTGGATCTGGGTGGTGTGGTGGGTTAGCGGGATTGAAATGTACGGGATGGGAGGCACAGAGATCCCTGTGTTGTACGAGGTCAGTTGTGTGGGCACTGAAAAGGAGAAAATGTAAAGGTATATATGTGTATTGAAAGAATGTATGTATATATAAAGATATTGATGATATGATATATATTACGGAGATTATTTATATTATGGGAGATGTGAATATACTACGGGAGATATATATGTATATATTGGCATATAGCTTGAGATGTGATATGATATTACCCGGACTATGTGTTTGGGGTGCGGTTAGTGTTACCTAAGCCCTCGGCTTTGGGGTGTGATATGTGATTGCCCAAACTACGTTTGGGATATGGAGTATATTGTGATAAGAATGAAAGTGAAGTTAATGGTATTTTGTGTTATAAGTGATATGATAATGTTGTGATGAAACGTAAGCAAATTGTTATGTGCACTGAGGCGTATTGTTTTGTGTTGTAAGACATGAATTAATATGATATTAGGAGAAGAGATGCATATGTTTATGAGGTGATACGTGATATAATACAATAAGATAAATATCTGTATTATGAGGTTGGTAATGAAAATGGTTATTAAAGAAAGTATGTTGCGTTATAAGTTGGTGTGCCTTGGAATTGTGACTAGGAACTACCCGCCTGCTATTTCGGAGGAAATAGTGGGAACTACCTGCCTAGGCACAATTTTCAGGATGAAGGAGTGAGTTGGTGATATGCTAGTTGTATTGTGTGATGGAAATGAAGAGTAAAGCATGATAAAATGAGAATGTGTAGTAAAAGAAGTAGTGTGATGAAATTTGGATGAAAAGTAGATAGTTGTAATTTATAATGAGAGTGAAGTGATGTATGGCGAGACACTATGACATGTGTTATAAGAAATGAATGATTGTGATGAGGGTGATATGAGGATATACGATGAAAATGAATAAGATGAATGGTAGTGGAATGAATGTGAAGCAAGGTTTTGAGATACATAGGAAAGAATATGAGTGGTGAGTTTATAGATGCAAACGAACGGTAAATGAAATATGTGGTCGAATAGTGTGAAGAAACTAAGGTAGTGACATTATGTGATTATTTGTGAAAATGAAGAAATGATGAGGTGGTGATAATTGTGAAAAGATTAGTTTTGTGGTGGAGAATTCAAAATGAAAGGTAAGGTAATGTGGGTTAATAGGTTGCTTGTGATTGAGTGTGAATTGATGGAGTTGTAGGTATATATTTATATAGATACAGAGTTACATGTTATTATGATGCATATAGTGAAGTTATGGATTTATACAGATGGATACTGTTTGGCAGAATACCTTGATATAAATTCGTATGTGTGGCGTTTATGTGCGAATTTAAGGTTGAATCTCTTGTATTGATATTCATAAATTTAAGTTGTTTTCTTTTTATAATTTAATTAATTTATGAGTTTAGTAAATTATACTCACACCATAAATGGCTAACCCCTTAGTGTTTGGGGCGTTAGGGGAGTCCGAGGACGACCCTAGATCCCCTACTGTTACAGGTTCTCATCAGTGCAGAGGTGAGGCGCAGATTGTAGGGTGACGTTTTAATTTAAAATTTTTGTACTAATTAGCTTTATGAATAGTTGAATTTATGATTTAAATTGTAGTATGGAGGTATATGCATGTATATGATGACGATGAGTATAGTGTGGGGTGGTATAGTATGTTTGTGACCCGTACCCATCTCGTTGTGGAGTACCGGGCTCTGTGGTAGGTTTTACAAGGATTTTTCTAAAATTTTATCTCGTTTTTCAAAGAAATTTATAGTTTTTAATTGATATTTGATAATCCGTTATGAGTTTGGCCCCCAGAGCATTATATTATATTGCCTGTGTGTATCTGCTCATTTTGGCCTGGGGAGCCCATGAAAATATTATGTGGATTGTGAGCTACGGAATTTTGAGCAGAATTCCGTAAGCTTTTTGTGTTTCGGGGCAAAATTTACAGAGGAGACTCTGTCAAAATTTTTCCTGAAATATAACTTTCTTAGTTTATGATTAAGGTGATATAGAAATTGAAGAAATTGAATTTGGAGACTTAGTTTTCAAAAAAAAAAATTTTGGGTGTTACAGGGAGCCAATCGTCAAGGCTGCTCTATACTACAATACGCAAACGACAATCTTCTATTTGGCAATGGCAACCTTGGGGAAACCACCGTATTCAAAGGGATTCTGTATTGCTTTGAAGCCTGGTCTGGCCTCAGGGTTAACTTCCATAAGAGTGCTCTCACCCCCATGGCCCTGTCCCTGGCAGAGGCTCTTGAACACGCCACAGCTCTAAACTACTTCACAGAGAGTTTTCCCATTCAATACCTTGGATTGCCACTTAGACCCAGGAAGCAAAAAAAGACGGATTGGATGCCCATCATTGACAGGATTGAGAAACGTCTAGCAGGATGGAAAGGCAGAGCCCTATCCTTGGGAGGGAGAGTCACGCTTATTAACGCGGTACTCTCGAACCTTTCGACCTCTTATCTCTCCTTCTTTGAAATGCCGCGATGGGTAATCCAAAGGATTGATCGGACGTGGAAACGCTTCCTTTGGAAAGGGGCTGACCCGAACCGAGGTGGTTATCACCTCATCAGATGGGTGAATGCGTGTATGAAAAAGATACATGGAGGCCTAGGTATTATTGATCTGCGAGACATGAATCTGGCACTTCTGGACAAATGGTGGTGGAAAGTGTTCCACCATAATGGGAAAGGATGGCAGCAATTTGTCCAGGGCTATATGCAAGGGAATGGGACGAGAAACCTGGGCTTCAGGATAGGTCCCCAGGTGTCCTGGTTCTGGAAAGGCATTACCAAGACATACGAACCCTTCACTAGCGGCGTCAAGTCAGTTATCAGTAACGGAAGACTCATCAGGTTTTGGTGGGACAAGTGGTGCGCTGATCACACGCTCAGAACCCTATTCCCCGATCTATACGAACAAGCATCATAACCACATTGCACAGTGGCCGCAGCATGGAAAAGAGGTACCTGGAATCCATCTTTTAAACAGCCGCTTGACATAGGCTCCCACCTCAGACTTATGGAGCTTCAGGCCTACATCTCCAACGCTGGTATTGGCTGCTCTCAGGGCCCAGACAAAAAACTCTGGGGATTGGAGAAGAATGGCAAGTTCACAGTTCGCTCCTTGTACAAGCGCATCCATTTTAGGGGGTGTTCCCCAAAGTGGGCTACCGTCATCTGGAGGACGAAAGCTCCACTTAAAATCAAAGCCTTCTTATGGTTGGTACCAATGACGCAATCCTGACTAGAGAAAACCTCGTTAAGCGACAACCGGATGCGGGCCCTCAATGCGGCTTCTGCCACGCCACCATCGAGACCAGAGACCATCTTTTTCTTCAGTGTCATAGAAGTAAAGCAGTACTAGTAGAGGTACTCAGCACTCTAGGGGCGACTCAATATCCTAGCACTTACGAAGACCTATGGATAGGCTCTAAGTTCGCAACGGAGAGGGGGGCCATGAGAGAAGCGTGGTACTTAACTATCACCGCAATGACCTGGGTTTTATGGCTAGGCAGAAATAATATTTACTTTCGTAGACCCTGCAATAGTATTTCTGGCAATTTGACTCACATTATGCATTTTATCTCTTTTTGGGCAAATGTGGCAGCAGCAGGTCCCAGGGGTAGGATCGCAAGCGTTTTCCAGGTAGAGGAGTTTGATGAAGAGGAGATCGAGATCGGGCCGACGTTCGACTAACAGCCAGCACAGCATGATCCACTAGATTTTGATTGCCCACCACCCCAGGGTTTGTTGGGGGGATCTGATGTATTACCTTGCTGTTTAGCTATGTTTTTTTGTCCCACCCCCCATGTTTGGGGTGGAGTTTATGTACTTTTGTTCTGTTTTAGGTTTCTGTAGTTAGCTCAGTCTTCTGAGTATGTTTTATTAATCTCTTATTAATGAAACAGGGTGGCCAGATTCCATCTTTCCTTTCAAATATATATATATATATATATATATATATATATATATATATATATATATATATATTTACCATTACCTTTTATTATAATTGTTGTCATTGTTTCACTAATTTATTGTTCCTCGTCTCTTTATCTATTCCTTCTCATTTTTCTTATTTGTTGTACTTAGGGATCTATTGATTTGTACATTATGTTGCAATTTGTTTCTATATGATTATAGAATCAAAATTTTAATTTACATTATTCATTTTCTATATGTCAGAGGGAATGACCTTATTGGGTCGTTTCCATCGCAAACAATAATATATTAAAAGTTGCAAAAGTGGCTTAATTAGTCTATGAAAATGCGAGAGTTTTGTACCCCTCATTTAGCTTGTTAGGAATTTACGCACCCTAGAGGATCTTGTTGAATCTTCGACACGATTAGTACAAACCATGAAGCAAATAGAAGATCACACCAAACACACAAAGCACACAAAATATGTCCGAGTTTGAGCAAGCCCTCATTCGGGGAGGAAAATTGAGATATTATTCAACTAGAGAATATACAAGAGTTACAGCTCTTACCATGACCCTCACTCTAGCCCAGGGACATATGCACGTTGGGCCCACTCACCCTGGATTTTTGCAAAATCGGAAAAACCTAGGTATCTATACAATTATTTTATACTGGTAATTTACACGTGCGATGCACGATTTAAAAATTTCGGAAAAATTTTTTAGAAACTCTCACGTAGGGAGGATTTGAACCGGAAACCTCCTTTATATTAGTTATGTACGTGCGTTGCACATGTTGGTAGAATGACAAAATGACAAATGACACTAAGACCTTCTCCCATTATAATATTAGAGATTAGAGATATATGTATATGTAGTTTTATTGATAAATTAAAAACTTGGCTTCTTGGTTCTATGGTTCAAGCTCCATTATAAAAGAACCAGGATTCACTCATCATAAGTAACAACTATTTTTTTATTTTTTTAAAAATATAACTTTGGTTTTGGATTGTGAATAAACTTGCTTTAATGTCTTTAATAAAGTTATACTTGTTATAAAAATAGAGAGATAGAGAGATGTAGTCGCAAATCCATATCATATGGCTCTTTATTCATAACATATATATATAGGGAGAAAGTTAGGGTTAGGATGTGGTAGTGGGCATGGGTCATCACCTGCATATATGGGCTTGGGCCGCCATCTTAATAGATGGGCATCCACCTAATTAGTGATCACTATTTCATAACACTTCCCTGGGATGGCCACTTTTAAAATGTTGCCTCATTAAAAAATTTCCTAAAGAAAAACTCTCGTAAAATCCTTAGCGAAAGAAAAGAGTACAACTAATTCTTCAGGAATATGATTCTTAAGAAACTTAAGTGGGTGCGACTTACATTGCCTCATTAAAAACCTTTCGAAGGAAAAAGTGGGAAAAACCTCATCGAAGGAAAAGAGTACAATGCGCAACGACATTCTCCAGGATGTCTCCATTAGTATCTTTAGGATACTTGCATATGCAGGATGCTCCACTTCAAAACACTAAAAACAAGTACATTTAGTTTTTACATCAACTTGAATGAAAAATCACCCAACCCAAAATACATTTGGTCATTACATCCCAGCCTAAAATTTTATCAGTTATACATTAATATGCCTATCTGCTGAAATATTGATATGCCAATATGTTGTAATAATTTTGAAATCTTGGACTTTGAGGGATATTGTGTGAAGAGATCTGCAAGATTTTCTGAAGACTTGATTTGCTTTAAATCAATCATCTTTTTGTGACTTGAAGCTGGTAGGTGAAAAAAAACTTTGGTGAGATTTGCTTCGTCTTGTCTCTTTTGAGGAAACTTTCTTGAATTTGCTGTATACAAGCTGTATTATTCTCATAAATGATTGTAGGCTTGTTTGTGACTTATAAGAGTTCGCAACTCCCTCTAACATGCTGAACAAGTGAGCTTAACCATACACATTCTCTACTTGCTTTATGAAGTGCCAGTATCTCAGAATAATTGGTCGACGTTACTATAATTGTTTATTTGACTAATCTCCGTGAGATAGATGCATACTGTTAATAAAAATATATCTTGTTTGTAATCTCCCCTTATGGGGATCAGATAAATAACATGTGTCTATATATCCAACAAGGTCAGAATATTCATATGAATAATATAAATCAAGATCTAGTGCATTGTGTAAATAAAGGAGTGCGTCTGTTGCACTCAAACGGGGTACTTCAGGACCAGAATATATTCAATTTTTTTTTCTATCGGCCGATATGGATCCTCGGTCAACTTCTAGTGACCTTACCACCATAGGTAGGTTGAGTTGATGACAATCACTCATAATGGATCTCTTCAGGAGTTTTTAGTATATTTGACTAGATGTATTAAACTTCCAGTTTTATCGTGCTCGATCTGCAAGCTGAGACAAAATCTCAAATTCTTCTTTAGGATAACTATTATTCTTTTCAATCTCTTCTGGAGATCCATTCAAGTTTATATCCTTCCCTGGACATATATTTTCTGTGTCTATTGGACAACATTTTTCTGGATAGTTTTAGTCCTTATAAGGCTCATTTAACCTAATACCATGTGTATATCTTGTTTTAAATCCTTCGGGGATTTTCATCTATATTTTACTGTCTAGGTTACCAAATAGGTATGTTGTCATCACATCCATAAGTCTCATATCGAGTTTTTCTAAAACATCGAGACTTGTATAAATGTGATGATGTCCATGACCAGGTGATATGTTTCTTCATAATCTATTCTTGAACTTTGTGAGAATCCTTAAGCAACTAACTGTGCTTTATACCGTTGGATCTCATTCTTTTCATTTATTTTCGATCTCATTCTTTTCATTTATTTTCGAACAAAGACCCATTTAAAACATACATGGTTTATTCCTCTTAGAGTTTGTAATACAGGACCAAATACTCCACGTTGTGCGAGGGAATCTAGTTCTGCTTGAATTACATCCTTTTATTTTGGCCAATCTTGTCTCTTTTGACATTCAAGGATTGTTCGTGGTTTAGTGTTATCCTCATTTTCGTCACCCCTTCAAATCTCATTTGCTACTGCATATAAGAAACTGTTATCCATAAGATGTTCATTTCCCTTTCACGTTTCTCCTGAGTATGTGTAAAACACAAATTTCTCATTATTGTTGGGTATCGGTACCTCTTTCCCAGTCTCTTCTAGGATCTGAGGCATATCCTCGACCGGAGCGATATGCTTTGTTTTGGAGAAATTAAATCTTTGGTTCAAGACATCTTCCAGACTGTCATGAACTATCTACAGGAGATGTTACTTTAGGAGTTTCTTCTTCACGAGAATCTTGAACTCTCTCTACAGCAGATGCTACTTCAGGAGTTGCTTCTTCAGGAGCATTATGAACTTTCTCTACAGGAAATGCTACTTCAAGAGCTGCTTCTTCAGAAGCATTATGACTTTTCTCTACAAGAGATACTATTTTAGGAGCTGCTTCTTCAGGAGCATTATGAGCTTCTCTCTACAGGATATGCTACTTCAGGATTCAATCTCCCCTTCAAGGAAGTTGAAAACTTTAGAATCTTTTAGGTCTTCCATGTTTTTTTATGTGGAGTTGTTTCATTTGTTTTGGGTATTTCGATAATTCACGACGTTCATCTAGAATGAGGCATTTATCTTTCTTTTTATCTCCCCCTAATAGCGGGAATATTGTCTAATTGAAATAATACCATTAAGTTCTAATTGAAGCTAACTAGAAAAATGAGTTCTAATTGAA
Source organism: Hemerocallis citrina (assembly GCA_017893485.1). Lineage (NCBI taxonomy): Eukaryota > Viridiplantae > Streptophyta > Magnoliopsida > Asparagales > Asphodelaceae > Hemerocallis > Hemerocallis citrina. Next base: position 294,911,895 of record CM030359.1, on the reverse strand, counting down.
GCATCAACTAATACCATAAAGTGTCTAAACATGCAATATGTAATCTGTATGAGTAAATAAAAATAATTGCATAGATAAATTCTAACGAAATGTTGTTCCCAAATCATAAGTGCTAAAACATAGTTCGAAAAATATTAACATGAGCCATAAAGTCTCAATGTCAAGTAATGCAATGTTAAATGAAACTATGCTACTGATGATCCCCCAAAAATTTCTGCAGGTGTCAAGATTATGTTTTCTTGTTTCTCAATATCCTAGTCAATGAGGTCATCATTGTCTATGTCAAGGGTAGCATTTACTGCAATCTTCTGGATTTTCTGATATGTGGCAATCGCTTCCGTTGATGCACGACAGGTGTGGGACCAATGACCTTCATGCCCACACTTGGTCCTCCATCACTTGAAGGGGGCTGATGTTGTCCTTGATCAGGAGTGAGCTGCTGGTTCATGGTATGTGACTCATTTACCCGAATGTGAGTGAAGTAGATCCCTAATGTGAAGCTGGAGAATTTCTCTAGAATGAACTTTTGGTTCCCTACACTAGAGGTTACATAAAGGTTCATTGCTCAAGTTTTCAATATGATACCCATTTGCCCTTATGTCCTTAAAACTCAGGAGATTTGTTCTGAAATTTCGAGAGTATACGACATTCTGAATAAGCTGCTGGCTCATAGTAGATGGGTTCCATTGGGAAAAATTAAATGTGCTCTACTTGAACTTTCAATAATATGAGCGAAACCAGCTATCGTGGACATTACGTCCGACCTAGAATTAATATTGGAGAAAATTTCTCATAAATATTCATACACTTTAGCATAAATGTATCTTTAAAACATATTTTACAAACAATCAAGGTTTCATGCAATCTGTAAATATTTTTGGACTCTATTGCAAATTATACCACTTTGTGAATAGTAAAGCAATGTAAAACTATATATAATAGGGTCTTAATTGCATAATTGAACATAATCAATGTCACATAAGTTTAATGTTATGGGAGGATTTGCAAAATTATTAATTGTAGGGACTGAATTACACAATACACACTACAATATGATTATCAAAAATCAAAATTAAACTATCAAAAATCTATGTGCCTTATTATCAATGATTAATAAACTTCACTAACGTAGTGTATTCCAAGACAGAAAATTTACTATAAATAAATTTAGTAATTGAAATAAATACAACACATGTCATACAAGTACATTGATTTGTTAAAGATTTAGAATGTTCGCTTGATAGTTCCAAATCATAATTAACTTTGGAACTTGTGTTTCGATTCGTGGATAGCAGGGGGTTAGTGATTTGTGGTAATGTTGTATTTGACTGAGGCAGTCACAAACAAATGCTCATTAAAAAGTCTGTTAATCACTCATGATATTGATATATATGCAGTTTTCTTTTATGTAAATGCACAGACTGATGGTAAGTATCAGATGTAACCAAAATTGCAAAACAAAGATGTGACACACTCGACCAAATTATTGATTATGATATATAAGTTAAAAGATCCAGCAATCAGTTGGCCTTGCTCATTGCAATTCCTATAAAAGTATATCTTGCTGTCGCTAAAGTTATTTGGTCTATAACATATATTTGCCCTCACTAGGGGTGGCAACTGGGCCGGGTCAACCGGCGACCCACCCGCGACCCGGCCCACGAACCCGGCCCGCATAAGGATTTCACGGGTTCGGGTCGAACCCGGTGAATAGGACCGGGTCGACCCGGATCGCTTTTTTCCCGAATTTGATTCGCCAAACCCGGCCCACGAATCCGGTCAACCCGCGAATTGGACCCGCCAACCCGCGGGTCGACCCGCGAATTTCGACCTACCGACCCGTGACGGGTCGACCGTTCGACCCGCGGGTCGAACGGGTCGAAACCCGCGGTTCGAGGCCGGGCTGACCGTTGGGCTTAGGTGCCGTTGGGCTTCACAGCGTTGGCATGCAGCCAACGGCTCTTAGAGCCGTTGCTGCTGCCGTTAGATAGTTTATTTTTTTTTTTTTTTTTTTTTCCCAATTCTAAGTCTATAAATAGCCCCCAAAAATCTCCAAAAAAATCACACCTCCCTCTCTTACTCTCTCTACTATTATACATCAAAAAAAAAAAAATTGAAAAATTGTAGTAATCATCAAACAAGTGTACAAGGAGGCGTATACACGATCAAATTTCGGTCGTATCGGAGAACAAAATTCAACGTCTTCAACTCTCTTCAACCATCGACTCAAATCTACTTCAACTCTTCAATTGCGAAATCGGCAAAGCCCTCCTCCATCTTTTCTATTATATTCTAATTTTCACGGTTTTATTTTATACGCGTATTCCACGGTGAACGGTATCAAAATATCTCTATCTCTTTTCTCTTGTTATTATTTTTTTTGCGTTGTAGTTAAAATTATTGTTCGTTTTTTGAACTTCTCTATCTCAACCCTCTTGTTTTTTAGTTTTTTTTTGTATAATTCACCGCTCGTCCCCTCCTACATTGTAGATTTTTTTTTACATACCACATTACTACACTATGTCTAGATCACGCGGTAGCGGTCGTAGTGGACAAGATTCTTCCTCATCTTCACGTAGGCCACCAATTGTCCCAATTACTGAGCCCGCCCAAGATTACATTGATCCTACTATGGAACAATGGGGTACACACGATGATGTTGGACATGAACAATTAGAAGAAGAACAACAACAACAAACCGACACCACACAATCCCGTAGTAGTAGGAAAAGTAGAGGAGAAACTAGCGATTGGCATAAGTTTTATCATTATATCCCGGACGAAAATACTCCGGGTGTAGGTGTGAAAGCGTGTAAATCATGTGATAAACTATACAAATTCAAAAAGGGTGACGGAACCGGTACACTTAGTAGGCACATCCTAAATAATCATAAAGATCTTCTTGATCAACTACAAGGCCAACAAAGAATAAACCCTAGGACCGGTCAAGTAGATAGCCACCCTTATGATCCCGAACTTGTTCGTCGGGAAATGGCCCGATTAGTAATTAAGGATGAGTTACCATTTACCTATTCCGAGAGTAGGAACTTGGAAAATTTTAATCAAACGGCCTTAAACCCTCATTTTAAAAAAATTCCGAGAAATACTTGCAAATCGGATTGTTTTAAAGTGTACATGGAAATGAAGGACGCGTTGATTGCAATTTTATATAGTTTAACTTGTAGGGTTAGTTTAACTTCGGATTGTTGGACGGGTGTCAACAATATTCCAACGATGGGAATAACCTGTCATTGGATCGACAATGATTGGATTCTTAATAAAAGAATCATATCACCTGCGTCATTGCCGTATCCCCATAGTGGCGCTGAAATAGCAAACCGTATTTTAGAAATTTGTGATGTTTTTCATATTCGCGATAAAATTATGGCTATTAGTTTTGATAATGCATCTAACAACAATGTAGCAATTAATACTTTAAAAAGAATATTAAACCCTCCATCTGACAATATTTTTCATGTTAGGTGTGCATGTCATATTATAAATTTATGTGTTCAAGATGCATTAGGTATAACTGATCCATATATAATTAAAATTAGAGATTGTGTACATTTCATTGCATTAAAACCAAGCATTCTACAAGAATGGAAAGCTTGGTGTAGAGCTAGACATGTTCCTTTAAGAAAATTTCCAAAGGATGTTAGACACCGATGGAATTCTACTTTTGATTTACTAAATGTTGTCACCGAATATAAAGCAGTTGTAAATGATTTTTGTATCGCACAAAATATGCCTAATTTTCAAATGACTGCCGCCGATTGGTTTTTTGCTGAATCTTTGTTGAAATTTTTAGAACCTTTTAAAACCGCAACTTTAAAATTTTCAAAAACGTATGAATCTACTTCTAGTAGCATTTTTATTGAATTAGTTAGCATGGTTCAAACATTTAACGAAATGTTAAATGATACCCATATTAGTGACATTGTAAAACCTGCATTTACTAAATTTTTGAAGTATTATTTTCCTCCTCCTATGTTGATTTGTGTTGCTACTGTTATGGATCCTCGTATCAAATTTGAAGGTACGAAGAATTTGATAGAAATATTTTTTGGATATTTAGATAACATTGTAGAATTAACAATTGATTGCGCTAGTTTTTTAGTTAAATTTGAATCTACGTTAAATAACTTGTATGATTATTATGATAGACGTTTTGCTTCTAGTAATACAACTTCTATAGTTAGTTCTTCTTCTGGTAGTTCTAAAGGTAAAAGTAGAATTGGTGATAAAACATTTAGTTTACTTGAAAAAATTCAATCTAAAAAACCTAGGACTAATCAACCAAATGAATTAAATTGGTATAACCAACAAGATGCTGAGCCTTTTACTTCTGCACTAGATATTTTACAGTGGTGGAAAGAACATGAACACACTTTTAGTATTCTATCAATTATGACTAAAGATTTACTAACTCCTCCTGTCTCTACAGTTGCTTCTGAGAGTGCATTTTCTACAAGTGGCAGGGTTCTATCAGATTACAGGAATCGGATGAAGCCCGAGACGTTAGAGATGCTCGTATGCACAGAAGACTGGCTGAAGGCTGAAGATAGGACGCAAGGGAAAGCACTATCGAGTTCCACAAGTGGGAGCAACTCGCCTGAAGACCAACAACAACAACAACAACAACAACAATAGCTTTTCTTGTTTTGTTAAATTAGAAAAATTGTAGTCAATTAAAATTGTACATAAGAACTAAGAAATATGTTATTGTATAAAACTTATTTGTGAATTGAATTTTTCATTTCGTTATAAATTGTTCAAATTGTACAACTTAAATTCATATGAATAAAATTTCAAAATTTGTTGTCAATTTCACTCTTTCAATCTTATTATTATTATTACGATTTTTTTGTTTATTAGTATAATAGTATTATTACTTACTTAGTATTATAATTAAACATCATTTGGGGATATTTGATTCAATTTTAAGAATTGTAGTATTATTACTTATTAGTATTATTACTGAATTACATACTTAGACAGTTAGACTTAGTATTATAATTAAACATCATTTGGGGATATTAGAAGAATTGTATAATTTATTACTTATTAGTAATATTACTTACTTAGTATTATAATTTTTTAAAAAATGTAATATTCATCAAACAAAAATATGGTTGTTTGTATAATTGTATACATCATTTGTAAAATTATTATTATTATTAGTTCGATTTAAGATACCCAAAAAAAAAAAAAAAAAAAAAAAAAAAAAATTATATATTAAACGGGCCAACCCGCGGGTCGACCCGGCCCAACACGGGTTGAGCCCTAATGGGTTCACGGGTTGGGCGGGCCACCCAAATCAGAATCTGACCCGGCCCGCATAACAACCCAACCCGGCCCGGCCCGCCCACTCCAGCGTGCCAACCCGCGCGGGTTGGGCCCGGCCCGGCCCGTTTGGCCCGTTCGCCACCCCTAACTAAATGTGTGCTAGACCACAATTTTCCCTTTGAATTCAAGCATCTCTCATAACCCCAGAAAATGAACCCATATTCCAATTAAATAAAGAAACTCGAGCAATCTAGTAAGAACAACGAAAGCAGCATTTCAGATTAACATTTGCATGATTTTTTTTTTTCTTTCATATTCTGATATTGAATGAACTAAGGGGGAAAAAAAAAGATTCCCTATGTACATCCTGGACGATCCTGTAAATACATGAATGGTATGCTCAATTCAATTAAGAAGCATTTAGACAGGAAATTCTAAAGACTATGCCAAAGTAGCTTGATTACATATTACTGTTTAATTGTCTTTAGTATAAAGATCAGTATTTCAATGCAATAACTTTTAGGTTAAAAGGACGTCACCCACAGCCATAAATGCTCAAGAACAAAATTATTATTCAAACGGTAGGCTTCACACATGCCAGTAGACACAAACATGAAAACAACAATAGCGTATTCGCAGCACCAAAGCTAATATGGATATTTGCGAACAGAAATATATAAAATCATAAAAAGGAATTGCACTTACTGGAACATTAAAACTAATTTGATCAAGTAACATATATATGTTACTTGATTAAGAATGGAAGAGAGGCAGAAATGATTAAGAATGGAAGAGAGGCACAAGTGATTCGGCACAAGTGATTTAAGGACTTCAAATCAAGGGAATTCCGGACAAAATTTCCATTCTGCAGTATGCGAACGATACATTAGTTTTCGGGAAAGCAACAGAGGAGTAGTTGGTCGCTTTTAGAACTGTTGTACTGTGTTTCGAATCATGGGCCGGATTGAGAGTTAATCTTAGCAATAGTTGTATTATCCCCATGAGTGAAGACTTATCAATCCAGACCACAAGAATTAAGTCTTATATTGGATGTGAACTAGGGGACTTTCCCCTGAAGTATCTTGGTACGTTCATTAGGCCCAGGGATATGAGAAGAGGGGATTGGATGCCACTGATAGAGAAGGTTGAAAGGAGACTGGCTAGTTGGAAGGGATGATGTCTATCAATCGCTGGTAGAATTACGCTTATCAATTCGGTGTTCAGTTGTTTACCAACGTACATCATGTCAATCTATGAGCTCCCGAAATGAGTCGTAAATAGAATAGACAAATGCAGAAGAAGGTTCATTTGGAAAGGAACAACCGAAAATAGTAAGGGATTCCACTTGATCAATTGGGGCAGGGCATGCAAGAGAATTGAATTCGGATGGCTAGGAATTTTGAATCTTAAAAGTATGAATAAAGCTTTATTGAGTAAATGGTGGTGGAAAATGCACAAGAAGAACACCAGTTGGTGGTGCAAATCATTTAGGCTATATAAGAAAAGGAAAAAAATTCAAATTTGATGGGAGAAGTAAATACGGGTCTGCATCTTACCTCTGGTAAGGAGTGGCAAAGATGGGGGAGATGTTCCACGCAAATATCATTTCTAATCTGGGAAATGGGGAAAACACTAGATTTTGGAAAGACAAATGGTGCGGTCACAATTCTTTTCTGTCGTTATTCCCAAATATTGCTAGGGAAGTTCAAAATCATGACTCCCTTGTTGCTAATATTTGGAAGAACGGTAGATTGCGGCTCCACTTTAGAGCGCAAGTAACACAAGATTGTTTTTCTCAATTAAACAACCTGAAGACTTTCATTACGGAAAGAGGGAAAGAAATCTCCACAGAGGAAAACGAGAGAATTTGGAACCTGAATACTGTTAAACCTGAATATATAAAAATAGAAAATCCCAACAGAAATTGCGAAGAAATGAAATACAGGGAAGAAAACAGTAAGTTAAAGAATTTGCACAGAGTCGAGACTGATAATCTCTGTCCTTAAAGCAGAATTCGCCCCGTAGTGTGACGTTTACCGACGAATTGTTTCCCAGGATACAACTGTACCTTCTCTGAAGAACACAGCACCCTTGCTTCAGAGATTCAGTGAACTGTTGTCTGTGGTGTACTCTCAGTTGACACTGACACAGAGGAGAAGAAGAAGAAGAAGAACAAAAATGAAAAAATTCTATACCTGTATAAAAGACTGTCTGGATTTATAGAGGAAAATTGGAGACTGTTCAGATGCCACTACTCTGTAACAGCAGAGTAATGGTGACTCTTCAGATTCATAACTGGTGAGCCATTACTCTGCTGTTACAGAATAATGGGTACCAGTTACTGAATCTGAAAAGCCTTTTCAGTTTAGTAGGGGAAGAGTTTTTTTTGTCTGGGCAAAAAAAAAAATTTAAGCCAGACCAGAACCAGCCAAACCAAGCCAAGCCAAGCCAAACTGAACCGAACCGAGCCGAATCCGAGGCCGGGGCCGGGGCTGGAGCCGGGCCGGGCTGGGCGGGTGCGCGCACGCGCGCGCGCGTGTTTGTCATTTTGGCTAAGTCCTCTCTCCACTACACGTTAGTGGTAACCCCCATGCCACGCCCTTTAGTCCAGTTTTCTAGTATATATACTAGAAAAAGTCTTTTCCAATTTCTGATATGAGACTATCCATTTTCTCCAAGTTGCCAAGTTAGTACCTTCCAAGTACCCAACTTTGAATCAACATTTCTCATTCATACGGAATTCGTTTTTGGCAAGTGAGTATACTACGGAATAGTACTCGTCGAGAGGATCTCAATCCACTCATTTTCCAGCGTCGCCGGTGGCCGGAGCCTACCGGAATCCGGCCCGGAAAACTGCAAAAATTAATTCCAACGATCTCCCACATGAATGAAAATTACCAGACCATGTAATCCAGACACGACAAAAAACAAAAAATATGACAGAAAGACTCTGAGAGTACAATCGAAAAATCACTGCATCAGGAATGATAGTAATTTTTTAACTTTGAACCACCCTTAGTAATTAGCTATCGGATTCACTTGACCAGGTAGTGATCATGATGTCTTGAACTACCCGGACGTTGATGTGAACCTAGACAATAACTATCACACAGTTTCATCTCCTCACAGAACTAAGTTCTCTTGTTGTGTTCATTTTGGCCTTGAACATCCCTGGTTAATCGTGAGTGAACTTGGAGAATGTAGCCTCTCTTCATTCTCCTAGAAACGGCCACATTTCACACTCACAAGGTGATTGCCCATAAAGAGTATCCTGCTATACCCCACTTTTATTTCAAAGCTATGGGAATCATTAAAAGCCAAGCTTATCCTAACTATTTGCAGACAGCACTTGTTTATCATCCTAAGAGTGGGTATGAGATGTTAATCTCTCAGTGCTTTCATCGATTCAACAAGATTTAGTTGTCCCTTTGAACCTAGATCTTGGGATCTCCAATTTCTAGGTAGGGTTTCCATCAAGTATCCTCTTTCGTCATAGGCTTTAAACCCATTCCTCTTGATGATCTCACAACCTGCTCTCGCGACAGACCTTTAGTAAATGGATCCGCTAGGTTGTCGGTCGATTTTATATATTCTATAGAGATTACTCCATTTGAGAGCAGTTGTCTAATGATTTTGTGTCGCCTTCTGATATGACGAGACTTACCATTATACATACAACTCAGTTTCCATGCTATAGCCGATTGGCTGTCACAGTGTACACATAAGGCAGGCACTGGTTTTTCCCACATAGGAATATCCTCTAAAAAGTTTCGAAGCCATTCTGCTTTCTCTGCCGCTTTGTCTAAGGCAATAAATTCAGATTCCATGGTGGATCTGGCCAATAGCGTTTGTTTAGAGGATTTCCATGACACAACTGCACCACCAAGTGTGAAGATATATCCACTTGTGGATTTTGTGTTCTTGGAGTCTGATATCCAGTTGGCATCACTGTAGCCTTCTAGTACTGCTGGATATCTGGTGTAATGCAGTGCATAACTCTGAGTATGTCGCAAGTAGTTCAATACTCTAGTTATTCCTTTCCAGTGACTTCGTCCTGGATTACTCGTGTATTGACTCAGTACGTTTACCGAATGTGCTAGGTCCGGTCTTGTACAATTTGTTAGGTACATCAGACTACCAATTACATATGCATATTCCAGTTGTGATATGCTTTCGCCTGTATTTTTGAACAAGTGAAGACTTGGATCGACGGGACTTTTTGCTATCCCATTGGAGTAATTCTTGAATCTTTCAAGTACTTTCTCAGCATAATGAGTTTGAGACAAAATAATCCCCTCAGATGTCCTGGAAACTTTGATTCCTAGTATGACATCTGCAACTCACAAATCTTTCATATCAAACTTGCCACTAAGCATGCTCTTAGTTTGTTTGATAATGTCGTTATTGCTTCCAATAATGAGCATGTCGTCTACGTACAGACAGACCAGAATGTATCCATTTGGAGTATCTTTGATGTAGATACATTTATCGCATTCATTTATTTTGAAACCATTTGACATCATAACATTGTCAAATTTTGCATGCCACTGCTTTGGAGCTTGTTTCAGGCCGTACAGTGATTTTACAAGCCTGCACACCTTGTTTTCCTGTCCAGGAACTACGTAACCCTCAGATTGTTTCATGTATATTTCTTCTTCTAAGTCCCCATTTAAAAATGCAGTTTTAACATCCATTTGATGTATTTCCAGGTTACGCAGAGCTGCAATAGCTATCAACATTCTTATGGATGTTATTCTTGTAACTGGGGAATATGTATCAAAGAAATCTAGACCTTCCTTTTGCCTAAATCCTTGTACCACAAGTCTTGTCTTATGCTTCTCTATTGAACCATCTGGTTTTAATTTTTGTTTGTAAATCCATTTGTATTCTAGAGCTTTACATCCAGAAGGCAAGTCGACTAACTCCCATGTATGATTTTGCATAATGGAGTCTATTTCACTTTTGATTGCTTCCTTCCACATAGGAGCATCAGGCATAGACATGGCTTTCTTGAAAGTTCTGGGCTCATTCTCTAACAGAAAGGCCGTCACAAAGTCAGGACCAAATGATTTTGATGTTTTAGCCCATTTACTTCGTCTAGGCTCATCAGTATCATGTTCTGGTTCATCAACTGAAGTGCTTGCATTCCCTTGTTCACGTGTACGTTTGGGGTACGTAGTATCCTTGCATGGAAATACATGTTCAAAGAAGAAAGCATTCCTTGATTCCATTATTGTATTCACATGGATATCCAGTATATCCGATTTGTATACCAAGAACCGATATGCACTACTGTTGTGTGCATAGCCTATGAATATGCAATCAATCGTCTTAGGTCCGATGGTGACCTGTTTCGGGTTAGGTACTGCCACTTTTGCTAGATACCCCCATACTTTGACGTATTTATACGAAGGTAAGTTACCTTCCCACAGTTCATATGGTGTCTTGCCGATTTTCTTGTGAGGTATTTTGTTGAGAATGTAGTTGGCAGTCAGCAACGCTTCCCCCCACATGTTTTGGAGTAAGCCAGAATTCAACAACAAGGCTTTCATCATCTCCTTTAGAGTTCGGTTCTTGCGCTCGGCAGTACCGTTTGATTCGGGTGAGTAGGGAGCAGTTGTCTGATGAACTATTCTATGTTCCGAGCAAAACATGTTAAATGGTGCATCATATTCTCCTCCTCTATCACTTCTAACGATTTTGATCGTTTTGCCAAGTTGATTCTCAACCTCAAGTTTATATTCTTTGAATTTATCCAAAGCCTCATTTTTGCTATGTAACAAATATACATAACAGAATTTTGTGCAATCGTCTGTGAAAGTCACAAAGTACTTTTTGCCACCTCTGGTTTGCACATATTTTAAGTCACACAGATCCGTGTGAATTAGACCTAGAGTTTCTGTGTTTCTTTCTACAGAACGTGATGGAGTTTTAGTGAGTTTGGCCTCCGTGCAAACTTCACATTTTTCTGAGTTATCTACCTTAAATTTTGGTAGCAAATTCATGTTAATTAATCTACGCATAGAATTTACATTAACATGGCCTAGTCTTTCATGCCAAACAGAGGAAGACTCAACAACATAGGCAATAGGAGTTATTTTATTAACTTTGGGAACAGCAGGAACAATAGTTTTAGGGATGACTGTCATTACATTAAACTTGAACAGTCCATACTTCACATATCCTTTACCTAAGTATACCTCATTCTTAGACAGTACAAAATTATCAGAAACAAGAACAACTTTAAATCCATTCTTGCTTAGCAAAGAACCTGATATCAAGTTCTTTCTAATGTCTGGAACATGCAGCAAAATTGTGAGTGTTAGCTCTTTGCCTGAAGTCATTTTCAGCACTATCTTCCCTGTTCCTTCAATTTTGGAGGTGGAAGAGTTTCCCATGAACAGCTGTTCATCTTTGTTGCACTTCTGGTATGAGGTGAACATTTCCTTGTCCGAGCAGATATACTTGGTGGCCCCAGTATCGTACCACCATTCACGAGGATTGCTCCCAACAAGATTTACCTCTGATACTACAGCACAGAGGTCTAGGTCAGAGAGACCAGTGGACAAGTTCTCAGCTATGTGTGCGTGGAATTTTTCATTCCCTTTTACATGTCCAGTTCCTGAACGATTACTGTCCTTATTGCGGCACTCAAAATTTTTTTGCCCCAGCTTACCACACTTGTGGCATTTCCCAGCAAACCTCTTTGCAAAAGGTTTTTTGTTTGAGGCCTGTGGCAGAAACTTCCTCTTCTTGCCCTTCTGTTCGTGCTCCACCACATTGGCCTTTTCTATGAACTAATTTTCATAAGACCTGTCAGCCTTGCGATTCTCTTCTTTGATCCGCAACCTGACAATTAGGTCTTCAAGAAACATCTCCTTTCGCTTGTGTTTGATGTAGTTCTTGAAGTCTTTCCACCCAGGTGGAAGTTTTTCAATGAACGCTGCAACCTGGAATGGTTCGCACAGCGTCATATTCTCTGCAGCAATGTCGTGCATTATAACCTGCAGTTCTTGGACTTGACTCACCACAGTTTTGGAGTCAATCATCTTGTAGTCCAGAAATTTGCTGACAACAAATTTCTTGGACCCGGCGTCTTCTGTTTTGTACTTCTTTTCCAGTGACCCCCACAGGAGTTTGGACGTCTTGAAGACACAGTAGACGTTGTATAGGGGGTCTACCAAGCCATTCAGGATGTAGTTCCTACAGAGGTAGTCGCCCTGAGTCCACGCATCAACTGCAGCAACGGAGTGTGCATCCATTGGCGCCAGCGTCGGGGCAGATTCAGTGAGGAATCTGTCCAGCTTCAATGTGGTCAGGTAGAACTGCATCTTCCCTTGCCACTTTTTGAATCCAGTTCCATTGAACTTTTTCGGTTTTTCTCCTACGGTTATGTGCGTGGGCAGAACGACCGAATGTGCCGCAACCAATTGTGCAGTCACATTTTGGGTCACCGGTGTTTCGGTACTGAGAAGCCCATTAGCAATGTCAGTTGGTGTGTTCTCCATGTTCTTATTTCTCTGAAATTGTTTGAAACAGAAACTGTTAGTTATTTTTTTCCGAACAGCACCTGTAAATAGACTTCACAAAACTGTTAGAATCTATGAGGAAAAAATTCTGCTTTAAGATTGTTAGAACCTGAATATATAAAAATAGAAAATCCCAACAGAAATTGCGAAGAAATAAAATACAGGGAAGAAAAAAGTAAGTTAAAGAATTTGCACAGAGTCGAGACTGATAATCTTTGTCCTTAAAGCAGAATTCGCCCCGTAGTGTGACGGTTACCGGCGAATTGCTTTCCAGGATACAACTGTACCTTCTCTGAAGAACGCAGCACCCTTGCTTCAGAGATTCAGCGAACTGTTGTCTGTGGTGTACTCTCAATTGACACTGACACAGAGGAGAAGAAGAAGAAGAACAAAAATGAAAAAATTATGTACCTGTATAAAAGACTCTGTCTGGATTTATAGAGGAAAATTGGAGACTGTTCAGATGCCACTACTCTGTAACAGCAGAGTAATGGCGACTCTTTTCAGATTCATAACTGGTGAGCCATTACTCTGCTGTTACAGAGTAATGGGTACCAGTTACTGAATCTGAAAAGCCTTTTCAGTTCAGTAGGGGAAGAGTTTTTTTTGTCTGGGCAAAAAAAAAATGCCAGACCAGAACCAGCCAAGCCAAGCCGGGGCGGGGCGTGCATGTGTGTTTGTCATTTTGGCTAAGTCCTCTCTCCATTACACATTAGTGGTAACCCCCGGGCCACACCCTTTAGTCCAGTTTTCTAGTATATATACTAGAAAAAGTCTTTTCCAATTTCCGATATGGGACTATCCATTTTCTCCAAGTTGCCAAGTTAGTACCTTTCAAGTACCCAACTTTGGATCAACATTTCTCATTCATACGGAATTCGTTTTTGGCAAGTGAATATACTACGGAATAGTACTCGTCGAGAGGATCTCAATCCACTCATTTTCCGGCGCTGCCGGTGGCCGGAGCCTGCCGGAATCTGGCCCGGAAAACTGCAAAAATTAATTCCAACAAATACCACTAATTTTCACGATGAGGTCTATGTATGAAAGGATCAACGACGGAGGAATTAGGAGTTTGGAGGCGATTACAATCAGGAATACGTTGGCGCCCCCTAAAGTGAAAGTGTTCTTATGGCTGGCGGGTAATGATGCTATTCTTTCCAGAGTGAATCTTACCAAACGTAATATTCTGGTTGATACAATTTGTGCGAGATGCAGCACCCTGCTGGAGGACACCAATCATATATTTTTTACTTGTCCTAAAGCGAGATTAGCTTGGGAAGTGGTAACGTGGGATTTGGGTTAGGAGAATTTCTGGTAGCAACGCATGAGGTTTGGGGTGATTGGAGGGGAAGGGTAGTGAAGAAAGACGATAGAGTAGTGTGGGACATTAACATCGCGGCTACATTATGAGGTTTATGGCTAGACCGAAACGACGCTTGCTTTCGTTAAATTAATTGTAATTTCCCTATTCTAATGCATAAAATCTTCTCATTCATCCTTGATTGGGTAGGTATGGGTTCCGCTAGGAAGAGGCTACCGTTGGAGGAAGGAGAGGGGGAGGAGTAGGCTGTGGGAGGTAGGGGTCCTTGATAAGCTACGATGGATGACTTGCAAACGATTGCATCAAACTGGGGGTGGCTCTAGGTGGGGGGGGGGCTCTAGATATCAGAGGATATCCTTTTGATGTATTTTGATTTTGTTTTGATGTAACTCGTCGTTTGTGTCTCTTCCTAGTGCTTTGTATTTGTGTATCTTTGATGTTTGTAGTACTTAGTTTCATTAAAACCTTATAAATGAAGCGGTGACGGGGTCACCTTTAATTTTCAAAAAAAACCACATATATATGAAAAAGTATTTTCTACTTGTGAACTAGCAGCTCCCTCTACACAGTTGCCACTATCAAATTAAAAATCCTAATCTATACAGTGAAGGTCGATGGCTAACCAACAGGGAAACTCTATAGTAAACCATGGATAAGATATGAATGCAAAAGGAGGTATAATAGATTTACCGCTTAAGAAATGTTAAAAAAACATCGCATGGCCAGTAAACTGATCATAACAAGTGCTAGTCACCAAAGTAATATAACAAATGATCTAAACTCAAGGACAGTGTTTCAGATGATATGGATCAATTATTTGTATAAATCATGTATGGACTCATTTCGGTAATTCTGAATCTACAATTTTGAATGGTTAACCAGATTAACCTAGCCTAATAAGGTAACACGTTATTTTTTTTTTTTTGTATTAGACATGAATTATAGAGAAATCTGTCTTCTTTCCAAACTCTCTGACCTTGATCGATTTCGTTTTTGTATGAGTGAGTTATGGCTATTTTACTACAGAGGTGTATTCTATTTCCAGATTTTGTTTCTTGATGATTTTGATGGTTAAACTATTTTGATACTAGTTCTAAATATATTATTTTGATCTGAAATTTTGCACAGTATTCCTATACCTATCTAGGGATTATCCAGAATTTTGGTGGATTTTATTAATGAGTGTTATATGCCATTTCATGCTTGTTTATGAAAGCTATACTTGCTGTATTTTGCTCGCTGTTCAGCAAAGAATCGTATTTTCACCCTAATTCCTTTTAGTTTACTGTATTGAAAGTTAGATTATTTTATCTATTTTCATCTCCCTTTGACGGATTTGGATTTTATTTCACGTTTTGCGAGATATTATAGTTTTTGTACAGCAGTGTTGGGAATTCCAGATTTGCCAAACTATCGTTTCTTGATATTTTCTGATTTTTGTTGACTGAACTAATTTTACTGGAATATTATAAAACTTTATATTATGATACTAGACATATAGGGGATTAACCTAGATTTTTTCTGGATTTATTTGAGGAGATTTAATGTTGTTTTTCTGACTTTGAATACGATTTACTGATTTCTGGCTGAACGTGTTTTCTGGATTCAAATCAGTTTTGAGTTATGATTTTGTGAATTACTATATGGCTTATATATAACTGATGGATCCATGTGGAAGTCTATTTTCCATATTCTTCGGCGGATTCAGATTTGGAGTAATGGTAATCACTGTTTTAGTACTGTACTGTCATGCTGTCTTGAATATGAACATACACTGTTTTGCTCGTTTATGTGACCGTACATCATCTATGCATGTTTATCTGTTTTCCTGAACCAAATACTGATTATACCATGATAATTTGACACTAGTTCATGCACTATCTTGTCTGTTGATAACCATAATAAAAGTAATCAAGCCGGAATTTTCTAAGGGAAGATCTAGTAGTGGAAAATATGGAAACGTGTACTTGGAAGGGAACTGGTGTTCCATATTGTTACTGTTACTGTTACTGTTACTGTTACTTTTATTGCTACTGTTACTGTTACTGTTACTTTTACTGCTACTGCTACTGATACCTGAGTACACTGCCCCATTATGGTCCACTATGAAATCTAAAAGCGAAACAGTTTGTTGTAGCAATCATGTGTTATATTTTGGAACGCATGAAGTGCTACCTAGCTAGTAATACACACAAGACTGTAAGAACATAAGATTGATACTGTTAGACTGATACTGTTAGACTGATACCGTTGGACTGATACTGTTATACTATTACAATGATATACTGAGCTTACTGTTACTGGACACTGTTAGTTTCCATATGACACTATACTTGACACATTCATTTGTACTGTTAGTATACCATGCTAGTTGACTTTGTTTTACTGATTCATGCTAGTTATTACTGTTGATGCATTATTCCCTGCTATTCGTTTACCTTTTCCATGTACTTGTATCCTACATTATAAGTGGCCCGTAACTTGCATTGACGAGTACTTGTTTTCTCTTTCCTTCTCCTGCAATTATTAATTGCAGACCAGGATGGTCAGCTGTCCGACGGCATTGGCGAAATGAGATATTAGTGCTGGATTATTATTACTATTATTGTTGCTTTGAATAATATATTTTGAGTAATTGGGATGATTTCTTTGTATTTTAGGCGATGTGACCCAGGATTTTGTCTTGTCTAGATTCTGATTTATTTGAGATTGATACATTTTATTTCAAGTAAATTCTGTTGGTTCATTAATTCAATTTTGCATGTGTGTGGTTGACTCTTTTGCTTCCGGCTCTGATTATATTGTGAGATGTTGTAAAGATTCCTGAACAGCTTATGGATAATGCAAATCATTTGCTGGGTTGAGTCGCGTATTCGTATTCCGTATTCTTTTTGGGAAGCGGGGCGTGACAGACAAGTTTTCATGCATTCTTTTGGAAGAATGAGATGATTCTAAGTAAATTATGAGAATATATAGCATCATCAAAATTGGAATGAAATTATACATTAACAAAATTTAAATAGAACTTTTCAAATTATATAAAGCATGCCAACTGCCTAAAATTGATGCTTAAGTTTGAACTTCTCTTTGGTGCCAATTGGATTCTAATTCATCAAAACAACTAGGATGTTAAAACATTTGGCTCAATAGCTTTTAACTCTATATCCCCCACAGTTTTGATAATTGGATCAGTTTCAAGTCTCTTAGTAAGAGAATTAGCCATATTTTGTCTCAATAGCACTTTATTTATGAGAAAGTTCAACTAGGCTTCTTTCAGCCTTAATATACTCATCTGACTATTATACAGTGAGTTATGAGCTATAGTGCATTGTAGTTTGATAGTCGACGAATAGAATTAGAGAGTTACTTAAACTTCTTAATGAATGACTAGCAACAAGTTCTTCAATCCACTCAGCCTCTTCCACTGCAGAAGATAACACATAGAGGTCTGATTTCATGGATGATAGCTCAGCGCCTGTTTGCCTTTTAATTTTCATAACATTTCTGTTCCTTCTAGTGTAAACACATATCAACTAGTTATCGACTTTCACTAAATTTTGAGCATTATAATGCATCAGATCATCCATTCACTCATGAAGGATGACTAGAGTAGCACAAAGCAAACTCTTGAGTACCTCTCAAGTATCTCATTAGCCTCTTAGGGCTCTCCAATGTGTATTAATAGGACTAGTACTGAATCTGCAGATCATACATACCTCAAAGGCTATGTCTGTTAGTGCAGATCTTTGTATATATGAGACTTCCAATAAGTTTAGAATGATCTAACTATCTCATAGTTACACCATCATTAGGTGTCAACCTTTATTATAATCATAAGGTGTTTCAAAACACATTTTCAGTCATTATATCCCAACTTTTGGAACACATTACTGATTTAATGAGTTTGACTAAGGGTTATCCCTTGCCAATCCAAACTCACTTTTATACCTAATATGGTGTCCACAACACCTACGTGTTTCATGCTGAAATCTTTGGATAGCACAGTCTTAACTTCATTTGTAATAGAGATGTCACTTCCAATCAACAAGTATGTCAACAATATACAAATAAATGAGGGAAATTATATTTGACTCACCACAGAATTAAATACATTTATCTGAATTACTTGATTTAAATATAAGCTCTTTAAAAGTCTGTCAAATTATTTGTGCCACAAGATTTACACATATTTTTAAAATATACAATGATTTTACAAATTTGTAAATCTAGTTCACTAAACATATTAGTACAAACTTTTGAGTACAAAACTGTTTAGTACAAAACTTTTTAATACAATACATCAAGTACAAAACTTTTAGTACAAAACTGTTTAAATATCTTTCATGAATAACAAAATTTTAAATAGATGTAAGGGCAAGAAGAATACTTATTGTAGTAATATGATAGACATGTGAGTAGACTTCAAACAAATCTTCCTCACTTATCTCAGTCAATCCTTTAACTGCTAAAATTGCATTAAAATTACTACTGAACATTTCAAAACTATGCTTCTTCTACAAAACCCTACTTACTTACTATAGTTTTAGCCCCTTTCGGCAAATCAACTAATTCAAATTTTATTGTATAACCACAAATTCATTTCATTATCTACAAAAGGCACTTCTTGACTCATTTGTCATTGAAGTTTTAAGTGTCAATAAGGCTGGTTCTTGATTCCAACTGTGAATCATTGACCATGTCTGTAGAAGTAAATAATTTCATACATT
Organism: Hemerocallis citrina; assembly: GCA_017893485.1. NCBI lineage: Eukaryota > Viridiplantae > Streptophyta > Magnoliopsida > Asparagales > Asphodelaceae > Hemerocallis > Hemerocallis citrina. The sequence continues at coordinate 294,893,026 of CM030359.1, read as the reverse complement.
TATCTTTGATGAACACATCCTCAAAGAACTCTGCAAGTCTAGATTCTTCTAACACAAATTAGATAGATCCAATATCTGTTCACAGAACTACATTCTGCACTTTCTAAGCACATACAAATATTTGTTATAGATCCTACTTTAGGCCTTCTAAAGTCATGTACTCTAATACATGTATTGCACCACATGTTTTCACTTTAACAAAATTATTTGTGTTTCTATCTCATAGTCTATAAGGTGTAAATAATTTAGAGTGTGGTAACATATTATGAATATGATTAACAATACAATATCACCCATAATTACACAAAGTCAAACAACAATCAATAATATAGAATTCAACATTTCACCAATTGTTTGATTCTAACTTCTATCAATATCGTTTTGACTGAAGTAAATAGAGTGCACTAGAGATTATGTCAAATGCAAACTTCTCTAAAATTGTTAAAACACATTCACCACCTCTATCAAATCTAAAACTTTTTGATCTTAGCATTTAACTAGATTTCAATTTATTAAAATAACAAGTTCTTCATTCTCCATATATATATGACAAACATTCAATAATCATCTACATAGGTGATTAAATACTTCTAACTAATTTTCTGTAATACCCCAGATTTTTAAATAATCCTTTTTAGATTAATAAATGAGTTAAAATGATTTTATGGTGATTTAATAAATATTTTTCTGAAAATTTATCTTTTTACACATGCAAAACACGTGCAAATATTTTCTTGGAAAGTCCAAAGTCAAAAATTATTTTGGTAAAACTCATTATTTATTACTAAATATTATTTGTGAATTTTCTGGATTTTTCTGATAATTATTTGGACCTATTTGCAAATATTACAAAAAGAAGAACTTTTGTGCAAAATTACCACTTGGGGGGTGAAAACTCCAGATTTTTGGATTTTTGGGCTGGGCATGATGCCTAGTCAACTCAGAGGTAAGGAGTTTACTTTTTGTTTTAACAAATTTGGTTTATTTTGTTTTGCAAAATTGCCATTTAGAGGGGCAAAAGTGCAAATTCGTTTTCTGGACTTTCAAAACAGTGCCGACTGATATAAAGTGGGTGATTTTTTTTTTAATCCCAATTAAGATGGTTTTATTTAACTTCCAAGTATAAGGATCTATATATGTAAAGATATATTTTAAAAGAGGTATTTTACAAATCTATTCAAAACCCTAGATGCTTTTAATCCCGGCTTATATAGGGTGAGTTGCAGCCGTCTCTTTGCTGCACAACACAAAGAGATTTCTTATTATTATTTTCTTGGAGTTTTAGAGCGAGGATCTTTGTTTTCTTGCGAATGAGGGATTTTTCTTATTCTTTATTATCTTCGGTTGATTCTTCAAAAGGGTGAGTGACTTGTATTTGTTTTCTTATTGTTCTAAGCATATTGTATGTGATGACTTATCTATTAGAAAGCATGTTAGATGATGGTATGGAGATATAATAAGTTTTGATGAATAAATGAGTTAAAAATTGAATCTTTTCATGAGTCTACACTATTGATGACTAAAATCCTAATTAAATGACTTGAGATTGTTAAAGAACCTAATAGAAATCATGGGTATGTTATTTTCGTTCACATTGTTGCTGATTTGAGTACATATATGAAATTGTATGATAATATTGTATGAAAACAAATGAAAACTTCTTCTTTACTGTGTATGTAAGTATATGCTCTGCTTTGAAGATTTGATGAATGGAACTTGATTAGATACTTGTTGTATTCACATATATTCATGGGTAATTGGATGATTGTAAGTGTGTATGCATTTGATAAATCTAAGAGGAGTTTTTGAACTAAAAAGGAATCAAGTGTTGAAGGATGAAGTAGGGTTTTGTTCGGTCTGTTTGTATGCAGACCGAAAGGTGGATTTTTGATATTTTGATGTTTTCGATTGGTTTTCGAGTTCTATATGATGTTAAGAAGAAATATAACCTTACACTACTCCAAGGAATCAAGTGTTGAAGGATGAAGTAGGGTTTTGTTCGGTCTGTTTGTATGCAGACCGAAAGGTGGATTTTTGATATTTTGATGTTTTCGATTGGTTTTCGAGTTCTATATGATGTTAAGAAGAAATATAACCTTACACTACTCCTTAACATGATTTTACTGATCTATATACTTATATATATATATATATATATAGAGTCCCCTTCGGTTGCACACTACTTTTGGTGAGCACTCCCAAACTAGAGACCCTATGAAAAATCCGAACCGCTCATATTGTTCTATATGCCTTAGATAGCCTAACAATAAAAAATCAAGTAATTTGAAGTTCATTTGCCCATCCATCATGCTATTAGAATTTTCAGCCACACAATTTTGTGATGATGTAAATCATGGGTAAATGAACTTCAAATTACTTGATTTTTTATTGTTAGGCTACCTAAGACATATAGAACAATATGAGCGGTTCGGATTTTTCATAGGGTCTCTAGTTCGTGAGTGCTCACGGAGTGCTCACCAAAGTAGTGTGCAACGGAAGATTTCTCATATATATATATATATATATATATATATATATATATATATATATATATATATATATATATTGTAACGCCCCGAATCCCAAATACACTGAATTCAAGATGTTCTACAGGATCTTCACTTCTTTCGTACAATTTTACAAGGAATTTAAAACTTTTATTTCAACAATAATTATATCAGAGTCTTTTACATCAATACGCAGCGGAATTAATAAAATACAACAATAATGAATGTACAATTGTTACAACTTTAACATTTAAGTAATCAACAGCACCATCAATCATCTTTATATCTTCTTGTAACTCCAATTCCTGCATATAAAACTGTGGGCGCGTCAGTTGCTTACAACTAACGAAATATTATACACGGCCATCCTCTCTATGCCGAAAACAGTATAACGATTCTTAAATACTTTAGCAAACACAAACTTGATCACAAACAAAGCTACAAAGGGACTATCCTGTTGATGTCGTGTTGTGCGGTGCACTTAGTCCTTAATGCAGTTATTTATATTACATGACACTAATGCGCACTTGTTCGGATTCTATGCATCCCATACTACATAGGTTCGAGGGCAAGCCCTTAAACGTTCTTCATCTTTGTAGGGTTCAATCCCTCGTCATGACTTAATCTACTACTGTAACTACGGTAAGTATCCTAGATGTTTTCTGACCTACGAGCTCATGTCTAGGCACTCTGGAGGAAATCCCATCGCTGACATGACTCATCATGCACACATCCTGTGGTAATTCAGCTCTCACCATAGACATGACACCACCCGTAGTCTTCAAACATCCCACGAGCGTCGCCACCGGGACGGTACTCTGGAACAGTATCACCCAGACTCATCATGGGAATTCCTGGGATACGCTCTCGCCGCTATCCAATGGCTCTCATACTTAATGTTTTTCTCTTACTTTCATCACATCTTCACTATGTATCTATCTGTAATTTCGGTAAGTGTCATAGATGTTCTTTGATTATAAGCACGTGTACAGAAAACCTGGAGGGAAATCCCATCGCTGACATGACTCATCATGCAGACATCCTGTGGTAATTCAGCCTCACTTCATGGCACACGATCCTCTTGTAGTCACCAAACATCCCACAAGCATTGCTACCAGGATGGTACTCTGGAGTAGTATCCACGTCATGTCACGACGCATCGTGAAGACAACCTGTGCATACCCTCAACAACACCCATCCAATGGCCCTCAACTCGTGTTTTTCTCTCACTTCCATCACAGCCTTACAAAATTTGTTTTAAAAGAAAATCATCACAACCTAGAGCTAGCTTACCCTACCGGACTTAAATCAACAACAGAGACAGTCAGCCTACCTGGCTACTTCTCAAGAGACGCTCAACCCTCAACGGTTAGCTCTCAAAATCATAAATAAAACTGCCGGTCACTAGGGTCTCGCCTAGCCTCTAGATTCCAACAACTATCTCTTTCTAGAGATCAACAATATTTCATAATCAATCTCCAATAATAATTCCATTTCCTTTATTCACAAATCTTTTTCTCAAAACATTTCTTTTATAATCTCATAACATGAGAACCATTCAATTAGATCTCTTTATCAATTTCATCTTTCACATCCTTGTGTGCATTTCACAATAAAACTCAATCAAATATTAATAACCATAAAGTCTCATATTCAACTTATTTAACTTTCATTTGTCAAGAATCAAATCCAAACTCAAAACCAAAATAAACAGTTCGGTTCAGTCGACTGGTGACAATATCAGTCGACTGTTCAGCGAACATCAAAACATCTCAGTCTGTTCAGTCGACTGGTGACAAGGAATCAGTCGACTGTTTTACGAAGCTTTAAAACATCAATATAACACAGTCGGTTCAGTCGACTGGTGACAGTATCAGTTGACTGTTCCGCGAATACTTTAAAAACTCAAAACATCAAAATTCAGTACAGTAGCAGTCGACTGTAAAAGTAGTCAGTCGACTGTCCTGCCGACGAAAACCCAATTTTTTACACTTATCAGTCGACTGTGGAAAGTAATCAGTCGACTGTCAAATCCACCAATTGCATCTTTGCATACATTTTTCGACCTTTTAATTGATTTGTATTTCCATATAAAAATATAGATCATTTCCAGAATATATTCCTTTTAAAAACAACATCGAATAAGTTACCCAATAACAAGTTTCTCATTTTTCAACGAAATCCTTAAAATGCATCAAAACATATATTCAATCAAATTTTCAAATAAACTGTTGTCTTTTATCAAAATCACTTTATAAAAATCTCTATATTTGTATAAATAACATTTTGAGGTTATAATCGCACTTCTTTGCCACATTCTCAACAAACAACATAATTGCATTATTCTATTCATGTCTCAACATGCATAAATCATTTCAATTCTAGCAATTCAACTAGCAATCATAACAATTTAAGGAATAACATAGCAATTTGCATCTACCACAATCAATCAAAATGTAACGATTCATTAATTTGCATGTAATCTCATAATACTAATTCAATTTCAACCAAATGAATCATATATCAACTATCATGCAATTTCTACTCCTAAATTAGAAAGCATTCAAGAAACACCCACCTAAATTGAAGATTTGTACTCAATTGAACTCCTAGAATTAGGAGCTCCTAAAGAAACTCCTATTGCAACTCCTCGAAATCCGCACACCAAAGCCAAGCCTTCAATCCACATTTCGGCAAGCATCCATCATCAAGAGCATCTCCATCCCCACTCCATTCGGCAACAACAAGGACAAACTCCCATCTTCTTTCATATACACATACTATGTATGTACATATATATATATATTAGTATATGTATATAGGCATGTGGGATAGATGATTAGGTGGAGAATGGACAAAGCTATGCTGGTTGGGGTTGCTTTCGGATTGGCAAGAGAGAAGAGAGAAAAGAGATGAGAGAATGAGAGACTAAGGGCATATTTTATAGATTAACTAATAGGTAGTTATGGCAACCACCCCACATGAACTCCACTAAGAGCATCCACAGTCGTTTGCTATATATCCCATTTTCCCATTTTATAGCAAACGAATAGCAAAGTTGCGCTGCAATCGTTTCTCATTTTCCCATTTTTTGGCAAAGCTCCTATTCTCATTTCTCAAATATGAGAAACGAAATGAACTTTCTCAAAATATAAAGAACGGGGTATGATACCCCGTCTCTTCGATTTAATTATTTTATAATCGATTCAGACGGACAATCATATACCGTCTCAGTAATTTTCAATTTTTTTTTTTTAAATGAGGTCGGACGGGGATACATACCCCGGACGGGGTATGATACCCCGTCTGCAAATGGAATTTTTTTTTTTTTAATTGATTGAACGGCCACGATTGGCCGATTAGAAAAAAAAAAAAGATTAATCGGTGGGACGGGGATACATACCCCGGACGGGGTATGATACCCCATCCGTGAAAGGGGGAGGCCATTAATGCTGATTAGGTTTAGTTTGTATAATTAGGAGTTGTTTATTAGGTTTAAGGTAGTATATTAATTAGGTTTAGTTTTATTATATTATTTAATTTAGTTAATTAATTTAGTTTAATAGTTAATTAGTAATTCTGTTTTTTTTAATTTATTTTAAACGATCAGACGGTATATCATATACCGTCGCTCGCTTTTTTCTAAAAAATGAGAAACAATATAGCAAACGACGACTGCAGCGAACGATCGTATTTGCTATTACTGTAGCTGCCATTTTATAGCAAATGAGAAAAACGACTGTGGATGCTCTAACCCCATATTTGAACTTGTAACTTACTTTCCCTCCCATTTCAAAATCAAATGTTCAGATTTTCCCTCTCCTCATGAGCAGCCCGGTCCCCAAGAAGTGTGCACATCGCACGTGTGCACGTGCACGTGCTTTGTGTACAAAAACAATTTATTTATTTAATCATTTTAAAGTAATTATCTATATATGTAATAAATATGTAAAATTAACTTGAAATTATACTTGTCATGCACCATTAAAATAGACACAAACAATTTCATGAAATTTACTTTGAAAGAATAATACGCTTGAAACACGTGCACCGAAAACACGTGCATCGCCCGGAAAATCTCAAAAATACAAAAATTGATTTTATCAACCTGAAAAATATTTATAATTAATCGGAATGCAACATAAGAATATATTTAATATACATATATGATAATGTACTCAAACGTACAGAAAACACGTGTATTGCACGTAGAAAATTTATTTTAATAAAGATAGTCAAAAATTGAACTTTCGTTTACAAAACAAATTCAAACATGTTTATAAAAATAAATGATTGAAATCCATTGAAAACTTTGCACGTAACGGTGGAATACCCAAAATCGACACGTGCAGCGATAATACGTAAAAAGCACGTAAAAACTCAAAGATTGAAATTTAGCAATTTAGTTGTCTAAAATGTGATTTTAAGAACACGGGATTGCATAAATAATTAGAATTCAAAATACATATCAAATGCATTATGGATATAATCAATAATAATACAAAATGCACGTGCGTAACACCCGAGGGCAAAATTGTCATTTAAATTTTGCGGGGTGTTACATATATATATATATATATACATATATATATATATATATATATATCAACACATGTACACATTCACATTTGTATACATACTGTTTTGAAGGTTTTATGAATTTTGATGGAGTTTTGATTGGATTTCAATTATTTTGGTACTGAGATGGTTTTGAACATTAGACTACTCTTATTTGAGGTATTTGATGTTCAAACTGAAGCTTAATTACCCTACATATATACATATATACTCTCTTGGCTGATTTTGAAGATTTTTGTGAAAAATTCCTATTTGAGATTTTGATATGTTTTGATGTGTTTTATAAACTCCTATATGTTATACAAGTTATATCCAACTATCTCAGGAAATTAGTTTTCTTACAATTAGCGTTTTCATGAAGTAAATTAATGTATCAGTTTAAAACATGCACAACCTTCAAACCTGCAACCTGCTATAGTCGACAGTCGACCGAGCTAGAGTCGACAGTCGACTGGTCAGTTATTGAATTTCGGATTTGTTTGTATTAAAAGTCGACTCTTTTGTCTTTGAACTGAAGTTGACTGTCGACTGTCGGTTCTTGAATTTTGAGTTTTCACCGGACAGTCGACTGGCACTGTTCAATAGTCGACTGTCACTGTCCTGGCTGATGATTTTTATTGAGTTTTCAGATTTTCGTAGGACAGTCGACTGACCATGCTCAATAGTCGACTGTCATTGCTCTGGCTGATGGGTTTTTCGAGTTTTCTGATGATTCCTTTAAACGATTGGTTTCTCGATGTTATGGATTATTAACCTACTGTTTTAGATGATGTTTTTACTACAGATTACAGTATTTTACAGAGAGAGTTGTATTTTATTTATAATAGAGTTTTAAATATATTCTTATTAAGTGAATATATGTGTTTTCAAAGGAATTGACGTTTTGTGATATTCTACGACTTAAAAATATAATTTTTCTGTTATTTGATGGGTTTAGTAATTTATTCGAATTCTGGAAATTTTATGAATACATTAAATGACTTCGATTCCGTTGATTTAAGAAGTTTTCTTCATATAAACGTTTTGATGGTTGAGTTGTGAGTCTTTAGAAACTGTGTGGGACCTTAGATACCGACAGTTGAGATTTTTGTGGTTTGGCCAGTTGTGGCTTTATTGTTGACCAGTTGAGTTAAGTCCGGTAGGGTAGACCAACTTTAGGAGATTCGTAATTAATTAATTAACTTAACAGAATAAGGATAGGAACTAGATGATGATATGATGAAATGAGTGCAAACATGAGTTATGGACTCCAGGATGATCCAAGGAGTGAGATATTCCCCAGTATTCCGGGATGATGAACGTATGGGCCACATAGTGATATGCGGAGTGGGATTGATCTTCAGTAATCTGAGGACGAGAGCGATGCTCATGGGATGTTTGTGTAATGAGGGTTCCAGGATGACCTGCAGAGTGAGGCAATCTCCATTTTCGGGACGATGGACGTAAGGGCCACAGAATGATCTGCGGGTGGGATTGGCCTCCAGTATTCCAAGGGCGAGAACCAATACTTGCAGAATGTCTAAATCTCATAGTAGTCATTGTAGTAGGATTAGTTGCATAGCGGGGGATTAAACCCTATGAAGTGGAGAACGATAAGGGTTTGCACCGGACCTATGTAGAGTGAGATGCATAAAATCCGACACGTATGCATTAGAGAGTTAGCATATAGCATTGGTGTTTTCTTGACTTGGTTTGTGCATGATGTTTCCTATTTTTCTACACTTGACACTTAGTCTAGTTTCACTTGATATTTTCATATTTTAATTATTGTTATTTCTTATCTCTTTTATTCTTACTGTTGATACATGTTGTTTATGACTCTATGCTTATGTTCTATTTATGTTGTATTTATTTTATGTCACTCACACCGTTATGGATAACCCCTGTAGTTTTGGGGGTTAGGGTTATCTCTAACCTCATGTTTTACAGGTAGGTACCTATAGCTTTGGATTTGGATGCTTGTGCTAAATTGATGTTGTGGCTTATGTAATTGTAAAAGAATGTGTTGTAAAAGAAAAGATTTGTAATTCAAGGTGTTTGTTTTCCGCTGTGTTTTGTAAAGAACTAATGTAATAAAAGTTGAAAAAAATTTATCTGTGTTTTTGGCTATGTTTACTATTACAATTGAGGTTGATGCTGGAAATTGTGCCACGTATTTCTGAGATATCATATTGAAAATTCGGGGCGCTACATTTTCGTCTCATCTAGTCACAAAGCTACTGAGATCACAAATATTATGATGTATTGACTCAAAAAGTTGTGTGCTCCTAGAGACCATACTAAATGACTTTCTAATGATCATAATCTGAGCACAACTTTCATATTTGTCATATTTAATGAAGTGTCATTTATCAGAGTTATGAGTTTTAATAAGAACAAGTAATTTAACATATAGTTCACATGTCCTAGCCTATTATGCTGTCTTCATGGACTACACAAATTAGAACTACTATTATCAGCTGATTCGTTTGTTATACTCAACTTACACATGACATTGACTATGATCAGCACATTAAAACAATAACAATATGAGTTAATACGAAATTACTCTACCAAATTTCACAAAACCTGTTTGATTTCTCTTGTGGTTCTAACAATGTCCATATGCTCCAACACATTGAGCGAAGATCTCATTTTTGTATTCGTTCTTCGTCATCTTTGAAACACTAAACGAGATAATGACTAACATGTTATAATTCAACTTTGCACACACAGTATATTGAACGAGAAAGAACAAAGCGTAACTAATGGAGTCATATCATGCACTAAAAGATACTCTCTCCTAAGTTACAGACATTTGTTACACGCCTTATATATTAACTTCAATTAGAGAAGCAAACATACAATCTCACACAAACTGCAAATGATGAATTTAGCCAATATATCTATACACATAGTATGACAATACACATTTGACAACCCTAAACATGCTAGTTTGAAAATTAGAATAATTATGATCTAAAACTCTCAATCATGTGATCAAACGCACAAAACGTTAACACATTCATCACATGAAAATACTAAGATTAGAGTAGATCATACCGGCACTTCAAGTTAGAAGTGTTTTCTAAATTCGATGGAGAAGCATGCGTAGTGCAGATTTATACAACCGTGACGCAAATCTATCATCTCCAATACACACAACTTGTAAATAACTTTGAAGTTCCTCCATTCATTAATTTATTGTCACAAGCTATAATTTCACTTATCAAAATAAATATTTGATCCTTAGCACATAGCCAAAATAATTGTTTGACTTGTATTTAATTAAACAACTGTTAACACGGTTTAAAACTTTAGCACTTAGCAACAACAAATAATTAAAATATATCTATGCAGGTAAAGAACTTATTTTTAATTTAGATCTGATTCAGTCCAAACATATTTGGATCTAGTCTTCACAGCATCCTTATTGTTTTCACCATCTCCAACAACTGCATCCACATCTCATATTGTGCTTTCTCTATCAACTGTTAAATTCAGAGCTATCAAACATATCTAGTTTCAGAATCTTGTATGCCCAATTAAGATTTTCCTTTCCTAAAGAATAAACTGTAAATTCCAAAATCTAGAGGGTTTATTCTGAATAATTACTACTTACGTAATTTCAGTAAAGAGAAGGGTTTTCTGTAAAAACTACGTACTAAATAATGAAATAGAAATTTAATTAAATAAAGCAGCACAAATCTTAAAGTTTAGAGTGAACTGAATCTTGATGAAAATCAAGAAGTAGTGGAGGGTTAGATTTGAATAGGAAGTACATTGCAGTAGATACAGTCTTCTCCCCAAACATGAAACAGCAAATGAACACCCAATCAAAAGCCTGAATCTGATCAATCCCAATACCACCAAAGATCCGATCCTAACCCAAACACGCACCAGCAAGATTTCAACCATTGAAATGTCTTGTTTTGGTCAGATTTGAGTCAAAACTCAACCGTGAAGATCCCCTCCTCAAACCCAAACACGGGACACCATAAACCACCAATAAGGATTCGGATCTGAGTAGATTGCATCTCTCAATCACCGTGTGTTCAGGAATAGGAGAAGAAGGGCGTAGTAGTGTAATGGCTGGGGGTGGCCGCGGCGGTGGCTTGCAGCAGCGCCAGCGACGGCGGCAGCAGCGATTGTCGTCACCGACGATGATGGTGGCTACGGCGGCGACCTCCGACGACGGTGGTGATTTGCAACGACGACGTCGACGAGGAGATCCCGATGAACGGTGATTTCGACGACTACTACGACTATCTCTCTCTCAATCTCAAAATTAAAATTTGTAATATCTTAAGATTGATAGATCAAGATGAGTAATTAGGATTAGGGTTTATATCTCAAAGCCGCTTAAGATATTATACCCTGCTTATCAGTAATTGGAATATCACAGGGCACTACCTCTAGACCAGCATATATATGAGATTAATCTAGATTTAGGATACTGGGCTACATGCTAGTCAACTCGGTCCAACAATTAGCATACAACACGTGCAAAGCACGTGTTGCCCTCATAGAACGTTATACACAATAATATTCTATTATATTGAGAATATACCTACATATCCAACACGACAGTCAAGTAAGTTTATAGTTTGGGTTCTACTTTGATCTATTCAGGTCGGGTCTTTGGTCATGTCTCTCTCATGTCAGGGGGCTTGGAAGGGGAGGTGGCATTTATGGAGCCGTCGGGGGCGACGACAGTCTTCGTTGCGAGGTGACGGTGATAATCATCGGTAGTCAAGCTAAAGGATGAGAACAAGGTCTCAATCTGGACATGGGTATGTCAAATTGGTGAAAGTCTGCGGTGTCTTTCGTATAGTGCTTAGAGCTGACGTATGGGTCATTGCTGTGGCGATGCTGGTGTGGTTGCGCGTGACGACGAGGAAAATGGTGTACAAGTGAGTGAATGACAGAGAATGAGCCCAAATTGGTACGAGAAAATTGTTGTGACGAGGTCGGCCGACCAGTACAATTAGGTTTTGTTACATTATTTGTTTGTTGGTTAGGAAGTATGAATTATAGGACTCAGCTTGTTGGGATTCTTGAACTTCATCATCCTTATTTTTGGTTGTATGTTTTATTAAAAAAAAATTAATGAAATGCGGGGAGCTTTCAACACACTGTTGACGACAAAAAAAATAAATATTAATATGACAAATGCAAATGGAAAGACATACTACTAAATATTTAAAACTCTTTCTTCATAAAAGAAAAGGCTACATTTGAAGGGGAAAAAGTGCCATCGGCTATCTGCATTTCTGAAAAAACGCCCATCACCATTCAACTTTTAAATAATACACCTCAACTTTTTTACATAAAAAAAATACCCTTTAACTTTTTTGAATAATTTGGTTCATTCTTGTCCAAAATCACTTAGCTCTACTTTATAATACTATAACTAGTAAGTTCATAAAAAGGAAAGGTAAATATTCATCTCATCTCCAAACGAAGTGTCATGTTGGTAGTAACAGTTTGTTCTATAAGGCCATTAGGGGTAGAAAGACAGGAGGGGGGATACACTAAGCCAGAATCAGAGCCCAAAGCCTGCCAACAATAAGCGGTCGAATCCTCACCAGATTCATCCTCACCAGATTCTAGTGATAAATAAATGTCCTCTAGGAATAAATTTTCGCAGGGAAAAGTGTCGCTGCAAGCAAATATAACAGCGTTCTCTGTAGCCGAGGTTCCTTGGATGCCAATGTATGCAATGTTGTAAATCTGGACTGCTGTGGTCTGCATATATATTTTTTCAAAAAATAGATTAAACACAAAAAAGGTTGTTTTTCCTTATAAATCAGCTAATTTTAAGTATTTAGGAATCTCAGTTTGCAGATAATAAATCAGCTAATTTCCTTATAAATCAGCTAATAAATACAAATATGGATTAGGAATCTCAGTTTGCAGATATTAGTTAAGAATGCCCCTTTAGAGTAAAAGGTTAAGCTGTGGTTGGAAACCAAGGGAGTTCACATACATTGACCAATTCGATGGATCAATTTGAAACAATTTTGATGAACAAAAGGGCCTAATAGATGTCAACATTTATCGAAAGACCTAACTGAATATACTTATATCAAGAGGCTTTTAGTTGATCTCGTACTACCTGGTTTTGACATGGCTCATTTGAATCGCAGTAGTACTGGTCGATAATTATTGGATTTGAGACATTATTCATCATGATATCCTTGAACAATATGTTGCGAGCATAACCATGACCTCCCTGTAACAACACAAAAATGGGAAAATAAAAAATTATGGCTGTATTTGTGTGGACTGACATGCCGAATAATTACTCTTTAGATCTCACCTGCCACGTTTTGATCCTTACACCATTTTCAGTGTTGGAAATGAAAGCTCCTTCCACATGTATATTCTGCATACGAGCTGATGAATTCGATTTTCCCAGACTTCCAATACTTAAAAACAAATCAGGAGAAAACAACAACATTTGTCATTCCAACATATTTGAAACAAATAACAATATGACTCAGAGAGGGTTTCCTATAAACCAGTGCTGGTATCCCTAAGATGGAGTGGGGGTCTATATGCTCCAATTTCAAAAAGCACAAGAAGAGAACCCCCCCCCCCCCCGCGCGCGCGCCAGGATGCAGCCTCTCCTCCATCCTAAGGCTACAACACTGCTCTATAGTGTATCCCTATATCCCTATATATACGTCGAGGATTGTCCACCACTGTAGACCACGGTTCGTAAGATTTGAAAATTCAGTGGTGATGTACCTTATACCATGACCTGGCCCACAGAATATGTTCCTAACAAAAACATCGGAAGTGTCTCCGACTATAGAAACACAGTCATCTCCTGCAGTGAGATAAAACACTCTATATCAGTATCAGACATTCTACTCACTGGCTGACAGCTCTGAAATGGATAATACATATTACAAAATAAATATAAGATTTATCTAAATCCTAACACAACATATAACAAACCAAAGGCACTAAAACAATTTGCCATTACTCTGTAATTAAATCCTTCTTCCTCTTGAATGGTTAGTAAAATTCACTTCTTAATCTAACCACTGATGACATTTCAGATAGAGATTCTGATTCCACTATAGGCGTGCCCAATTCTGCTACATCAACAAAAGAAAATAGTCATCTCTAGTATAGCTTGCATGGACTGATATCTACGAACTGGGATACACAATTTGACAAGAATTAGTTTGATTGTGCTATTAGTTTAATTTTGAGTGTGTATATACAGCTTTGAATTTTATTTGGTTTTATCTTTTAGACTCCGTGAACAATCATAGATTATAATTAAATATTTGAAATTGAACATTTTATTCGAATTCTCTGTCCTTTCTCCCATTCTTTCTGTTGCATTAACCATCTATCCCAGTTGATTGAACGACATACCTGTTCTAATCAAACTCTCTTCAATCATAACTGAATTAGAAGAACTTATGTGGATCCCGTCAGTGTTCGGGCTCCATGCTGGTGCAATCACTCTGAGATGAGATGCTTTAACACGATAACACATGGTGAACGTCATATGCATCTGTTGGCTATTCAACAGTGTCAGATCCTGCACTATGAGTCGCCTTATTCGGTGAAAAGTAACTGCCTGCAGCATTAATGTTCAAGTCCATTTAATTTCAGACACATAATAAAGATTACTCAGATAAAAGGCTTGCTTTGAATTGAAAGTACTTACAGTAGGTGCATGTCGGCATGGCTGCAAAAAGAAAATTAAAAATAAAAATTAAAGAAAGAAAGAAAGAAAACAAGGGGGGGAAATAATATCTTAAACTTAAGATAATAGAAGGAATGGAGAGTTTACACAAAAAAGGCAACCAAAGGGTTAATTCGTGAATTATGCCTACATTTCAAAAAGAGTTCTTGTAGTAGGCATAGCTCATAACAAGCTGCAGCGCAATAATGTTGACTAAGCTTTTTGAAAGTCACAATAACGTGACTTTAATTTTACCCTTAAGGTTAAGCCATAGTTTATGATTTCAAGATTGAACTAATTATAGCAGCGGATCAAACAGTGGCTTATGCTGCTGTAAGACCATTTCTGGAGTTATTTTCATCAAGAAGCTATAGCTATATACATAACCAATAATTTTTATGTATCACTTTCAAAAAACCACATATATGTAGGTAACCTCAATGAAATTTTAAGCCATATAATAGGGCAAAAATGCCCTCAGTTATTTCTGAAATAAGAGAATTTTGACTCTTTAGTGTCTATTTGATAAACTTGAAAATCTTATGGAGGTTATTATAATAAAAATGTGGAAGATTTTAGTGGTAACATGAACAACACAAAATTTTAAAAGCAAGTGTAATTGCGGAAATAGTTCAAAATCAGAAGTATCACATTTGATGTGTTTCTCTTGCAAGAACTTGCCCACCATTGTTGTCCCCTTCCATTGATGGTTCCTCCACCAGTGACTACAAGATCTTTGATTTTCTCGAAATACAGCCATTTATAAGGATCCAGCCCGTCCCAAGTACGAGGATCTGATGGCGCAATTATAGTTCCTAAGATCTTTGAAAATAGAAATTATAATATGAATTGATAAATCGTTCAAACCAATTCCAAAATTGTAAGTTTAGACGGTCATTAAACAAAAACTTACCAACAATGTCAGCTTGGACTTACAAGGCCCACTCAATATAATCGGCTTGATCAGATATGTCCTCCTTGCAGGAACTATAAGCATAGATACTGATCTTGAAGAACAAGCAAGCTTCCAAGCTTTAAAAAATGCCTGAAATTGTTCGAAATTTGTTTCCTTTTTGTGAGTAGATGAGGAATGCAGAGAAATTATATGTAACTTCAGTACTGTTAGACTGTTGGTTACATTTCCTTATTTAGAAAGCTAATTATCTTGTGAACCACAAAAATTAATGAAGAAAGATAAAGTTTATGTTCTACTCATACCTTTTCATATTTGAGATAAAAGACTAGCATTATTTGTACAGAAAGAAATTAGCTTGCTGAATTATATTATAATGTGATATGGCTAAAAATAGGATTAAATCGGGGCCGTTCAAATCGGGCACGAATCTTAAAGCTCTCAGGGATAAAACGGTAATTTCACCTACAAACGGGTCCGAATTGGGAATTAGGTATTTCTTCAAAGCTCAATAACCCAAAAAATGATCTGTCCTATTAGGTCGGGGTGACAACCCATTACAAACCAACCCAAGTCATTTAAAGAGTAATTCAAATTCATGGTTATCCCTAAGAGACGGTTAAAACCAAATCTCTTATCATGAAACGATTTAAACTCTACATCTTATCCAAAAACACCAGAACATAGGGATAAATAATTATAATAAACTGTCTCTAAAGGTGACTATAAATACCCTTCTCCCCCCACCATAACAAGGTAATCAATATTTTTCCACAAAAGCTCTTTCATAATCTTCATGATTACTGACAAGAGCGTCGGAGGGTTCATCGCCGGGATCCATCCCAGTGTATCAAATTTTTTGCATGTCAACGGCAGCGGCGAGAAATCAGTCAAACGCCGGTTAGGGTCAACATGTTTGCCTTTATTGTTTCCTAAAGAATCCACAAATTCATCTGTTTGCTCCCACACCAAAATCAGCAGCAACAGATTGGTGTCGTCTGTGGAAAACAGAAAAAGCAATCCAACCTTACTTCATCAGCGAAAGTAGTTTCAAACAATGCCTCTGAAAGAGAAGGAGAAAGCATGGCCTCCAGCCGAAGAGCCACTCCTTTTCCTTCTCCAGTCCAAGATGTCCTTTCTCAACTCAATCAGTAAGTTTAACAACCGCAGCCTAAATAGCCTCTTCCTCAACAGGCCCCTCCCGGGTCTCGGGGGCCTATCGTCGAAGTCGTCCAAAGCAACACCCTCATCATGATCATGTTTCGGTCCACGATCCCTCAACTGACTCTATGTCTTCTCAAAGTCCTCCAGGACCGGATCTTCGTCAAGTAATTCTCAACCATTAGCAGGGGGTCGACCTCCGAACTCGCTTGAATAAATGGCGAGCCCCTGAGGAATTCCCTGTTGGATCCTGTAGGCAAGGCAAGAAACACTAGAGGGGGGGGGGTGAATAGTGTTTTATAAAACTTAATTGCGAAATTTAAAAATTATCTTCTGTTCAGTCGACTGTAAAAAGTAGTTCAGTCGACTGAGGTGTCAGAGTAGAAGAGTATTTTGATACTAGTCTGATAAGTAGACTTAATACAGAGAGGCAGTTGACTTGCCAGAAGAGTTTCTGAGAAGATTGTAATACTAGTCTGATCAGTCGACTTAAGATGGGAATTCAGTTGACTTACCAGAACGGTTTTGAGAGAACTGAAATGCAAGTAATAAAATGTTCAAGAGATATAACCACAGAGTACACACGATGTATCCTGGTTTGGTCCTCCCGACCTAAATCCAGTCTCCATGCAATCCACTTGAGATTTTCCACTATTCTTGAAAAATGTACAATAATACCCTACGGCGTTAGACAACAACCTTGTCCAACCCGTAGTCCTCTCTCACCACTGGAGAGAGCATCCACTCTTCCACCAAGAGTGAAAACCTGACTCTACACCTTAGAGTCCTACTCTCCAACCGAGAGGAAAAGAAAACAATAAAATTGTTTACAATCAACTTATAACCTTGTTGTGATTGTGATTTTGTACATGGCTATTCGGTCAACTTCTGAATTCAATCCAAAACGAATTCAATGTTATGTTGGATTGAACTCAGAGAACCAAGTCTTAAGAATTAGAGTGTTTGAAAAGAAGCTTTTTCTCTTTGAAAGTAAGAACACTTAAAACTTTTTCTCAAAAGGCTTGGGAACCCTTCCATGGTGATTCTAAGCCTCTATTTATAGAGTAGAATCCATGGAAGTTGTAAAAACAGTTCTTACAACTGTTTACAAACGGATATATCTTTTTGAAATCAAAAAATCAAAATTTGAAATCAGAAATCTGTCAAAACGGCTTGAACAGTCGATGGGTTGCCGTTATGAGTCGACTGGCCAGAGTTTGAAGAAGCTCTGGCAGTTTTGGACAATTACAGTCGATTGGTTCTTAATGGCAGTCGACTGGTACTCAACAGCTGACCTAGTTCAAACTGTTTTGACCTTTATTTTTGAAAATCACACAGTTATAAAATTATATGTAAGTGTGTGTGTGACAAGGCTTTTACATCAATCTAAGACTCAATAAAAGAAGATTATATTTGTTTTTACAAGACACCAAATATAAGACATTGAAGCTTTGGTCTTGACTTGAGTTTTTAGTCTTGAGAGAAGCTTTAGCCATTATCCTTGTATGAAGCTTTGTTTGATCATTCTTCAGCTTTAGAACAACTTGATTGATCAATTTGCTTTGAAGCCTTTATGTATCATACATGATAAACTTTTGATACAACCTGCAATATATGAGAGGTAGCATAACAATTTTGCATTGTGTTGTAATCAATAAAATCAAGAATCAATAGTCCCTTAACCTGGACAGCCAGGGGCCTCGAGAGTCCGGACCCCCCGTAGACCAAGGACCAGAAGATCCCCTCCTGCAAGGAGGCAAAGAGAGTCCCCTCCACGTTGTCGGCGGAGAAGTCGTACTCCAATAAGCCGAGCCACACCTAAGGACCGCGGAGCTGGAGGGGCACCAGTCACTCAGGCCGAGCTCCAGAACTTCAAACAAGATATCATGCGAGCTCTTAATATTGCCATGAGTTAGGATCAGCATGTGCCTAGCTCTCGCCATACTGCTACCCAAGAAGGAGAGTCCCAAGGGTCGATAAGATCTGACCGGAGGGATCACTCGGTCCACCGCCGTCTCCACGAGATAGAGAGGCGCCTCAAGAGGATCAATCATGAAGAAGAACAACGGACCAACAACTTCTGCCCAAGCAGACCTCCATTTTTCAGAGCCATCATGGAAGCTCCGGTCCCCGAAGCCTTCAGGCCGCCCCGCTTTGAATCCTACAATAGGGAGTCAGACCCGGCCGATCATATTGAGAGTTTTAAAACTCTCATGATGATTCATCAAGCCTCGGATGCGCTCCTCTGCAAAGCCTTCCCAGCAATGTTGAAGGGACCAGCGCTAGAGTGGTACTCCCGTCTATCCCCAGCCTCTATCTTCTCATTCGAACAGTTTGGGGAGCTCTTCCTCACCCACTTCGTAGGCAGTTGTCGAGCTGAGAAAACGAGTGCGTCATTGCTAGCCCTCAGCCAAAGAAAGGGTGAACGCCTAAGAGATTACGTCCGGTGCTTTACCACCGAAGCCCGGTCAATTGCTTCCCTCAACCAATCAGTAGCCTCTACGGCATTCAGGCACAACGTCACCAACGCCGACCTCAGGGCGTCCCTTGCCAAGAAGCCTTCTCGGGATTTCTCAGAACTCCTGCTTAGGAGTGAGAAGTACATCCGAGCGGAAGAAGTTCTCAACCCCCCCACTCTTGAGGAATCATCTTCCAGAAACAAACGGAAGAATACGAGCGAAGAAGGGTCCCAAAAATTCCAGAGGGATGACAATGGCCAACGCCGCTCAGCTCCTCGTTTTGAGAAGTTCACCCCCCTCAATGCTTATATATCAGCAGTTCTTATAGAGGTGGACAAGGAAAGGCTACTCCGCAGTCCCTCTAGAATAAATACCCCTAACAAGAAAATAAACAGGGATAAGTTGTGCCGCTTTCATAGGGACCACGGCCACGATACAGATGATTGTCGAGCTCTCAAAGAGGAGACCGAAGAACTCATACAGTAGGGACACCTGGCCAAGTTCGTCCGAAAAGACAGGGCCGATCTTCCACCCCGAGGAGCCTACAAGTGAACAGAGAGGCCCACCGAGTTCCAAGATTCCAAACATGGGGCCGTCCGCCTTATCCATGGAGGTCCAATAGGGGAGAACCAAACTCCTCCCAAGAGGCCTTCACCCTATCGTAGAAATAGGATTTCAATTTTCAATAAGGCCGATGCTTGTAACACGGCCAAAAAACATGTAATAATGGCTTGCCTCATTGAAGCAGCCACTTAGTTTGTTTTAATAAAACTTAGTTTTTTTTATTGAAAATTATTGCATTTGCCTCATTTCTATCTCACCAAGTCACATCTATCACTCGTTAAATGGTGAGTTTGAAGTCCAGCTTGTCCTACAGAGCTGCTCCCACAACTTACTAAGCTCAAAAGACGAGTTTGGAATCCAACACATGGTTCGACACTGCTTTAGCCGCTTATAAACAAACAAGTGCGGAGCAACCCACCATTCGGAATTACTCCTACAACTCATTAACTCTCTCAAACAACAAGTTTCGAGTCCAACACTTGGTTCGATGCCGCTTTAGCCGCTTGCGAACAAGCAAGTGCGAAGTAGCTCACCATTCGGAATTGCTCCTACAACTCGTTGAAGTTCTTAAAATAACAAGTTTGGAGTCCAACACTTGGTTCGACGCCGCTTTAGCCGCTTGCAAAACAAGTGCGGAGCAGCTCGCCAATCGGAATTGCTCCTACAACTCATTGATAACCACATAACAACTAGTCGAAGTTCACAATTATAGTTCGAAATTGCCCTCTTAACTTGCAAGTATGCGGTTTCGGGGCTCAAAACAAATATTCATACTACTCCCATACTGGTTAAATTTTGCAACGAACAAGTTCGAAGCTCAACTCTCCCCTAGAGTTGCTCTTCAAACTTGCCTCCCAAACGGCTCTCCTAGAGCCTGGTGATGTTCTTCGTCCCACTCACCTCCTAAGCGGCCTTCTTCTAAGTGAGTTCGGAGCCTAACTCGTCTAGAGACGCTCCTTAGACCCGCCTCCAAGAATGGAACTTCTCAACAGTCATACAAAGCTCTTCTTAACTTCATGAAGACAAAAATATTGCGGGACTATTTTAACCATGAAGAAGGTTGATTCTTCAACTGACTTCTAAAGAGAAATTGAAGATCTTTGAGTCAGCTTCGAAACGAGGGATCACACGCCCCGATCCGACCTCCGTAGCACTGGGAAAGTGGGTTACAACACAGCTGCGCTAAACAAAAAAATGAGGGGAAAACTTTGCCTCAAGACGTGCGTTTGATCCTGATTGACGGCTGAGATCTTGCCGCGTCCCTCGGATCCAAAATTCGAGCAAACATGTCCCCGAACGTGAAAATGGGGAAAAACAACTTCGCCTCAAGATGTGTGTCTGATCCAGATCAACGGCTCAGATCTTGCTGCGTCCCTCTGATCCAAAATCCGAGCAAACTTATCCCCGAACGTGAAAATGGGAAAAAACTTTGCCTCAAGATGCGATCTTGATCCTGATCGACGGCTCAGATCTTGCCATGTCCTTCGAATCCAAAATCCGATCAGATCTACCTCCAGTTATAAGCTTGATCCTGATCAACAGCTCAGATCTCGCACGTCCTTCGGATCCAAAATCCGATCAGATCTGCCTCCAAATGAGAGCCTGAACCAGATCAACGGCTCAGATCACGCCACATCCTTCGGATCCAAAATCCGATCAGATCTGTCTCTAGATGTGCGCCTGATCAAGATCGGACGACCCTGATGTTGCCGCATCCCTCAGAGCCAAATCCGAGCAAACGTGTCCCTGAACGTGAAATTGGAAAAAAATCATCACCCTAAGATCTGCGCCTGATCAAGATAACACGGCTCAAGTTTGCCCAAAAGAAAATAAAAAAGGGAAAAACAATTAAGCGGGTTAACGGGTTGGGTTCAGACCCGCTTTGGACCCAAACCCACAAAACTCCTCTTCTTCAAAACCGTCATCTTCAAAACCTTTACTTCGGAGCCGTTTCCTCGCCAACTCGTCGAGCTCCAAGGCATAGCTCGAGATCTTTGCTGAGCTCCGCCATCGAGCCCAAGCTCCCCCCGTCGCCAACCTTCTTTGTACTCTAACTCCCTCTTTACCTCCGATCTCACCGAAGCTCCAACACCTTCACCATCGTCAGCTCGACCTCTGCTGCCGAGCTCCTCCAACCTTGTCGAGCTTCTTCGTTGAACCCCGAGCTCGAACTCCCTCGAACGAGCTCTGTCGATGCTCTCCTCTCCACTGTCGACGAGCCACCTTTATCAACTCCGCCGAAGCTCTCCTTCGCTGGCGTCGAGCTCTCCATGCCGAGCTCCAGCACCCATCTTCGTCGGACACCGAGCTCAAGCTCCCATCCTCTGCCTGCTCGAACTCACAACCGAACTCAAGCTTCCCTCCTTTGCCGGCTCGAACTCGCGATCGGGCTCCCTACAGTCAAGCTCCCTCATCTCCTCGCCCTCGAGCACTACGAACAGCTCGACCACATTCCGAGCTCCAGAATCGTCGAGCCCCCTCCACTGTGTCGAAGCTCCGTCGAGCTCCTCGCCGAGCTCTCTCCATTACCAACTCCAAGCTCCAACCGAGCTTCTTCTCCATCACCCTCGACGAGCTTCGTCTCCATCGCCGTCGATGAGCTCCCCTTGCCGAACCACGCCTTCGAAGAGCCCCCACTCGTCGAGCTCCAGTGACGGCCTCGGAGAAATCGAATGCGAAGCCGAAGGAGGAAGAAGAGAGAAGAAGGCGGGAAAGGAATAGAAAAAAAGGTCCACGTGGCGGTCAACGGTCAATGTTGACCGGCCACGTGGCGCCACCTCGTTGGTTCACAGTTCACCTTCGGCGAGATCCGAACAAACAGGGATCCGAACGTGAAATTGGAGAAAACACCCCGCTTTGTGATGCGCGCTCGCTTGATTGTGATCAACGCTGCGCCACGTGTACAGGTAAATATTAATTAATTTATTTATTTATTTAATTGAATTAATTATTTTAAATCTGAAATAGTTAATTAAAAATCTAAAAAAATTAATTAAAAATTCTAAAAATAATTATTAATTCAGAAAATAATTTTAAAATTTTGAAAATATAATTATTAAATTAGAATAATTAATTAAAATTTTCTAAAATTAATTATTTAAATTCAGAAATTGAATTAAAAAATGATTAAAAATTGGCAAAAATTCAGAAAAATCTGGAAAAATCACAAAAATTCCAGAAAATTCTGAGAATAATTTTGGGTACTTTACAAGCTCAGATTGATACCGGTACACCTCGAGCAAGATCCAAACTCCCTCAAGAACTCTGATAAAATCCCGTACACCATTAAAACAATAAAACTACTCCTCAAAGGCTGTTAAACTCAGTCTTCGGGAGTGGGGGGCTCGTGATATGGCTAAAAATATGATTAAATCGGGACCGTTCAAATTGGGCACGAATCTTAAAGCTCTCAGGGGTAAAACGGTAATTTCACCTACAAATGGGTCCGAATTGGGAACTGGGTCTTTCTTCAAAGCCCAATAACCCAAAAACGGATCTGTCCTACTGGGTCGGGGTGACAACCCATTACAAATCAGCCCAAGTCATTTAAAAAGTAATTCAAATTCATGGTTATCCCTAAGCGACGGTTAAAACCAAATCTCTTATCATAAAACGATTTAAACTCTACATCTTATCCAAAAACACCGGGGACATAAGGATAAATGATTATCTCTAAACTGTCTCTAAAGACGACTATAAATACCTCTCTCCCTCCACCATAACAAGGTAATCAATATTTTTTCAACAAAGGCTTTTTCATAATCTTCCTGATTACTGACAAGAGCGTCGGAGGGTTCGTCGTCGGGATCCATCCCGGTGTATCGAACTTTTTGCAGATCAACGGCAGTAGCAAGAAACCAGTCAAACGCCAGTGAAGGTCAAACAGGTTTGCCTTTTTTGTTTCCTAAAGAATCCACAAATTTATCTGTTTGCTCCCACACCAAAATCAGCAGCAGCATAATGAAAGGTAACTTTTTGTTTCTGAATGTAGTATAGCTAATCAATTTACTTCATTGCTGGTCGGATGAGGACATCGGTGGGAAAAACTTTGGGCGCTTCTATTAGCGCAGGCATCGCCTAGGATGGCTATTTTATTAGCCTAGTTATTTTCATATCAGCACCTGTTAGGCTTGAATCTTAATTAAGTTGTTAACTTATTCTATTTCTTGAAAATCCATCAAATCAATCACTAGTTTTAATTTCAAACTTAATCGTCACAACTTGTTGGTAATCTTAATCTTTTAATATTTTTGAAAAATTCACTACCGACGATTAAGTTTACATCATGGGCCCTTCTAGCTTCTTGGTCATTATCAACTCTAATATAAACATTCAACTTTCATTCTGATTTTGCCGGAGATGATTTTATGTTGAGGTTCCTGTGATTCAACATGCAATCTTCTTCGTATAGATAAAGTATAAAAGAATTGGCATAATTATCATCATATAGAGATCACTATAATGCATCTTCACCTCCATCTAGACTTTATTTCGAGGGATTAAGACATTTGTGGATGTTGCTCATAATTCTTAGCATGCTTGACATTGGACATGGTCAATTAAGGTAGAGTTTCCTATTTTGATATCTTGTCACACTTCCACCGCTTCCTCTTTTTTTTTCTTTTTTAATATATATATATATATATAGGGAAAGCTTCGGTTGTGCACTACCTCTAGTGAACACGGCATGTGCACTAGGCCTTCGGGCGTTCATATCGAAGATCCGAATCGTTCACATTGATCTACACATCTAAATTAGTCTAAATATGTACAATCAAATCATTTGAAATTCAGTTACCCATCCATTGAAGTGTTACAAAATTGTATGGCTGAAAATCATTGTTTTTTATAGTCACATGATGGATGGGTAAATGAATTTTAAATGATTTGATTTTACATATTTAGACTAATTTAGATGTGCAGATCAATGTGAACGGTTCGGATCTTCGATATGAACGCCCGAAGGCCTAGTGCACACACCGTGTTCACTAGAGGTAGTGCACAACCGAAGCTTTCCCTATATATATGTGTGTGTGTGTGTGTGTGGATGATTTATGACAAACTCTTATGCCAATAGTTTTTATTGATATATAGATATACAACAGTCATAGAAAAGCTATTCTAGCCTCATATAGATGCATACGTTTATCCATTCCTACTTTTGTTTGTTGATTAAGGTTCTTCATTGTTTTCATATCTAATTGTCCACACACAACCAACCATGGTAACCTCTTGACACTTTTGTTTGTGATGGTAACCATATATCATGCGTGAAACCAACCATAAGGTGTGTAAAATCGAAGTAGGGCACTCATTAAAAATATAATGCTGAAAATTGAAATAATTAATTCAAAACTTTTTTTATTAAGATGTAGCTAATGCAAAATTTGATGCTAAACAAGTGCCCTACGATAACTTTTCACATCCTTAGAAAACTAAAATCACATTAAAAATTTATAAGTAAATTATAAGGCACAACCAACTCCAATTTCATGTACACTCAAAAAATCAATAACATGTGTAAACACATGCTTTTCCATCTCAAACTGCTTAAAGTATCATCGAAATTGATGATAATTATTGTGCACCATACAATTATCCTACAAAGTTTTGTCCTATTAATTCCTACTAGTATTATACACGTGCTGTGCACGTGGGGAAAATGGGGGGAATGAAAAGGGCAAAAAAAAATCTACCAGCATGTGCATTGCACGGGTTGGGATATGGACAAATTACACTGAGGCCTTCTCCCATTATAGTAGTAGAGAAGAAGTGAAGCTCCTCGTGACTAGGATTAAAAAGCTAAAACACGTTCGAATAATCTAGTACTAGTATAATGCACGTGCGATGCACGTCTATAAAGGTGTGTAGGATTTTGAGGAACGGGCAGATCACCAACGAGGTTGCATGCATGCATGCAGACAGGCATGCACAATTTATTCATTTTGATATTTGCATGCATGTGTTAGACCTACTGGCTTTGATAGGAGAAAACCTTCTTATGAATAAATTGTGCATGCAAGTACATGCAAACCTATACAATTAATTATTTTCCCAAATCTATGCAGACAGGCATGCAAATCTATGCATATTAATTATTTTCCCAATACATGCAAATTACATTTCTGACATCCGATATTAACCCTATATTTTTTTTAGCCTTTTATGTTTATGGGGGCATGATAATAAAAAGCCGCCAAAATGGGACTTTGCTTAATAATAGTATAGATTTGTGAGTATTTGTGTAGTTAACTGAGTGACAAATCCCAACAAAATAATCATAGCACGGAGTCAAGGATCATCAAAATCGATGTTTTTATTCCAAAAAAAAAAACTTCAAAAGAAAATGGGATGGTTGTCTACAATATACTCGGCACACAACTCGAGCTCTATAGTTAAGATATTAAGAGCTAAACATATAGAAAGAGCATTAATTTCATTATTGAGAAACTACTTCACAACCATCCAAATGAAATGCTTGATAAAATGACAATGAGAAGAAAGTACAGTGGTATCATCATGTTGGCCATCTCCAATTGCTCCAAATTCCTGAACCGAAAGCGTCAGATTACCCGATCGCCTACTGAACCTACCCGATCTCATTCTCCAGTCCGGAAGCCTCAACCCACTCTCAAACCCATCAACATTACCACTCCCCATCAAACCCAGCACCATCACCATCATCAACACTGCAACAATGCGACACACAACCATATTTCGAATCACTCTGCCTCTCAATCTCAATCCCAATCCCAATCTCAGAACAGAAGAGGTGAGTGAGAATTATAACGAGTGAGTACAGTATTGAAGTAAAATGTGCAAAAAGATAACATATACACATATTATATACAGGACTGGTTTGATTTAGGACAAGTGAAAAAGGAAGGGAGGGAAAAGAGGACAAAATACATTAATAAATAAATAAATAAACAACGGGTATGGATCGTTTTTTGGCGGGGATTTTCGTGGGGTGTGCGGTTGTGATTCGTGCAGCAAGCAGTAGTACGGTTTGTTGGTTTGCGAAAAGTGCAAACGCATGTGACTCGTGGCTGGAAAGTGATTGGGCTGGGACCCGTTTAGCATTGGTATCGAAAAGGGTCGGGTCGGATCCTTCACTACCTGGATCCGGACTTGGTTCCTTACAGATCCAAAAATTGGTCCCGGACCTGGACCCGTGAGGACCGGATCCGGTTTCGGGTCCGGATCCTATTAAAGTATTCCTACCCCGTTCGGGTAGGAGAGGGAGTGTGAGAGGCAAACGGAGGCGGCGAGTGGATGATTTAAAATAGATGAGAAAAGAAAAAGGCATGAGTTTTGAGTTTGGAAGAGGAAGGAGGGAAGGGATGCGGATAGAATATTTATTTTTATTTTTATTTTTTGGGTTTTTTTAACGAGTCCAGGTCCGGATCAGGGTCGTGTCTCTTTTGACCGGACCCGAACCCGAACCCGAAAGTACAACGGGTCCTATTTTAGGATCCGGACCCAGACCCGGATAGGCCCGGTCGGTTCCGGTCCAATGCCGGATCCGGGTCCGGGTCGGATCCGGGTTTCCGGTATTTATACCAATGCTAGACCGATTTCATTAATGGGATCCGAACCATTTTGTATTGAGATTTGATTAGAGAATCTATATTTTGTTTGACATTGCATTTCAAGAATTTTTTTAGGTATGGAATTGGAGGGGGGCGACTGCTAGGGTTCGTCGCCCTTTT
Source organism: Hemerocallis citrina (assembly GCA_017893485.1). Taxonomy (NCBI): domain Eukaryota; kingdom Viridiplantae; phylum Streptophyta; class Magnoliopsida; order Asparagales; family Asphodelaceae; genus Hemerocallis; species Hemerocallis citrina. The sequence goes on along the minus strand of CM030359.1, from coordinate 294,865,442 downwards.
CCGTAAGACTAAATCCATCTCTCTACTCTAAGAGCATCTGTAGTCGTTTTTGCCAAACTTTGCAAATTTGGCATATAGCAAATAGCCAACAGAGCTTTCGTTGTAGTCGTTTTAGCCTAAATTTGGCTTTTCGTACGTTTAATTGGATGGACGACATTTTATATATGTATCGTCTCACTAAAAATTTCGCTACACACTTCTCAAACGGTGAATTATACACCGTCCGTAAAATTGGGCTGGAAAAAAATGTAAAACGGAAAATGAAATCTCGTTTGGTGAAATAAGTATAATTTTTTAATATTAAAAAAAATAACATACGGGACATAATATCCTCGTCTGTCCATTTTAAAAAAAAAAAAAAAATCAAATGAAATACATATGTAGTCTTTTGTCTTTGAGAGCATGTGTAATTCATTTTTTTTTTTAATTCATGGCATGGACGATAGATAAACTATCGTCCTAGACATTTCATTTTTAGAAATGTGAAGGACGGGAAATTATATATCGTCCGAGATTTTTTTTTAAAAAAAATATTTTTTCGGACAATGTATAATGTCCCGTCTGGTAAAATTATTTTTTTATAAATTAAGCGGCGATATATAATTTACCGTCCGTTCATTTTTATTTATTTTTTAAAATTCAGAGGGTAAATTATACTTCGTCCGATCTTCAGATGAAATATAATGTACCGTCAGGCTATTTTTTCCATTTAGCCAAATCGACTGTGAGATATGGCTGGGTACTGTTCATAAAAATGAAAAAAAAAAAAAGGCTAAATAGCCAACGACTGCATGACGTTCCAAGCCAAATTTTGCAAAATTTGGCTAAATAGCCAACGACTACAGATGCTCTAACCCATCAGATCCCAAGCCTCCTCGTCGCCTACTCCCGCTGCACCACCGAGGCACCGACCAAGCCTCCCTCCGACCGCTGTCAAATCCTCTACCCACAAAAAAATCTAAGCTCCACTACGGTGGAGGGTCGACGAGCTAGTGCTCGCCAAGTCCCAGGCGGGGACTTCCTCCGACCGCCACGCTGACACCTCTCTAATCCCCTCACCTTCATTACTCCACTTCGGTGAAGGATCGAAGAGGCGATGAGTGTTCTTGGAAAACTTCAACATTGAGAAGCTGGTGAGCTTCTTTGTTGAGGAGCTCGCAGAGGACGCAACGACGTCGTTATTGGTGGCGAAAGGCATCGCCATCGGAGCTCCCGCCACATCCAAACCTCCTCCTCATCTGAACGCTGTCAAACCAAATCAACCTTAATTCGACCCCAAATTAGGGTTTCGACGTTGCGCACTACGGCCACTGTCACTACAGAGGTCGCTCGACAACAGTGGAACTTCCTCCCCCGACGGCCACAGCCAATGCGACACCGCCTCTCCAACCCCCTCATCACCGACCCTGTCATTTGCAACCCCACCGCCCATTGTGGCGAGAGGGGAGAATGTATGATCTTCATTAGCTGTGGTTTGTTTTGGGGTTTTTGGTTGAAAGAGAGAGGGGGGGGGAGGGGGGAGAGGTGATGTTGCTCTTCACTACTCTCTTTTGGTGTGTGTGAGATCGTTGATTGTGTGTGTGAGAGATTGCGCGAGAGAGAAAGAGCGTGAGAGAGTCGAATATATTCTCCTCACTGCTCTATCTTTGGCTGTGAATTTGGTTAGGGCGAGTGAGTGAGTGTGTGGAGGAGAGGGGAGGAGGAAAAGGCTGGGTTCGGCATTTGGTTATGAGTGAAGTGAGAAGGAAAATTGGATTTGTCATAGCAAGGCTTGGGCTCAACGACCGACCCCCCCCCCCCCCCCCCCCCCCCCCCGCGGAGAACAACGACTCTGTGGATGCTCACTATTCCTTTGTGGGAGACACGTTTCCTCTGGGAGCGGGCATTTTGAATTTCGAATCGGTAAAGCGTCAAGGAGAGAGAGGTGCAGCTGACGCGGGGCTAGGTTCAGAGAGACGCTGACGCACCTACCAACGTCAACGAGCGTTTCAAATTTTGAAATTCAAAATGGTTTGAATGACAAAATATCATCTGACTCGCTTCAGGTGGGTGTATGCGTGCCATGTGAGCGATGCACGAAGCTAAATTGACGTACAATCATTTATGTTGGGACGAGTATTGTGATTGGGCCCAAGATGGGGTCCATTACAATAATAGAGGGAAATTATAATGGGTCGTCTGTATGGGGTTCGATAGTGTGTTACAATGATGAGCCCCCCCCCCCCCCCCCCCCCCCCCCCCCCCCCGGATTTTGTTGGAGGGATCACTTATTATCTGTACGGGTCATGTTGCTTCATATTTTATTTTATGTTTATAGTTTGTATTTTGATCCAATACTCTAAGTTTGTTTTATTAATTTCTAATTAATAAAACATGGTGAATGTATTCCACATTTTTCCTCCGAAATTATAATATGCTTTGCTCATAAGCAATCTAAAACAAGGCTGTAGTACCTTTTTTTGGTCACATTCACGTAACTTACACATTATTAAAATCAAGAAGATATGAGTATATGAGTCCATGTAAATACAATTTTGCATTTGTTACTTGTGGTCATCACCTTCTTGAATCGAGGAATGTAAAAGTAGTTCCTAGCAAGAATAAGTAATGTAAATTAGTACAAAAAGTTAAACTATAAAAATTTTGTTAATCTTAACTTAAATGTTATTTTCCCTAATCAAGAACAAAATGGGCAACCCTCATAAATTCAGTTCAACTAGAAATAGTTAGCAAAAAAATTCAAAATTTAAAATAAAATAATTGGCACATTTAGTACATATATATAATCTTGACCAACTGAAGTTTTGTTGTTTTGATGAAATAGAAAATACGTGCAACATATATGTGAAATCATGTGAATTATATCTATATACTAGATTTGCCCGTGCCCACGTGCCTACGACACGTCTTCAGAACGATATAGCATATGAAAAGTCTTGTAAACAGTAAATCAACAATTATGTAGTTGAAGTTTGAATAGTATGACAATAATTAGTTATAAATAATTATAAATTGGGGTATAAAAGTCCATGTTTCTATATATATATATATAGAGAGAGAGAGAGAGCACGAGAGAGAGAGAGAGAGAGAGAATTAAATAAATAAATGAGTTATTTTGGAGGGATTTGAATTTGAGTTTTGGTAAAAAACTTTTAGGGGGAAAATGTGTTTTGTCAGGTTAGATCTGGACCTTTGATTTTGAGGGGATTGAAGAAGAGCCACTTGATAGCTTTCTTTGTGTTTTATTATATAGATTACCAGGGCCGGCCCTGAGTTTCTGGGGACCCAAGGCAAAAGGCCCAAATAATTATTTTTGGGGGGCCCTAATAACAATATATTTTTTTTGCGCGCAAAATACGTGCCTATATTTATAAGAAAAATACAAATTTGGGGCCCCTAAAATTGAAAAAAAATTGGGGACCTGAGCCGGCCGCCTCACCGGCCTCAAGTATATTATACTAATAGAAGATAGAGTCTACCCCCTCTCTCATTTATCTATTTTGGAATATAGAAATGAGAGAAAAAATAGGGATTCATATTTAACTAACACGTGCACTATCCATGATTTTTATTAAAAAGCAAAAACCAATAAAAACGTCAATCTCTCAAACGTAGTCTCTTCCCCTCTCACTTTTCCGGTCTCATACAAACCCACCACCACCCTTACTCCCGCACCCCCAGTCCGCAAGTATATAGCTTTAGTAATATTCAATTGTATAACATTATGGTCTGACAGTGATCTTTTAAACCATCTGCTTATATGATAATGATAATGAAGATTTCGGTTATTACGGTAGGAATGATATTCATAAGTTTCTCCCAATTCTCTCATATTTTTTTGAAGTTCTATATAATTTTATGAGTTCCTTAACACTATTTTAGATTGTGCAATTTGTACAGGGTAACACTAATTAAATTTATACATTCACAATCCTAACTCTCTAATCTAGTAATACTAGTGTAGATGAAATTAAGGATAGTAAGAGCATATGTAGTTGTTTAAGTTTAAAAATGGGTTTATGGAAATTTTGGAAATAGGCAACAACGTAAACGCTGCAGTCGTCTATACTCAAAAAATGGATTTTTTTGGACGAAACGGAAGATGATCTACCGGCGGAAGATAATGAAGAAGAAAAAATCTTCAGACGGCAGAATTAAAATTTAAAAAAAATTGTGAAGGACAGGAGATGATCTCCCATCCAAAACAAAAATTCTATTTTTTCTTAAAGTGTAGTGTGTGTGAATGAATTTAACAAAAAAAAAAAAAAAAAAAAAATCAATCTAAGGACGGGAGATCATCCGGGAGATCATCTCTTGATCTCCCGTCCAACAATTTTCCCATTTTTTTTTTTTTTTTCCCCTCAAATGTCAACATCTCAGTTGACTGAGGTTCTTTTTAATAATTTTTTTTTTAAACGATAAATCATATGCCGTTTATTCATTTCGCTTAAAATTTTTATCTCAAACGGCAAATCATATGCCGTCCGACACAGAGACGGTAAATCATACGTCCGATTTATATAATGTGCATAATGCCAATTTCGCTGCCAAATATAGACGTCTATTGTTCATTGCAAACCCTAAAAATGGATAAATAGACGATGACTACAACGGTTTTTATCCATTTTTGGATATATAGCCAACGACTACAGTCTACAGATGCTGGGTTTTGGAAAGGTCCTATAAGACGTACATATCGAGTTACTCATTATTCTATGATCTACTTGAGGATTCAAACCCGTTACGTTTGTACCCGTAATTACAAAATCGTACTCCTTTTGAAGAACTTGCAAAGATTCCATTGGAAAAATCGAGGAAGGTTGCTTGGTAAGGACAGACAGAATTAATGCATCTAGTCTTTAATAACGGACCCACTATCCACCAATACTCTAAAATGACCCAAACCCATTGTCAACCCGCTTTCAGAATGGATTGAATTCGGGTCTCAATCGGATCAAAATAAACCCGGTCCTGACCGGGTTCCCTTGCAGCTTGCACTCTTGCATCATGTTTTATAGCAGCTCAGCAAAGACAGCAACACTGCGATTCAGTTGAGATGCTGAGGTGGTGCTCTTGACTATTTGTTTCATGAGTTTCCTTTTCTTGCATTATTACTATTTTTCTACAAAAATTACAATTAAAATTGAATAAAATTAGATGGTGACATCTAACTGTTGAGATCAGGCTCATTGTGGGCATGTATGTTTTCCCCCTTTTTTCAGAGGTGTTTTGTAGACTTGTACTCCTTTCTTTCCAAAATATAAGTTGTTTAAATTTGTTTGTAAACATTATAAACAAAAAAAAAACGGGATTTTTTTTAATGTATGTCATTTTTAGAAACTATTTGTAGAAAAAAAACAGTTGCCAAACTATTTGCGCTCGGGGACTCAACTACTAGACTCGCCGTTCTTAACGGCAAATTTAGTTCAAAAATTTCAAGCAAAACTCGTCGTTTCCAACAGCGAAAAAATTTATACTAAACACGTTGGAACGACGAGTTTAGTTTAAAAATATTTGTATGGAGTTTTTTTTTCTTTAAAAAATTAACTAAGTCCAATTGAGAGTTTCACTCTCTGTGAAATTTCATATATCCTCGCCGTTTTCAACAACGAGTTTTGTAGGCGAGTCTTGTTTGATAATTTTGAACTAACTCGCTGTTCTCAATATCAAGTATAGTATAAAGAACCTCATCGTTCCCAATGGTGAGTCTTGTTTGATCATTTTAGACTAAACTCGTTGTTCCCAACAACGAGTTTCTATAAAAAAAATAAAAAATAAAAAAAAAAAAAAAAAAAACTAGGCCTGCCGTTCCCAACAATGAGCACATAATAACTTAACTCGCTGTTGGGAACGACGAGTCTAGTTGTTGAGTTGTTGATGCAAAGGCACACCTGGTAAGGGATGAAGAAGGAATGAAGAATGAAGAAATGAAGTCTGCAGGCAAAGTTACTGTAGCATCTGAACATGCACCAAATGATATGCCATCAGATACGTTGAGGGTGAAGAGGATCGGAGTTAAACCTGCACACTTCAGGGATTATGTGATGAGTAAGTGAGGCACGGGTCATGCACGGAGTGGTAAAGGGACAGCTGGATTCAAAGTTGGAGGAGAGCGCCAAATGAACAGTGTTGATGTAAAGAAATACTCTGATTGTATAAATAGAGGAAATGTAGTGAATGAAGGTATCAAGATTTGTAACAACTTCTTTTGTCATCTTCTTCAAGAATCACTCCTGAGTTCTTCCCTTTTTCTTCTCTCAATCTCAATTTCTTTAGAATTCAGTTCTCTAATTGGTCAAATTCTTACAAATTCAATAAAGAAGAGTGCTATTTTTGATTGTTCAATAGCTGCTTGAGTTTAGTTGTATCAATTTGGTGCTTTCACTGATTGGATTCAGAGATTTGATTGGCGCGCGCATCATCAATGGCGGAAGGGAGACGATCGTTGGACGAAGGGAAGGAAATCATTCAATTTCATGGCGATCAGTTACAGACCTTGACTGATGATGTTGAAGCGTTGAAGACGCTAATGGTGGATGTGGGTCGTCATTTTCAATCAGTTGAAGAACGACTCGATCAAGTTCATAACAAAGCAGCAACACCAGAGAGTAATTTGATTGACAATCCGATCACTGTAAGGAATTCTAACTATGCTCCTAATCACTCAAACTCCTTCAAGAATCCTAGATTGGATTTCCCTAAGTTTGATGGCAGTAATCCGATGGGGTGGCTTTTTAAGGCTAATCAATTCTTTGCATATCATCAAATACCTAGTGAGCATAAATTGAATCTGGTATCATTTTACATGGAAGGGGAAGCTCTAGCTTGGTTTCAGTACAAGTTCAGTAATGGTGAATTTCCTTCTTGGGAGGTGTTTGTCAAAGTGATCGATGTGAGATTTGGTGTATCTCCTTATGTCGATCACACGGGTCAATTGTTTAAATTGACACAAACTGCGTCATTAGCAGAGTATCAAGATCAGTTCGATATGTTAATGAACAAGACTAGTGGATTATCACAAGCATATATTATGAGTAATTACATTGCAGGATTGAAGCCGGATATTGGGCGTGAGGTGTTAGCTCATAAACCAGCATCATTATCGGATGCAATTGGGTTAGCTAGATTGCAAGAACAAAAGTTTGCTGATAAGAGGTTGATGTGGAACAAAGGCAGCAATTATAGACCTCCTTGGCAACCTCCACCCAGTAATCTTCCACCTTTACTACCAACACCAACACCTACAGTAGCATCTGCTTCATCACAGTCCCCAGCTTCATCAAAGTTAGCAGTGAAGAGAATACCCCCAGCTAAATGGGCTATGAGAAAGGAAAAAGGGTTATGTTTCAATTGCGATGAGAAATATGTACCAGGTCATCGATGCAAAAAACAATTTTTCATGTTATTGTTGGATGGGGAGAAGCAATTATAGTAAGGTGTAGAGAAAGATGACCACGTGGTTGATTATAGTCAAGCTGATGGCCTTGGAAATGATGGATGTGCACCTGAAATTTCCTTCCATGCTTTTGCAGGTCAAGATTCATTAAGAACATTACGAGTTCCAGGTCTTATTGCTACAACTCCTGTGCAAATCTTTATAGATTCGGGTAGTACTAACGACTTCATTCAGGCAAGATTGGCTAAATTCTTGAGTATACCTGTGCAGCCATTTACTAACTTTAGTGTGAGAGTGGGTAATGGCCAGGTCATGCATTGTGAAGGAAAGTGTACAAGGGTACCAATTACAATTCAGGGCTATTCATTTACAATCGATTTGTATGTGTTGATTATATATGGTTCTGATATTGTATTGGGTGTACAATGGTTGAAATTGTTGGGTAAGGTGACATTTGATTACACAGAGATGACTATGGAGTTCTCTCACAATGATCAAAAGGTGAAACTGCATGAGGGGAATGATTTGAGCCCAAAACAAATGCAATTAACAACATTGCGAAGGGAAGTACATACTGATTCTATAGGTCAATACTTTCATTTGGTACTACAAGAAGAAGAAACAGATCAAGTCATTCATGGTGATATAGAGCAAATACTCCAACAGTACCCTTCCTTGTTCGATGAGGTTATTGGTCTTCCTCCTTCTAGGGATTGTGATCATCCAATTCATTTGCTACCTGGAATCCCTCATACAAATGTCAAACCATATAAATACCCACATTTTCAAAAGGAAGAGATAGAAAAGCAAGTGGAGAAAATGTTAGAGCAAGGCATTATAAGTCATAGTAAGAGCCCATTTTCATCACCAGTCCTCTTAGTCAAGAAGAAAGATGGTACATGGAGATTTTGTGTAGATTATAGAGCTTTGAACACTATTACTGTATAGGATAAGTTTCCAATACCTACTGCAGAGGAGTTGTTTGATGAACTCTATGGGGCACAATACTTTACCAAGCTTGATCTTAGGGCTGGTTATCACCAAATCAGAGTCCAAGCTGCCGATGTGGAGAAGATTGCATTTAGAACTCATGAGGGTCACTATGAGTTTTTGGTTATGCCGTTTGGCCTTACAAATGCACCCTCGACCTTTCAAGCTGCAGTGAATGCAATATTCAAGCCATATTTGAGAAGGTTTGTGCTAATTTTTTTTTGATGATATATTGATATATAGTAGGGATTGAGATTCTCATTTGAACCATTTGTCACAAGTCTTGCGTATACTGGAGCAGAATTTATTCTATGTGAAGAAAAGTAAATGTGCATTTGGTAGGCAGTCGAAGGAGTATTTGGGGCATGAAATTTCAGTTGAAGGGATTAAGGCATCTAATTCAAAGATTTAGGCTGTGCAAGAATGGCCTCGACCAACTAATGTGAAGCAATTGAGAGCATTTTTGGGTTTAACTGGCTATTACAGTAGGTTTGTAAAGGGATATGCTTCTTTAGCAGCTAAACTTACTGATCTATTGCAAAAAGATGCTTGTCTTTGGTCAGAAGAGGCAGAGAAAGCTTTTAAAAATCTCAAATTGGCAATGCAGAGTCCCCCAATATTGGCAATGCAAGACTTTTCAAAGCAATCCATTGTGGAAACTGATGCTTCGGGCAAGGGGATTGGGGCAGTTTTGCAGCAAGAAGGTCATCCGTTGGCATTCTTCAGTAAGAAAATGAGTCCAAGGATGCAAGCTGCATCTACCTATGTGAGAGAGATGTATGCTATAACTGAAGCTATCAAGAAATGAGGCAGTATTTGTTAGGGAGAGAATTCCTCATTTATACAGACCATCAAAGTTACATCACATGGTGAGCCAAGTAATACAAACTCCTGAGCAGCAGAAGTGGATCTCGAAGTTGGCAGGATATGATTTTAGAATCTTGTACAAGCCAGGGAACATAATTCAGCTCCAGATGGGTTGTCGAGAATGCATGAACTTGAGTATCAGCAATTAGAGTATGCAATGTCAAAGCCAATACTTGTGATATTAGACAGACTTAAAGAAGAGATTTTGAAGGGTGGTGAGTGCAATCAAATTGTTGAGGAACTTAAAATCCACCCAGCTGCCAGACCCTTCATGCTGTGGAGGGAGGGTTTGTTATGGTATAAAAGTAGGATTTGGGTGCCAAAGACACTGCAAGAGGAGGTGTTATTTGAATGGCATTCTACACCAGTGGGGGGTCATGCAGGGGTTGCAAAGACATTGGCAAGGGTGAGAGAGTCCTTTTATTGGAAGAATATGCACCAAGATGTAAAAGACTTTGTTAAAAGATGCAAAGTTTGTCAAGAGACTAAGTATGAAGCAACTAAGCCAGGAGGTTTACTTCAGCCTCTCTCTATTCCTGAGCAAATTTGGGAGGATTTGACAATGAATTTTGTGATTGGGTTACCAAATTCTCAAGGGAAGACAGCCATTATGGTAGTAGTAGATAGATTGTCAAAAGGGAGTCACTTTGTACCATTGATGCACAATTTCACTGCAATGAAAGTAGCTGAAGCTTTTACAGCAATTAATCAAATTGCATGGGATACCCAAATCCATAGTCTCAGATAGGGATCCTATATTCTTGAGCAATTTTTGGAAAGAGTTGTTTAGGATGCAGGGCACAAACTTGAAGACAAGTACATCTTACCATCCACAAACAGATGGCCAATCTGAGGTTGTGAATAGATGCATTGAGCAATATCTGAGAGCATTTGTGCATGAAGAACCAAGGAGGTGGGTGAAATTTTTACCACTTGCGGAGTATTGGTACAATACTTCTTGGCATTCCGCAGCAGGTATGAGTCCTTTTGAGGTTATGTATGGAAGAAAAGCTCCAAAATTACCTGATTACATACCTGGATGTGCAAATAATGAGGCAGTAGACTTTGATTTGAGTCTAAGGCAAGGGATACTTAGTAAACTGAAACAAAATTTGCTCTAAGCTCAAGTGAGGATGCAGAACAAAGCAGATGCACATCGAAGTGAAAAGGAGTTTGAAGAAGGGGATTTGGTGTATGTAAAATTGCAACCATATCGCCAGCATTCTGTAGCACAGAGGAGTTGTCATAAACTAGCAAAAGGATATTATGGACCTTATAGAGTTATCAAGAAGATAGGTAAAGTTGCTTATAAGTTACAATTGCCAGCAGATGCAAAGTTCCATCCTGTGTTTCATGTGTCCCTTTTGAAGAAGTTTTATGGTGAGATCACTGAAGAATCACCTCCAGCTTTACCTGCAGTGCAATGGGACAATGGTGTGTATTTTCAGCCTATCTCAATTTTAGGCAGGAGGACAATCAAAAGAGGACCTGTGAGTGAGGATCAACTGTTAATCAGATGGGAGGGGTTGGATGTAGGAGAGGATAGTTGGGAAAACGAAGCCGCTATTATGAGCTCTTTTCCCCAACTGAACAATGAGGGCAAGGTTCTTTCATTAGGGGATGGTATTGATGCGGAGGCACACCTGGTAAGGGATGAAGAAGGAATGAAGAATGAAGAAATGAAGTTTGCAGGCAAAGTTTCTGTAACATCTGAACATGCACTAACTGATATGCCATCAGATATGTTGAGGGTGAAGAGGATTGGAGTTAAACCTGCAGACTTCAGGGATTATGTGATGAGTAAGTGAGGCACGGGTCATGCACGGAGTGGTAAAGGGACAGCTGGGATTCAAAGTTGGAGGAGAGCGCCAAATGAACAGTGTTGATGTAAAGAAATACTCTGATTGTATAAATAGAGGAAATGTAGTGAATGAAGGTATCAAGTAACAACTTCTTTTGTCCTCTTCTTCAAGAATCACTCCTGAGTTCTTCCCTCTTTCTTCTCTCTCAATTTCAATTTCTTTAGAATTCAATTCTGTAATTGGTCAAATTCTTACAAATTCAATAAAGAAGAGTGCTATTTTTGATTGTTCAATACCTGCTTGAGTTTAGTTGTATCAGTTGTTGAGCACAAATAGTTTGACAACCATCATCTTCTTACAAATAGTTTCAAAAAATGTCATATATTTAAATTTTAATAATAAAAAGGCATTTTTGTAAGTACACTATTAATAAGTTAATTAATAGATTCAATTAATAGGGAAATTAATTTCATGATACACTAATCTAAGCATTTCTTAAAAAAAAGTGTAAAAACCTTAAATACTTATTACATTTCAAAAAATGATGGAGTAGTAAGTTGGTTTGATTTTGTTCGGAGTGGTAGAAACCCTGTTTATAGTTGTCATATACTTTTGACAATAAAGAGACTAAGAGCATCTGTAGTCGTTTGCTAAATATGCATAATATGCATATTTGGTTGAAAACAATGCTGTAGTCGTTGGCCAAATATGCATATTATGCATATTTCGCTACAGGAAATTGCCATAAATGAGAGACGGAATGAGAATTATCCATATATGAGATGGCACTTCTAGTGTCGTCGCACCAAATTTTTTTTTAAAAAAAACTTTCGGACGGCACTTCCAGTGTCGTCGCAAAAAAAAACATTTTTTTTTTTAATGGTCGGACGGCACGTCAAGTGCCGTCCCACCAAAAATTATTTAATTTCGTAATTAAAATAAAAAACCAAAAGACCCCAAAAAGACCCCATTTCTCGGATAGCACTTGACTCGGCGTAGTTTTTTGCAATTTTTGAATTTTTTTGTAATTTTTGTAATTTTTTTGTAATTTTTTTTTGCACTTCGAATCCATTTTTTTAAAAAAAATAAAAAAAACCCCCACCCTCCCTCGGACGGCACTTGAAGTGCCGTCCCACGTGTAGGGGGGTTATTTGCAATTTTTTGTATTTTTTTGGTAATTTTTGTAATTTTTTTGTAATTTTTTGTAATTTTTTCGTAATTTCTGAATTTTTTTGTAATTTTTTTTGCACTTTGAGGACGAATTTTTTCCTCCGACGACACTTGAAGTGTCGTCGCACCTTTTATAAAAAATAGCTTTCAACGGCTGCAGCAAAACGTAACTTTGCTATATTCATTTATCCATTTATGCATATTTTGACCCTCAACGACTATGAATGCTCTAAGAAAGGCTCCATACTTTTTACCCTCAAAAAATAAAGAGACTAAGGAACGAGGTGGCTACATATTCACATGTCCAATAAGCATATCTCTAATAATCTCTGATCTCTAATTTTATAATGGGAGAATTGGAGTTGTCATTTATAAACAAACAAATCCATGTATCGTCGATGCATAATTATTAAAAAGGAGATCTCAGGTTCAAGCCCAGATTATATCGATTTTTTTTTTGACTGGTTAAAGGCAGGGTAAGTCCCTGCCTCACAAATTTTTACATCGAAATTTTTATTTTTAAAAAACTATATTTATTAAGACGTGCATCACACGTGTAAATTACTAGTCTACTATTTTAATAGGAAAGTTTGTCACCAAACAAACTCAATTTGTAACCAAATATACATGTGCATTGTAACCCACAAATACGTGCAATGCTCATGCATAACTAATATAAAGGAGGTTTTAGATTCGATGCTAAATGACTTTGGAATTATATATATATATATATATATATATATATATATATATATATATATATATATATATATATATATATAAGTAATGCTCCATTGAAAACGCTACCATAGTGTTGAAAACGTGAAAACAACCTAGGCCGTTGTTGGGAACAACGGTCTAGATTATAATGCATTATAATCTAGGCCGTTGTTGAGAACAACGGTCTAGGTGGTTTTCACGAGTTTTCACAACATTTGCGTTTTCAATGGAGCATTGCTCTCTCTCTCTCTCTTTCTCTATATATATATATATATATGTATGTATGTATGTATGTATGTATGTATGTATTTATTTATTTATTTATAAATACGCACCTCACACGTGTAAATTACTAGTCTAATATTATAATGGGAAAGTTGGGGTTGTCATTTGTAGACAACCAATAATTTGTCGACAATCAACCATTAATTTTTAAGTGCGAGTTATATTAACCATTCAGTTACTCAATTGTTGTTAGTTATCATAATACCCTCAATATTTAAATTTACTACTATGAATAATTTGTGAAGAGATGTCTCAGATTTGATGTCATATTACATCTTGGTATTTACTTAAAAAAAATATATCTATGAGGACGTGTAAATCACATGCACATTACTCTACTAAAAGTAAATAAGTTTTGTTGCAACGAATGAAATTGAGAATAGCCATGATGAACAAGTTTGACAAGATCAATCATGTGTTATGAACCAAAGTTAATCCAGTGCAATGCATGTGCCCGTGATTCCAGAATAGTTCCTTTTAGTGGAGAATAGGCGTGGGTTTTCTAAAGCAACATTTATTATGTGAGAGCATCTTATTATGTGAGAGCATCTGTAATAGTTGGCTATATATTTCGCTGCATTGTTGGCTATTTACTCAAATTTTGTTTTGAATGAACAGTGGTCTGGTCTGTTATATCTAGAAGTAGATATATAAATTTGGAAAAAATACCTGACGATAGATGATCTTTCGTCCGTTCAATTAGACGGAAGATCATCTTCAGTCGTTGATTTTTTTTATTAAAAAATATTGCTTACGTGTCCTACCAATTAAATAAAAAAAAAATCAGGGACGATAGATAATTACGTGTCCCACATATTAAAAAAAAACCCGAACAGATTCCCGTCCGATTGTATTTTTTAAAAAAAAAATCGACGTACGAGAAATCATTTCCCATTTGTTCGATTAATATTTTTTTTAAAAACAATTTCATCGAAAAGTAAAATGATTATTCGTCCCTTCGATTTTTTTTATAAAAAATTTTCAACGAACGGAGAAATCGTTTCCCGTCCATTCAATTATTTTAAAAAAAAATTAATAATTCAGTTGACGAGAAATCATACATTGTCCGTTCCATTTGTATTTTTTAAAATATTATTTTGGGACGAAAAATTATCTATCGCTTGCCAATTTTAAATATTAAAAAATCCAAAATTTGGTTTTGAACAATTGGAGCACAAACAAAAAAATATTTTATATATGTCAAATACCCAAAATTGACATTTTAAGGACTATATATATATGCTCTGAGATTTCTGTATACACAAACGGGTTTGTTGGGGGGAGTGCTGCGCACCTAAGAGTACTTCTAATTATTGTTGCAAGTGGTGTGTCATCGACTAGTGATGCTCCTAGTGTTCTTGAATGCTGATGAGCGGTGATGTCATCGACTCCAAGTGGTGGTGCCATGCCATCGACTACTAGTGAGGCCGTCAACACACTCGAGTGCTATCATCACCTGGTGGTGTCAACAAGACGTGACCAGAATAGATCAGGTGCAATGATACAATCAAAAAACAAGGATGCATGCATGATGCAATCAAAAAACTCAGAACAACAATGTTATTATCCCCTGATATGTATTTGGTTTTTGACCTCTGTTTTTTTGTTTGAGGTAACTTCTTTTGTGTATTTGTTCCATTAGAGCATCCACAGTCGTGGGCTAAATATCCAAAATTTGAAAAATTGGGAAAAAAACGAGCTGCAGTCGTCGTCCAAATACTTAAAATTTGGGTATACGATGAACAGTTCGATGCCAAATATAGCAGGCGATTTGGCCAAATGCAAAATATAGCTAACGCAATATTATCTTCCGTCCGAACCAATTAACGGAAGATAATCTTCCGTCTCGTACAAGTCCAATGATTAAGAAGCTTTTAAAAAAAAAAAAAAAAAAGTCAACCAACGGCTTATTATACACCGTCCAAGGAGATTGACGGTAGATTATATCCTGTCCGAACCAATTTAAAAAAAAAAAAAAAAATCAAAAAACGATCCGATTGGCCGACGGGGGATTATACACCGTCATTTGAAATTGACGGCATATAATCTCCCGTCCGTTGCCAATTTTCTCTTTTTTTTTTTTTTTTTTTTTTCTTCTTGTCGTTTAGTGCATTAAAAAAAAAAATTTAAAAACTTATACTATTGGTACACGTCATGGCCAAAATGACGGGAGATAATCTCCCGTCCCTGGCCTATTCTTGTTTTTTTTTATTTTTTTATTTTTTTTTGTCTTCTAGTGCATAAAAAAAAAAAAAAAAATTTAAAAAAAAAAATTGGAACGGACGATAATACTCCGTCATTCTTAATGGACGGATAATAATCTACCGTCCGGCTATATTTTAGCTTTTAACGACTGCAACAACATTCCTTTTTTCCTATTTCTAAATTGCTATATACCCAAAAATTGGCATGAACGACTGTGGATGCTCTTACTAGATTTGCCTGTGGACACGTGCCTATGGCACGTCTTCGGAACGATACAAAATACGAAAAGCCTGTAAACCGTAAAACAACAATTATGTAGCTCAAGTTTGAATAGTTTGACAATAATTAGTTGTAAATAAAAGTTCATGTTTCCATTAGTATATGTTGAAAAATAATTATTAGTGGGGGTATAAAATCTAACTTCTTAGAACTTTAAGTATGGAGTTGAAGAGATATTAATATTTTCAATATAACATGTGCAAGAAAAAAAACATTAAAATTCTTAAAATCTAAATTTCTAAGTAAATATAAAAAGAATGAGAGAGAGAGAAATAGGGAGAGAGAGAAAGAGAGAAATATGAAAAAGTGAAGAGAGAAGAGAGAGAGATGGTAATAAAGTGATAAGTTTTTTAATTTTTGGGGGGAAAAATTTGATTTTGGGGTTTGAAATTTTGGAGGAAAAATATGTTTTGTGAGGTTTGATCTAGGCCTCTGATTTTAGGGGGATTGATTGTGAGCCACTTGATAGCTTTCTTTGTAATTTATTATATAGATATATTCTACTATTATAAATTACTATAATTTGTTAATTTGTGCGTGCAATGCACTTTCTAATATTTTTTTTTATTTAACGAAATACTAAAATGTAATCTGACATCGAATGACATCCCTTTACTTATTACATACTCTTTACAAATTATTCTTAGTGGCACCAACCTTTATTTTATATGAGTGACACTTTTGTAAATAATTATGTCGTAAATATATTTAAACTTTGAGAGTATTATAGTAATCAACAATAGTTGAGTAAATGAATGGTTAATATAATTCCAACTTAAAAATGAATGATTGAGATTAAATGGTTGGTTGTCTACAAATGACAACCTCAACTCTCCCATTGTAGACAACCTGTACGTAGACATTCAATCATCTAATCTCAACCATTCATTTTTAAGTGAGAATTATATTAACCATTCATTTATTTCTGTTGTTAGTTACCATAATAACCTCAAAATTTAAATTTATTTACGACATATTATTTACAAAAGTATTACTCATATAAAATAAAAGTTTGTGCCGCTAGAGGGTAATTTGCAAAGATGATATCTATCTACTACTATCTACTACTATTAATAGGAGAGTTTGTCACTTTGTCACTTTGAGTTTGTAACCAAACAAATATTTTTTAAATATTTTTTTTGTTACAAATAAAACACATACGTTGCACGTGTAACTCTAACTCTATTTATTAACACGTGCATCACGCGTGTAAATCAAAGTTTTTTTCCTTCACCAAACAAATAATTTTTAAATTTTTTTGTCATAAAGCAAATAAGTACGTCGCACACGCAACTCCAAATCTATTTCGTAACACATCACTATACGTACAATTAAAGATTTTTCCTTAAAAAAAAATAAAAAAATACGTGCAGTGCTCGTTCAACTCCAATTTTTTTAAACTTTAAGGCATTCATCACAAGTGCTGTTTCAACTCCAACTTTTTATCAAAACGTGCATCGCATGTGAAAATTACTAGTATAAGTAAAGGGAGGTCTCAGGTTCGAGGCAAGATTATGTCTTATTATTTACTTTATAAAATAAATAAAAAATTGATTACAATGTGCATTGCAAGTGCAGGTTGCTAGTAATATTAGAGATTGGAGAGAACTACAAAAATCGGTTAGATCGTGGACAATCACTCAGGTCGTGTTTTTATCTACTCAATTACACTAGTTTTACCCTGTGCAAATTGCACAGCCTAAATTAGTTTTCAGGGACTTATAAAATCTATATAATAAATTACAAAAAAAGCTATCAAGTGGCTCACAATCAATCCCCCCTAAAATTAAAGGCCTAGATCAAACCTCAAAAAATATATTTTCCCTCTAAAATTTCAAACCTCAAAACCAAAATTTTCTCCCCAAAACTAAAAAACTTATTACTTTGTAAACCATGCATTATAGTACAGGTTAGGGTAAAGATGATAGACTAAGAAAATATTATAAAAATAATATTATGAATTGTGTTTGCTTAAAAATGTAATTCTAAGTTAGGAGATGAGGGGTATGTTTGGTAAGAAATTTGTGATTTTGTAAGATTGAAAATGTGGGAAAGGAAGATACTGTGTTTGAGGGATTTGTGTTTTTATTTTGTTTTGGTTTTTAAATCAAATTGTGCATAGTGCACGTGTTAGTTAAATATGAATCTCTACTTCTTCTCTTTTTTATCTATTTCAAAATAGAGAAAGGAGAGAGGGGTAGACTCTCTCTTCTATTAGGACAAATATCCTCCTCCAACCAATTATCCTCCTCCACCTCACCACCACCATTATCATCATACAAAATCACTACTTTCTCCTCTCTCTCAAAATCCTCCTACAAAACCAAACCAAAAACCCAATCAACTTCCAAATAGAACTAAACCAAAATAAATTAAAAACTCATCAAGATTACCGCTTTATCGTGCCCTCACCTCCACCATCATCATCATCCAAAACCACTACTTTCTTCTCTGTCTCAAAATCCTCCTACAAAATCGAACCAACAACCTAATCAACTTCCAAATAGAACTAAACGCAGATAAAAAAAAAACACTCATCAAGATTACCGCTTTATCGCACCTCCGCCTCTTTTGCTTCGCGGGGAAGAAGATCGGCGATGAATCAGTATCCTCTTCTAATAGAAAACCAAAACCCTACAACAAATCAAAAAGGCATTTTATCAAGAATGATGAAAATAGAAATGGGTTACCTTTTAAGTAGGAAAGACTGGGGTGTTGGACGTGGCTGTAATTGAAAACGGGCTCGAACTCTTCGACTGGTTTGTCATGTTGAAGAGATGGAAAGTGGTATTGAAACCCTAGAAATTGAAGAAGGAGAAGGAAGCTGAGGAGATGAGGAAGTTACCTTTTTTGGAGATGGAAATTCAAATTGGGAATTTGGGATCAGTGTGATGTTACTTTTGGGTGGTTTTGTACGGTTTTTTGAAAGGATTATTTCCATTAAGGCCATTTGCAATTTGGCGACCGGGAATTTGGGCATACGGCGACGGGGAGTTTGGGTGATGGAGGGCTAGGGTTAGGGGGATTTGGGGGGAGGGGAGTAACATGGGTATATATATTTTTTATTTTATTTTAATGTAAGGCTGTCAATCAAAAGATGTGTCATGTAGGTGTTAAGGAAGTGTGAATACCTACTTTTGCTCTCCTTTCTCTATTTCAAAATAAAGAAAGGAGAGATGGAGTAGGCATATTAGCTTAAGATATAAGCTTAAGATATATATAAATATAAATAAATAAGAAGCATAGGAAAATTACTAACATATAAACACATACAATTTGATATCAGAATACTGAGCGGAGAAGAGAAAAACAATCATACAAATGCAGCTTCAAAGGAACAACTTTGAGAATACATTGAACTAAATTCAGGGAGCATGGGATTATGGTTCTTTTAAAAACTGCTCAGAACACACTAAAAGTGCAGGTCAACATAGATATATGGTCAAATGGAAAAGGTATACAGAAAAGGCATATTGAACTATGTACCTCAATAATGGCGGAACTTGAGTGATGAACCCAAGAATGTGCTCCCGAACCATGCCCTTATCACCCTCTGAGATCTTTTGAGCCTCACCTAAAACAATAAATATAGTAAGCTTTCAAGCCACCAGAAGACAAAATAATAGCATGATCTTGTTGCCTTTTCAGCGTACCCGGCTCATCAGGCGACCAATTTTTGGCGACAAAATTCGTAAAATGGATGCTAGTAGCTTGATGTACAGCTAAATTGCGATTTCCATCGACTATAATCTGAAGTAACCTCACCAAGTGCTGGGTTAGGGTTAGGGTTTGTGGGTTTGGGGGAGATTTGGTAGAAGAGGGTTAGGGTTTGTGGGTTTGGAAGAGATTTGGTAGAAGAAAGTTTTTTATTTGTGTTTTTCAAATTAATTCTGTTTTGGTATTATATGTGGGCTGCACGTGTTAATTTCTACTTTTGCTCTCCTTTCTCTATTTCAAAATGGAGAAAGGAGAGAAGGGGTAGGCTTATTTGCTTAAGATATATAATAATAATAATAATAATAATATGAAGTGAAACCATTCTTGCTTTCCAAAAATTAGTTTATTGGTAACGCACAAATATATCGGCCCACTAAGTACCCAAATGATTAAGGCCCACCCAGTACCCCAACGATTAGGGCCCACCCAGTAAGGGGGTGTACAGTAAAATATAGTACCAAAAAGGGTCTATCTGAATTTTTTAATCAAATAAGGACTCTAATATAAATTTCCTCACTTCTCATAAGATAAAAAAGACCCCCAAAACTTACGTCTTTCCTCCCTCTCTTTGAACAGCAGCTCCGGCTACCTTCCTTCCCTCCTCTCCAAGCCCTAACCCTAATTCAAAACCCGAACGCCATTAGCTTTGTGATACGTGGGGTTAGATACCAGCCCCATTTCCATTGCCCGATTCTCTTCCGGTAAATCTCCTCTTCTGAATCCCATATGTTTTTGAATTGTACAATTCTACTGCAAATTTGTTGAAAATGGTAGGTTTTTGTAATTTTTTGTGATTGATTCATTTGGGTTGATGTAGGAAGTGCATATGGAGTTAGGGATATACGAAAGATTGGATTTTGAAATGGGTTTATAATTTATATAGTGATCTTAAACTTTATTGAAGTAAATGGGATAAGCCACAAACCTAAATGGAAAGTGCAACTCATTTCTTTGAATTTGTTAGGATAACTAAGCATATGGAGTGATTAATTACATTGAATTCAATGTTATATTGTGCAGTTAGAAGATTAATCAAATTTGTGATTTGGGTGTTCATTAATGGTTGTTGTAGAAGTTTGAAGGGTGGGCATGGCTAGCCGCGTTCCCGTTTGGTTGTACTTTGGCGGGAGCATTTTCAATGACCCATCTCAAGGGGTTAGTTATAGAGGGACGGAACCTAGAACGATTTGGGTCCATCATAACATCACAAGAGATGAACTACTAGCGAAGATTTATGAAATCACTGAATGGGATAAAGAGACATGTAATGTGAAGATTCAGGCACGATATTCGGTTAGGAGAGGAGACCCGTGTTTTTTCATGGCAGTTCCTGTAGAAGATGATGAGTCGCTTTCAGCAATCATGGAAAGAACAGAATCACCGAATGCTACGTGGGCTGCTTTAGAGTTGTACCTTGAACAAATTGATCATCCTGTGGCTCGGGTTGTTCCTGGTCGATCAAGTCCACACATTGATATTGTTCAACCTCGTATTGTGTTATCCTCAAGTGACGAGTCAAATGTTGTACGTTGTTCGACTCCAGCCGCTGTTGATGGTCCTTCGCATGCATGTGACATGTCAGTTCCAGGACCAAAGGACCCTACAGTTTTGAGACTTCAATCACAACATAGGTCTGAAGCCGTATGGAATGGAGATGCAAAGGAGTTGGCATTTCGTGTTCATGACCCGCTACCTATGCATCCCCGTATCCAGAATCTTCTTGTATCAACTGGTCTATACGGAGCTGGGCTAGTAGGGCATGTACGCATTGATCGTTCCTTACTTACAGCGCTAGTTGAGAGATGGAGGCCAGAAACACATACATTTCACTTACCGGTGGGTGAGATGACGGTGACATTACAGGATGTTGGCATATTATTGGGCTTACCTATTGATGGTCGAGCAGTGACAGGGAGCACTAACTATGATTGGAAACACTTGGTTCGAGAGTATCTAGGTAGAGTGCCTAGTGATGATGCAATAAAGGGATCTTCTCTTCGTCTTAGTTGGTTGAAATCACAATTCTATGGAGTTCTTACAGATAGTTCATCTCAGCAGGAGGTTGAGTGTTACACAAGGGCATATATTTTAACCCTTTTTGGAGGTACAATATTTCCAAATTCCACGGGAGACTCTGTGCCACTAATGTATCTACCGTTAATTGCTGACACTAGCCGAGTTAGGGAGTATAGTTGGGGTAGTGCCGCATTGGCGAGCTTATATAGAGGTTTATGTCGGGCAGCCATGCGTGGAGCTACTCAAATGGTCGGACCTATGGTTTTGCTGCAGATATGGTGTTGGGAAAGATTGCATGTAGGCCGACCCAATATACGAGAGGCTCCCGAGGCATGGACTTCTATAACGGACATTGAGGATATGAAGCCTCCTATTGGTGTATATTGGTCGGGTAAACACACTTGGAAAGAAAATCCTCGTGCTGCCCTTACATATTATAGAAATGAGTTTGACTTGCTTCAGGATGACTTGGTGGTCTGGGTGCCCTATACTGTGGATAGACTACGAAGTCTTCCACCACTCTGCACATCTGCTCGTTCCTTATGGTTGACGAGGGCACCATTCATCAATTTCATGATTGTAGAGCATTATTTTCCTGAACGGGTATTACGACAATTCGGTTTATACCAGGACATTCCGTCTACCTGTATCTATGATCAAGACCTGCATAAGGTGGAAAGGAGAGGAAGATCACATGAAGTTGATTGGGCTCACATACATTATGAGCATGTGCGGCAGTGGGATAAGGAGAGGCACAACCTTATTGTCAGGGTTACTCTTCCATATGATGTATCCAACCGTGACATTTACATGACATGGTACCTGTCCATCACTCGATCATATATTTCTCCTCGAACACAAAAAACCCTTGGAGTCCAAGGATCAATACTTTATAGAGATACTCGGAATCCTGGGCCTTCCACTGTCCAGACTAGAATTCAAACTGATTCACCAACATGGCAAAAACTAGTAAGTTGCATATTCCGTTAACTTTGTTTAGTATTTTCTACTACTGTAAGCTCTTAAATGTGTTGAGTGAATTTTGAGTTTTTGCCTAATCGTTCTTTTTTATTTTCTTTCCAGGTAGATAATGTATGGAAGATTGTACATATGTGCACACAAGAATTATCTAGTGATGCAGCAATTGATGATGTAAAGGCCCTTGCATCGCGTGTATTAGAGCCATGTCGTGATATATTGAACGAGGTTGGGGAGGGTGTCAGGCTAGAGGCTATGTTAGAAGCTTCACTTCATGCTACCAGGAGACACGACATAGTGACACCGATCAACGACAATAGGGCACGTGCCCGTAGACCAAAATCCGTACAAAATCCTCTGACAGGACGAACACAACAACATCCAACACAGGTAGCACATGAACCTCCAACTGAAATTCATAGGGAGGAAATGAATGGTGGTGCATCACATGTTAATCTGGTTGAGGGGCTATCAGATGCAGCACTCCAACCCCAGAAGAAGAAGCGGAAGAAGAATCCAAGAATTCAATGAATTCTGATGTGTTCAGGTACACTTGGTGAAACTTTTGTTCTTCGACTTTGTTAGTTTTGTAGAGGCTGGACCAAATTATATTGTTTCCTCTTTCTCATTGTATTTTCTCCTTGAAATTAGATATGTGCCCAATTGACAAGTAATACTCATAAATTAGATCTTTTATGATTTGCATATTTTCTTTTTCTTCCTGTTAGAGCTAGGTTGAGTACAATGACTGTTTCCATAATCCATATTGGGCACTGTCATATTAAATATATATTAGCCTGAATCTGAATGTTCTGACTTCTGAATTTGAGTTGGTTTAGAACAAATGCATCTCCGTTGGACACCTTCATTACTAATGTACTGGTATTTGAGCGCTCTTTACTGTTTCTCATCTTTGATACATCTCCAATTCAACCTCAATCTCCCTCTATCATGTTGACTGGTGTATCTTCACTTATCATCTCATATCTCTGGTATCCAAGTACCAGATTTCGGATAGGGTATATCTACTCTGTCTAAGTATCAAAAAACCCATTGTCCATTAGAACTTATTCTTCAACATCTCACGTGTGCCCCTCTTTCTTCCCTGTGCAAACCGATAATTACAGGCATAAATTCCTTCTTTAAGCAAATGGATGTAGAAAATAAAGCTACCTATATTAATAGAGCAGAATTAAATGTATCGTATTGTGCTTTTACTATTTTGTTCACTAGTCGTAGACTTCTAACTGCACTCTTTTTCTTTAGCCTTTGTTCACTATTTTCTACAATATGCATATATTTTTAGAAAGCAACAAACTGCTGTGATATCCTAACAAGAACTTCCCTGAATATTTTTGTGTGCACTGCAGATAAGTAAATGACGGATTTTTAATATGAAGCATGGACATGGATATAGATTGCAGATTCGAGGGGACACACCAATTCATAAAGAGATTGGGACACTGGGATATAGGAACATGCAACTACATGAGTTCACTGCTTAACCAAAATGGTAGGTACTTTCATTACTAATTATAGACTCGCTTTTTTTGGTCTAGAACGTTAGTTCTCATATAGGTTGGTCTAGTATTTTCTTTTTATTTCATGTTATCTGTATGTATTAATCTGTCAAAGTTGACCTCATTTTGATGATGAGAACATGAAGGTGGTGGCATTGATGAAATTCCTTATATACATCAAACATATACTAATCTCAATTCATATTGTGTCTCAACTCATTTTTGTAATAATTAGAGCATCCATAGTCGTGATTGTCAAAAAATGGCTAAATGCATATTTACATATAGCATATTGAGCATTTATTGCAGTCATCCCATGCTATTTTATAGCAATTTAATATACAAAAATATCAGACGGACTTTGTAGATCCGTCGTAGGGCGAAATGTATACAGAATAAATTATTTAATAATTTTTTTTCGGTAGACGGATCTTGAAGATCCGTCGGAAGGAAAAAAAACCAAAAAAATGACAGACGGACTTTGAAAATCCGTCCCATGATTTTAAAATAATTTTTTCCAATTTTTAAATAATTAAAACGATTTTTTTAGTTGAAAAAAAAATGGGCCCTCCTTCACTTGGAGGGGATTCAGCCTAAAACAATTTTTTTAAAAATTAAAATAAAGGTCGGACGGACTGTCTAGTTCCATCCGACGAATAGAATAAAAAAATATTTTTTTAGTGGGACAGATCTTTAAGATTGAAGATCCGTTCTGTATAATATACATTTTTCTTGTATCCGCTCTCATATATAGCAATTTGCTGTCGCAAAATCGTCAAAATATGCATAAATAGCAAACGACTGCAGCGCTTTCTTAGCTAAAATATGCATAAATAGCAAACGACTGTGGATGCTCTTACATGCTGACTTTAGATGTAGTGAAATGTCAAATTCCTGTAATTGATCTGATTTGTCATTTTAGGTGAGATATGAGCTTTTCACTTAATTAGTCGTTTCTATTATCAATTTCGAAGCATCCGGAGGCAGACACAACACATCGCTTCTTGGAAATGTCCTAGCATTTGTCCGTATATTTTTTGGATTCATGTTCATGGGATTTAACATGTTTTATGCTGGCTGACGCAACCCTCCTTCTCCGGTTTGTGGCTTGGGACAGACAATGGTGGAGTTGATTTGATAAGTATTGAGGGTAGAGTTAGGGGTAGGGGAAGACGTAAACTTACTCGGGTGAAAACGGTGAGAAAATATATGATAGTTTGTGATCTTACATAAGATATTGCGCTAAACTAAGCAGAATGAAAAACCAGAATTTGTGTAGCCGACCTCAACTAGTTGGGAAAAAAATATTTGTTGTTGTTGTTGTTGTTGTTGTTGTTTCTATTAACAATTGCGAGAAAAAAGATTAGTGACGGTCCATATGGGTGTGTTTGGCAAGTGATGTTTGAAGAGGAAAGGCGGGGGGCAAACCTGACCACTGACAACTAGCATGAGCACACATGTTATATCAGAACATTGTTGCAAAATATTGCAGTAGCTCAAAAACATATATAGGAATGATGAAGGCTAATCAGGATGCTTCGCTTAAGATAAAGATAGGCAGGGACTATTTCTTTTACTTTTTAATTTTAATTTTGCAGTTATGAATCTTTATCACGGCAACCAGCACCAAATACAAAATGGGTTGTTGTCTCTGTTTAAATACAAGCAGACAAAGTAGACTGTTGTGATATACGATTAGATTTATGTTTCAGCTTCTATGTCAAGTGAAGTATATAATCCAAACAAAAAATGGGTGTGGCATGTAACATGTCTAGTGTTGTTGTTCTAGCTAGCTAAGAATGTACCGTCAATGTAGGGATTAAAATCCTATCTGCCATGGTGTATAGGATAGGGTTTTTAACATGTATACCCCTAACAAATATGATAATGCATATATACCCCTCACAAATGTGTATTTTTGTATATGCCCCTGACAATTTGGACTTTATTTCATATTTACCAATTTGTTAGATATCACTATGTTAACCATGATTTAACCCTTACGAGATGAATAGAAATCAAATTAAAATATCAAATTAAACAATAAAATGAGAAAAAATTTAAGAGTTTTAAGGAAAATAAATGAGGGAGCTTATCATCTATCAATTAAAACACGATTTCTGGAAAAGTAACGTGAGTAAGAATATATAGTTCTCAAAGATGCACTATTAGTTTGTGCATTTCTTGAAAAAAATAAAGAAATTTTGGGAAGAGTTAATGAGTCACTGTTGTCTGGATTTACCAGGAGAAAGAAGATTAAGTTTGAATGGTAGAGAAGATTATATATCAGTCATTTTTCATCAAGTCCATTAAAAAAAACTTGAAATTCTCCATCGTTTTGAGTTTTTTTAATTAGAGGGGTGATTAAGAAATGTGACAGATATTGTTAAGGACAAATATCAAATATGAAAATACATATTTGTGAGGGATATACATAATATTCACGTATTTGTTAGGGAGGTACATGTTAAAAACCCTATGGGATATCCTATGAACTACTTATTACGACTACAGGATTGAGTGGCAGTTGCCTTAAGGATATGCATCTCCTTTATATTATCTTGAGTTTCGAAGGGATTATGCTGGGGGTTCTTGCTTTGGAATGTCATTCCTTTTACTAATTTATGGGGATTCCCACAAACCATCAATGATCTGAATTTTCCCTTAATTTGGCCAGACTTGATCTAGTCATTTTCAGAGGGAGTAAGCAGTAATGGCGACGGCCTTTTTAAGAACCTGTTGTTTGTTTATGACAATAATGTTATCCTTATGGAATTATTTTTTAGTTGTAGGATTTTTTAAACAACTAAGTAATATATATTTTTTAGTTGTAGGATTTTTTTATTTATATTTTGAAAAAGTTTTATATTTATTTTTTATTGGCAAAGCACAAAATCCAAATTCCAGAGGCAGGTTTTGGTAGTAGCACCTCCATTCTTTTTATATTTAATAAATAAATTTGTTGATAACAAGTATGATTCCTACTATGATACCCATATATTATGGATTTTATTTATACATGTGATTATTAAGGTGTAGCATTGGATGAAGTAAAATAACTGACTTCTGTAATAGATCTCTTGTAACTTGAAATTTGAGACCTTTCTAAATGAATGAGCACAAGTTCATTTTGGTTCATTTGAAGCTGAATTCTGTCCTTGGAATATTGTCTGCATTGGCGATGTTGAAGAAAGGATATTAGTCAATAGTTAGGAAGATTTTTTTTTTTCTTTTTTTGTTGATGGTGAGGACAGAGTCATAAGACTCTAGCCTGAAGAAATATTAAAAAGAATAATGGTAATACAGACAAGCTCAATTTTACACGGAGAGAAACGAAAATTACAAAACTCCACAAAAGAAAAGGAGCAGCAATGAGATAAATTGCTACACAGACAGCAAAACAGACGAACTAAAAATCAGAGCAACGATGGTCCGAAAGAAGGAGGGCCCCGACCGCTCGCAGGAGGAGACGCAGCGAAGACCAACTTCGACCTAGCACAACACTCTCAATCCGAGAGAGGGCCTGACCACTAGGAGCAAACGACCAGCACAACATAGGCCGTTCACCGCTACAAACGCCGCTAAACGCAACCACAGACAGGAGAACAGAAAGCGCAATAATCAGTGAGACTTAGCAATTCCCAACAAAACATGGCCTGGAGAACCTAGGCAAACTGACAGAAGAATAATAGCGAAACTAGAGGTCCACACTGCTGTCTAAAGTGGCGGACAGAAAAAAGTTGGCAAGCCTATAAAGCATCAGCCTCCACCGGCGATAAACAAAACGCAAATTCTATCCAACGCACGGACTCAACAAAAAGGAAGGTGAAATTTCAAATGGAAAGCCAGCCGGTACAGAGCCGGAGCGCAAAAGCATTAACAAACGCCAATGCAAAGCTAAAGAACAACTACAGAGAGTAAGTGAACAAATAATGAAATGTCTTCTGTGTGGCAGTTTGGAATTAGAACGTATCTATGGTTTTCTATAAATATCCCAAAATAGCATGGTTTTCTATAAATATCCCAAAATAGCTTTATGCTTGCTCTCGTGGAAATTCAAGGGAGCATACATCAAAGCCGTTTTGAAAAATTCCTCATTTCGTGAAACAATTTATTTTATATATTTCATCCTTGTTAATAGTGAAGTGAAAACGAATGCGACTCTGTATCTCCAAAGATGCTCTAGAATTGTCCTATATTTCTAGTGGACTTTGGCAGAAAAGGATAATATATTAATATATGTACAAAATTTTAATATCATGGCTAAAACTTATGGGGAAAGAACAGATAGAATAGTGAGAAACTTTCACAAACACAAACGAAAGATGACACAAAACAGCATCAGTATCATCCTCTAGGAGTATAGTTGTGTGTTGCATCTAAGATACATTTATGCGCAGTCACTGAAGCACGGATACTTCACGGAGGATGTCGTCCCCGTATCCTGTATATCCCCGTATTCTATATTTTTTTATTATCCAACTATTTGATACGGTTGAAATTTGTCTCACTATTTGATTTATCTGCTTATGTTATATTGTTTATGAACTTGTTTTGTTTACTTATGTTATTGTTTATGCTTATGAGCAATCATTGTAGCTTTTATAGATCATCTTATTTATGTTTAATGAAAGAAATTACCATTCCTTAATTAAAAAGAGATATTATTTAGTTATGTGTAATTATACATATTTTTTGAGATATATATATATATATATATATATATAGTCGTATTCTCGCGGTATTCCGTATCCTACTTTTTTAAAAGTTATCGTATCTCCCGTACCCGTGTCTACTTATGCATATCGTCGTATCTGCATCGATGCAGCTTTATAGATGCGCATGTACTATGAAAAAATATACTTAAAGATGTGCCAAAAATCTAGTCAATGCTATAATTACATGAATATATACATGAGATATTTTTGGTTGGAGAATAAATACTTGAGATGAGATGCCATGATGATGGTACCAGAGAGAGACAAACTAGTAACCAGAAAATGTGGTAGGCAGAGTGACATGTTAATCAATCAATCAGGGCAACTCTTATCATTAAATTATTTTATTATCAAAATCATCTTCATTTCTTTATTTAATGGCATTTATTTAAATATGAATCTATAATGTTTGATTTGACCAGTAGACTTTTTCAGAGTTCATCTAACAAGCAAATGACATCAAAGCCGTAAAACTTAATTTCATTGCTTGAATTCTCCACTGACACAGTTGCTGCTTTATATTTCCTGTCATGTTAATTGTATTGCTAATAATGTGTATAGATTTGCATCCTATCTTGTAATTTTTTTACACATAATTTAGTCATCCATCAAGCAACGCTGTGAGATGTGTACTTCATCGGTATCTTTATGGCTTTATGGCCGACTGTATAATGTACCTGACCCTTAGTACCGGATGCAAATTCTTATGAATGCTAGTTGTTTTTATGGGTTACTATCCTATTAAAAGTAGAGAGTTCCGAAATATTGTTATCATTCTTGCGATACAATTAGCAGTACATACTACTAGCTGCAATAAGACATATTCATAGTCTTGATAAAATATGATTCACAAGATTCACTGGGATTGGAACCTTACACAAGACTCACTGGTATTGGGTGTTTTAATTCAGAATCTAGTAAGCCTCAATTACCCTATATATAATATGTGAGTAGCAACATGAACAAAACAAGATGGAAGAACGAAAAAGGTAAAACATAAATTAGAGATATCTGATAGAATTAACCAGCCTCCATCGAAAACAGGAGTTGACAGTCATAAGAATTTTTTTTTCTCGTACATGACCTAAACGTCTGTTTTTCCCTTTGCGAGTGCATGTTCTTACCGTTCAAACTAATCTACATAGGATGACAAAATTCTTGAGGTCTGAACATGTTTCACTCGGAAAATTTTAATCGCTCATTTTACAGCTGCTTAAACCCTGTGATCGAAGATGGAAGAGAAAGGAGTTCAAAATTCAGGTATCATTCAGAACTCAGAAAATTCGAATGCTTTTAAACAAATTCAAATTAAAGATAAGAAAAGGAATCAATGAATCAAAACCCTTTAAAACTGATCATCAAAAATTGTGTGGATTTATTTTCATTTAGAATCCAAGTAATCCATAATCAAACACCAGCCATGCACATATACGAAGTATATCAAGGGAAGAGAACACACGAACAAGAGCAACAACAAGAAGAAGAAGAACAAGCGAAACAAAAATATTGACCGACTTCTCACTCGCTAGCGCCTGCTGCTTCTCTTTTTCTTGTTACCAGGTGCAGCAGACTTGCCGAAAGCACCACAGAAGCCACAGCCAGAAATCTTAGGGGATGGTGGGTCGACAGCCGGCTCCACATAGGTTGTTGCTTTGTATCCCTGTTTGCTGGCACCACCGCCACCACCGCCACCGCCACCACCACCACTTGTGCGGCCTCCACCGGTGGAGTGGCGTTGGGATAACATACCAACAGAGCCAACACTGTATGACTGCTTCATATTTCTGAATTCCTCTGTCTTGGCTTTTTGTTGATCATCTGTTAAGAGTCTATCTTCCCATACTAAACCTGACGAGCCTGACCTTCTGAATGTTTCATTTGATCTCTGTAGACCTGCCATAGTAATTGACTATATTGCTATCTCTATATCTCTGTGTTTGTGTTTGTGTTTGTGTTTGATGATATGGCCGGGTATTTGGTGCTGAGAATTTTAATGATGAGAGATTAAGGTATGAAGGCCAAAGACAAAGGATGGAGGGAGAGGAAGAATAGGTTGCAACTGATAGGCAAACAAAAGAGGGAAGAACAGAGTTGTTAGATAGTGACTTGGTGGCGGTGCTGAAAATAAATGGAAAGTTTAGTTTGGACCCCTTGTTTTGGGTGTGATTACTATTGGGGCTCTTTGAGATTTTATTATTTTTTTCAAAAAAAAATTACCTGGAATGTTTACTTCTTTTGAAGGAAAAGGTGGAACCCTGTTTTGTCAAGAGCATTTGTAGCCGTTGGCTATTTTGTCAAAATTTTAGCTTTTTGGTGCTGCTGTCGTTGGCTATAAATTCAAAAAATGGGTTTTAGAATAACAGTCGTTTGATTTGGCAGACGAAATAACAAATTGGAAAAATTAACCGACGAAAGATAATTTTTCGTCCGTTCGATCAGACAAAAGATCATTTTTATCAGACGAAAGATCATTTTTGGTCGCTTGATTATTTTTTTTAAAAACCATCGGACATGATATCATTTCCCGTCTCAGTTTTTTTTTTCTTTTCAAAATCGTCGGATGGGAGATGATTCCCCATCCAAATTTTTATATAAAAAAAAAATCGTCCGACGGGAAATCATCCGAAATTATTTTTCGTCTGATCGATTTTACTAAAAAATATATATATGGGACGGAAAATCATTTTCTGTCCCTTGATTTCTAATCTTATTTATTTATTTATTTATTATTTATTTTTTGATTTTTATAAAGCATACAGTGACTACAATGCAAACTCAAATTTCTATTTTCTATGTGTCAAATACTCAAAATTTGGATCTCAACGAATTGCAGATGCTCTATGAGGATGTAACTAATGCTCTGAAACAACAGTGAAAATAAAATAAAACGGCAAGGAAAAGAACAAGAAGTTCGACATCCAGCATTCTTAAAAGGCTAGATCGGACTAGGCTTGTGTCGGTTCAATTGCCTTGGTTAATTTTTGATATCCATGTATTTCTTTTTGTTAAAAAATCATTGCTTTCAGATGGGATGTACTATTTGGGTATTTACCATTAGAAGTTCAGAGCTCACTGAGATGAATGATAGTGCATTATTTTCATCGAAAAGTAACATCTGATTTACATCCTTAGGTTGGAGCTAAATGTATTGTTCTTGGAAAATAGAAAAAAAAAAAAACTAAAATAGAGAAAACTGATGAGAAATCACAGTCAAATGATGGGCCTAGCTTAAAATTTTATTTAAGAATAAGGGTAATGTTACACCTATTACCAAATCTACTAACTTTTTCCTTTACTATCTAAGGTGGCACATTATTATTAGATGTTTGTACCAACTACTATATAATAACCTCCACTAATAGTGTGCCACCTAAGATTTTAAAGAAAAAGGTTATAGATTGGGTAGTAGGTGTAGCATTACCCTAAGAATAAATGCGTACTAACAAAAACCAACTAACCTTGTTCTTAATTGCTATGCAATCTTTTCTGTGGACATTCTTCTTTGCCTTTTTCTATTGCTTGAGTCTTTGTTGCGCTTCTTGACTACTTCTTCGCTAATACTCCCTGCATTGACTTGAATCATTGAATGCACCAGCTTGAAGAGGCCTAGCCACATTATTTTGTTGCTAACAAATTCAAATTATAAAAAAAAGAAAAAGACTTTGACAATTACACACCTAAAATCTCTTGAATTTAGGTTAAGTGGACG
Source organism: Hemerocallis citrina (assembly GCA_017893485.1). NCBI lineage: Eukaryota > Viridiplantae > Streptophyta > Magnoliopsida > Asparagales > Asphodelaceae > Hemerocallis > Hemerocallis citrina. The sequence goes on along the minus strand of CM030359.1, from coordinate 294,833,070 downwards.
GAAGACCCGTACTTAATAGAGGAAAATGTTCTCATATAATGTGAGAGTGGTTACGCAAAGATGATCTGTAATGATGATCATGTTTCCTATGTCATAAGAAGCATGTGTTAACTCGTTTGAGGCTTCGTTTGAGACTTCTTACACGTTCATTATATTGCTAAAATCTCTTGAATTCAGGTTAAGCGAACGGAAGATCCATACTTAATGGAGGAAAATGTTCTCATATAAAGTGAGAGTGGTTACGCAAAGATGATCCGTAATGATGATCATGTTTCCTATGTCATAAGAAGCATGTGTTAACTCGTTTGCGGCTTCGTTGGAGACTTCTTACACGTTCATTATATTGCTAAAATCTCTTGAATTTAGGTTAAGCGAACGGAAGATCCATACATAATGGAGGAAAATGTTCTCATATAAAGTGTGAGTGGTTACGCAGAATCTTATAGATGATCTGTAATGATGATCATGTTTCTTATGTCATAAGAGTTAACTCGTTTGAGGCTTCTTACGCGTTCATTATTATATTGTGTCAATTGTTATGTTATTTCAAAATCGTTTATAATCACTTGATGTAAAAAACATGGAAACAGGTTAGTTGTGTATATACTCTGTTGTTGTTTTTTTTTTTTTTTTTTTTTTTTGTTTTTTTTTGTTTTTTTTTTTGTTTTGTTTTTTTTTTTCGGGGGGTGGGGGGAGGGAGTAAATATATATATAACTTATGACAAGTTAAATCAATATGAACAATATCATCATCCATTATGAAACCTATCTATGTATATGATTACTCTATACTAGTATTTTTCACGTGTGATAAAGAGTTGGAGATAAACGTGCGATACACGTAAGTCAACAGTAATTAGCACATGTGATGAATGCCTTAATTTTTTAAAAATGGAGCTGAACGAGTGATACACTTATTTTTGAAAAAATAAAAAGGAAAAAGTTTGATGTGTACGTGCTGAAAAATATATTTGGAGTTGCACGTGCGATGCACATGTTTGTTTGGTGACAAAAGTCGAGTTTTTTTTTTGTGATAAAAAAAAATATAAAAAATTGTTTATTTGTGACAAACTCTTACATTAAATAGTAAGTACATGTATATATTATAGAAAGATATATGGATAGTAATTTGTTGCCGCTAATTTTGGTGTGGGGGCAAACAGATAGTATTTGTGGATTCTTAGGAAAACTGAATAGTAAACCTGTATACCTGTTCCGTCGGAGTACGATCGTCGCTCCCGCTGTATACCTGCAAAAAGTGCGAGACACCGGGGATGTTCCCGGCGACGCACCCTCCGACGCTCAAGTCAGTAATCTGGAAGACTATGAAAGAGCGCAAAAACTGGTGAAAGATTGATTACCTCTTATTGGAGATGGATGGGGGGTATTTATAGGCGTCTTAGGGAACAGTTTAGGCATGTAATTCCTGTGTATAGATAAGGAATGTAATCCCTAATCTCCAGTGAAAGGATAGATATGAATCAGGGCCATTGATTAATATTAATCAGAAACCCTAATTCTATCCTGCTGGACCGGGTTTGTTGCCGGTTGAAGCCCGCACCCAGTTGTGGTGGACCCGTTCGCGGGTTATTGGATCTGTGAGAAGGAGACCCAATACCCGTTTCAGACCCGTTTGTAGGTGAAATTACTATTTTGCCCCTGAGCTTCAGGATTCGTGTCCAACTTGGACGGTCTCGATTAAACCCCTATTTTTAGCCACATCACGAGCCCCCCACTTCTAAAGGCTGAGGGCGATCAGTCTTTGAGGAGTAGTTTGACTGTTTCAGTGGCTAGTGGAGTTGTATCGGAGTCCGAATGGGTGATTTTGAATCCTGAAGTGGGTAGTAAGGTAATTTCTTCTTTTTTGAAGGTATACGATGTTCCGAGGCCGTATCGAGTTTTTACTTATTTTCTCGGGCTATTTATTTAATTTTTGCCATGTGTTAACTAATTTTCGGGGGGCTTAACAGTACATTCTAGGCGATAATTGTTCGTTCAGGAGCCCAAAAATATCCCTCCGAATTTTTAATTATTGTCTAGAATTTTTAGCTAATTTTCCCGAATTTTTAGCAATTTTTCGCAATTTTTAAATAAATAAAACGATTTAAATAAATAAAAATCGATTTTTAAATACTGATTTATGACGTGGCATAATCTGGGCCTTCGATCAGAGCGGAGCGCGAATTTCTGAGTAATCAGACAGTCTCCGTTCCTCGGCGGGTTTTTTCGCCGTATACGAGGGTCGGCTCCTCGGTTCCTCGGCTCGGAGGGTCAGCGCCTCGGCTCGAAGGATCCGAGGTATGTGGCATCATCTGGGCTGTCCATCTCAGCGTAGATCCCCATAAAATGCTATCTTGTCGTGTAGTGGACGTGGCGAGATCTGAACCGTCCATCATGACGAGCGCGCTTTTTTACAAGATCCAACGGCTGATATGGGTCGGCGAGTTTTTTCGCCATATACGAGGGTCGGTTCTTCGTCATCTCGGCTCGGAGACTCGGTGCTGTTGGCCGAGGCGCTGAGTTGGATACTTTCAAGGTCGCGTCTCTTGATGGTTCTATCTTTTCGAGCCCAGTGGCTCGGCTGCTCGACTAAGCTGTTCGGTAGCTCGGTCGAGCAGGCCGATGGCAGGCAGTTCGGAAGGTACACGTGGGCGGATCTGGTCCGTCCATCATGGCGCGCATCACGAGAATGGGGTTCAGATCACGAGAAAATGTTATCTTGTCGTTTTGTGGGCGTAGCAAGATCTGAACCGTCCATCGGATTCTGACGCGAATTTTGGAGAGACCCGACGGTGACTTCGCCTCGGAATGATTTTTCTCCATATACGAGGGTCGGTTCCTCGTCATCTCGGCTCGGAGATTCAGTGCTGTTGGCTGAGGCGCTGAGTTGGGTACTTTGAAGGGAGCGTCCCTTGATGGTTCCATCTTTTCGAGCCCAGTGGCTCAGCTGCTCGACTAAGCTGTTCGATAGCTCGGTCGAGCAGGCCGATGGTAGGCAGTTCGGAAGGTACACGTGGGCGGATCTGGTCCGTCCATCATGGCGCGCATCACGAGGATGGGGTTCAGATCACGAGAAAACGTTATCTTGTCGTTTTGTGGGCGTGACAAGATCTGAACCGTCCATCGGATTCTGACGCGAATTTTGGAGGGATCCGACGGTGACTTCGCCTCGGAATGATTTTTCTCCATATACGAGGGTCGGTTCCTCGTCATCTCGGCTCGGAGATTCAGTGCTGTTGGTCGAGGCGCTGAGGTGGATACTTTGAAGGGAGCGTCCCTTGATGGTTCCATCTTTTCGAGCCTAGTGGCTCGGCTGCTCGACTAAGCTGTTTGATAGCTCGGTCGAGCAGGCCGATGGTAGGCAGTTCGGAAGGTACATGTGGGCAGATCTGGTCCGTCCATCATGGCGCGCATCACGAGGATGGGGTTCAGATCACTAGAAAACGTTATCTTGTCGTTTTGTGGGCGTGGCAAGATCTGAACCGTCCATCGGATTCTGACGCGAATTTTGGAGGGATCCGACGGTGACTTCGCCTCGGAATGATTTTTCTCCATATACGAGGGTCGGTTCCTCGTCATCTCGGCTCGGAGATTCAGTGCTGTTGGCCGAGGCGCTGAGTTGGATACTTTGAAGGAAGCGTCCCTAAATGGTTGCATCTTTTCGAGCCCAGTGGCTCGGCTGCTCGACTAAGCTGTTCGGTAGCTCGGTCGAGCAGGTCGATGGCAGGCAGTTCGGAAGGTACACGTGGGAGGTCTGGTCCGTCCATCATGGCACGCATCACGAGGATGGAGTTCAGATCACGAGAAAATGTTATCTTGTCGTTTTGTGGGCGTGGCAAGATCTGAACCGTCCATCGAATTCTGACGCGAATTTTGGAGGGATCCGACGGTGACTTCGCATCAGAATGATTTTTCTCCATATACGAGGGTCGGTTCCTCGTCATCTCGGCTCGGAGATTCATTGCTGTTGGCCGAGGCGCTGAGTTGGATACTTTGAAGGAAGCGTCCCTAGATGGTTGCATCTTTTCGAGCCCAGTGGCTCGGCTGCTCGACTAAGCTGTTCGATAGCTCGGTCGAGCAGGCCGATGGTAGGCAGTTCGGAAGGTACATGTGGGCGGATCTGGTCCGTCCATCATGGCGCGCATCACGAGGATGGAGTTCAGATCACGAGAAAACGTTATCTTGTCATTTTGTGGGCGTGACAAGATCTGAACCGTCCATCGGATTCTGACGCGAATTTTGGAGGGATCCGACGGTGACTTCGCCTCGGAATGATTTTTCTCTATATACGAGGGTCGGTTCCTCGTCATCTCGGCTCAGAGATTCAGTGCTGTTGGCCGAGGCGCTGAGTTGGATACTTTGAAGGAAACGTCCCTAAATGGTTGCATCTTTTCGTGCCCAGTGGCTCGGCTGCTCGACTAAGCTGTTCGGTAGCTCGGTCGAGCAGGCCGATGGTAGGCAGTTTGGAAGGTACACGTGGGCGGATTTGGTCCGTCCATCATGGCGCGCATCACGAGGATGGGGTTCAGATCACGAGAAAACGTTATCTAGTCATTTTGTGGGCGTGGCAAGATCTGAACCGTCCATCGGATTCTGACGCGAATTTTGGAGGGATCCGACGGTGACTTTGCATCGGAATGATTTTTCTCCATATACGAGGGTCGGTTCCTCGTCATCTCGGCTCGGATACTCAGCGTTGTTTGGCCGAGGCGCTGAGTTCATTGTTTTGAAGGGGCTCAGTAGCTCGGTTGCTCAGCCGGGCTGTTCGATAGCTCGGCTTGGCAGACCGGTGGCCGAGTCGTCGACTTAGTGATTTGAAGAGTTTTTTGCTTCTCGTAACGTCGCAACTTTCCGCTTGGCGCTTTGGCTTCTTAGTGGGCCTTTGAGGTTCCCAAGAAGGCCCATTATCCCAAAGGGTTATAAGTTTTCACTCCCCCACTCCCAAGCTCATTTCTTACTTTTCACTCCAAGATTTCACTTTTGTTCTCTAAGTTCTCTGCTAGCGGCGATTCTTGCTCCAAGGCGGTGACGTTGGCTGTCGCATGGGCCAGGCGATTTCCGGTAAGCACTTTCCGACCGTGAACGTCACTTCAAAGGTCAGTCTACTTTGCCTTAGCTTTTTTTCTAGAGATGTCAAGAGTGAACTCGGGGAGTGGGGCCTCGTCTTCGGGCGATGATGGCGCCGAGGAGAGAAGAAGGGCGGAGGCCCGAAGGAAGGGGAAGCAGGTCGCCGAACCGTCGGCTACCAAGGCGAGACAGAAGAAGAAGAAGAGGAGGGTGGCGACCCAATCTCCCGTGGTGGCGGTGATTGTGGAAAACCCGAAGCAAGCCCCCGAGATGGGACGATATCCCTCGGTTCTGTCCGGGCATTCGGGGGTCAGGCAGTATGAGGGCGAGCTTTTGGAGAAGGCGATCTACGGAAAGTCGAAAATCGTCGAAGAACCTAACCCGGCCCTTCCCACCGAAGCCGACGAGATCATTTCGGTGTTATCCGAGAGGGATCTCCATCGGATCAGAAAGGGATTCGCCATCCTTCCGGAGTACAAACTGATGCTCCCCGGTCCTGGGATGCGAGCGAATTCCAAGCTGTCGTCGTCGGATATGTGCATGTTCGACTTCGACTCCTTGAATGCCGGACTACGTTTCCCACTGCATCCTTTCATCCTCCAGATCCTTGGCTAGTTCAGCCTCGTGCAGACCCAATTCATGCCGAACACTTGGCGTCACGTGAACGCTTTCTTGCTTCAGTGCTACAAGGCTGAAGTCGAACCGGACCTTACGGTTTTCCGGGGCCTGTATCGAATAAACCGGTAGCACAAGACGGAGCATCGGTACTACTTGGGGCCGAGGAAGGGTGTTAGGATCGTAGAAAACTCCGACTCAATTAAGGGTTGGAAAGAGAAGTATTTTATATTAAGGGGTGAGGCGATACGGCACATTCCGACCCGGTGGAAAGTGGAGGTGCCGAAATTTGCGAGAGCCGACCCTGTATTGTCTGAGGCCGAGGAGGAGGTGGCGAGGAAGATCATGTCCCTTCCCCTGTTGAGTTGGAGGGAGTTGACTGAGGAGGTGCTGTTCGGGTCCGGCCTTAGCCCCATCGACCCGAGTATGCTCCTGACATCTCATTTTCGTTTTTTTACAAGTCTTTAGTTCGTCTTGCTGACTCCCTTTTTTTTTGTTTTCCGATGCAGAAGCGATAAAGATTGACTTCAACGCCATGATGGCCGATAGGTCCAAGTTGGCCGGGGGTAGAAAGAGGAAGAGGGCGGCCGCGGCTGCCTCGTCAACTCCGCAGCCCACGGTCGCCTCTACCACCACTCCGCCTCCTCCGGCCACTGAGGTGCCCTCGGAGGTGGTTGTTGCCGAGGAGCCCTCGGCACCTGTGGCCCCGAGCGTGATTGAGGGGGCCTTTGATGTTAACATGGCACTGACGCTTGAGGCTCTGCCGTTGACTAAAGCGGCAGAGGAAATCTTGACCGAGCAGCACAAGCAATTGTTTGTGCCGAACTGGCGGGTGAAGAATCACGACGGATTCCTCGACAACTCGCAGATATCAGTGCAGGTCGTCAAGCACTTGGCGACCCCGAAGGACAGAGCTGCGCTGAAGGCGGGGACGGTCGGCGATGACACCTATGAAGTGGCTCGGTCGCTCGTGTCGGTAAGTGTCTTTGTGAATTTCTTCAAGTTTGCTGCTCGGCTTGCACATTGCTCTGATCGTTGTCTTTGCAGGCTACCTGCCACTTCGGCCACCTCCTCGAGACGTTCGCCGCGCAGGAGAAGGAGCTGAAGGCTGCCAGCGATAAGGACAGGCCTGAGAAGGTCAAGGCAGTTCGGCAACTCGAGGTCGAGCAGCGGTGGGTCGAGGCCTTAGAAGTCCGGGTCGCCGATCTTGAGGCAAACTTGGAGAGAGTCAAGGGGCGACTTGACGCGGAGTCCGTCAAGGCCAAGAAGGCTGCCGAGGAGCTGGTCACGTCGGCAAAGTCTCTGGCCGACCTGAAGGCGAAGGCAGAGAAGGAGGCGCTGGCCATGAAGATCAGGGCCGAGGTGGAGAAGGAGGCCGAGAGAGAGGCGAAGAAGCACATGGCCAAGAACATGGAGATGTCTTATCAAAGGGCACTCGACCATGTTCAAGAACGGGTCCCTGGCTTCGAGCGGGTTGGCTACCGACTGTGGCCAGGGTCGCCCTCAGGCGGCGAGGAGGGAGGTGAAGGCGACGAGGCCGAAGGCGATGACGAGGAGGAGGAGACCGACCCACCTGTGGCGAACGCCCAGGTCGAGGGGAGGATCGAGGGGCCATCTAACGATGCGCCCGAGGTCGACGCGGCAACGCAGCCCCTCGCAAATTCTTTGTAGTTTCTTGTTTTGTTTTTTTATCTTTCAATCAGTGTAACTCCTTTTGCGGACTGGCCACCGCTTTTGATAATGAATGAAAAGTGTTGTTTTGGTTTTGGACTTCTGTCTAAGTGTTTGGTTCGGCCATATAGTACCTCAACGTTGCCCATTTCTTATTTCAGATCGTCGAACAGACACTTATCACTCCAGCGGATCGGCGCCGAGCCGAGTTATTTCAGCGGTCCCGGGAGGATCGTCTCGAGGGGGAGGTTCATCTGACGAGGAGGATACTTCACAACTTAGATATTAGGTATAGTGAGGCGTTGGCCGAGCTGCACCATCTGCGGATAGTCGAGGCCGAACTATCTGCTAAGGAGGAAGAGTTGGTCCGGGTCTCGGCCGAATGAGATGACTTCGCAAGGATGGTGGAACAGTTGCAAAGGGTGACGATCGATAAGAGCATCGAGGTGACCCACTTGCGGCGCGTCATATCTGACAGCGCCGAGTATCCTGGTTCGGCAAAACTTCCTCGGTTCAAAGTGATAGTAAAGGATGACACGTTGAAGGATCGGATCGTCGAGCTGGAGGAAGAGGTTGCTCGGCTCAAGCCTCAGTCGGTGAGGGCTAACGTCCGGAGCACCTCGTGCACTCGCGAAGAGATTGAGCGAGGGATTATGTTCTATCAAGCCGCGAGCCGAACCCCCATCATAGGTAGGACAGCAGCTGACGCCCAAAGCGGGGTAGCGGTGTCTTCAAGTGGTGCTTCGGTTGGAGCAACTGTCAGGGCCAGCGACGAGGGTGCGTCTCGATTCGTTGGTGTAACGCCCCTGCCCCGAGCCCGGACAATTTATACAATTTATAAGACAAATTAGATACTATGTAGTACAACTGTCCACCACAGGCTGCCTCTCAAAAGGTGGTTAACCGAATTGGTGACTCTTGATCCTTGGCAATTATATTTATATAGTATTATTTTACTTGAAACTAGCGATATGGGACAAATTCCCTTCCCATACCCCGTGCACACCCAGGGAATTAATCCCGAGTGCCACGTGGCCTTTTTGAAACAAGCACACACAGCACATGCGTGCTGTGCCTCTTCAAATCGGTGGTGGGTCCCCCCACCTTTACTTCCAAACCGGATTCACAAATCCCATTTACAAACCAATTCAATAAATCCTTTATAAATCCATCCCATAGAATAATTCTATAGGACCAAGTCTCAAATTCTTTTATGATATATATTTCAAACCATATATATATTTCAGAAATACGGGGTATTACATACACCCCCCTTCAGAAATCAGCGTCCTCGCTGATGAGCACGGGGCATGCACAATCTAGTGCAGGATCTACTTTCTAGCCGATGTAGAGCATTTCTGTGAGCGTCACCCCGGGACGGTACCCTGGAGCCGTATCCACGCCTTGTCACGACGCATCGTGAAGGACCTGTGAAATACTCTCCGCCGCCGCGGAACCTGGAGCCGTATCCACGTCTTGTCACGACTCATCGTGAAGAACCTGTGAAATACTCTCCGCCGCAAATCTGGTGGTCCATAACTCACTGCTCTTACACCCTCGGTGTCGAAAGTCGGCTCTGATACCATTTGTAACGCCCCTGCCCCGAGCCCGGACAATTTATACAATTTATAAGACAAATTAGATACTATGTAGTACAACTGCCCACCACAGGCTGCCTCTCAAAAGGTGGTTAACCGAATTGGTGACTCTTGATCCTTGGCAATTATATTTATATAGTATTATTTTACTTGAAACTAGCGATATGGGACAAATTCCCTTCCCATACCCCGTGCACACCCAGGGAATTAATCCCGAGTGCCATGTGGCCTTTTTGAAACAAGCACACACAGCACATGCGTGCTGTGCCTCTTCAAATCGGTGGTGGGTCCCCCCACCTTTACTTCCAAACCGGATTCACAAATCCCATTTACAAACCAATTCAATAAATCCTTTATAAATCCATCCCATAGAATAATTCTATAGGACCAAGTCTCAAATTCTTTTATTATATATATTTCAAACCATATATATATTTCAGAAATACGGGGTATTACAGTTGGTCTAGAGTCGAGCTCGGAGGTCAAGAAGCGCCGACCCAAGGTGTCACTGAACCGGAGCGTCCCCTTCCTCGGAGGCAGTGAACGGGTCGTATCTTGTCTTCGGACTTGCAAACTTTGTTTTGTTGTAATCTTTTTGTAAATTTATCCAAGTTACATTAATAAAACTGTAGTCGATTTATCCGAACTGTTCTCTGCTGGCTTCTTATTGTGCTGCAATTGCGCTAGCTAGGGTAGGCTCGAAATGATCCGCGAAGCAAGTGTTTGCTTCGTCGAGCATCTTGGCCTCGAAGTACACACTTTTGCCGCGGGTCTGAATCTCGCTCGGCGCCTTCAGGTGCGGCTCGGTTTGGCGGCTATGGTACAGTTGTTTCGAAGCCGCTTCCACGCGGCCCGATTAGGAATGCGGGCCCTCGGGCGTCCGAGCGTGGTTCTGAAAAGATGGGGCCAGTCCCCTAACGGCATTAATGGCGCCCCGGGATCCGTGGGGGCGTTTCACCTTCCCAAGGGCGTTGAGAACGGTGCCCCTTAATTAATACGCGGCGCTCCAGCTCCCTAGGCGCGACTTTTGGACTCCCGAGGGTCATAATGACAGTCTCTTGGGGGAAGGCTATAAAACCCACACCCCCTCCCTGTGGTTTGTCATTGCAGTCTTGAACTCTGGTGGCATCGATGGCGTCTGCCCTTGGGCGGATGCCAGCTTTGTGAAAAATTTTGATCTCGAGAGGTCCGGAGGGTGGTCACTCTTCTGTCTTGTTCTTTTCCTGTTCCTGACAGTAACGATGTGGGTGTCAGGGGCGGGGGAGGACAAGGCAGAAGAGTTGGCGACCAAAGTCCGGACTCGGGGGATCGTGCGTCTCGGAAGGACGGGTGGTCGTTCTTCCACCATGATCTTCACCCAATTCTGACTGCTCCGATGTGGATGTCAGGGTCGGGGAAGATCATGGTAGAAGAGGTGATGACCCAGGTCCATAACCGGGGGGGGGGGGGGAAAGTCCCCTAAACCTTAACCCAAACTTTTCTTTCGACGCTCAGCTGGATACTTGCTCGGCACGGGTCGGCTGCGCTTTCGTAGCTTGATAACCAGAGTGACTTTTGCCGGAGGTTGGTCCTGGTTGTCTGTCGCTCGGCGTTTGGTGCCGAGCAAAGTGAAATGATCAGGACCGTTAGATGGTTGCACGAATCTTGAGGCGGGTCCAGTTCCCAAGAAAACGTTATCTTGTCATTTTGTGGACACGTGGCTGAATCAGATCCGTTCATCACTCTCTGGCACACATTTTGAGTCGATCTGATGGTGATTTCGCCTCGGAAGGTTTTTTTTCCATATACGAGGGTCTGTACCTTGTCCGCTCAGCTCGGTGGTCGTGGGGGCAATTTGGAATGGCCATCTACCTCCGGCCGGCTTGAGGACGAGCCGGTGTAGTAAAGACGAGCCATAGGACCCCGACCATCGTCAGATTAGTTCGAGGGTTGTGGGAGCAATTCCGAATGGCGAACTACTTCTAGCTTGCTTAGGAGCAAACTTGCGAAGTAGAATCGAGCCAAGTGTTGGACTCCGAACCATCGTTAGATTAGTTCAAGGGTTGTGGGAGCAATTCCGAATGGCGAACTACTTCTAGCTTGCTTAGGAGCAAACTTGCGAAGTAGAATCGAGCCAAGTGTTGGACTCCAAACCATTCAACGGCTGTGGGAGCAATTCCGAACGGCGATGTACTTCTGACTTGCCTATGGGCGAGCCGAGGAAGTAAAGTCGAGCCGAGTGTTGGACTCCGAGCCATCGTTAGATTAGTTCAAGGGTTGTGGGAGCAATTCCGAATGGCGAACTACTTCTAGCTTGCTTAGGAGCAAACTTGCGAAGTAGAATCGAGCCAAGTGTTGGACTCCGAACCATTCAACGGCTGTGGGAGCAATTCCGAACGGCGATGTACTTCTGACTTGCCTATGGGCGAGCCGAGAAAGTAAAGTCGAGCCGAGTGTTGGACTCCGAACCATCGTTAGATTAGTTCAAGGGTTGTGGGAACAATTCCGAATGGCGAACTACTTCTAGCTTGCTTAGGAGCGAACTGGCGAAGTAGAATCGAGCCAAGTGTTGGACTCCGAACCATTCAACGGCTGTGGGAGCAATTCCGAACGGCGATGTAATTCTGACTTGCCTATGGACGAGCCGAGGAAGTAAAGTCGAGCCGAGTGTTGGACTCCGAACCATCGTTAGATTAGTTCAAGGGTTGTGGGAGCAATTCCGAATGGCGAACTACTTCTAGCTTGCTTAGGAGCGAACTGGCGAAGTAGAATCGAGCCAAGTGTTGGACTCCGAACCATTCAACGGCTGTGGGAGCAATTCCGAACGGCGATGTACTTCTGACTCGCCTATGGGCGAGCCGAGGAAGTAAAGTCGAGCCGAGTGTTGGACTCCGAACCATCGTTAGATTAAAGAGTTAAAAGTAGAGAGATGTAATAGTATCAAAAATATGAAAAAACTTTATTTATTAATATCCAATGATCGGCTGTTTCTAAAGTTGCTAGCCTTTATTACAAGGAAAAATAAAAGAAAAGTACTACAAGTAACTGGAGAGGAACGGTTCGACATCTCGGATTACTTAGAGAGGCGCTGTTGCTCTCTCTTGGTATTTTAAAAGATGGTCGGCATTCCAAGTCCGGAGAATCTCCCTGCCTTCAAGATCTTCTAGTCTGTATGTGCCGGGGCGGATTTCTTTAGAAATCTTGTAAGGTCCCTCCCAGTTCGGGGCCAATTTGCTTTTCTGACTAGGGAACGAGATGGCCAACTTTCGGAGGACCAGGTCCCCTTCTTTGAGGTCCGTTGGGCGGACTCTTTTGTTGTATGCTAGCTCGATCCTTCTTCGGTAAGTTTGCTGGCGTATGGCAGCTCTCTCTCGGATTTCGTCTATCAAATCTAGACTTGCTCTGAGCTCTCTAGCGTTCTGTTCCTCTTCATAAGCAATCAGACGAGGAGAGGGTAACCTAACTTCTAGGGGGATGATGGCCTCGGACCCGTAGGTGAGATTGAATGGGCTTTCACCGATTGGGGTCCGCTTGGTGGTGCGGTAATTCCAGAGCACGTTAGGCAGCTGATCGACCCACAATCCTTTGGAGCACCTGTCTAACCTCTTCTTAATGCCTGAAAGGATTTGCCGGTTGGCATTCTCGGCCTGGCCGTTGGACTGAGGATGAGAGACGGAGGAGAATTGGTGTTGTATGGCGAGGTCTTCACATAAGGCTCGGAAGGCAGCCCCAGTGAACTGCGTCCCGTTATCAGTAATTAGGACCCTGGGGACGCCAAATCGGCAGATTACGTTCTTCCAGAAGAACTGAACAACCTTGTTTTCGGTGATCGTGGCCAGTGGTTCGGCCTCTATCCATTTCGAAAAATAGTCGACTGCCACAACTAGGAACTTGAGCTGTCCGGGGGCTGACGGGAACGGCCTTAGTAAATCCATCCCCCACATCGCGAAGGGGATCGGACTTGATAGGGAAGTGAGTGGTGCTTGCGGTAGTCGTCGGATGTCGGAGTGCTTCTGACAGGAGCTGCATTGCCGAACGTGTCGTTCGGCGTCTCGTATGAGAGTGGGCCAGAAATACCCGTAGTTCAACACTTTGCGCGCCAGGGCTCTGGAGCCAGAATGGGCCCCGCCGATGCCCTCATGAAGTTCTTGAAGGGCATAGTCAGCTTGCCCGGGGGAGAGGCACCTCAGGTAGGGGCGTCCGTCCACCTGGGTGAAGGAGCGTTTATACAGGATGCCTCCGATTAGTGTGTAACGCTCGGCTCGGGTCCTTACTCTTCGCGCTTCCTTCGGATCCTCGGGAAGGAGTCCGTCCCTTAAAAATTCGACGAGGGGTTTCATCCAATTGTCTTCGAGGAGGACAGGCAGTGTTTCAACGGAGTCAAGTGTGTCGTCCTCTATGCTCGGCTTCAGGAGGACTTCTATCAAAACAGTCTGTTTGAGGCCTTGAAGGGAAGAGGAGGCTAATTTGGATAGGGCGTCGGCCTGAGCATTTTCTTCTCTGGGGATCCTTTGGATGAGGGCCTCTTCAAACAGTGCCATGAGGCTTCTGACTTTAGCCAAGTATTTAACCATCCTATCATCGCGGGCTTCATACTCGCCGAGGACCTGATTGACGACCAACTGAGAGTCGCTGAAGATCCGCAGTCGTTGTGCCCCTGCATTTCGGGCCATTCCAAGACCGGCTATTAGCGCCTCGTATTCAGCTTCGTTGTTCGAGGCTTTGAAGTTTATATGGAGGGAGTATTGAAGGATGAAGTCATCTGAGCCTGCCAGAATGACCCCTGCCCCGCTTCCCTCATTGCACGAGGATCCGTCTACATAAACCGACCAGACGGGTGGTCCCTTCACTGTTTGGCTGGACTTGGGGATAGTAGTCTCAACTATGAATTCAGCTAGCACCTGAGCCTTGACCGCGGTCCGAGGCTGATAAGTTATATCGTGTTGGCTCAGCTCGATCGACCACTTCATAAGGCGACCCGAAGTCTCGGGCTTGTGAAGAACCTGCTTCAGCGGCTGGTCGGTGAGAACGACCACCGAATGGGATTGAAAGTACGGGCGAAGCTTTCTCGCGGCCATCACCAGGGCATAGGCCATTTTTTCTATCTTCGGGTACCGGAGCTCGGCGTCCCGAAGCACTTTGCTGACATAGTAGATGGGCTTCTGAGCCCGCTCTTCTTCCCTCACTAAGACTGCGCTGAGGGTCTGTTCGGAGGCTGCCAGGTAGAGGTAGAGGGGTTCGCCAGGGATCAGTTTGCTGAGGAGAGGGGGATTGACGAGGTAAGCCTTGAGCTGGTCGAAGAACTCCTGTTGCTGCTGCCCCCATTCGAATCCTTTAGCCCCCCTGAGGGCCTTGAAGAAGGGGAGGCATTTTTCCCCAGATTTTGAGAGAAAGCGCCCTATGGCGGCGAGGCGGCCTGTTAGTCTCTGAACTTCTTTAACATTTCTAGGAGGGGCCATGTCCAATATGGCCTTGATCTTCTCCGGATTTGCCTCAATTCCTCGTTGGCTAACCATGAAGCCGAGGAACTTCCCTGATGAGACGCCGAACGCACACTTGTTCGGGTTGAGTCTCATATTGTGCTTTCTCAAGACCTCAAACGCCTCTTGGAGGTCGGTCACATGATCAATGCCTCGGATGCTTTTCACAAGCATGTCGTCAACGTACACCTCCATGTTTCGGCCGATCTGAGCCTGGAAAACCTTGTTGACGAGGCGTTGGTATGTTGCACCTGCATTCTTTAGACCGAACGGCATGACTCTATAGTAATAGAGGCCTTGGTCGGTCACAAACGAAGTCTTCGGGATATCCAGGGGGAACATCCGGATCTGATTGTAGCCTGAAAAGGCGTCAGCTGAGGAGCTCATGTCCCGAAGTTGCATCGATTAGGGTGTCAATACTCGGAAGTGGGAATGGATCCTTGGGGCAAGCTTTGTTGAGGTCGGTAAAATCAATGCAAATTCTCCAAGTCCCATTGGACTTCTTCACCATTACTACATTCGACAACCACTCAGGATAGTTCACCTCCTGTATGAATCGGGCCTTCAAGAGCTTGTCAACCTCCTCCTTAATAGCGAGCTGACGTTCAGGGGTGAACTTGCGCCTCTTCTGCTGAACCGGTTTGGACCCCAGATCAATGCTCAGGCGGTGGACCAAGAGTTCTTCGGAGATACCGGGCATATCTGCAGCTGACCATGTGAAGAGGTCTTGATTGCTTCGGATGCATTTTACAATGTCTGAGTAAAGGGCGGACGGAAGGGTCTTGCTGACAAAGAACTTGTGGGTCGGCTCCTGCTCAGAGAAGAGCACTTCCTCTAATTCGTCCACCGGCTCGGAAGTTGGCCGAGCAACATCTTGGGGGATTTCCAGAGTTTCTAAGGAGAGGACGGGTCCGAGGGTAGAGGTCATATAACACTTGCGGGCCTGCTCCTGATTGCCCCTTACTTCTCCTACTCCAGCTCGAGTGGGGAATTTCATTTTGAGGTGGTAGGCAGAAGGGACGGCTTCAAAGGCGGCCAGGCCGGGCCGACCCAAAATAACATTGTAGGCTGCTGGGACGTCTACGACCATGAAATCCATTGACTTCGTCCGGGTAGTAGGAGTTTTGCCAGCAGTTACGTCGAGGGTAATTACCCCTTCAATAGTCACTGGCACTCCCGTGAACCCGTGGAGCGTGTAACCGGCGGGCTTGAGTCTGTCCCATGAGAGCTTTAGGCCTTTAAAAGCGGCGAGAAAGAGGATGTTGACGGAGCTGCTGTTGTCTACTAAGATCCTCTCCACTTTGAAATTCGCCATGTGGAGACTGATGACGAGCGCGTCACAATGAGGGGTGCGGACACCTTCGAGATCTTCGTCAGAGAATGTGACGGGTACGCCGAGGCCTTTGGGAGGAGGGGTGGTTCGGACCGAGTTGACTTCTCTTATAAATGCCTTCCGAGAGGAGTTCGAGGAGCCCCCCATTGGGTCCCCATGAATGAGGTGGAGGACTCGCTCTTCCTCAAAGTCTGGCGTCTCTTCTCGTTTCGGACGCTTGTTAGCTCCCCGAGGCTGGGGAGGAAGTTCGGCTCGGTCCTTTCTTACAAACTTCGTCAGCTGCCCCCTCTGGATAAGGGCTTTGATCTCGTTCTTCAGAGCACGACAATCGTTGGTGTCATGCCCATGGTCCCGGTGATAACGGCACCATTTTTCTTTATCCCTCCTCTTGGCGGGGGTGTTCATCCTCGGAGCAGGAGGCAAGATCCCCTCCTTTTCGACTTCCATCAGAATAGTTGAGACGTTAGTGGTGAGGGGAGTGAACTTCTCGAATCTGGGGGGAGGTCGGCGCTGGCCGGCATTATCCTTCTGGAGCTTCTTAGCCCCTTCCTCTTCTGTTCCTTTTCTCTTAAACCCAGAGGAAGACCCCTCCCAGTTGGGTTGGTGCTCGGCCTCTTCGGCCCGAATGTACTTTTCGCTGCGAAGGAGAAGGTCGGAAAAGTTCTGTGGAGGCTTC
The DNA here is from genome assembly GCA_017893485.1 of Hemerocallis citrina. NCBI lineage: Eukaryota > Viridiplantae > Streptophyta > Magnoliopsida > Asparagales > Asphodelaceae > Hemerocallis > Hemerocallis citrina. The sequence goes on along the minus strand of CM030359.1, from coordinate 294,816,651 downwards.
TTGGCGAGGGAGGAGCGGAGGTTGGAATTGAGGACATTAGATTGAAATGCTGCCGCAGCGATCGACTGGTCGAGGGATGCTATGGATCTGGCTTCAGCTGTGAACCTCTTCACATAGTCTCTTAATTTTTTCCCCTTCTTCTGGCGGAGGTGCAATAGGGATATGCTGGTCTTCTCAGCCCTACGGCTGCTTACGAAATGGGTGACGAAAAGGGTCTCGAACCGCTCGAAGCAGAAAATTGAGGAGGGAGCAAGGCGAGAGTACCATTCTCGAGCTGGGAAGGTCTTGCAGAGGAGGGCGTCGGAAGCTTGATGGAGGAGCATCAGGGTCTTAAAGCTTTCAACGTGATCAACGGGATCGGTCTCCCCGGTGTAAGTCTCAAATTGGGGAGGTTTGAAACCGAATGGCACAGGTGCATCCACTATGGTTCGGGAGAAAAGGGGTCGGCTAGGACGTAGGGTCCTCCCCCTAGGCTCCTCTTCTCGGTCTATCTGGCCCAGGCGCCTCTCTATTTCATGAAGACGGCGGTACATGGTGTCATCCCTCCGACGGTAATTAGCCGAGCCCCTAGATTCGTCTTCGTATGAGGGAGAGCGAGGGCTACGACGATGGTAACTTCAGGAGCGACGAGGACTTGGGGTACGCCGGGAATGGCTAGGAGCAGGACGAGGAGATGGGGACCGTCGGCGAGGGCTTCGGACCGGAGGAGGAGATGGTGATCATCGGCGAGGGCTTCAGACTGGAGGAGGAGATAGGGCCTTCGGCTCATTAGGGTTCCGACGGAGGTTGAGAGCCTGCAGGACGGTCGCTTGGAACTGCTGGAACTCGGCACGGGTGATGGATGCCTCATTGTTCCTGGGCTGTTGCCGACCCGCGGGGGAATGCCTTCTTCGGTAATGCTCAGGGGATTCTTTCCGCCCTCTTCGGACGGGGGACCTGTAGTACCGGTGGCGAGGAGACTGCTCACCCGGATGGTGTTGGCGGGAGGTTCCCTCTCGGGCCCGCTTTTCATCCAGATGGCGGTGGAGGTCATCATCTTTCTGGCGATTGAGGGCGGTATTGTGGCGACCAGAGGCTCAGGGATGATGGGAGGCCATAGAGTCCGTGGAGGCGTTGTGGATGGAGATGTGTTCTTGATGAAGAGGCTATTTCTGAGGGTTAGGACCCTTTGGAGGCGGCTGATTAGGAGGAGGAAGGTCCTGTTGGAGCGGGTCTTCCGCTGCAGGGGGGAGTTGCCCCTGTTGTTGAGCGGGATTAGGGGGGACTTCTTGCTGCTGATCAGGATTGGGTCCTCGGTTGGACCCCCTTGACCTGACTTTCCGAGGAGGCATGGCTGGAGAAGATCTGCTCACCGGGAAGAGAAGAGGTTTCTATTCGTTAGTTTCCCACAGACGGCGCCAATCTGTTGCCGCTAATTTTGGTGTGGGGACAAACAGATAGTATTTGTGGATTCTTAGGGAAACTGAATAGTAAACCTGTATACCTGTTCCGTCGGAGTACGATCGTCGCTCCCGCTGTATACCTGCAAAAAGTGCGAGACACCGGGGATGTTCCCGGCGACGCACCCTCCGACGCTCAAGTCAGTAATCTGGAAGACTATGAAAGAGCGCAAAAACTGGTGAAAGATTGATTACCTCTTATTGGAGATGGATGTGGGGTATTTATAGGCGTCTTAGGGAACAGTTTAGGCATGTAATTCCTGTGTATAGATAAGGAATGTAATCCCTAATCCCCAGTGAAAGGATAGATATGAATCAGGGCCATTGATTAATATTAATCAGAAACCCTAATTCTATCCTGCTGGACCGGGTTTGTTGCCGGTTGAAGCCCGCACCCAGTTGTGGTGGACCCGTTCGCGGGTTATTGGATCTGTGAGAAGGAGACCCAATACCCGCTTCAGACCCGTTTGTAGGTGAAATTACTATTTTGCCCCTGGGCTTCGGGATTCGTGTACAACTTGGACGGTCTCGATTAAATCCCTATTTTTAGCCACATCATAATTTAAACATGTGATGCATGTTTAATATTAAAATAGAATTAAAGTAAAAAAATCTGACATAGTGAGGACTCGAACCTGAGACTTCTTTTATATTAGTTATGCATGAGTGATGCACGTGTTGGTAGATTGACAAATGACATTGAGACCTTCTCCCATTATAATATGAGATTAGAGATGAGAAAATCACTTCATTTAAGTATAAGTTCTCTTTCCTCTTATGTTAATCATGTGGTAGAAATGATTTACCATAAAAAAGAAATAATTGACAAGAATTATAGTGGGAAAAAAATAGAAACTTTGGAAAGTTTTGAATTGTCCCCTAGTTGGGTCATGGGTGCATTGGCTAAAACCATCACATGTTTACAAAACAAATTGCGAGATTCCATCTTAAAATTCTTTTGTTTGGCAAGAGGTGCTTGGCTTGGTATAGTGGTAGTAACAATTTAAGAACAAAGACCAATGTTTTGAACGTTACAAAGGGTGATAAGGTCTCAAAACTAGAATCTTACGTTCTTTTTCATATAATTATTTTTTTCGTGAGATATATGTATACTTCTTTGAAACAGGGTGGTCGTATCCCACATTTCTCCTTTAAAAAAAAGGGACATGTGTGCTTCTTTATGTGACCGTTGTGTAAATTAAATTAAATTTTTCTTCATCCTCGTCATGGATCATTTTACATCATCGGCCATGGAGATTGTTGATAACTTGTTCTCAAGTCGGTCCTTCGGTCAAGATTTGTTGTTGCCCCGATATGAATAGCATCACTAGTTTTATTGTATCCACTTTAAGGAACATAGTCCATATGAGTGTTCTTTCTCCACCTCTTGGATATTAACAAGGTTGCCCTGATACATATAATTCGATGCTCTTTCTTATATTATCTTATCTACTCTGAAATTAGTCCAATCAATTACTTAGTCATAGCCAATAATCTTGACTTTGTCCACAAATTAATCACTGATGCTAACAGAATGACTTAAATTGGTTGAAGTCTACATGGAATAGATGGTGAGAAAATTCCAGAGTCTTCAACTCAAATATTGCTTGCCTCAATGCTTACAAAGCAACTTCAAATTTAGAACTGCCTAATATAGACAAGAGATTATTCACCCACAATTTAGACCAAAATTTCAATACGGAGTTGCGATAAAAATTGAGGGTTTAGTATTTATATTAGGGCAAAAGCCAAAATACCTCCCAACGTTTGGCCCGAGTACAAAATGTCCATACAACGTTTGAAAAAGTACAATAAACCCATTATTCCGTTAACTTAACCATTTTCGTTAAGTTATAATTATTAAATTACTTTTTTACCCTTACCCTTTCATATTTAATCTCTTTCTTCCCTTTCTTCATTCCTTTATATCTTTAACTTGTACAACTGTATGAACTAATTAATAAGAGTTATTTGGAATAGATGGTAAGTAGCTTAGGCTATAGGTGAAGAAACCGTGAAATAATTGAGCCTCTTAGATCCATAATGAATTGGCATCTGCCGGCCTTCCCATAGTCTGATTTGTTTCTGAAGCACTGGTTTGCAAATTCTTGTAAAGTGAAACCGCACCATAAAAGAACACCAGGCTCCCTATACTAGATATATAATTAATAAAGGGTTCTTTTAGATCGATGTATAATTTCGGAAATATATATAATTCTTAAAAAAAGTTACTAATTATTAACCTGGGGGAATACGACATCATCAATGGTTAATGCAGCAGCAGAAGCAATGTTGATGGCTTCTTCGCCATTGGAGGTGAGATAGAAAGAGATTCTTCCTTGACTTTGAGTTTCATATAGGATGGTGTCCATGATTTGAAGAGTAACCATGTTACTGTACATTTTTACTGCAATTTCCTTAGTGACCTGTTGAGATCGAGAGGGAAGAAAGGAATGAAGAAAGGGAATACGGGATTGTTTTGTTAACAGCTTATTAATGAAATATGGTGGTCATACTCCTTATTTTCTTAAATTAAAAAAAAACAATAATCATGTTAATTATAAACTTGATTAATCAATCGATTATCACAAGAAATGGGAATTGACTGAGACATAATCGCCCTCACTTCCATTTGACCACCATCCTTCGGTTTTCTGGTTGCATCTTGTCCATCCTCTATAGAGTACAAACTACAAGTCAATAATGATGATACTCTGCATTGGCTCCATATGGAGAAAGGCTAAATCGTCATACTAACATACACATATAATTAGTTCATATCAGGTCTGGCTTCATTCAGTTGTACAAGTTAAAGATGGTTACTAAGGAAATCAACAGTTGTACATATAATTAGTTCGTACCATATATTCCAAATAACTCTTATTAATTAGTTCATACAGTTATACAAGTTAAAGATATAAAGGAATGAAGAAAGGGAAGAAAGAGATTGAATATGAAAGGGTAAGGGTAAAAAAGTAATTTAATAATTATAACTTAACGGAAAGGGTTAAGTTAACGGAATAATGGGTTTATTGTACTTTTTAAAACGTTGTATGGGCATTTTGTACTCGGGCCAAACGTTGGGGGGGTACTTTGGCTTTTGCCCTTTATATTATTAGCATGTACTTGTAGGTTGAGGTTTGTGAGTCAAGATCTAAACTATTTACACCGGTATCTTTTTATTTATTTATTTATTTTTTATTTTTTATATTCCACGTTTATGTGTTTGGGGAGGGATTTAAATATGGATTACTCTAATACCATTTTAAAGTTAATACCATTTTAAAGACTACATCACTAGTTCAAAACTTTTTGTGGTTAAGATTGAGGTTCACATTTATATTCCAATAGATTATTTATGTTCAAATTTTTTTTGCAATTTTTTTTTTGTAATAAGAATTCGCATCTGACTCTATTTTGATATAAGCAATGATAATTGGTATAGTAATAATTAGGATGTAAAATGTTGATGAGGGCCTGAAGGGTCATTTTCAAACCTTTAGAAAACACATCAATGCTTAATTATGTGGAAGCTCCTATCTAAGCCTATCTAACGCTAGTAATTTACACGTGCAATGCACGTCTTAATAAATAAATAAATATTTTAAAGTATAAATTTTGACGTAGTCTCGTCTCGATCCTGATACCTCTTTTATGTTAGTTATACAAAGACAATGCAAGTTTTAATAATGCTATTTTTAAAAATAAAAATTATGATGTAGTGGGGACTCGAATCTGAAACCTCTTTTATATTAGTTACATACGTGCATCACAAGTGTTGGTAGATTTATAAATGACACTAAGGCCTTCTCTCATTGTAGTATTACTAGTAATTTACACGTGCGATGCACGTTTTAATAATTTCAAAAAAAAAAAAAAAAAACTCTGATGTATGGAGGATTTGAACCGGAAACCTCCTTTATATTAGTTATGTACGTGCATTATACATGTTGATAGAATGACAAAATGACAAATAACACTCAGGCTTTCTCCCTTTATAATATTAGAGATTAATTATAGTATTAGAGATAAAGAAGAAAGGATGTGACAAAGGATATGTGGAGAATAAAATATCTTATGCTTATAGAATGTTAGGAAAGTTTTTAACATATAATAATAGACAAAAAGATATTAATATTGCCAAAGTGTGGTGGAATAAGATGTGCTCTGAGTCAGCAATGTAATCAAGGAATCATTTGTTGTAGATTCTGCATTTTTTTGGTCTGAATTGAATGTGCTAAACGTGCTTTTCAAATCATATGTTGCAGGCTGAGAATGAAGCTTTTACAAATCATTTTCCATACTTTACATTGTTTTTGTGATGCTAATTTTTTTGATAAATTTTTTGTGATGCTAATTAAGAGCCGGAGTTATTTATCCCGATTTATCGAATATGGAGTTAAACTTTTAATGAAGATCAAGAGTTTTACAAATAATTATCAAGTTGACGTTGGATATGTAACAGAGATATTTGTGACCACAAAGATAATCTACACAAATTTGATGCGACAAAACAACACAATGAAAAGTATTGAACCAATAAACGATCTAACATGCACGTGGATACCAGGCCTGGAGCCTAAATTGACTAACGAAGTATATACCGACCTTTTTCTTTATAATCGAAAAACACCTACTACGTGCTATAAACTACAAGCTGAAATGGAGGACTCCGCAGGCATCCTCCTAAAGTTTGTGAGATGAGTAAAAATAGAACCAAATCGAGACTGTTCAAATGGGACACAAATGCTAAAGCTCTTAGAGATAAAATGATAAATTTCAGCAAATACAAGCTTATAAGAGGAAATTGGGCATTTTTCGCATTTTTCAGGCCCAATAACTCAAAATAGGTTTATCATACTGGGTTGCCATAGTAGCCTAACATTAAGGAGTTCAGATTTATCCAAAGTCGTCATCTTAAAAAATCTATCTCACAACGGAAAGATACCAAGCAGATCTCTCCCTAGTTCTAACCCTAGATCTCCAAATCCTGATCTGTGCTCCCGTACACTCGATCTCCAGCATCCTCTTCTTCAGATCTCCGCTACCCATGTGGGTTCGTCTCCATTTCCCTACCAGATATCTACAATCTGGCCCCCCAATCCCCCTTCCTCCTCCTCTCCCAAATCTTTCTTCTCATCTCCTTTCTTTACTCGTCTGCTTACCGGCTTCCCGTTCTCCATCCTTCCCCCTCCCTCCATTTAGCCCTTCTCTATCCATCCTCGTAGTGTAGCCACCGCCTATTTTCCCCCTTTAACTCCAGGTTCTATATCTTTCTCCCCTTGGTTTCCTCCATCCCCACTGTTAGTCCGTGGTTTTCATCGATGGTAGCATCGGATCTGAGGATTTCCGGCTCTTTTCTCTCCGGCCTTTTGGTCATACATCCGGGCAACGCTATTTCTTTCCGGATCTCGGGTGCTTTTCTCTCCATCCCTGCCGCCTTCAAGTGAAGCTGATCAGTGTTTCCTTGTTTGGGTAAGCCTGTTTTTCCATATTTATTTATTTCTTTGGCCTATTCCCTTTTGGATTTCGGTTTTGGTATATAATTTAGCATTTCCTTTTTTTTTTTCTTTCCCTGTGTTGCTCCGTTTTACCATTCCTTATTTGGTGGATTGTGTTAGTTATTCTCTTCCATTTCTCCCTCTCTAGCCTATCTCGATTTTCCTCTTTTTAGTTTTCTCTCTTTTCTATCCTTTTTGCTAGTTTTCCCTTTTTGGCGTTTTTTCTTCATCTTTCTTTTTGGTTTTCTCCTTTCTTTCGATCGCTACAGTAGCGGTTTCTACTGAGTGCTTTTTTTCTAGCTCGGCGTCTTAGCCTGCTCTATCTCTTGTGGGCCGAGGCCTTTACTTATGGCCACTTCTTGGGCAGAGGTTGTTAAAAGAAACAAAAAAAGAAGAAGATATTTGTAGGCTCTATACCTGGTCCAAGGTCGAGAATGTTCCACTGCCTCTTTCAGGCGGGAACGCTAATGCCTTCTCAGCTTCCTCCCTTATCCCTTCAAGTTCTGCTCTGATCTCTCCCTCTCTCCCTCACTGTTTTCGTTGTCTCCAACCGGGGCATCTCAAAGCCTTTTGTATAAACAAAATGAAATGCTTGTTCTGTGAGAAATTGGGACACTCGAGGAATCGATGCTACCCTCTCCAGCATCTTCTCGGCCTCCCTATGGGCGCCCCTATCTCGGACCAAGTGTTGGCCGCTCTAGATTTTGCCTCTCTAAAAGCTAAACTTTTGGAGATTCAAGCTCTAAAATCGAAGAGGGCAAAAATCACTGACTCTGTTGCTCTTCTCCCCACCCCGTCGAAGTCCCAAAAGTTTGCTACTGCCGCTGCCCCAACCTCTCATACGCCGGCTGTGCCTACTTCCAGTCCTCTCTGCGGTTACCTGGTGGATTTACTTCCTCTTGTCCTGCTGCTCACCTCACAGTCTTTTGCACTCTTTCCCCTGATCTGTTGGAAAAGAAAGCCAACTTGGAATGCTACGGCGCTGTCTCCATTGTCGGAGGATCCTTACCGAACACTACTCTTGATGGGTTCCTTTGTAACACTTGCAATTTTCCCAACTGGACTTGGTTTGTGAATGCTTGTTCGAATGGTGATGTTGTCATCAAATGCCCCTCTTCTAGCATTTTGCAGGATTTGGTTGCGAAAAAGTCTTTTACTTTAGGTTCTATCAACCTTGCCATCCGTAAGTGGCCTTGTTTTGGCTCCCCTTTACCTACTCTGCAACAAAAGCCGACTAAAGTCTCCATTATGGGACTCCCCCCTTTCTGTGATTTCCCGCGTTTGGTAGCGGATATGACTAAATGCATCGGAGATCTGACATGTACCTCTTCGACCACTTTCGTATCGTCTGGATGTCTCCAAGTTGAGGCGGAATTTCTGTGCTACCCCAGTGGCGACAGGGTTTCCTCGTACACCCTTCGTCGTGAAGATGTCTCTTTTCTGATTACTATCTCCTACCATGAGGAGATAGCTCCTGCTGTGCCTGTGCCTCTGGCTTTTACTGCTCCTACCGCTCTTGGTGTGGATTCTGCTTTTGCGTCTAGCTCTTTCAAGGAGGGGTCATCCGCCAAGCCCATCTCCAAGCACCGCTTGAATCTCAAGTCCAACACTAAAGGGAGGTTTCGTGGAGGGGGCGGGGGACCTTTGTCTACAGCTCGATCACCGCTTAAACCCCTGAATTTGGTTTGGATCAATTCCAACAGTGCTTCCCAAGGCTCTCCGTCTCAACCTCCTTTACCCTCTGTAGGATAATGGCTCGATTCTGGTATTTGGTATCTGCAGTGTTCGAAAGTTTCAGAGCTTCAGTCGACTGGGTTGGAGGATCAGTCGACTGTCCAGAGGGGAGTTTTTCGAAGACTGAGAATACAGCAGCAGCAGTCGACTGTATGTGGGAGTCAGTCGACTGTCCCGAAGGAATTATCAGTCGACTGGTATGAAGACCAGTCGACTGTCGGCGGGTTTTGGATCCAGATTCGGCCCAATTCGAAAGGCCCAATAGTTTCCCTATAAATACACCCGTTAGGATTTTGTAAATTGTAACACCTAATTCAGATTTTGCAGCCGTCATCTCTTGTAAAGGCTTTGTTTGCCCATTGGAGAACATAGTAAAGAAACCCCAACCGCCCCTTGTGGATGTAGGCATCGTTTTGCCGAACCACGTAAATCTTGTGTTCTTGTGTTGCTTGTTTTTCTGTGTTTTCTCGCTGGTTCTCTCGTTTGATTGTTGGTTTGATTTGTATTCCGCACAACAAGTGGTATCAGAGCTGTTGGTTCGACCTAGAGGGAGATGGCGGGTGATGCAGATGCAACCAAGGATGTTGTGGGATCAAGTTCGTCCAGAACAACGATTCACAACGCAAAATTTGAAGTTGAAAAATTTGATGGGACAAACAATTTCGGGATGTGGCAATGTGAGGTGTTAGATGTTCTTGTTCAACAAGAACAAGATGTTGCTTTGGAGGTAGAAAAACCTAAGGATATGTCCGAAGCAGATTGGAAGAAGTTGAATCGAGTTGCGTGTGGGACTATTCGGCTCTTTATTGCGAAGGCTCAGAAGTACGATTTGATGAGGGATACCATTGCTGCGGTGTTGTGGAAGAAGCTCGAAGACAAATACATGAGGAAAAGTTTAGAAAATCGGCTGTATTTGAAGAAGAGACTTTTTCGCTTCACCTATACGGAAGGTATGTCTATGAATGCTCATGTTGAATCATTTAATAAATTGTTGGCTGATTTGTTAAATTTGGATGAGCAAATTAAGGATGAAGATAAAGCCCTAATTCTGTTGAATTCATTACCTGAAAGTTATGATCATTTAGCAACTACTTTATTATATGAAAAAGATACTGTGAAATATGAAGATATTGCAAATGCTTTGTTGAATAATGAAACTAGGAGAAGGGATAAAATGGTTGATAGAGAAACTTCTGAAGCTTTGATTGTAAGGGGCAGGACTGAGACCAGATCTGAGTCCAAATCTGGGAAAAAGGGAAACAAATCTCGTTCCAAATCGAGAGGAGTTTCGAAGGACAGGAAAATACCGGCCAAAGATGAATGTACTTTCTGTCATGAAAGGGGGCATTGGAAAAAGGATTGTCCAAAGCTACGAAATAAGGGAAATTCGACTGCAAATGTGACTGTTGATAATTTAGAAAGTGGCGAGGATTTTTCTTTTGCACTTGCTTCTAGTCCCTCACTTTATCAAGAAGTATGGTTTCTTGATACAGCAGCCTCCTATCATATGTCTTGGAAAAAGGAGTGGTTTACTTCTTTGGAGTATATGGATGGTGGTGTAGTTTTGATGGGAAATGATGCACCTTGTAAGAAGGTAGGAATCGGGAAGATTGAATTGCTAATGCACGATGGTCTTATTAGAGAGCTTTCAGATGTATGGTATGTTCCAGATTTGAAAAAGAATTTGATTTCACTTGGTGCTTTGGAGGCCAGTGGATTGAAATTTGCTAGTGAAGGTGGCATTCTGAAGGTGACTAGTGGATCACTCGTGGTGATGAAAGGGCAAAGAAAAAGGAACTTGTTTTTCTTGCAGGGAAAAACATATTTGGGTGAGGCTGCCAGTGTAACTGAAAGGCCTAAACAGGTTGTTCCCGATTCTACTAGGTTGTGGCATATGCGACTCGGGCATGCAGGAGAAAAGGCCTTGCAGGGGCTTGTGAAGCAAGGGTTGCTTAAGGATGCTAAAGGGTGCAAGTTGAAATTTTGTGAACATTGTGTTTTGGGTAAGCAAACTAGGGTGAAATTTGGTACAGCTGTACATCAGACAAAGGGTATCCTCGATTATGTGCACACAGATGTTTGGGGCCCTACTCAGACACCTTCTATGAGTGGTAGACACTGGTTTGTTACTTTTGTTGATGATTACTCCAGACGAGTTTGGGTATATACCATGAAGCACAAAGATGAAGTTTTGACATTGTTCACAAGTTGGAAGAAGAAAGTTGAAAATCAGACTGGTAGGAAGATTAAGGTTCTGAGGTCAGATAATGGAGGGGAATATAAGAATGATCCGTTTCTGAAATTGTGTGAAGATGAAGGTATCCAGAGGCACTTCACAGTTAGGAAGACTCCACAGCAAAATGGGGTTGCAGAAAGGATGAACAGAACCTTACTTGAGAAGGTGAGATGTATGTTAGCACAGTCTGGATTGAAGAAGACATTTTGGGCAGAAGCTGTTATATATGCAAGCCACATTGTCAACCGTTTACCATCAGCAGCACTTGACGGCAAGACGCCTATTGAGGTATGGAGTGGTAAACCTGCATCTGATTATAGTTTTTTGCATATATTTGGTTGTCTTGCTTATTTTCATGTAACTAAAACTAAACTTGATGCAAGAGCCAAAAAGGCTATATTTGTTGGTTTTAGTACTGGTGTCAAAGGTTACAGGTTGTGGTGTCCAGAACAGAAGAAGTTAGTAATCAGCAGGGATGTGACTTTTGATGAGACCAGCATGATTAGCTCGGGACAGTCGACTGGTGGTATAGGACAGTCGACTGGTGAGCAGCAGAAGAGTGGGACAGTTCTCCAACAGGTAAGTAGCAGAATCTCGGGACAGTCGACTGATGTACAGGAGCAGTCGACTGGTGGTCTAGAACAGCAGAAGAGTGGGAGCTCGGGACAGTCGACTGTTGGCAATTACCAGTCGACTGGTAGGAGAGTTCTCCAACAGGTGGAGTTAGAAAAGTTGTCAGTTGAAAATCCTGTTCCTGTCCAAGATGAAGATGATGTGGTTAATATTGAGAATGATGAAGAAGCTCCTATCCAGCAGGAAGAATCAATTGCAGTAAGAAGGCAAAGAAGAGATATCAAACGACCGTCTCGTTTTACAGATACAGTTGCATTTGCTCTTCCCATTGTGGATGATGAAGTTCCCTCCAACTTCAAAGAAGCCACTAGAAGTTCAGAAAATGCAGATTGGAAAGTTGCTATGGATGAAGAGATGAACTCTCTTCATAAGAATAAGACTTGGGATCTAGTGCAACTACCAAAGGGGAAGAAAGCAATTGGTTGCAAGTGGGTGTATACGAAGAAAGAAGGTCCAAAAGGCAGTGTTCGGTTCAAGGCTAGACTAGTTGCAAAGGGGTATGCTCAACAGGAAGGTATAGACTATAATGAAGTGTTCTCTCCAGTTGTGAAGCATCCTTCTATTCGGATTTTGTTGGCATTGGTAGCACAGTTTGATCTTGAATTGACACAGATGGATGTGAAGACTGCGTTCTTACATGGGGATCTAGATGAAGAAATTTATATGTTGCAGCCAGATGGGTTTAAGACAGCTGGGAAGGAAAGTTGTGTTTGCAGGTTGAAGAAGTCTCTCTATGGGTTGAAGCAATCTCCAAGGCAGTGGTATTTGAGGTTTGACCAGTTTATGAAAGTGCAGGGATATTCCAGAAGTGAGTATGATCATTGTGTCTACTTCAGGAAGTTGCAGAATGGTTCTTTCATATACCTGTTATTATATGTGGATGACATGTTGATTGCCTCTAAAAATGCTAAGGAGATTCAAAATTTGAAGAATCAGCTGAGTTCTGAATTCGAGATGAAGGATCTTGGTGAAGCCAAGAAGATACTTGGGATGGAGATAGCTAGAGACAGGGCAAAGGGCATAGTAAGTTTGATACAGACGCAATATCTTTTGAAGGTGCTGAAACGGTTTGGTATAGATGAGAAGACTAAACCAGTCAGTACACCCTTAGCTCCTCATTTCAGAATTAGTGCTTCTCAGTCTCCAAGTTCAGATGAGGAGAGACAGTATATGGCTAATGTACCTTACACTAGTGTGGTTGGCAGTTTGATGTATGCCATGGTGTGTACTCGACCAGACATCTCTCAGGCGGTGAGTATGGTTAGTCGATATATGCATGATCCAGGCAAAGAGCATTGGCAAGCAGCTAAATGGATTTTGAGGTACATAAGTGGCACCACAGATGTGGGTTTGAAGTTTGAAAGGGATGACAATATTAGCAGGTTATTGGTGGGTTATGTTGATTCGGACTATGCAGGTGATCTAGATAAGAGGCGGTCTACTACAGGCTATTTGTTTACTATGGCTAGAGCACCTATAAGTTGGAGGTCCAATTTGCAGTCCACTGTAGCGTTGTCTACTACTGAGGCTGAATACATGGCGGTTGCTGAGGCCATGAAGGAAGCTATTTGGATTCATGGACTTTTGAAGAGCTTGGGAATTCATCGGGAGAAGGTGGAGGTACACTGTGACAGTCAGAGTGCTATTCATTTAGCGAAGAACCAAGTTCATCATTCGAGGACCAAACATATTGATGTCCGTTATCATTTTGTGCGTGATTTGATAAAGGATGGTGATATTCATTTGGTGAAGATTGGAACAGCTGATAATCCTGCTGATATGTTGACCAAAGTTGTTGGGGCAGCCAAGTTCAAGCATTGCATGAACCTGGCTAATATTTTGCATGTTTGATAATTTGGCATGGGCGATTGGGATAGTGCTTTGCTATTGGTTTGTTTAGTATGTGATATCATACTAAGGTGGAGTTTGGGTTCGTTTGTTACATTTGGTGATGAGCAGTTGTTTTGGAGTATTTGTGGAGATTGCTTGGGCTACTTGGAAGATTTCACCAAGGTGGAGATTGTTGGATACTTGGAAGATCTCGCCAAGGTGGAGATTGTAGGATAATGGCTCGATTCTGGTATTTGGTATCTGCAGTGTTCGAAAGTTTCAGAGCTTCAGTCGACTGGGTTGGAGGATCAGTCGACTGTCCAGAGGGGAGTTTTTCGAAGACTGAGAATACAGCAGCAGCAGTCGACTGTATGTGGGAGTCAGTCGACTGTCCCGAAGGAATTATCAGTCGACTGGTATGAAGACCAGTCGACTGTCGGCGGGTTTTGGATCCAGATTCGGCCCAATTCGAAAGGCCCAATAGTTTCCCTATAAATACACCCGTTAGGGTTTTGTAAATTGTAACACCTAATTCGGATTTTGCAGCCGTCATCTCTTGTAAAGGCTTTGTTTGCCCATTGGAGAACATAGTAAAGAAACCCCAACCGCCCCTTGTGGATGTAGGCATCGTTTTGCCGAACCACGTAAATCTTGTGTTCTTGTGTTGCTTGTTTTTCTGTGTTTTCTCGCTGGTTCTCTCGTTTGATTGTTGGTTTGATTTGTATTCCGCACAACACCCTCTGCTACAGTGTTACCGGTTACTACTGTTTCCTCCTCTCGTTCTCTTCTCAAAGCTCCTGTTTCTTATTTGACTACTCCTTCCAAGTTGGTGCAACACTCCTCAGCTTTGGCCACTCCTGTCAACTTTAACGCATTGGATGGTAACTCCTGACCGAAGTGGAGCATCAATCCTCATTACTCTTCTGACTGGGACAAATATGTCTCTTCTCTTCAAACTAAGTCCGTTCCGAAGTCCTCTTCTCTCATACACTTTACTTGTTCTTTTTTCACCTCTTATAAGAGAGTTTTATCTACTTTTACACTTTTTTGTCCTTACTATATAATTTCTCTCACAAGCTCCTTACTTACAAGTTATAAGAGGTAAAAAAAGAATGCTAAAAATTATAGAAAAAAAGGTGGACCATCTCTTATAAGAGGTGAATCGCTTATAAGAGGAGAAAACGAACGGTACCTAAGACCTTCTCCCGTTATAGCATTAGAGATAAAAGAAAAAGGGATGTGACTAAGGATATGTGGAGAATAAAATATCTTATGCTTGTAGAATGTTAGGAAAGTTTTTAACATATAATAATAGACAGAGATATTAAATATTGCCAAAGTGTGGTGGAATAAGATGCGCTCTGAGTCAGCAATGTTATGAAGGAATCATTTGTTGTAGATTCTACTCTTTTTTTTTTTTTTTTTTTTTTTTTGAATTGAATGTGCTAAACGTGCTTTTCAAATCATATGTTGCAGGCTGAGAATGAAGCTTTTACAAATCATTTTCCATACTTTACATTGTTTTTGTGATGCTAATTTTTTTGATAAATTTTTTGTGATGCTAATTAAGAGCCGGAGTTATTTATCCCGATTTATCGAATATGGAGTTAAACTTTTAATGAAGATCAAGAGTTTTACAAATAATTATCAAGTTGACGTTGGATATATAACAGAGATATTTGTGACGACAAAGATAATCTACACAAATTTGATGCGATACACAAATTTGATGCGACAAAACAAGTAAACAACATAATGAAAAGTATTGAACCAATAAACGATCTAACATGCACCTGGATACCAGGTCTGGAGCCCAAATTGACTAACGAAGTATATACCGACCTTTTTCTTTATAATCGAAAAACACATACTACGTGCTATAAGCTACAAGCTGAAATGGAGGACTCCGCAGGCATCCTCCTAAAGTTTGTGAGATGGGTAAAAATAGAACCAAATCGAGACTGTTCAAATTGGACACGAATGCTAAAGCTCTTAGAGATAAAATGATAAATTTCAGCGAATACAAGCCTATAAGAGGAAATTGGGCATTTTTCAGGTCCAATAACTCAAAATAGGTTTATCATACTAGGTTGCCATAGTAGTCTAACATTAAGGAGTTCAGATTTATCCAAAGTCGTCATCTTAAAAAATCTATCTCACAATGGAAAGATACCAAGCAGATCTCTCCCTAGTTCTAACCCTAGATCTCCAAATCCTGATCTGTGCTCCCGTACACTCTATTTCCAGTGTCCTCTTCTTCAGATCTCCGCTACCCATGTGGGTTCGTCTCCATTCCCCTACCAGATATCTACAATCCGCCCCTCTAATCCCCTTGCCTCCTTCTCTCCCAAATTTTTCTTCTCATCTCCTTTCTTTACTCATCTGCTTACCGGCTTCCCGTTCTCCATCCTTCCCCCTCCCTCCATTTAGCCCTTCTCTATCCATCCTCGTGGTGTAGCCACCGCCTATTTCCCCCCTTTAATTCCAGGTTCTATACCTTTCTCCCCCTGGTTTCCTCCATCCCCGTTGTTAGTTCGTGGTTTCCATCGACGGTAGCATCTGATCTGAGGGATCCGGCCCTTTTCTCTCCGGCCTTTTGGTCCTACATCCGGGCAACGCTATTTCTTTCCGGATCTGGGGTGCTTTTCTCTCCATCCCTGCCGCCTTCAAGTGAAGCTGATTAGTGTTTACTTGTTCGGGTAAGCCTGTTTTCCCCTCTTTATTTATTTCTTTGGCCTATTCCCTTTTGGATTTCGGTTTTGGTATATAATTTAGCATTTCCTTTTTTTTTCTTTCCCTGTGTTGCTCCGTTTTACCATTCCTTATTTGGTGGATTGTGTTAGTTATTCTCTTCCATTTCTCCCTCTCTAGCCTATCTCGATTTTCCTCTTTTTAGTTTTCTCTCTTTTCTATCCTTTTTGCTAGTTTTCCCTTTTTGGCGTTTTTTCTTCATCTTTTTTTTTGGTTTTTTCCTTTCTTTCGATCGCTACAGTAGCGGTTTCTACTGAGTGCTTTTTTTCTAGCTTGGCATCTTAGCCTGCTCTGTCTCTTGTGGGCCTGGGCCTTTACTTGTGGCCACTTCTTGGGTAGAGGTTGTTAAAAGAAACAAAAAAAAAAGATATTTGCAGGCTCTATACTCGGCCCAAGGTCGAGAATGTTCCGCTGCCTCTTTTAGGTGGGAACGCTTATGCCTTCTCAGCTTCCTCCCTTATCCCTTCAAATTTTGCTATGATCTCTCCCTCTCTCTCTCACTGTTTTCGTTGTCTCCAACTGTGGCATCTCAAAGCTTTTTGTATAAACAAAATGAAATGCTTGTTCTGTGAGAAATTGGGACACTCGAGGAATCGATGCTACCCTCTCCAGCATCTTCTCGGCCTCCCTATGGGCGCCCCTATCTCGGACCAAGTGTTGGCCGCTCTAGATTTTGCCTCTCTAAAAGCTAAACTTTTGGAGATTCAAGCTCTAAAATCGAAGAGGGCAAAAATCACTGACTCTGTTGCTCTTCTCCCCACCCCGTCGAAGTCCCAAAAGTTTGCTACTGCCGCTGCCCCAACCTCTCATACGCCGGCTGTGACTACTTCCAGTCCTCTCTGCGGTTACCTGGTGGATTTACTTCCTCTTGTCCTGCTTCTCACCTCACAGTCTTTTGCACTCTTTCCCCTGATCTGTTGGAAAAGAAAGCCAACTTGGAATGCTACGGCGCTGTCTCCATTGTCGGAGGATCCTTACCGAACACTACTCTTGATGGGTTCCTTTGTAAAACTTGTAATTTCCCTAACTTGACTTGGTCTGTGAATGCTTGTTCGAATGGTGATGTTGTCATCAAATGCCCCTCTTCCAGCATCTTGCAGGATTTGGTTGTGACTAAGTCTTTTACTTTAGGTTCTATCAACCTTGCCATCCGCAAGTGGCCTTGTTTTGGCTCCCCTTTACCTACTATGCAACAAAAGCCGACTAAAGTTTCCATTATGGGACTCCCCCCTTTCTGTGATTCCCCGTGTTTGGTAGTGGATATGACTAAATGCATCAGAGATCTGACATGTACCTCTTCGACCACTTTCCTAGCCTCTAGCTATCTCCAAGTTGAGGCAGAATTTCTGTGTTACCCTAGTGGTGACAGGGTTTCCTCGTACACCCTTTGTCTTGATGATGTCTCTTTTCCGATTACTATCTCATACCATGAGGAGATAGCTCCTGCTGTGCCTGTGCCTCTGGCTTTTACTGCTTCTACCGCTCTTGGTGTGGATTCTGCTTTTGCGGCTGGCTCTTTCAAGGAGGGGTCATCCGCCAAGCCCATCTCCAAGCACCGCTTGAATTTCATGTCCAACACTAAAGGGAGGTCTCGTGGAGGGGGCGGGGGACCATTGTTTACTGCTCGATCACCGCTTAAACCCCCGAATTTGGTTTGGATCAATCCCAACAGTGCTTCCCATGGCTCTCCGTCTCAACCTCCTTTACCCCCCGCTACAGTGTTACCGGTTACTACTGTTTCCTCCTCTCGTTCTCTTCTCAAAGCTCCTGTTTCTAGTTTGACTACTCCTTCCAAGTTGGTGCAACACTCCTCTGCTGTGGCCACTCCTGTCAACTCTAACGCATCGGATGGTAACTCCTGGCCGAAGTGGAGCATCAATCCTCATTACTCTTCTGACTGGGACATATATGTCTCTTCTCTTCAAACTAAGCCCGTTCCGAAGTCATCTTCTCTCATTTCCAATCTTAAGGGCAACGCAGCATCTGAGAAGAATGCGACTGCTTCCGATTATGCTATTGGCCAGAAGCTTATGATTCCATCCTCCACCTCCAAGCAGTCCACAGAAGATTGGGTTGAGGCTGACAATCTTCTTTCTGATGAAGAAAGGGAACTCTCGCTTCTCACTTCTGAGCCCAAAGTAACCTCCACTTTTTTAGATGCTCTGTGCTCCTTTAATTTCGACTTTGTTACTATTTTTAAATGGTTTGCTTCATGTTATGCTAAATTCTTTGTAGTTAGCAGCCCCTTTTCTCTTTTCTTACGTTGTTTCGAGGCTAAGGATCATGGCATTGTTACGGCTCATTGGGTCAACGACACTTGTGTTGTTATTAGCCTGTCATTGATGCCTAAGCCTAAGTTTCTCTCCATTTCCCCTTCCCCTATTCTGTCCTCTCTTTCTGTTTCTAGCATGTTGCCGGTGAGAAGGATTTTGATGGTGTCTACTGTCTTGGATGACTTCTCTCCTAAGAAGTCCACTCCTCCCTCTCGCTCGGTTAAATGAAACTCTCCGCAGGCTAGGATCATTTCCCCTGTCATTCCTTGTAGCGCTCGCTTACGAGCTAAGAACGACGCGCTTTTAACGTCTTCCTCCAAAGCTTCCCTTGCGGCCCAGGTCCGTAACTTGGAAATTCCCCTCATCCGGGTGGCCTACAAAAACAATGTCAATAGTACTGAACTTGGTTCGGTTTATCAAATCCATTTTGACTCACTTTCTAATGATGACAAGTTGGCTTTAACTTCTCATATGGGTGTCAATATTGAGCCGTCCAGATCTGAGATCTTCGAAGAGATCAGGAATTTAGAAATTGCTAGAGCTTCTGAGTTCCAATATCATTATGATTAACGTCTCTTGGAATATACGCAGGTTAGGTAGCACCTGTAAAAAAGAAGCTATCCTCCAATCTCTTATATTCAATGTGACTTAATCTCTATTCAAGAATCAAAGCTTGATTCCTTCTCTCCCGCTATCAATCGATCCTTGGGTGGTCAGATGATTACCCAGTGGATTAGCCTTGACGCTAATCACTCTTATGGGGGTATTTTACTGGGTTTCAAACCTTCTGTCTACAACCTCCTGTCGATTCGACGGCTCAAATTCTTTCTTGTTATTGCCCTGCATTGGATTGAATTTAACCGTCCAGTTACTGTCGCGTCGGTATATGGGCCTTCCACCCAGGATCTTCATCAGGAATTCTGGTCCGAATTTATGTCTTTTGTCGGTTCTATATCCGGGTTTTGGATCTTTTGTGGCGACTTCAATGTTACTCGTTTTAGTAACGAGAGATTGGGTAATGCTTCTCGCATCTGTGACTCCCACCATATTAATGATTGTATTCTCGCTCTAGAGCTTGTTGATCTCCCCATTAATGGTAGAGCGTATACCTGGTCTAACATGAGGCTCTTACCTTCTATGGCTAAATTAGACCGTTTTCTTGTTTCCCAGGATTGGATTTCTTTTTTCCATAACTCTTTTGTACAAGCCTTTCCAAATCCTTGTTCTGACCATGTCCCTATTGCACTCCACTCGAATTTCAATTTCTCCAAACCGTACAAATTTTGTTTTGAGAAATTCTGGCTGGAGGATCAGATTTTTGTCAATCAGATTCTCCACGGCCTTTCCTCTTCTGTGGGGTCTTATGGCCTGGGGCGTATTTTACTTAAACTTCATACCATCAAACAAGGTTGTAAAGTTTGGCAGAAGGAGAGGTTCTTAAATACCACGCTTGCAAAAATCTTCTTTTGTCCTCTATTCACGCTATTGACCAGCGGGAAGAGTCTGGATCGATTGGAGATCAGGATAGACTTCATAGGAGTGATTGTAAAAGAGAGTACAATTCTTTGCTTCCGCAAGAACATATCAAATGGGTTCAACAAGCGACGGGCAATTGGCTTCTTAAGGGTGATGCTAACACTTCCTTCTTCCATAACTTTGCTTCTCATCAACAACAATGTAACCGCATCTCTTCTATTGTCGACAACGATGTCCTTCTTACCACGGATTCTGAATTCCACTCCGCCTTTTTCTCCTTCTTTAAAAATCTTTTGGGCTCCCAAAGAAACCGCTCCATACAGCTTGATTGGAATCAACTATATGGAGATGAACATCACGACTTATCGTCCCTCGAATCTCCGTTCTCCATAGAGGAGTTTAAACGGGCAGTCTTCTCCTCTCGCAGTGATGCTGCGCCAGGACCGGATGGATATTCCCTGCTTTTTACTTCCAAAAATTTTGGGGCCTTTTTAAGGACGACCTCCTCGCGATGTCCGAGGCCCTTTTCAACGGTCATTTATCGTTTGAACGGATTAATTATGCTCACATTGTCCTCATTTCAGAAATGAATGGTGCTAATCGGGTTTCTGCCTTCAGACCGATTAGTCTCCTTAACTCCCTCTTTAAAATTGTTATGAAAGTGCTGTCTAACCGTCTTAAACTTGTTATTTCCCATTTAATCGATTCGGCCCAATTGGGCTTTATCCATGATAGATTCATTTTGGATAGTGTTGCCGTAGCGCAAGAGATTATTTCTGGTTGTCACCGCTCTAAGTCTGAAGGGATTCTCTTAAAATTGGACTTCGAGAAAGCTTATGACAAAGTCAACTGGGATTTCCTTTTTGATATTTTTGCTCACCGCGGTTTCGGCTCTAAATGGACCGCTTGGATCAAATCTAGCCTTCTTTTTGAAACTTCTTCTATCATTATCAATGGTTCGGAAGGGAAAGAATTCATGTGTAAAAGGGGCCTCCGTCAAGGTGACCCGATTTCTCCTCTTCTTTTCTCTCTGGTGGCTGATGGTTTTAGTAAATTACTCCTTACTGCTTGGAAAGCAAATGTCATTGAAGGTTTGGGTGGATTCCATGGTTTTCGGGGTGTGCTCAATCTGCAATACGCGGATGACACTATCATTTTTGCTAAACCAAATGGGATCACCCTTCGTAATCTCAAACTCCTGCTTTATATTTTCGAGCATGCCTCTGGTCTATCCATTAACTTTAATAAAACGTCTATCATTTGGCTTGGTGGTCCGACGAGCATCAGCTCGAGTGTAGTACCCCGTATTTTTAAATATTATTTTTAAGATTTATAAATGAATTAAAATGATTTTTGGTGATTTAATAAATATTTTTCTGAAGATTTATCTTTTTACATGTGCAAAACACGTGCAAATATTTTCTTGGGAAGTTCAAAATCCAAAATTATTTTGGGAAAACTCGTTATTTATTATTTGAGATTATTTTTTATTTTTCTAGATTTTTCTGGCAATGGTTGGACCTTATTACAAATATTTCAAAAAGAAGGACTTTTGTGCCAAATTACCAAATGGAGTGAAAACTCCAGATTTTCGAATTCTTGGGCTGGGTATAATGCCTAGTCAATTCAGGTTAAAAAAGTTTACTTTTTATTTCAATGAATTTGATTTATTTTACAAGTTTTGATGAAAGAGGACCTTTTTGCAAAATTGTCATTTGAGGGGTGAAAATGCAAAATTATTTTCTGGGTTTCTCAAACAATGCCGGATGACTTTATGAAGGTTGTTTTGATTTTAAATCTCAAATAAATTGGTTTTATCAAGTTTCCAAGTATATGGATCTATTTATGTAAAGTTATATTTAAAAGGAGTATTTTTGCAAATATGTTCAAAACCCTAATTCTTTTATTTCCGGTCTATTTAAAAGGTGCAGTGCAGCCATCTTTCGCTGCACAACACAAATGTTTTATATTATTATTTCCTTGAAGATTTACGGAGGAGATCTTGGATTTCTTGCGAAGGAGAGGCTTTTCTCATTTTCTAATTTGTCTTCGTTTGATCTCTTCAACAAGGTGAGTGACATGTCTTATTTTGTTTTGTTTTATGTATGTTGTATGTGATGATCTATCTATTAGAAATCATGCTAGGGTTTTGATATGAATACATATGGTGGATTGGATGAATTGATAAGTTGAAAATTGGATCTTTTGTGAAAACCCTTGTTATTTGTGAGTAGAATTGCATGTGGATGATTTTAGATTGTAGGAGAACCCAATATAAATTGTGAGTAGGTTATTTCTGTTGGATTATTGCTGATTTGATTGAGTATGGTGAATGTTATGCATAAATTGATTAAAGATGAGATTTTTGACTATTGGTGAGTTTGATGAATGCAACTTGGCCATGTTAATGATAAATTTGTTTTTGTTCATGAATTAACTATTGAGAATAGTTGAGATTGAGTTTGAGGAATTTTGAGAAAGAGTAATGGATTAAAAGACCATGTCTTGAGGATTTGAGTTGTGGTGACTAGATTTGGGTTTGATACATTTTGGCTAAATTGGGGGATTTTGTAATTTGTGAGAGGTTTTACTTGAATTTGGATTTCTCAAATACTAAGATTTAAATCTGAATATGTTGTTATTTCTAATCGATGGATTTGTGAAGTTTTCTTTGGTGCACAAATATGCACAATCAATTTACATGAATATCGTATTTCATTGTTTTTGAAGAAATTGAGTCTTTATGTGTTTTCGAAGGATTTGACTATATCTCAACTTATTTTGGTATTAATATGGTTTGGAACATAATACGAAGGTCTTTTGATGTATGATTGATTCTTAAAAACTCTACATTTGATGTATGCACAAATTCGTTTCTTTTTGAAGAGAATCAACAAATTTGCTATTTTGATTAATTCAAGTGGTTTTGATTGGTTTTTATGGATCTTTGTATATCCTATAAGTTGTATTTGATCATATCAGAAATATGCTTTTTACAGAATTCGTTTTTATAAAGTAAAACTCCGTATCGGTTGAAATGTGAACAACTAAAACTACAGTCTGGTGGACTGACAGTCGACCGACCAATGTCGACAGTCGACTGTCAGGGCCTTGGCTAAAGTATTTTCTTGAAGTCTCGAAATTTTCTGCGGGACAGTCGACTGACCACTTTACATAGTCGACTGGTCTACTCTGATTTATGTTTTCTTAAAGTTTTGAATTTTACGCGGAATAGTCGACTGACCCATTTTTTCCAGTCGACTGCCTCTGCACTGTTTCGATGTTTCTCGAAGTTTTGGATTTTTGCTCTGGACAGTCGACCGATGAATTTTTACAGTCGACTGCTACTACTTAGAATTATTTTCTTGAAGTTTTGGTTTTTCGCTCTGGACAGTCGATGGACTCCGGTTTACAGTCGACTATTACTGATATTTTCTTGAGTTATCCTGATATTTTTTAAACGATTGATTCTTTAAAAATTTTGGACCATAACTTACTATTCTAATTATTATCCTTTCTACAGAACATATGTTTTCAAGATGTTTTATTGTTGGGTTTGGATTCCGGAATTTTATAAAAGATTTGGGTTTTGTTGATTGGAGAAGTTTCTTCATATGATCGTTTTAACGATGGATTTGTGAGTTTTGGTCTTGATGATATCTCTAGGAGTTGAGTGGGAGTCCTGTGAACCGGTAGTTGAGATTTGTTGATTTAAACCAGTTGGGTTTTGGGGTTGTTGTTGAGTATTTAAGTCCAGCAGGATACACAAACTCTAGAGATGGGGATTTTTGTGTTTTAATAATAATCAACTTAAGGACAGGCACTAGTGGGAATGTGATGGAACTTGGGAAACGTAAGTATAGGCTCATGATTTTGTTAGTCCAACGAATGCGTTCCAGGACTGTTTATTATTCTGTCACGAGAGGACATCTGTATGTTCGCGTGTCGAGGGTCTGCAGGCCTATTCACGGAGCATGCAGGGTGCATTCGCGTGTCGAGGGTCGGCAGACCTATTCACAGAATGTACCTGGTGTTTCTACACGTCGAGGTCCTTACAATCCTATTCGTGGGGTACACGGTTGGGAGGTGATTCTCTAGTTTTTGAGCTATCTTACATGATGCTTGCATGTTGACGGCTGTGGTGCCTATTCGCGGAGTATTCTGGATCTTGTTTTCCATCACCGTAGTAGGTTTAGTTATAAAACGAGGGGTTTAACCCTATAAAGTGAAGATCGTTAAGGGCTTAAACCGGACCTATGTACTATGGAATGCATAGAATCCGACAAGTATGCATTAGAGAGTCAGCATATAGCGATTGTATTTTCTTGACTTGGTTTTATACTTGTGTTTTCCTGTTTTTCCTACACTTGACACTTAGTCTAGGTTCACTTGATGTTTTCATATATTACTATTTACTATCTTACATTCCTTGATGTCTTTCATGCTTTACTTATTGTTATTCCTTATTTCATTTATTCTTGCTGTCAATACATGTTGCTTATGACTCTATGCTTTATGTTTTATTTATGCTGTTTTCTTTATGTCACTCGCACCGTTATAGCTGATCCCTGTAGTTTTGGATGTTAGGGTTATCTCTAGCCTCATGTTTTACAGGTGATTTCTTATAGCTTGGATTTGGATGCATGAGTTTAAGTGATGTTATAGATTATGTAAATTTGTAAAAGAAAGTGTTGTAAGGAAAAGTTTGTAATTCAAGGTGTTTTGTATTCCGCTATATTTTGTAAACAATTGTTGTAATAAAAGTTGAAATAAAAAATTATCTTTTTTTTTTGGCTATATTTACTATTGCAATTGAAGTTGATGCTGGGAATTGTACCACGTATTTCTAAGATATCATATTGAAAATTCGGGACACTACATCGAGGTGTCCCAATTTTTTAATTGTGCTTCTAGGTCTTTTTCCATCTCCTACCTCGGCATCCATTTGAGATGGGGCAAACTTCATAGGAGTGATTGGTCCCCTATGATTGATAAAGTGGAAAGGAGACTTAATATTTGGTCAGGGCGGCACCTTTCGCGTGGTGGTAGATTGGTGCTTGTTAACTCGGTCCTCTCTGCCATCCCGCTGTATATGATGTCATTCTTCTACTTACCTTCCCAGGTCATCAAGCGTATTGACAAAATTCGTCGAAATTTCTTCTGGTCTGGCTCACCGAACGATCGTGTTGGCAAACACCTTTGCAAGTGGGATTTGGTTTGCAAATCGAAAGGTGAAGGCGGTCTTGGTATCCTTAATTTGAGGCACCAAAACCTAGCCCTCCTTGGGAAATGGATTTGGAAGGCCCTCAATCAACCAAACTTAGCCTGGGCAAAAATTGTTTCTCACCATTACCATAAGGCACAAAATTTGGGAACTGTCCCCCTATATCTCCCTCGCCGCTTCCCCCTTTTGGAAGGGCATTTGGAAGGTGGCGGATCTCTTTAAATGCGGAGTGCGTAAACTTTGTGGCGATGGCTCTACGGTCAATTTTGGACTGATCTATGGATTGATAACAACAAGATCGCTTTTAACTTCCCCCAATTATATTCCCTAGCCCGGAACCCCCAGGCTACTGTGGCTGATTACTATACTTATGTCGGCAGCCGTCGGGAATGGCATATCCCTTTTAAAAGAGCCCTCCCTGTTTCACTCTTTTCCTAGTTTCATAAGCTCCTTTCTTTATTGTGTTCCTTCATTTGGCCCCCCTGCAATGCCATTTTCTGGCGTTGGACCAGTTCGGGAGCCTACTCGGTTAAATCCTGCTATAACTTCCTTAATACTGGTGGAGTAGTTTCTCCCTATTACAAGCTCATTTGGAAAAGTGTAGTGCCACTTAAGGTTAAGATCCTTGCTTGGCTTGCTATCCATGATAAACTGTTGACGGTTGAAGTTCTGAACAAAAGGAACCTCGCTTGGGACCAAAAATGCTCTTTCTATCTTATTCATCACGAAGAAAGGGCGCACTTATTTATTAACTGCCCTTTTATCCTCCCCCTTTGGGCGATCTGTAAGAAAGCGTGGAATGTTCGCGGTATGCCAAGTTCCTTTCCTTCGTTGTGGAATACCTGGAGGACCAATCAGGTTAACCATCCGTTTCTTGCCTCATGGGATTTATCCATGATGGTGTTAATCTGGATTGTTTGAAAAGAGAGGAATGATAGGATTTTCACTAATACTACGCGTTCTATTAATTCACTTGTTGACGACTTCTTGTTTTACACAAAATTTTGGGCTTCTTTGCTCAAACCTGCTAAGGTTGTTAATCTTCAGCTATTCCATCTTGATAATGCTGTTGGTTTCTTCAATGCACATGGTTTTCCTTCTTCTCTGGATTAATTTCCTCTTTTCTTTTCCTTGTTACTTGTGCTTCCCCTCTGCCCTTTAAACTTTGATTTAGTTTTAACTATTTACTATATATTTTCCATTACTGCATGTCAGTCAGTTTGTGATGATTTATTGTTGTAATGTTTTTTTTCTTGCTAATGTCAATTTTTTTGTGGTATAAGAAATATTTTTCATGGAGATGTCTCATGGTTTAGCTTCTAACAAATTTTCCTATACTACTGGTGCAGAACTGAATTTTGGAGCTTCAATACTATTTTCTTTGTCTACTTTTGTTTAGCAGACTTTTTGGTGGCCTAAGGGATTCCAGGTTACCTCGGATCTTTTTGGGCCAGGTTATTGCATCTTTTTGAGCCAGGTTATCAACTCTTCTACTATCCTTCATATGGCTTCATGTAATATCCTGATTTTCATTTATGAGAATTATTATTTTGTGTTATTAATTTGTACGTTTTGTGCACGTGCAATCTTGTGATATAAAATTTTTATAATTATTTTCATTACATAAACAAATGAGTATACATATATATATATATATATATATATATATATATATATATATATATATGTCCTTTCTATTGTTTTTATTAAAGCCTATTTTAAAACAAACATAAGTACTCTTTTATTTTGAGCCCAACTTAATTTATTTTAAATATAGCTAATTTGGCCCATTAAATAAAAGCCCATAGATTTATTTTCTTTTTTTATTACAACTTGTAGTGTAGACAATTTTTATAGATTTTTTATAAAAAATAAATGTACAACTTTTTAAAATGGGAGACTATACAAACACGTGCATTGCACTAGCACGTGTTTGTGCACTTTTTCATTGTGACCGGATGGCATGGGAGGGAAAAGGAAAAGAAGTGGAGTTGTGGGAGGTGGTTTTTGTAGTCATAGTTGGTTACTATAACTTTCCCTTGAATCCTAGCCTTTATTTCTTAACTCCTAGATCAATCCTAGCCTTCCATTTGTCCCAAAATTTTGTATAAATACCCACCCCCCCCCCCCCCCCCCCCCCCCCCCCCAGCCTAGTTATCCTTACACTTTTCATTATCCAAACCTATAGTGAAAGAATACAATTGTTAGTAGTAGATTGTTAGTAGGAAGTGACAATAAAAGATTGAGAGATTGAGAGTGTGTGTGCTTGCAAGCTAGGAGGCCAGCTACATCAACTTGGAGCTCTCGGGTTGCACTAGTAGCAAGGAGGAGGCGCACTCGTTTGGGCAAGCTCAATCTAGGAGGAGAAGGGCTCTTTCGTTTAGGAGTTGTTGTGTGATTTCTCTCCAAATTAGGTGGGTAGTTTTCTATACTTCTAATTTAGATGCCATGCTAGGAGTGTTGAAATAATGATGCATGAAAGAAACTAATAAGAGTGCACTTAATTTGAAAAAGGACTTGCTAGTTGATTAAATCAATGCTTGATAGATTGTATGTTAACTTATCATGAATCTTAATATTGTGTGCAAATTGCTTGTAGTTATGGAAATATTGAATTGAGATTGTTGATAACGTCAAAATTGAGTATGAATGCTAGTAGATGAAATTATTGTTTTATGTGGTAAATGGACAATCGTGATATTGGTTCCAATGAATAAGATTGTCCTATGCATTTGGGTTTATGAAAGAGGAAAAAATAAGGAATTATATTTATAATGTGAATTTTTAATACCAAGTTGTATTGAGAAATGTCAAATTGAATTATGGAAAGAGTAGTATGGAATTTAAATTATTGTATGAGAAATGTGTATTAAATTACTGAAAAATTATTTTAAAAATACTGGGGTGTTAATTTAAGTTAGAATATACATTCTGAAGTTTTACATGGCTTTTGGTGCAAGCAGAATAAAGATAAGGATTTTTTGAACATCGAAATGTTTTAATAAAACAGAGAACCGAGTTAAATAGAATTCGAGTTGTGTATGTGACAACCTGAGCTCATAGCTCAAGTGCTCGGTGAGCCTTCTGGCGCTACTGTAGCGCGGCGTTTGGCTCTGTGGTCGCTGGTTCGATACCTGTGTCCACCTTTCTTTTTGTGTGCGGTTTTTAAAAAAAAAGTACCAATCACCGAACAGAGAGTATATAACTCTCTGTCTCCTCTTCATATCGCTGAGCGCCTTCGGCCAGTCGGCTAGCGCGTGCGGCTATCTCCTTAAAGGTTGCGGGTTCGATTCTGGGTGACGCCAGAATATAATTTTTTTTGGCAAATTGATTTTTGGGGTTTTCTTGATGTATAAAAATTCTAAAAAAAATACCGTTATTACTCAAAAATCATATACAACCTATGAAAATTAATTGGGAGTTATTGGACTAAAATAAAGTGTATTTTTGATGTAAAATCATATTCGAAACTATGGTTTCTTACTCGTATAATTTCATAAAAATGTGTGATTTCACGAGGTGATTAAGATGAGTATTATAAAGGAAAATTGATGGAAAGAAAATATAAATGTAAATTTTTGTATAGGTTATTATGTTAAAAGAATTGCATGACAATGGTGATTTGTGTGAATATTTCACTTTGACTAGATGTTTTCGTAGTATGATTTTAATGTGGAAATAAATATTGGTTATGGAATGCATGATTTATAATTGAACTCTATGTATGATAATTGACTCATGAAAAGATTGGAAATCATGTAATTAGAAAAGAGAAATTTCTTGAGTATGAATAATAAAATACCGTTATTATTCAAAAATCATATACAACCTATGAAAATTAATTAGGAGTTATTGGACTAAAATAAAGTGTATTTTTGATGTAAAATCGTATTCGAAACTATGGTTTCTTACTCGTATAATTTCATAAAAATGTGCGATTTCACGAGGTGATTAAGATGAGTATTATAAAGGAAAATTGATGGAAAGAAAATATAAATGTGAATTTTTGTATGGGTTATTATGTTAAAAGAATTGCATGACAATGGTGATTTGTGTGAATATTTCACTTTGACTAGATGTTTTCGTAGTATGATTTTAATGTGGAAATAAATATTGGTTATGGAATGCATGATTTGTAATTGAACTCTATGTATGATAATTGACTCATGAAAAGATTGGAAATCATGTAATTAGAAAAGAGAAATTTCTTGAGTATGACAACTCAAATATGTGAATTGTGAATTGAAATTAAAAATTAGTGTGTAGCCAAGACTCACACCGACAATTGAAAGTAATGAGATATGATAAATAAAATTGAAAAGAGCAAGTTTGGGTCATTGAGAAATGAAAGAAATAAGACCGGTATTAGTGAGAGTGCTGACTCTAACAAATTGATTTTGTTCCTGATTTCATTAAATTAAAAATTAGTACATAGTGAAAAGGTGATTGAAATCAGAGAAAAACACAAGTATGAGGGCCTCGAGTCTACGATGTGGGTGTGATTCACAGTTTGTCTTCACGATGCGTTGTGACATGACGTGGGCACTACTCTGGAATTATCGGGATCTTGGCGACGCTTGTGGGGTGTTTGGTGACTACGAGAGGATCGTGTGCCATGAAGGAGGTTGAATTGTCCATAGGTTGTCTTCACGATGCGTCGTGACATAACGTGGGATTCCCCTCCAGTTTTTCTGTACATGAGCCCGTTACTCATAGAACATCCAAGATACTTACCATCGTTACAGTAGTAGAGTCAGTCATGACGAGGGATTGAACCTTACAAGATGATGAACGATTAAGAGGCTTGCCCTCAGATCTATGCAGTATGGGATGCATAGAATCCGAACAAGTGCGTATTAGTGTCATGTAATATATAATTAACTGCATTAAGGACTAAGTGCACAATCACAACACGACATCAATAGGATATTCCCCTTAGTTTGATTTGTGAACAAGTTTGTGTTTGTTAAGTATGGAAAATCATTATACTGTTTCCGGCATAGAGAGGATGGCCGTGTATAATATTCGTTGGTTGAATAAACTGACGTACCCACAGTTTTGTATGCAGGATAAATGACATGACAAAGATTAAAGAAGAACTGATGCTTAGAGATTATTCAAATGTTGTTGTACTTTCATTCATGTAAATGTTGTAATTTTTTGCTTCCGCTGTAAAGTGTAAAGATTTTATTGTAACTCTGATGTAAAGTGAAAAGTTTCAAATTCCATGTAAAATTGTACAAAAGAAGTGTAAGATCCTGTGAAATCTTGAATTCAGTTGTTTTTGGAATTCGGGGTGTTACAGAGTGGTATCAGAGCCACGCTTCACAAATAGTACAAGTTTATGAGGAACGACACCCTAGATGTGGACATTAGAGTGTGTGTTGAGTCTAGAGATTTAAATGTAAGTCCCTTACATTTGTCTTGCTCTAAGATTTATGCTTCTTCCCCTTTTTCTAAGATGGCTGATCACTTCGACCCTGCTGGAGATGACAATTGGTATATTATTGTGGAAGAATACTATCTTGGACAAGCAGATTCTGAGGAAGAGTACTACCTAGGGCAAGCGGACTCTGACAGAGAGGAATGGCCTGTGTCCCGAGAGATCACTCTACCTCCAGATTAATCTGATGATTCTTTTGACGAAGAAGAACCATTTCCGAGTAGTCTTGTGATGTCTCTTCAGAGGTAGGTAGAGACTCTACGGGAAAGAGTCGGACTATTGGAGGCTCAGTTGGCGAAGCGCAAGGATGATTTTGCAGTTCTCAGTCATCATGTATGGGAACTCGAGAAGAAAAAAAAACTTGACCGATGTACTGAAGGAAGAAGTGGAAGAACTACGGGGAGAGCTTCGTGAAGCCAAGAGGAACCGTAGGAGTTAGACCGTTGTATCTTCTACTGCTTTCATTTTGATGTCAGAAATGTTTTAAATTCGAATGTATAAAGTTTGAAAGTTAATGAAATGGAAATGTTGACTTAAAAGTTCATTTTTATACTTTGAATTTAATGGATCTTTTGCATCAGAATATGACTGGAAGACGAGTTCGAAATGGTGAAGGTCTAGACTTGGAAACGGAGCTAACGAGGGTCTATCAGACACTCAATACTGTTGCCATGAATCAGAATCAGGAAAGGGTGCCTGCGAATCCAGTACCCGAAGCAATCAAACTCGTGGAATTATTTAAACGGATAAAACCACAGGTGTTTGAAGGGAAGTCAGACCTTGACACGGCTGACAATTGGATCCGACAGGTAGATACTATCTTCGAAGTTTTGGAAACTCTGGAGGGCAGTAAAGTGAAATTGGCGACTCTGTAATTTGAGAAGGATGCGGCTGTGTGGTGGCAGTTGATGAAGCGGACGATGGGAGGTTTGGTTCTTGGCTGGGAGGAATTTTTGGAAGAATTTCGCAGTCATTATTTTCCTTCAGACGTCCAGGAGAAGAAGGCCATGGAGTTTCTGTCGCTGCAATAAGGTGGCATGTCAGTTAGAGAGTATGAGACCAAATTAACTCGGCTCTCAAGGTATGCTCCCGAATTGGTGATGGATGATGCGAAGAAGGCTCGTAAGTTCGAGCATGGGTTGAGGCCAAGCCTGAAATCCAGGATGATACCCATCGGTATCAGGAGGTTTGACAAGATGGTCAAGCGCGGGGTAGCCACGGAAGCAGACATGGAGCAGTTTTATGTTGTTCAGAATCGGAAGAACAACTGGCAGTCTGGGAAGTGGCCCGCAAATTTCGAAAATTTCAAGGGACAACCATCGGCACAAAGGTTCAAACTGACAGAGGTGAACGCTATCAGTGTGGTTGGAAAACCCAGAAATAATTTTGTGAGACCTCCTGCGGTAAATTGCTACAATTGTGGTGAGACGGGACATTACCAATCTCAATGCTCCAAACCGCAGAATGTTAATCGCAATGTACCAATGCAGCAGACTGGGAAGAAGCCGTACTAGCAAGGGCGAGTATTTGCCTTGACGGAAGCTGATGCTGATGAGGTGGATCATGTCATCATTGGTACGAGGGCAGATGTTTAGAGGTTTTTGTTGTTTCTTTTTCCCCTTATTTAGTGAACTGTTACGTAATGAGTGTGTATTATGTAACAGGAGAACTTTATTTGAATGAAATGAAAGCTGTTATTTTGTTCGATACTGGATCCTCTCATACTTTTGTATCTCCTAAGTTTGCTAAAGTGTTGGGAGTTGAACCGAAGATTTTTTCAGGAAAGATCTTAGCAGTAGCTACTCCATCAGGGAAGACTTTAACCACTGATCGGTACTATGCAGATTGCGAGATTGTAATTGGGGACAGAATCTTCAGGATTGATCTAATCGAGCTGACTATCTTGGCGGTCGATGTTATCATTGGCATTGATTGGATGTCGGTGTACAGTGCAAGCTTCGAGTGCAAGACCAAGACAATAACAGTGAAGGCTCCAGGTGGACCTGAAGTCACTTTCCAAGGGAAGAAGAAGTGTTCCAGGCTGGTGGCAGCTATCCACAAGGAAGAGATTCCTGTGGAAGTGCAGAGGATTCCTATGGTTCGGGACTATCCGACTGTGTTCTTGGATGATTTGCCCGGGTTACCCCCGCAACGTGATGTAGAGTTCAGCATCACTATTCAACCGAGAAGTGCACCAATTTCTAAGGCACCGTATAGGATGGCTCATGTGGAATAGGATGAGGTGAAACGGCAGATTGAGGAACTGTTGGAGAAAGGCTTTATTCAACCTAGTGCGTCGCCTTGGGGAGCACCAGTGCTTTTGGTAAAGAAAAAGGATGGATCGATGAGGATGTGTATCGATTACCGAGAGTTGAATAAGGTCACTGTTTAGAATAAGTATCCTATTCCCCGAATTGATGACTTGTTCGATCGTCTATAATGAGCTGCTATTTTCTCCAAAATAGATATTCGATCAGGATATCATCAGGATCGAGTGAAAGCTGAAGATGTTCACGAAACTGCATTTAGAACTCGACATGGGCATTATGAATTCTTCGTTATGCCATTTGGAGTGACGAATGCACCCACAATTTTCATGGATATGATGAACAGAGTTCTGAGGCCGTTCATTGATTCTTTTATCGTGGTGTTTATCGACGATATTCTTGTGTACTCCAAATCAGAGAAGGAGCACAGCGAGCATCTGGCAGTAGTTTTGAGGAAGCTGGAAGAGCAGGAGTTGTATGCCAAGTTGTCCAAGTGTAATTTCTAGAAATCTGAATTGGCATTCCTAGGTCACATCCTTTCTAAAAAGGGAGTGGCAACTGATCCTCAGAAGATAGAGGCAGTGAGAGATTGGGCAAAGCCTACTATAGTGAAGGAAGTCAGGAGTTTTCTTGGATTGACTGGATACTACAGGGGATTCATTCAAGGTTATGCTCAGTTAGCCGTGCCGCTCACTGGTTTGACCAAGAAGAATGTGGACTTCAAGTGGACTGAGCAATGTGAGGCAAGCTTTCAGGAGTTGAAAGAGAAGCTGACTACTGCACCTATTTTGGCTTTGCCTAGAGCAGGTGTTGAGTATGATGTTTACAGCGATGCTTCACATCGTGGGCTTGGTTGTGTCTTAATACAAGAAGGAAAAGTGATCGCTTATGGGTCTAGGCAACTACGATCGCATGAGAAGAATTATCCAACTCATGATCTGGAGTTGGCTGTGATTATCTTCACTTTGAAGCAATGGAGACACTACGTATATGGTGAGAAATTGAACATGTACACGGACCACAAGAGTTTGAAGTACATATACTAGCAGAAGGATCTGAATCTGAGACAGCGGAGATGGTTGGAAGTGCTTGAGGACATGCGACCTGAGATCAAGTATCATCCTGGGAAGGCTAATGTTGTTGCTGATGCACTTAGTCGCAAGAGCAGTCTGGCGAGTTTGATTATAACTCAGAGGCAGCTGGCAGAGGAATTGGATCGAGCCGGTATTGAAGTTGTCTTGCAAGGATTGGGAGCATCCTTAGCTCAGTTAAGGCTTTAACCTACACTGAATGGAAGGATTATTGCAAGTCAGGAGGTTGATGCTGATATCTTGGAGATGAAGGAGCAGGTTGGTGCAGGCAGGTTGCCCAGATTTTAAATCAGGGATGGAGTGCTGTGGTTCAGAGATAGACTGTGTGTTCCGGATCAGGCGGGCCTGAAAGAGAGTATTCTTCAGGAGGCGCATACTACTCTTTTGTCGGTACATCCTGGGAGTACTAAGATGTACAGAGACATCAAACAATATTTCTGGTGGTCAGGTTTGAAGCGGGATGTGGCTGAATTTGTGGCGAAGTGTGAGGTTTTTCAGCAAGTCAAAGCTGAGAATCAGAGACCCGGAGGTGTATTATAGCCGTTACCTATTCCGGAATGGAAGTGGGATAACAACAGTATGGATTTCATTACGAGATTGCCCAAGAGTCCTAAAGAAAATGATGCGATTTGGGTTATAGTCGATCGACTAACCAAGTCCGCTCACTTCTTGGCGATGAAACTCACTGCTTCGATGGACAAGTTAGCTGAATTGTATATTGGCGAGATCGTCAGGCTCCATGGTGTTCTGTCAACTATTGTGTCTGATCGAGATGCACGGTTTACTTCGCATTTCTGGAGGAGTCTTGAGACAGCTGTGGGCACTAAGACGGATTTCAGCACTGCTTTTCATCCGCGAACTGATGGGCAGACCGAGAGAGTCAACCGTATTCTTGAGGATATGCTTCGGGGTTGTATACTTGACATTGGAGGCAGTTGGGAAAGGCATCTAGCTTTGGTAGAGTTTGCCTACAACAACAGTTTTCAGGCCAGAATTAAGATGGCGCCGTACGAAGCTTTGTATGGCAGGAAGTGCAGAAAACCTATTTGTTGGTTTGAAGTTGGGGAGCGTCAGTTATTTGGGCTTGAGCTTGTGCAGCAAACCTCTGAGAAGATTGAACTGATCGGAATGAAGTTGGTAGAGGCTCAGAGCAGGCAGAAGAGCTATGCAGAGAACCGGAGAAGGGACCTTGAGTTTGAGGAAGGTGACTTCGTCTTTCTGAAAGTATCGCCCAGCAAAGGTGTGATTTAATTTGGCAAAGGCGAGAAGTTAGCCTCGAGGTTTATAGGCCCGTATAAGATATTGAAAAGGACCAGAAAAACTGCTTACTGACTTGAGTTACCGGATGAGTTATCTCAGGTGCACAATATTTTTCATGTGTCTATGCTAAGAGGTTATATTCCAGATCCGAGTCGTCATTTGCCTGAAGTGCCAGAAGGTTTGCGATTGGATCTCAGTTACATCGAGTCTCCTGTTGAGATTGTTGATCGTCGAGAGAAAGTCTTGAGAAATAAGACGATACCGATGGCCAAGGTAGTCTGGAGAAACAATTTGGTTGAAGAGGCTACTTGGGAGTCTGAGGAGAGGATGTTGAGGGACTATCTTGAGCTTTTTGCTTGATTTGTATTTTGTTTCTTTATTTTGCTTGTTGTGTGTGTTTTGTTTCTCGCTCTTGACTGTAGTTCCGGGGATGGAACTATTCTAAGGAGGTAGTGTTGTAATACCCTGATTTTCATTTATGAGAATTATTATTTTGTGTTATTAATTTGTACGTTTTGTGCACGTGCAATCTTGTGATATAAAATTTTTGTAATTATTTTCATTACATACACAAATGAGTATACATATATATATATATATATGTCCTTTCTATTGTTTTTATTAAAGCCTATTTTTAAACAAACATAAGTACTCTTTTATTTTGAGCCCAACTTAATTTATTTTAAATATAGCTAATTTGGCCCATTAAATAAAGGCCCATAAATTTATTTTCTCTTTTTATTACAACTAGTAGTGTAGACAATTTTTATAGATTTTTTATAAAAAATAAATGTACAACTTTTTAAAATGGGAGACTATACAAACACGTGCATTGCACCAGCACGTGTTTGTGCACTTTTTCATTGTGGTCGGATGGCATTGGAGGGAAAAAGAAAAGAAGTGGAGTTGTGGGAGGTAGTTTTTGTAGTCATGGTTGGTTACTACAACTTCCCCTTGAATCCTAGCCTTTATTTCTTAACTCCTAGATCAATCCTAGCCTTCTATTTGTCCCAAAATTTTGTATAAATACCCCCCTAGCCTAGTTATCCTTACACTTTTTATTATCCAAACCTATAGTGAAAGAATACAATTGTTAGTAGTAGATTGTTAGTAGGAAGTGAGAATAAAAGATTGAGAGATTGAGAGTGTGTGTGCTTGCAAGCTAGGAGGCCGGCTACATCAACTTGGAGCTCTCGGGTTGCACTAGGAGCAAGGAGGAGGAGCACTCGTTTGGGCAAGCTCAATCTAGGAGGAGAAGGGCTCTTTCGTTTAGCAGTTATTGTGTGATTTCTCTCCAAATTAGGTGGGTGGTTTTCTATACTTCTAATTTAGATGCCATGCTAGGAGTGTTGCAATAATGATGCATGAAAGAAACTAATAAGAGTACAGTTAATTTGAAAAAGGACTTGCTAGTTGATTAAATTAATGCTTGATAGATTGTATGTTAACTTATCATGAATCTTAATATTGTGTGCAAATTGCTTGTAGTTATGAAAATATTGAATTTGGATTGTTGATAACGTCAAAATTGAGTACGAATGCTAGTAGATGAAATTATTGTTTTATGTGCTAAATGGACTATGGTGATATTGGTTCAAATGAACAAGATTGTCCTATGCATTTGGGATTATGAAAGAGGAAAAAACAGGGAATTATATTTATAATGTGAATTTTTAATACCAAGGTGTGTTGAGAAATGTCAAATTGAATTATGAAAAGAGTAGTATGGAATTTAAATTATTGTATGAGAAATGTGTATTAAATTACTGAAAAATTATTTTAAAAATACTGGGGTGTTAATTTAAGTTAGAATATACATTCTGGTGTTTTGCATGGCTTTTGGTGCAAGCAAAATAAAGATAAGGATTTTTTGAACATCGAAATATTTTAATAAAACAGAGAACCGAGTTAAATAGAATTCGAGTTGTGTATGTGACAACTTGAGCTCATAGCTCAAGTGGCCGGTGAGCCTTCTAGCGCTACTGTAGCGCGGCGTGTGGCTCTGTGGTCGCTGGTACGATACCTGTGTCCACCTTTCTTTTTTTGTGCGGTTAAAAAAAAAACAATCACCGAACAGAGAGTATATAACTTTCTGTCTCCTCTTCATATCGTTGAGCCCCTTCGGCCAGTCGGCTAGCGCGTGCGGCTGTCTTTTTAAAGGTTGCGGGTTCGATTCTGGGTGTAGCCAGAATATAAATTTTTTTTGACAAATTGATTTTTGGGGTTTTCTTGATGTATAAAAATTCTGAAAAAAATACCGTTATTATTCAAAAATCATATACAACCTATGAAAATTAATTGGCAGTTATTGGAATAAAATAAAGTGTATTTTTTAGGTAAAATCGTATTCGAAACTATGGTTTCTTACTCGTATAATTTTATAAAAATGTGTGATTTCACGAGGTGATTAAGATGAGTATTTAAAAAGGAAAATTAATGGAAAGAAAATTTAAATGTGAATTTTTGTATGGGTTATTATGGTAAAAGAATTGCATGACAATGGTGATTTGTGTGAATATTTCACTTTGACTAGATGTTTTCGTAGTATGATTTTAATGTGGAAATAACTATTGGTTATGGAATATATGATTTATAATTGAACTCCATGTATGATAATTGACTCATGAAAAGAATGGAAATCATGTAATTGGAAAAGAGAAATTTCTTGAGTATGACAACTCAAATATGTGAATTGTGAATTGAAATTGAAAATTAGGGTGTAGCCAAGACTCACACCGGCAATTGAAAGTAATGAGATATGATAAATGAAATTGAAATGACCAAGTTTAGGTCATTGAGAAATGAAAGAAATAAGACCGGTATTAGTGAGAGTGCTGACTCTAAGAGATTGATTTTATTCATGATTTCATTAAATTAAGAATTAGTACATAGTGAAGAGGTGATGAAAGTGAGAGAAAAACACAAGTATAAGGGCCTTGAGTCTACGATGTGGGTGTGATTCACAGTTTGTCTTCACGATGTGTCGTGACATGACGTGGGCAGTACTCCGGAATTATCGGGATCTTGGCGACGCTTATGGGGTGTTTGGTGACTGCGAGAGGATCGTGTTCCATAAAGGAGGCTGAATTGTCTATAGGTTTTCTTCACGATGCGTCGTGACATGACATGAGATTCCCCTCCAGTTTTTCTGTACATGAGCTCGTTACTCATAGAACATCTAGGAGACTTACCATAGTTACAGTAGTAGAGTAAGTCATGACGAGGGATTGAACCCTACAAGATGAAGAACGATTAAGAGGCTTGCCCTCGGACCTATATAGTATGGGATGCATAGAATCCGAACAAGTGCGCATTAATGTCATGTAATATAAATAACTCCATTAAGGACTAAGTGCACAATCACAACACGACATCAATAGGATATTCCCCTTAGTTTGATTTGTGAACAAGTTTGTGTTTGTTAAGTATGGAAAATCATTATACTGTTTCCGACATAGAGAGGATGGTCGTGTATAATATTCATCGGTTGAATAAACTGACGTACCCACAGTTTTGTATGCAGGATAAATGGCATGACAAAGATTAAAGAAGAACTGATGCTTAGAGATTATTCAAATGTTGTTGTACTTTCATTCATGTAAATGTTGTAATTTTTGCTTCTGCTGTAAAGTGTAAAGATATCATTTCATCACTGGTACGAGGGCAGATGTTTAGAGGTTTTTGTAGTTTCTTTTTCCCCTTATTTAGAGAACTGTTACGTAATGAGTGTGTATTAAGTAACAGGAGAACTTTATTTGAATGGAATGAAAGCTGTTATTTTGTTCGATACTGGATCTTCTCATACTTTTATATCTCCTAAATTTGCTAAAGTGTTGGGAGTTGAACCGAAGATTTTTCCAGGCAAGATCTTAGCAGTAGCTACTCCATCAGGGGAGACTTTAACCACTGATCGGTACTATATGGATTGCAAGATTGTAATTGGGGACAGAGTCTTCGGGATTGATCTAATCGAGCTGACTATCTTGACGGTCGATGTTATCATTGGCATTAATTGGATGTCGGTGTACAGTGCAAGCATCGAGTGCAAGACCAAGACAATAACAGTAAAGGCTCTAGGTGGACCTGAAGTCATTTTCCAAGGGAAGAAGAAGTGTTCCAGGCTGGTGGCAACTATCCACAAAGAAGAGATTCCTGTGGAAGTGCAGAGGATTCCTGTGGTTCGGGACAATCAGACTGTGTTCTTGGATTATTTGCCCGGGTTACCCCCGCAACGTGATGTAGAGTTCAGCATCACTATTCAACCGAGAAGTGCACCCAATTACCCATTTCTAAGGCACCATATAGGATGGCTCCTGTGGAGCAGGATGAGGTGAAACGGCAGATTGAGGAACTGTTGGAGAAAGACTTTATTCAACCTAGTGCGTCGCCTTAGGGAGCACCAGTGCTTTTGGTAAAGAAGAAGAATGGATCGATGAGGATGTGTATCGATTACCGAGAGTTGAATAAGGTCACTGTTTAGAATAAGTATCCTATTCCCCGAATTGATGACTTGTTCGATCGTCTATAATGAGCTGCTGTTTTCTCCAAAATAGATCTTCGATCAGGATATCATCAAGATTGAGTGAAAGCTGAAGATGTTCACAAAACTGCATTTAGAACTCGACATGGGCATTATGAATTCGTAGTTATGCCATTTGGAGTGACGAATGCACCCGCAATCTTCATGGACATGATGAACAGAGTTCTGAGGCCGTTCATTGATTCTTTTGTCGTGGTGTTTATTGACGATATTCTCGTGTACTCCAAATCAGAGAAGGAGCACACCGAGCATCTGGCAGTAGTTTTGAGGAAGCTGGAAGAGCAGGAGTTGTATGCCAAGCTGTCCAAGTGCAATTTCTGGAAATTTAAAGTGGCATTCCTAGGTCACATTCTTTCTAAGGAGGGAGTGGCAACTGATCCTCAGAAGATAGAGGCAGTGAGAGATTGGGCAAAGCCTACTACAGTGAAGGAAGTCAGGAGTTTTCTTGGATTGACTGGATACTACAGGGGATTCATTCAAGGTTATGCTCAGTTAGCCGTGCCGCTCACTGGTTTGACCAAGAAGAATGTGGACTTCAAGTGGACTGAGCAATGTGAGGCAAGCTTTTAGGAGTTGAAAGAGAAGCTGACTACTGCACCTATTTTGGCTTTGCCTAGAGCAGGTGTTGAGTATGATGTTTACAGCGATGCTTCACATCGTGGGCTTGGTTGTGTCTTAATGCAAGAAGCAAAAGTGATCGCTTATGGGTCTAGGCAACTACGACCGCATGAGAAGAATTATCCAACTCATGATCTGGAGTTGGCTGCGATTATTTTCGCTTTGAAGCAATGGAGACACTACGTATATGGTGAGAAATTGAACTTGTACACGGACCACAAGAGTTTGAAGTACATATACCTGCAGAAGGATCTGAATCTGAGGCAGTGGAGATGGTTGGAAGTGCTTGAGGACATGCGACCTGAGATCAAGTATCATCCTGGAAAGGCTAATGTTGTTGCTGATGCACTTAGTCGCAAGAGCAGTCTGGCGAGTTTGATTATAACTCAGAGGCAGCTGGCAGAGGAATTGGATCGAGCCGGTATTGAAGTTGTCTTGCAAGGATTGGGAGCATCCTTAGCTCAGTTGAGGCTTCAACCTACACTGAATAGAAGGACTATTGCAAGTCAGGAGGTTGATGCTGATATTTTGGAGATGAAGGAGCAGGTTGGTGCTGGCAGGTTGCCCGGATTTCAAATCAGGGATGGAGTGCTGTGGTTCAGAGATAGACTGTGTGTTCCGGATCAGGTGGGCCTGAAAGAGAGTATTCTTCAGGAGGCGCATACTACTCTTTTGTCGGTACATGCTGGCAGTACTAAGATGTACAGAGACATCAAACAGCATTTATGGTGGTCAGGTTTGAAGCGGGATGTGGCTGAATTTGTGGAGAAGTGTGAGGTTTTTCAGCAAGTCAAAGCTGAGAACACAGACCCGGAGATCTATTACAGCCGTTACCTATTCCGGAATGGAAGTGGGATAACAACAGTATGGATTTCATTACGAGATTGCCCAAGAGTCCTAAGGAAAATGATGCGATTTGGGTTATAGTCGATCGACTAACCAAGTCCGCTCACTTCTTGGCAATGAAACTCACTGCTTCGATGGACAAGTTAGCTGAATTGTATATTGGCGAGATCGTCAGGCTCCATGGTGTTCTGTAAACTATTGTGTCTGATCGAGATGCACGGTTTACTTCGCATTTCTGGAGGAGTCTTCAGACATCTTTGGGCACTAAGACGGATTTCAGCACTGCTTTTCATCCGCAAACTAATGGGCAAACTGAGAGAGTCAACCGTATTCTTGAGGATATGCTTCGGAGTTGTATACTTGACTTTGGAAGCAGTTGGGAAAGGCATCTAGCTTTGGTAGAGTTTGCCTACAACAACAGTTTTCAGGCCAGAATTAAGATGGCACCGTACGAAGCTTTGTATGGCAGGAAGTGCAGAAAACCTATTTGTTGGTTTGAAGTTGGGGAGCGTCAGTTATTTGGGCTTGAGCTTGTGCAGCAAACCTTTGAGAAGATTGATCTGATCAGAAAGAGGTTGGTAGAGGCTCAGAGCAGGCAGAAGAGCTATGCAGAGAACCGGAGAAGGGACCTTGAGTTTGAGGAAGGTGACTTCGTCTTTCTGAAAGTATCGCCCAGCAAAGGTGTGATTTAATTTGGCAAAGGCGGGAAGTTAGCCTCGAGGTTTATAGGCCCGTATAAGATATTGAAAAGGACCAGGAAAACTGCTTACTGGCTTGAGTTACCGGATGAGTTATCTCAGGTGCACAATATTTTTCATGTGTCTATGCTAAGAGGTTATATTCCAGATCCGAGTCGTCATTTGCCTGAAGTGCCAGAAGGTTTGCGATTGGATCTCAGTTACATCGAGTCTCCTGTTGAGATTGTTGATCGTCGAGAGAAAGTCTTGAGAAATAAGATGATACCGATGGCCAAGGTAGTCTGGAGAAACAATTTGGTTGAAGAGGCTACTTGGGAGTTTGAGGAGAGGATGTTGAGGGACTATCTTGAGCTTTTTGCTTGATTTGTATTTTGTTTCTTTATTTTGCTTGTTGTGTGTGTTTTGTTTCTCGCTCTTGACTGTAGTTCCGGGGATGGAACTATTCTAAGGAGGTAGTATTGTAATACCCTGATTTTCATTTATGAGAATTATTATTTTGTGTTATTAATTTGTACGTTTTGTGCACGTGCAATCTTGTGATATAAAATTTTTGTAATTATTTTCATTACATAAACAAATGAGTATACATATATATATATGTCCTTTCTATTGTTTTTATTAAAGCCTATTTTAAAACAAACATAAGTACTCTTTTATTTTGAGCCCAACTTAATTTATTTTAAATATAGCTAATTTGGCCCATTAAATAAAGGCCCATAAATTTATTTTCTCTTTTTATTACAACTAGTAGTGTAGACAATTTTTATAGATTTTTTATAAAAAATAAATGTACAACTTTTTAAAATGGGAGACTATACAAACACGTGCATTGCACTAGCACGTGTTTGTGCACTTTTTCATTGTGGCCGGATGGCATGGGAGGGAAAAGGAAAAGAAGTGGAGTTGTGGGAGGTAGTTTTTGTAGTCATGGTTGGTTACTACAACTTCCCCTTGAATCCTAGCCTTTATTTCTTAACTCCTAGATCAATCCTAGCCTTCTATTTGTCCCAAAATATTGTATAAATACCCCCCCCCCCTAGCCTAGTTATCCTTACACTTTTCATTATCCAAACCTATAGTGAAAGAATACAATTGTTAGTAGTAGATTGTTAGTAGGAAGTGAGAATAAAAGATTGAGAGATTGAGAGTGTGTGTGCTTGCAAGCTTGGAGGCCGGCTACATCAACTTGGAGCTCTCGGGTTGCACTAGGAGCAAGGAGGAGGAGCACTCGTTTGGGCAAGCTCAATCTAGGAGGAGAAGGGCTCTTTCGTTTAGGAGTTATTGTGTGATTTCTCTCCAAATTAGGTGG
The DNA here is from genome assembly GCA_017893485.1 of Hemerocallis citrina. Taxonomy (NCBI): domain Eukaryota; kingdom Viridiplantae; phylum Streptophyta; class Magnoliopsida; order Asparagales; family Asphodelaceae; genus Hemerocallis; species Hemerocallis citrina. Next base: position 294,773,482 of record CM030359.1, on the reverse strand, counting down.
GTGGTTTTCTATACTTCTAATTTAGATGCCATGCTAGGAGTGTTGCAATAATGATGCATGAAAGAAACTAATAAGAGTACAGTTAATTTGAAAAAGGACTTGCTAGTTGATTAAATTAATGCTTGATAGATTGTATGTTAACTTATCATGAATCTTAATATTGTGTGCAAATTGCTTGTAGTTATGAAAATATTGAATTTGGATTGTTGATAACGTCAAAATTGAGTACGAATGCTAGTAGATGAAATTATTGTTTTATGTGCTAAATGGACTATGGTGATATTAGTTCAAATGAACAAGATTGTCCTATGCATTTGGGATTATGAAAGAGGGAAAAACAGGGAATTATATTTATAATGTGAATTTTTAATACCAAGGTGTGTTGAGAAATGTCAAATTGAATTATGAAAAGAGTAGTATGGAATTTAAATTATTGTATGAGAAATGTGTATTAAATTACTGAAAAATTATTTTAAAAATACTGGGGTGTTAATTTAAGTTAGAATATACATTCTGGTGTTTTGCATGGCTTTTGGTGCAAGCAAAATAAAGATAAGGATTTTTTGAACATCGAAATATTTTAATAAAACAGAGAACCGAGTTAAATAGAATTCGAGTTGTGTATGTGACAACTTGAGCTCATAGCTCAAGTGGTCGGTGAGCCTTCTAACGCTACTGTAGCGCGGCGTGTGGCTCCGTGGTCGCTGGTACGATACCTGTGTCCACCTTTCTTTTTTTGTGCGGTTAAAAAAAAACAATCACCGAACAGAGAGTATATAACTTTCTGTCTCCTCTTCATATCGCTGAGCCCCTTCGGCCAGTCGGCTAGCGCGTGCGGCTGTCTTTTTAAAGGTTGCGGGTTCGATTCTGGGTGTAGCCAGAATATAAATTTTTTTTGACAAATTGATTTTTGGGGTTTTCTTGATGTATAAAAATTCTGAAAAAAATACCGTTATTATTCAAAAATCATATACAACCTATGAAAATTAATTGGCAGTTATTGGACTAAAATAAAGTGTATTTTTGAGGTAAATTCGTATTCGAAACTATGGTTTCTTACTCGTATAATTTTATAAAAATGTGTGATTTCACGAGGTGATTAAGATGAGTATTAAAAAGGAAAATTGATGGAAAGAAAATATAAATGTGAATTTTTGTATGGGTTATTATGTTAAAAGAATAGCATGACAATGGTGATTTGTGTGAATATTTCACTTTGACTAGATGTTTTCGTAGTATGATTTTAATGTGGAAATAAATATTTGTTATGGAATACATGATTTATAATTGAACTCCATGTATGATAATTGACTCATGAAAAGATTGAAAATCATGTAATTGGAAAAAAGAAATTTCTTGAGTATGACAACTCAAATATGTGAATTGTGAATTGAAATTGAAAATTAGGGTATAGCCAAGACTCATACCGGCAATTGAAAGTAATGAGATAAGATAAATGAAATTTAAATGACCAAGTTTAGGTCATTGAGAAATGAAAGAAATAAGACCGATATTAGTGAGAGTACTGACTCTAAGAGATTGATTTTGTTCATGATTTCATTAAATTAAGAATTAGTACATAGTGAAGAGGTGATGAAAGTGAGAGAAAAACACAAGTATAAGGGCCTTGAGTCTACGATGTGGGTGTGATTCACAGTTTGTCTTCACGATGCGTCGTGACATGACGTGGGCACTACTCCGGAATTATCGGGATCTTGGCGACGCTTGTGGGGTGTTTGGTGACTGCGAGAGGATCGTGTGCCATAAAGGAGGCTGAATTGTCCATAGGTTTTCTTCACGATGCGTCGTGGCATGACATGAGATTTCCCTCCAGTTTTTCTGTACATGAGCTCGTTACTCATAGAACATCTAGGATATTACTATAGTTACAGTAGTAGAGTAAGTCATGACGAGGGATTGAACCCTGCAAGATGAAAAATGATTAAGAGACTTGCCCTCGGACCTATGTAGTATGGGATGCATAGAATCCGAACAAGTGCGCATTAGTGTCATGTAATATAAATAACTGCATTAAGAACTAAGTGCACAATCACAACACGACATCAATAGGAGATTCCCCTTAGTTTGATTTGTGAACAAGTTTGTATTTGTTAAGTATGGAAAATCATTATACTGTTTCCGGCATAGAGAGGATGGCCGTGTATAATATTCATCGGTTGAAGAAACTGACGTACCCACAGTTTTGTATGCAGGATAAATGGCATGGCAAAGATTAAAGAAGAACTGATGCTTAGAGATTATTCAAATGTTGTTGTACTTTCATTCATGTAAATGATGTAATTTTTTGTTCCGCTGTAAAGTGTAAAGATTTCATTGTAACTCTGATGTAAAGTAAAAAGTTTTAAATTCCTTGTAAAATTGTACGAAAGAAGTGTAAAGATCCTGTGGAATCTCGAATTCAGTTGTTTTTGGAATTCAGGGTGTTACACTTCAAGTACTTTAGCAAGCCCATTTTGTCTTTCCTTTTACTGTCAATGTATATCTTTATGCTCTATGTACTTTGTGATGTTTCCCTCCCTTTATGTTCTTCTCTCTATGTCATTTTATTTTTATGTTGTACTTTTGACTGGTGCTCTGTTTAGTTTTCTGTAGTTGCCTATCGTTCTGGTTTAGTCGTTTTGGATTTCTTGTTATTTGGTTATGTGTTGTGTAGCTCTTTTTGCTTGATATTGTTTTTGCTGCTGCTGTTGCGTCCACTGCCCTGTTCCAGGTATTTCCCCTGATATGGGGGTGCGTCGATGGCTTCCTGCTTCGTTGTGCAGACCTGCTCATTGTATGCTCCATTTCTTAATTTCTTTGCTTTTTCTGGTCTTTTGGGCGCCCGTTTCTGTGTTTTAGTGTGTGGAAGTTCTGCTTCCCGTTTATATTGAGTGGAGAAGCTATTATCTTATTGGCTTATTGCGTCATGTAATTTGAATCTGTATATTGCGTTGAATCATGTTTTTCAGTTTGTATCTTGTAAACTGATTCTTTGTATTTGTCTCTGAGTTTATTTATTTATTTATTTGGGGCTGGAGTCTTTGAATCTATCCTTATTATCAAAAAAAATAAAAAATCTATCTCTAGAGAATAACAACTTCTATCTCTCCATCCATAGGAGAAAGTTTAAAAGCTATATATCTTTATTAAGGAGAAGAGTAATAACTCTATCTCTATTCCTAGAAAATATCAAATTCTATATCTTCATGAAGAACAAAGTCAACTAACTTTATCTCCTTATTAAGAAAAGAGTAACCGACTCTATCTCTTCTTGAAGAAGATGATAACCAACCTTATCAAAACATCGGAAAATATAGATAAATCTATTATCTTAAAACTGGCTCCCTAGCGACTATAAATACCCAATGACTTATTCAGAAACAATATAATTACAATTTACGCTCACAAAATTCCTTATATATTCCGAGTTTTATAATATTCAAAAACACCGGGAATGTGCTTACTTGTAAAAACATGGATATTTCTTATTTGTATACTCATTACTTTACTTTTTTCTATCATTTCTATTCCCGATAATCTATGATACATGACTAAACTTTTGTCTTTATTTTTCTCTGCTATATATGCTTATAGAGAAATTAGGCTTTATTATAAATTTTATTTTTTGGTACATTAAGTTTCCTTGTACTATTCCCTATTAGTGCATCTTGAGTACTTTATATTATTCTATGACAAATTAGATATATTTCTAAAGGTGTATTTATTCCTTCCTTAAAATAAGCTTTTATTATTATTTGTACTTCTCTAAGATGAATGTGTCTTAACATTTTCCTGGTTTCTCACTTATTTTTTTCATTTCTTATCTTATTATTATTTCTGTTATCAATGATATTATAGTTTTTCCTTGAGCTTGTTCAATGTATATATGTCGTTCATTATTTCTGGCTATTATTATCGTACTTTTTTTTTCTTTCAAATATTGGAAGTCTCAATAATTGTTTAGGATTTATGTATAATTTTGTTGCTATAATTTTATCATATTTTTGTATGTCAAAACTCATTCTTTCTCTGACTTCTTCATTATTTTCTTTCTTTTCCAATTGTTCTTCTACTTCTGTTATTTCTGTTATCCCATTTATTTCGCATTCTTCTATTTCATCTTCGCTACTTTCACTATCTTTTTCCATTACCATTATTTTCTCATCTTCACATATTTCTGACCAAACTTATTGTTGTGCGGAATACAAATCAAACCAACAATCAAACGAGAGAACCAGCGAGAAAACACAGAAAAACAAGCAACACAAGAACACAAGATTTACGTGGTTCGGCAAAACGATGCCTACATCCACAAGGGGCGGTTGGGGTTTCTTTACTATGTTCTCCAATGGGCAAACAAAGCCTTTACAAGAGATGACGGCTGCAAAATCCGAATTAGGTGTTACAATTTACAAAACCCTAACGGGTGTATTTATAGGGAAACTATTGGGCCTTTCGAATTGGGCCGAATCTGGATCCAAAACCCGCCGACAGTCGACTGGTCTTCATACCAGTCGACTGATAATTCCTTCGGGACAGTCGACTGACTCCCACATACAGTCGACTGCTGCTGCTGTATTCTCAGTCTTCGAAAAACTCCCCTCTGGACAGTCGACTGATCCTCCAACCCAGTCGACTGAAGCTCTGAAACTTTCGAACACTGCAGATACCAAATACCAGAATCGAGCCATTATCCTACAATCTCCACCTTGGCGAGATCTTCCAAGTATCCAACAATCTCCACCTTGGTGAAATCTTCCAAGTAGCCCAAGCAATCTCCACAAATACTCCAAAACAACTGCTCATCACCAAATGTAACAAACGAACCCAAACTCCACCTTAGTATGATATCACATACTAAACAAACCAATAGCAAAGCACTATCCCAATCGCCCATGCCAAATTATCAAACATGCAAAATATTAGCCAGGTTCATGCAATGCTTGAACTTGGCTGCCCCAACAACTTTGGTCAACATATCAGCAGGATTATCAGCTGTTCCAATCTTCACCAAATGAATATCACCATCCTTTATCAAATCACGCACAAAATGATAACGGACATCAACATGTTTGGTCCTCGAATGATGAACTTGGTTCTTCGCTAAATGAATAGCACTCTGACTGTCACAGTGTACCTCCACCTTCTCCCGATGAATTCCCAAGCTCTTCAAAAGTCCATGAATCCAAATAGCTTCCTTCATGGCCTCAGCAACCGCCATGTATTCAGCCTCAGTAGTAGACAACGCTACAGTGGACTGCAAATTGGACCTCCAACTTATAGGTGCTCTAGCCATAGTAAACAAATAGCCTGTAGTAGACCGCCTCTTATCTAGATCACCTGCATAGTCCGAATCAACATAACCCACCAATAACCTGCTAATATTGTCATCCCTTTCAAACTTCAAACCCACATCTGTGGTGCCACTTATGTACCTCAAAATCCATTTAGCTGCTTGCCAATGCTCTTTGCCTGGATCATGCATATATCGACTAACCATACTCACCGCCTGAGAGATGTCTGGTCGAGTACACACCATGGCATACATCAAACTGCCAACCACACTAGTGTAAGGTACATTAGCCATATACTGTCTCTCCTCATCTGAACTTGGAGACTGAGAAGCACTAATTCTGAAATGAGGAGCTAAGGGTGTACTGACTGGTTTAGTCTTCTCATCTATACCAAACCGTTTCAGCACCTTCAAAAGATATTGCTTCTGTGTCAAACTTACTATGCCCTTTGCCCTGTCTCTAGCTATCTCCATCCCAAGTATCTTCTTGGCTTCACCAAGATCCTTCATCTCGAATTCAGAACTCAGCTGATTCTTCAAATTTTGAATCTCCTTAGCATTTTTAGAGGCAATCAACATGTCATCCACATATAATAACAGGTATATGAAAGAACCATTCTGCAACTTCCTGAAGTAGACACAATGATCATACTCACTTCTGGAATATCCCTGCACTTTCATAAACTGGTCAAACCTCAAATACCACTGCCTTGGAGATTGCTTCAACCCATAGAGAGACTTCTTCAACCTGCAAACACAACTTTCCTTCCCAGCTGTCTTAAACTCATCCGGCTGCAACATATAAATTTCTTCATCTAGATCCCCATGTAAGAACGCAGTCTTCACATTCATCTGTGTCAATTCAAGATCAAACTGTGCTACCAATGCCAACAAAATCCGAATAGAAGGATGCTTCACAACTGGAGAGAACACTTCATTATAGTCTATACCTTCCTGTTGAGCATACCCCTTTGCAACTAGTCTAGCCTTGAACCGAACACTGCCTTTTGGACCTTCTTTCTTCGTATACACCCACTTGCAACCAATTGCTTTCTTCCCCTTTGGTAGTTGCACTAGATCCCAAGTCTTATTCTTATGAAGAGAGTTCATCTCTTCATCCATAGCAACTTTCCAATCTGCATTTTCTGAACTTCTAGTGGCTTCTTTGAAGTTGGAGGGAACTTCATCATCCACAATGGGAAGAGCAAATGCAACTGTATCTGTAAAACGAGACGGTCGTTTGATATCTCTTCTTTGCCTTCTTACTGCAATTGATTCTTCCTGCTGGATAGGAGCTTCTTCATCATTCTCAATATTAACCACATCATCTTCATCTTGGACAGGAACAGGATTTTCAACTGACAACTTTTCTAACTCCACCTGTTGGAGAACTCTCCTACCAGTCGACTGGTAATTGCCAACAGTCGACTGTCCCGAGCTCCCACTCTTCTGCTGTTCTAGACCACCAGTCGACTGCTCTTGTACATCAGTCGACTGTCCCGAGATTCTGCTACTTACCTGTTGGAGAACTGTCCCACTCTTCTGCTGCTCACCAGTCGACTGTCCTATACCACCAGTCGACTATCCCGAGCTAATCATGCTGGTCTCATCAAAAGTCACATCCCTGCTGATTACTAACTTCTTCTGTTCTGGACACCACAACCTGTAACCTTTGACACCAGTACTAAAACCAACAAATATAGCCTTTTTGGCTCTTGCATCAAGTTTAGTTTCAGTTACATAAAAATAAGCAGGACAACCAAATATATGCAAAAAACTATAATCAGATGCAGGTTTACCACTCCATACCTCAATAGGCGTCTTGCCGTCAAGTGCTGCTGATGGTAAACGGTTGACAATGTGGCTTGCATATATAACAGCTTCTGCCCAAAATGTCTTCTTCAATCTAGACTGTGCTAACATACATCTCACCTTCTCAAGTAAGGTTCTGTTCATCCTTTCTGCAACCCCATTTTGCTGTGGAGTCTTCCTAACTGTGAAGTGCCTCTGGATCCCTTCATCTTCACACAATTTCAGAAACGGATCATTCTTATATTCCCCTCCATTATCTGACCTCAGAACCTTAATCTTCCTACCAGTCTGATTTTCAACTTTCTTCTTCCAACTTGTGAACAATGTCAAAACTTCATCTTTGTGCTTCATGGTATATACCCAAACTCGTCTGGAGTAATCATCAACAAAAGTAACAAACCAGTGTCTACCACTCATAGAAGGTGTCTGAGTAGGGCCCCAAACATCTGTGTGCACATAATCGAGGATACCCTTTGTCTGATGTACAGCTGTACCAAATTTCACCCTAGTTTGCTTACCCAAAACACAATGTTCACAAAATTCCAACTTGCACCCTTTAGCATCCTTAAGCAACCCTTGCTTCACAAGCCCCTGCAAGGCCTTTTCTCCTGCATGCCCGAGTCGCATATGCCACAACCTAGTAGAGTCGGGAACAACCTGTTTAGGCCTTTCAGTTACACTGGCAGCCTCACCCAAATATGTTTTTCCCTGCAAGAAAAACAAGTTCCTTTTTCTTTGCCCTTTCATCACCACGAGTGATCCGCTAGTCACCTTCAGAATGCCACCTTCACTAGCAAATTTCAATCCACTGGCCTCCAAAGCACCAAGTGAAATCAAATTCTTTTTCAAATCTGGAACATACCATACATCTGAAAGCTCTCTAATAAGACCATCGTGCATTAGCAATTCAATCTTCCCGATTCCTACCTTCTTACAAGGTGCATCATTTCCTATCAAAACTACACCACCATCCATATACTCCAAAGAAGTAAACCACTCCTTTTTCCAAGACATATGATAGGAGGCTGCTGTATCAAGAAACCATACTTCTTGATAAAGTGAGGGACTAGAAGCAAGTGCAAAAGAAAAATCCTCGCCACTTTCTAAATTATCAACAGTCACATTTGCAGTCGAATTTCCCTTATTTCGTAGCTTTGGACAATCCTTCTTCCAATGCCCCCTTTCATGACAGAAAGCACATTCATCTTTGGCCGGTATTTTCCTGTCCTTCGAAACTCCTCTCGATTTGGAACGAGATTTGTTTCCCTTTTCCCCAGATTTGGACTCAGATCTGGTCTCAGTCCTGCCCCTTACAATCAAAGCTTCAGAAGTTTCTCTATCAACCATTTTATCCCTTCTCCTAGTTTCATTATTTAACAAAGCATTTGCAACATCTTCATATTTCACAGTATCTTTTCCATATAGTAAAGTAGTTGCTAAATGATCATAACTTTCAGGTAATGAATTCAACAGAATTAGGGCTTTATCTTCATCCTTAATTTGCTCATCCAAATTTAACAAATCAGCCAATAATTTATTAAATGATTCAACATGAGCATTCATAGACATACCTTCCGTATAGGTGAAGCGAAAAAGTCTCTTCTTCAAATACAGCCGATTTTCCAAACTTTTCCTCATGTATTTGTCTTCGAGTTTCTTCCACAACACCGCAGCAATGGTATCCCTCATCAAATCGTACTTCTGAGCCTTCTCAATAAAGAGCCGAATAGTCCCACACGCAACTCGATTCAACTTCTTCCAATCTGCTTCGGACATATCCTTAGGTTTTTCTACTTCCAAAGCAACATCTTGTTCTTGTTGAACAAGAACATCCAACACCTCACATTGCCACATCCCGAAATTGTTTGTCCCATCAAATTTTTCAACTTCAAATTTTGCGTTGTGAATCGTTGTTCTGGACGAACTTGATCCCACAACATCCTTGGTTGCATCTGCATCACCCGCCATCTCCCTCTAGGTCGAACCAACAGCTCTGATACCACTTGTTGTGCGGAATACAAATCAAACCAACAATCAAACGAGAGAACCAGCGAGAAAACACAGAAAAACAAGCAACACAAGAACACAAGATTTACGTGGTTCGGCAAAACGATGCCTACATCCACAAGGAGCGGTTGGGGTTTCTTTACTATGTTCTCCAATGGGCAAACAAAGCCTTTACAAGAGATGACGGCTGCAAAATCCGAATTAGGTGTTACAATTTACAAAACCCTAACGGGTGTATTTATAGGGAAACTATTGGGCCTTTCGAATTGGGCCGAATCTGGATCCAAAACCCGCCGACAGTCGACTGGTCTTCATACCAGTCGACTGATAATTCCTTCGGGACAGTCGACTGACTCCCACATACAGTCGACTGCTGCTGCTGTATTCTCAGTCTTCGAAAAACTCCCCTCTGGACAGTCGACTGATCCTCCAACCCAGTCGACTGAAGCTCTGAAACTTTCGAACACTGCAGATACCAAATACCAGAATCGAGCCATTATCCTACACTTATTTATATTCTATGGGTTTATAGTTTACGTTGTACAATTCTTCAATTTCTTCGATGTATTTTACATTTTTTTTTCATTCTTTTGGGACAGTTTGGTGATATATGTCATACTTCTCCACATATATAGCAATTACATTTCTTTGGGTTTCTGGAATATTGTTTATTTTTATTTATTCTTCTGAAGTATTTTTTGTAGGGTTTTTTTATATCTCTTAAATTCCCCCCCCCCCTGTATTTTGGTCTATATCTTTGCATTTTGTGCATACGCCTTCTTATGTAATTATAGTCGTTTTTACATCCCCAATGATTTGGTTTTGCTTCTTCACAAAATTTCTTTGTTTATATGTTCTATAATATTTTATAGTTGATCTACCTTCTTGGTATACTTTATCTCTATAATCTTTTACGAATTGTGCTCTATATCCTACAGCATCTGTTTCTGGTTTTACTTTCTCATTTATGTATGCAGTGTATATGTTAATACTCCATGGATCAGATAGTTTTAGAAAAAAAAACGTCTAAGATTGGACCATTTTCTTCTTTTGTATAATTACTATCTTGAAAATATTCTCTAAATTCATAAGCATAGGTGTCAAATCACACAAGTCACATATTTTTAAACTGTTTAATCTACATCTTGCTTGGTTCTTTTTATATATATTGTACTTTTCTGATTTCTTATATACATTAAATTCTGTTCTAATTGCCGTCTCATAATTTGTAATTATTTCTTTTAGTCTTAAGGTTCGTTGTCCTGACACTTCTTGTGTTCCTTTGTAATCAATTGGTTTGGTTTTTCTGATATTATTTCTTTCTTCTTCCGTTTAGTCCATTCCACCATTTTGTTAAGGCTCCTATGAAAGTTGCTTTTATAAATTTTTCAAATGTACTTCCTGTGAGGTTTTGCCTAAATTCTACTATTAAAGATGCCTGTACCCATTCTTCTATTGTTCTGTTTACATCGTTTACACAGTTTAGATCTAGCCATTCTCCATTCCTGCTATTTCTTTTTCGAATTGTTATGTGGGTTCATGCTTTGGCATTTCTTTCCCTTTTTCTTTTCCAAATTTACTTCTTTCTCTACTTTGCCATTTCCAGGGTAAGTTATAATGTTTTTTATTAGGTGGTGGTCTCAAGTATTCGTACATATTAGTTGGAATTTCTGTAAGTTCTTTTATAATCTTATCATTTTATTGGTCCATTTTAATTTATTCATTTGTTATATTTAGGTTTCTTAAGGCTTCCTCTACTTCCTTTGCATTGAGATTTGTCATTAAATCTTCTATTTCAAAAATATTTATATTGAGTTTTGTTATGGCTTTTAACTCCTTCATATCGTCTTCTGCTATTCCTAATTCTTCCTCTGTATCAGCTGTTATATATTACCTCGTTCTTTTATGTTGTTATTGATAATTTTAAAGTCTTTTCATACGTCTTTTTATCATATGTGGACCATTATAATTTTATTCCAAATCTTGAATATTTATCATATAAATTTTTTAGTGTATTTATGGTTTTACTTTATCCATGCTAACTTAATTCTTGTAATTTAATACTTTTTGTGATAGTAGGTGTTGGCAATACAAACTTTGTTTTTCGTTTCTGTAGTATAATACCTTGTATGTTATATCTTTTTGTATTTCCTTGCTAGTTTTTGGGTTACTAAGTAGTCTGATATTTCTTTATTAGTTATATGTTTTTTTTTTGTTTTTTTTTGGAAGAAACGTTATATGTTTCCTTTCTATTAGTCTTTTATCAACGTATCTTATTTTGAATTTTTTAGTGTTTTTTAATCTTAGTTTCTTTATTTTTGTGAAGTATCTAGTTTTTTAAATAGGGCGGTTTATTTTGTAAATAACTAGTTTTGGGGTTGTATAAATAGATTGAAAGGCAGGGTTCTTTTTACAAAATTATCATGGACTGACCTTTATTTGCAAATTCTTTGAGCACTGGCCTATTATCGCAAATATTTTCTAAAACTGGCCTATGTTTGATAATTACTCATGTTATATTTGAAACCGCGAATGGACCAGTTTGCTAATTAGTTTCAAAAGTGGGTCTTGTATTTATTTTCGAAAAGTGGGTCAGTTTGGAAAAATATTCCATTTTGCAATGTGTATTATGATAAATTAGCTAATAATAAAAGGGTTATTTCTACTGCCAAATCTACTAATTTTTATTCGTTAAGTCAAGAAAAGTAGCAGATTTTGTTAAAAAAATTTCCCCATATTTGACCAATCTTTGACCAATTTCCACCGTGTTTTACTAATTTCTTGACCAAATTTTGAAGTTCAATTTCTTGACCAAATTTTGCAGTTCATTCTGTTTAATGATTTCGTTATTTTTTCCCCGTATTTGACCTATCTATTTCTTGATTAACTTTTGACCAATTAATTCAGCAAGTGATCATTAAACGCTTATGATTTCGTTAATTTTTTTTCGTATTTGACCAATTTTTGGCCAGTAAGTGATCATTAAACTCTTATGATTTCTCTCTCGAACATATGTTAGACCTGCACTAATGTTAGACCCTCTGAAGCACGGATACTTCACGGAGGGTGCTGTACCTGTATCCTGTACGTATCCGATACTCGTATCCCCGTATCTTGTACATCCCCGTATTCTGCATTTTTTATTATCCAACTATTTGATACGGCTGAAACTTGTCCCACTATTTGAATTGTCTACTTATGTTATATTGCTTATGAACTTGCTTTGTTTACTTATGTTATTGCTTATGCTTTTGTATAATTATTATAGCCTTTATGGATTAACTTATTTATGTTTAATAAAAGATATTTACCATTTCCTTATTAACAAGAAAGATTATTTAGTTATGTGTAATTATTCATATATATATATATATATACACACACACACACACACAACCGTATCCCTGCCGTATCCCGTATCCTACTTTTTTAAAAATTGTCGTATTCCCCGTACCCGTGTCCCCGTACGCGTATCGCCGTATCCGTATCGGTGCTTCATAGGTTAGACCTGATATAGCTGTTGTGGTTTTCTCTTTCAAGCACTCTTAATTTTTTCACTTGATATCCTAATATTTGCATGAATTTAATTTGGCTCAAATGATATCATTTAATGTATATATGTGTTTGATCTGTTATCATTTAGTTTAGCATTTGACTGTTATGTTCCTTGATGCAGATACTTTACAACTGTGGAGAATCTCATGGATCGGTTGTGCATGAGATTGTTGTAGTGTTTTTCTCTCTTGAACAAATGTTAGATGTGATATAGCTGTCGTGTTTTTCTCTTTCAACCAGACTCGTAATATTTCTAATAATTGAATTACGGAGAAATGATTATCACTTGATATCCGGGTATTTGTTAAGAGCAGAACCTGTAGACATGCCATTTGTGAATTTAACTTGGTTCAAATGAAATCATTTAATGTATATATGTGTTTGATCTGTGATCATTTAGTTTTGTTTATATCCAGATATATATTTACTGTTTTGCTCCCTAGTCCTTACTGAAATCTGTTAAAATAGTGCAGTTTTATTTTCGGTTTTGTTTCTAAAAAATGAAAGAACCCATTGACAGAGGATTACTGACCTATTTTACATGTTTGTATGATAACAAAATGTGAGAAATAGGGCACTTGCTTGCTAGCATGTTTGTATGATAACTGAAAAGAAGAAATATGAATAGAATTGGGTGAAGTAATTTCTATTGATTCTGAATAGTGTATACATACAAAGCACAAAGCACTGACTTGGTCTACAAGCCAAGATCCTACAATCAAGCAATCAACTATCCATAAACAGAGGATCATCTATCAGCTAACTGTAACCTATAATTAAGCAATTAGCAATTCAGTAAATTAGGAGCACAAAAGGTAACTAGATTTGTCTCTTCCATAAACAGAGGATCCGTGAGAATATTTTCTCAACACTCTCCCTCAAGTTGGAGAGTGGATATCTTGCACTCCCAACTTGCATGTCATAGGAGCAAAAATTTCTTTTCCCAAAGCTTTGGTCAAGACATCTGCTAGTTGATGTGTCGAGCTCACAAATCTCGTAGCAACAGAGCCGTCTTGAATTTTGTTCCTTATATAATGACAATCCATCTCTATATGTCTTGTTCGCTCATGAAAGACAGGGTTCGCAGCAATGTGTAATGTTGCTTTATTGTTGCAATACATCAAGGCAGGTTCACGAAGCATTATGCCCAAATCTCTAAGCAAATATCGTAGCCAAGTCAACTCACAACATGTTCCAGTCATTGCACGATATTCTGCCTCAGCTGATGAAAGTGACACAGTCTTTTGACGCTTTGATCTCCAAGAAATCAGTGAAGATCCAAGAAATACACAGTAGCCTGTAGTAGACCTTCTAGTAAGCGGACAACCTGCCCAATCCGAATCACAATATGGTCTCAATTTGAAATCATTATTGGAGAAAAAGAAGAGACCCTGACCATGTGCATTTTTGAGGTAACACACCACTCTAAGTGCTGCCTCCATGTGAGCCGTTCTCGGCTGATTCATGAATCGACTTAATACATGAACTGCATAAGTAATATCCGGCCTCGACACAGTCAAATATATTAGCCTTCCAACCAATCTCCTATAACGACCTTGATCCTTGAGCAAGTCGCTTTTATTCAACAATTTCAATTCTCTTTGCATAGGTGTATCGATCGGGGCTGCGCCCAACAGCCCTGCATCCTTAATAATTTCTAATGCATACTTACGTTGGGAAATGAAAATCCCATTTTTGGAAGCAGAAACCTTAATGCCAATAAAGTATTTTAAATCACCAAGGTCTTTAATATGAAATTGACTATGCAGAAAGTTTTTGGTTGCAGCAATGCATTGAGGATCATTTCCAGTGATTAAAATATCATCCACATATATCAATAGAATAGTGAATGACTTACCTCGTTTTCTGGTGAATAGAGTGTCACGCCCCCCTTCCCAAAAATACAGAATACGAGTACGTAACAAAAGCCCAGCGAATGATTTTCATCATCCATAAGCTGTTTCAAGAATCTTGACAACACATCACAGATATAATCAGAGTCGGAAGCAAAAAGCACAACCATTCATGAATACTTGAAACAATTACCAACAGAAATTTACTTGAAACCAAATACAATATTCTCAAATAAATCAGAGTCTGGAGAAAACAATATCTTGGGTCACATCGCCCAAATACAAATAATATCCAAATAACCAAATACACTTTATTCAAGTTCAAGCAACAATAAAAAAATAATAATAAAGCAGAAATATCCAGTACTAAAACATCATCTCGCCAATACCTTCAGGCAGCTGACCATCCTGATCTGCAATAGTAAATTTGCAGGAAAGGGGAAAAAGAAGAAAACAAGTACCCGTCAATTGCAAGTCGCGGGTCACAAATAGAGTAGGATACAAGCACATGGAATGGGGTGAATCTAACAAACCTAGCATGGTAAATTCATGATGTCCAACATAAACAACTAACCTGGCAAAAGTGAACAAGTGTACATGGCATAAACCAAGTGTCAAGTAAATAAGTATCCTATAAACATGCATCAAGTATCAAGTGTCATGTAATCATATATCAAGTATCATGTTCGAGTATCATGTATCAAGTTTCATGTATCATGTAGTCAAGTATCAAGCAAGCATGTATCGTGTTCAAGTATCATGTATCAAGTCTTGTGTGATTTAATATCTGGTAGCACTTCATGCATCCCGTTTTTTACTACATGGTTGCTACAACACAACAGTTCCGCTTTAGATTTTGTAGGGGATCATGCAGGACAGTGCACTCAGGGACAAGCTCCAAGTATCATGTAATCATGTAAACAAGCTCCAAAATCCAAACAGGCTCCAGTGTCATGTGTGTACGTGTCATGCAAATCGTGTTAAGCTCCACATGTAAACAAGCTCCAATAACCACTAGGTTCTTCCAAGTAGACGTTTCTGCACTATCCACTACTAGATCTTACCCATAAGTCCCGGCTTGGTTACTTTTATTATTGTTATCCAACGGATATGAATGGGTGCAAAATAGTGTCAAATAAATATGATATAATCAGGTTTAGGTTCAGGAAAACAAATCAGCTTGCATGGATGATATACATTCACATATACGAGCAAAATAGTCTATGTTCATAATCAGGACAGCGAGACCAATCAGTACTAAATCAGGAATTCTGAACTTTACAGAAATGCAAACCTAGATCCGTCGAAGGATCTGGAAACTAGACATCCAAACGAATCCAATGAGTATAATAAAGTCACATACTAGTTCACAACAACTCAGCTCAAAACTGATTTGAATACAGAATTTAGGTTCAGCCAGAAAAAAAAAATGAATTCAAGAGCATGAAAACACATTAAATAAATCCTCGAAAAATCTGGGGTAATCCCCTATATGTCTAGAATCAAAATAACAAGTTTCATAATATTCCAGTAAGTATAGATCAGCCATCAAAAATACCAAAGCATCAAGAAAACATAGTTTAACGAATCTGGAAATCTCAACACTGCTGTACGAAAACTAAGATATCTCGCAACCAGTGAATCGAAATCCAATTCCTCCAAAGGGACATGAAAATAGATAGATTTTTCTAACTTTCATATTTCACAAAGAATTTGCATACAGTATAGGGAATCATAGTGAAAATAGGATTCTTTACTGAACAATAAGCAAATTACAACATGAGATGATTTTAGAACAAAGCAAGGAACACCACATAAAGCTTGTCTTTAAAATTCATCAAAAATCTGAAAAATCCCTAACTTCATATAGAACCACTGACCAAAATATTAGATCAAGATAATATGTATAGAATAGTTCTTGAAAATAATTTGTTAACAAAATCAACCAAAAACTGAATCTGGAATAGATCGACACGTCTGTACTAAAACACACATAACTCAGTCATACGAAATCCAAATCAGGCAAAACTAGTGGGTTTGAAAATAGATAAAATTATCTAAAATTTATCTTTTATTTTGGAATCAAGATTCGGACTGTAGCATGGTCGAAAACAGCAATCAAAACAGAACACCCAGTAAATACAGATTTCACACTTCAAATCTAGAACATCATAACTTCAAGAATATTAATCCAAACACATCCAAACTTGACATACAACTTACCACACATCTAAACATCATGATTTAGGATTATTAACATGTCTACACCTATTATTTCACATGGGTATTCATCCAAACATCAATTCACACAAATACTCACATACATGGTTCAAAATCAAGATTTGGGTAAATCCTAGGTTATCTCCTATCAAAATTGGTGTCATAAGTCATCTATGGCCAAATTATCACAATAGAGACAAAACCCATCAAGGAAAACACAAATTTTGGTTGTCTCTAAACCCAACTACACTAGATGTGAACTTTTTGACTTGTATCAACCTAATAAATTGTAGTACAAGTTACTTGGCTTATTATGGAGATGAACACGATCCTAATGCGAAGAGGAACAAAACCCACGAACGAAATCCTCTCCAAGCGCGAATCCAAGCAACAACGAACAAGAACTCCCACACGAACAATCTCCTTGATGCAACGAACGAAGTGGAGAATACCCACTTCAAGAAACACAAGGAGAAGAGGTTGATGGTGGTGCTAGGTGGTGTCAGCAATCCAAGGGGGTGGGGGTTTGCGGTGGCCGGGTGTAGGAGATTAGGGATGAGTAGGCCGGCTATGGATGTCGGCCTAGGATGGTGGCCGGATGGTAAGATGGAGGTGGTCGGGTTGTAGGGGGTTGCACAAGCCTTGAGCAAGGTAGGAGGGGGAGGCCGGATGATTGGAGAGGGAGAGAGAGGTAATAGAGATTAGGGTTAGGGTTTAAGGGGTTTGGGTATTTATATAGGAGGTAAAAGTGGGTTAATGGGTTGTGGGTACTAATATGTAGTAATTGGTATACAAATGAGTAATAGGTATTGGGTTAATTTCAAATAGGAATACAATTTAGTGTGAATTCTATGGCTCCTAAAAATCTCATTAGGGGTCAAAAATCATGGGAAAGGGAAAACACCATAAAAAATCTATCACATCACCAAAAATATAAAACAAAGTGAACAAGGCCAAGAAAATGAGAAAAAGAGTCAAAATGATGAAAACGAACAAAAACGACGAACAATCAACACAAGAGGCTCAAAATGAAATAAAAAGAATATATATTGAAAATAAATCCAATATACGGTTCTGAAAAATACAATAGAAATAAAAATACACAAAAATGAAAAATACACCCTAAAATAGATAAAATGAAAAACAGGGGTTACATAGAGAATAATCCGCTCGAGATTGTACATAACCAGCAGAGCGAATAGCCTCCAAGAACTTGGTAAACCATTGACGAGAGACTTGTTTCAGGCCGTATAGTGATTTGTGGAGGGAGCACACCAAGTTTTCCTCCCCCGGTCGCCGAAGCCCCGGCGGCGGAGACATGTATATCTCCTCATGCAAGTCACCGTGAAGGAAGGCGTTGTTGACATCCATTTGATGAAGTGCCCAACCCCGGGCAGTTGCTAAAGCAAGTAAGCAGCGTACTGTGATTATTTCTGGAGTGGGTGAAATGGTATCTTGATAGTCAACACCTTCGAGCTGAGTGAAACCCTTAGCTACCAAGAGGGCTTTGTAGCGCTTGATGGAATCATCGGAACGGTGCTTACCTTTATATACCCATCGGCACCCAATCGGTGTCTTACCGGCCGGAAGTGGAGTAAGAGACCAAGTACCATTAGCCTGGAGTGCTTGTAATTCGGATTGCATCGCTACTTGCTACTCAGGATAAGCGGCGGCCTCTGAATAAGATCTAGGTTCTATGAAAGTACTGATTTGAGCAACAAAATTTCTATATGCATCTTATATCTGTGGTAAGAGACATAGTTGGCTAATGGATATCGCGTACCTTTTGTCGGATCTGAGTTAAGGAAGACGATTGGTCGGAGCAAACGTGCGAGTAGACATAATCGTTCAACTTGACTGGTGGGTTGATGTGGTGGCTGGAGCGATGAAGGGGGCGGTTGGTTCAGCTGATGATTCAGCAGAATGGTGAGGGAGAAGCGGAAAGGACAGCGGCACCGGTGAGGGCGATGACGGAGTGGTTGGAATCGGCTGTAAGAGTTAACCAATCGGAGATGGGGATTGGATTGATGGGTCGACGGGTAAGGATGGAGGCATAGGGCATCGGACATATGTGCGAAGGACAGACAACGGCATCGGCGTCAATGCCGGAGAAGAGGGAGCAGGATCAGGAAATTGATTGGATTCGGTGGATAAGGGAGGAAGGTCGTTGTTGGCTAGCTGTGTATCTCGTGTGTGATCAGAAGGAGACTCAAAAGAGAAGTCAAGGGATGAAGTAAGAGGAATGGGGCTAGGATTTTGGGCCTGTGAGGGTAGAATAGAAGTAGGCTGAAGAGAGGCGTAAGGAAAGATATTTTCATGAAATTTGACGTCTCGACTAGTGAAAATCTTCTTTGTCGAAATGTTAAATAATTTGTAGCCTTTCTGTCCAATGGGATAACCGATGAAGATTGATGGCAGAGCACGATAGTCAAATTTTTGTGATGTTTGAACATTGGTGGCATAGGCTAAACATCTGAAAATGCGGAGATGAGAGTAAGATGGTGGTTTGGAGTAAAGTAATTCATATGGGGTTTTGAAAGTAATTACTGGTGAGGGTAGCCGATTGATGATGTGGACAGCGGTGAGAGCACACTCCCCCCAAAATTGAGTGGGGAGTTGAGCATGGAATTTCAATGCTCGAGCTACTTGCAGAATATGACGATGTTTACGCTCCACCACCCCATTTTGTTGAGGCGTGTAAACACAAGAATGCTGAAAGATGACACCATTGTCTTGGAAAAAGGAACGAAGTGAGAAAAAATCTCTACCAATGTCACTTCGAAAAGTTTTAATACGAGACACAAATTGTGTGAAAACATAGCTAAAAAAGCGTTTTAGAAGTGTTTGTGCTTCATCTTTTTGTCGCATTAAAAATATCCATGTAAAACGTGTATAATCATCAACAATAGTGAGAAAATAATGGGAACCAGAAATATAAGGGTGTCGATAACGACCCCAAATGTCACAATGAATAAGCTCGAAAGGTTTTATTGAAGAAATAACACTAGTACTGAAAGGTAAACGGCTTTGCTTAGCCAAAGGACATATAGGGCAAGCATTATTGGACCGAATGGAAAAGTTCAAGTAATTCTTAGCAATGAAACTCAAACAAGAAGGTGATACATGGCCTAGACGACTGTGCCAGAGATCGGTGGAGGAGATGGTGAGGTCGCAGGCTGATTTGTTTGTGGGTGAGGAGCGGTTGGTCAACAAATTTTCCGTCGCTAGTGCCACCAAATAGTATAGTCCGTCACGTTGTTTACCCAAACCAATCTTCCTCCTCGTAGCCAGATCCTGCAAGATACACCAATAAGGATAAAATGTCACTAAATAGCTCATATTTTTTGTCAAACGACTAACAGACAGTAAATCAACTTTGAATGTAGGCACAGATAACACATCATGCAAATAATAGACGGAATTTAGAGGCAAAGTTCCTTTGCAGCAATATTCATTTTTTCTCCACTAGGTAACGATACGGGTGGTAACAAATAATTTTTAACTTTATGTAGTAATTTAGATGATGAAGTAATGTGATCCGTCGCCCCGCTGTCAATAATCCAATTGCAGGAAGCGACTTTAAACAAACCTGGCTTTGTTACCGCATTTGCTTTGGAATTAGAGCCCTCATCTTTATTAATAAGCGACACCAGTTGCTTGAGTTGTTCCTTGTATATTGAAACCAGAGGTCTTCCTTCCGATACATTGTTGGCAGCAGCTCTATGATTGTTGTTGTACCGTTTTGGGCCTAAATTGTTCCTTGCCTTTGGATGGCCCATTGGGTATCCATGTAACTCATAGCAGGTCTGGACCCAATGGCCCAATTGATCACAATGTGTGCAATGAGGCCTCCTTCTCTCTGAACCATATTGACGCTGGGTCTGATCGAAACAGCGTCCTCCAAAGCTACGATCTTGGGATGCATTTGATCTATCAGTTCGCTCAACTCTGCCTACCTCTGTCAATGAGGTAGGTTTGCTGTTATGGGACCGAACGGCCATGACGGCACTGCCTGAATCCTCCGCCGTGTATGCTGCTACTGTTTGTGCTGAACTGATAAGACGTTGTTTTTCTTCCTGGGCAACAGAAGAGAAGGCTTGGCGGACAGTGGGGAGAAGATTCATGAGGAGAATTTTGTCCGCTTGTGGTCTGGTATGTCTCATTTAAACCCATTAAAAACTGCATCAATCTTTGTTGATCTGTTTTTGCTCCTTGTGTTGAATCGAGTGTTGCCAATTCATCCCATAAAGCCTTTAATTTCATATAGTAGGCTGAGACAGAGAGTTGTTCTTGTCGAAGAGTAGCAATGTCTTGCTGAATCTCAAAGATGCGGGGTGCATTCTTTTGAGAGAATCGCTCACAAAGGTCCTTCCAAACTTCATGAGCAGTGGGATAATATATCACACTATCTGCGATCTCTGGATCGAGAGCATTGATGATCCAGGAGTGAACCAAGTCGTTGCACCGCAACCAAGTCGCATATCCTTCAGGATCAACTTCTTCTGAAGAAACCTTGATAGAACCATCGACAAATCTGTGCTTGTTCTTGGAATTTAAGGCTAAACTCATAGCCCTTTTCCAGCGAGAATAATTGTCTCCATTCAAAACTTTGGAGACTAAAACCATTCCTGGATTATCTGAATGATGAGTGTAGTAGGGATTCGATAGATCCGCCTTTGAAGAATCTGTAGATTTCTCTGGTTTTGGTGTACCAGAGCTAGCTCCTCCCTTGGGAGGAGGTGGTTTCGGAGAATACACATCTCCATTGGCCATGATGGCTGAGTAGGAAAGATGCTACACGAGAAGGCAGAGTGCAGCGATGAGTCAAGATTCTCAATCCTGCTCTGATACCATGAACAGAAGAAATAGAATTTGGTGAAGTAATTTCTATTGATTATGAATAGTGTATATATACAAAGCACTGACTTGGTCTACAAGCCAAGATCCTACAATCAAGCAATCAGCTATCCATAAACAGAGGATCATCAATCAGCTAACTATAACCTATAATTAAGTATTTAGCAAATCAGTAAATTAGGAGCACAGAAGGTAACTAGATTTGTCTCTTCCATAAACAGAGGATCTGTGAGAATATTTTCTCAACAATAACAAAATGTGAGAAATAGATGTGCACTAAACATTTTCCACTATAATCCGCCACAACTGGGCGTGACTCAAAAGGAGTTAAATTGCATGCTTTGGATAGGTGAAATATCTTTTAACAAATGGGTATAAAGGTAACCGTGTTTCGAAATAGGGGTACACAAATGAAAATTAAACTGCAATGTCAATAAAATTATTCGCGCTCAGCAGAAATGACATAGCTAGCATTCATCACCTCCTTCTCCACCAATCCAAAGTCCTTACTTTTACGTAAGTCATCAATAAGATCAAGAGACCTAGACAGTTTGAATATGATGACGCCTCCTAGAAAATCAAACTCTTCCAAGGCCACATGCAATGACCTGATCAATTAGCAGTTCAGTAGTTTCCATAGAAGATTCCCTAGTGAAAAACTCCTTCAGCTTAATTCCTACCTCCCCACTCACTTCCGACCATTCAGGTGCATCATAGTAATGTGACACTATCTTTTCTTTCGCAGTTTTGCTGTGACTACTTCATGCATTACAGCATCATGTACCAGAGATAAAATGCAAATGCTGCTCTTTTCTTCCTTAATCTCTTGGATGAATTCTTGTACTCTTATAAATAGCATTTAGTCTTTTTATTAAACAAGCAGCTGGCCGCTTTTTCTTGAGTACTGCAAAGCAAAATTAGAGAGATATTGCATATCAGCGAGCCAACAACTACAACATGAATAAATGACAAGGGAAGGAAAATACAAAAACAAAAAAACAAAAATGAAAAATGAAAAATAAAAGAAAAGAAAAGTTTGCAAAATGCATACATGCAAAAGATCAAATGAATATTTCAAAAATCATTGTTTGTTCATGCCATTGCATAAGATTTAGTTATATCAGATCCTTTAACACCCCAGTAGGCATGTGTTGTGAGCACCACATGAATTGCGAACCAAGGACAATATATAACTCCCGGTATGCCTCTTGTTCTTCCATAGTTAGCACCTCAGCAAAAAATGAAGACTTAAATGCTCTCAAATAGGCCAAAACATCCTCAAGGCACTCCTCCCGAGAACATGATCCAGTCCCTGCCATATCAACAACATTCATGTAAAGATCAGCAGCAACCTCATTAGCACACTTGCAAAAAAATCACAAGTATTCAATGAATTGGAACAAGTATTAATTTTTCTCAATATCAGGAATTACAAGTTATACAGTTAGTAGAAATCCCTTGCTCTTTGTCGATGTCCGCTAGTGTCAAGAACGTGTACTAGTGTGAATGTGTGATTTGTTTAGATCATGATCTCAAGTTGAAACAAATGAAACAATATTTCCAGTAAGAGAGTATTAATCTCAATCTCATAGAGAAACTAGGAAACCCCACATCTTCCAAAAGAAGAAAATAAGGTGAGAAGATATGAATATCCAGCACTTTGTTACTATATTCTTTGATTAATGTTCTATGCAGAAAAATAATGAACAACTAAACACAAGAAACATTTCATACAGGTTTCAGAAGTATTCTTATTAATAATGCAATGCTAAAATAACTGATAATGAGAGCTTACTTCAACAAAACATTAATGAAAAGCAGAACTTAATTATCTTAAAATTAAAAATTTGAGATATGAAAATACCTTATAAAAACAAAGAAAAATTTATAATATATAAAGAATATTTTGAAACTGATATCGCTAATAAAAATAACATAATTAATCTGAAAATTTATGAGATAACTATAAAAAGAATCTTTGTAGGCAATACATTTAAGTGAAAGTGGAAAATAAACAATGGAGCTTTAGTAGGATTTTTTTTTTTGGATTGAAAACGGTGGGCACTAGTCCCCCCGCGCTTCATTAAAGAGATTTTAATTACACAAACAACCAAGCAGGGATATGATATTCATGCGTCCTGACATTGAGCCATGATACTCTTTCCCCATACCCAAAAAGAGTACCCATCCCATACATAAGATTCCCCTATTTCAAAGATGAAATCATTACAGATGTTACAAAAAGTTCCTAAGACCGGAACACCCCAAAAAAGATAAGCCGAATCCTCCTGCTCGATCGTCGATCAGTCTGCTGCCGGTGTGACCCCCTCCGCAGCTGGAGTGCCCCCTTCCTCCTCTGATTCCGCTTCATATCAGCGTACAGTTCTTTGACATTCTTTGAAGCTTCAGGACCTGCCGTTTTGGACCAGAATTTAATATTAGCAATAATAGTAGCTAGAAGTTGATGATGCATGCTGTGTTTGTGAGTTGGTATGAAGATTCTATTATTCCTTTCTAACCAGATTTCCCAACAAATCGCCACTCCCCCGATTTCCCAAATGATTCTTTGGTCCTTACGTACGTTTGTGTCCCTCCAGCCCCCCCCAAACATCGTTAATCGTTTCTGGAGTGTCCCCCCTAATGTGGAGTCTAAGCATAAGGCCCCCCCAAAGTTCTCTAGCATACTGACACTTGATTAGAAGGTGATCGACCGTCTCGCAATCCATCCTGCACATAACGCATATTCCTGGCGCCTGCCACTTTCGCTTGGCCAAATTGTCACGAGTCAGAATAACTTTCCTGCTAGCCATCCAATTGAATAATTTTACTTTTAGAGGAACTCTTACTCTCCAGATCAGATCGTGTGTCCGCACACCCCCGTCATTTAACCAATTATAAGTGGCTTTGACCGAATATCCACCTCTTGTCCCTCCCACCCTGTTGATCCTGTCCTCAACGTCCTCATCCATCGGCTTCCAATCCTGTAGAAAACGGATTAGATCCTCTTTTTGCCTTCTAGATGCTGAGTTGAGTCTACCCGTAAATCTCGGCCTCCATTCTCCATTTTGCCAGTTTGTTGCTACCCAATCGTTTTTATCCCTTGCCATTTTATAAATTTTTGGAAATCTCCTTTTTAAAGTTATTGGGCCGCACCACCTGTCTTTCCAGAAGCAGATAGTATTCCCCTTCCCAATCGCGAAAGTAGCCCCAGTCAGGAAAATATCCCTAGTATGCAAGATCCCTTTCCAGAACTCGGACATAGACGCCACATTCTTCGGTTTCCTATGCACGCATCCTTTCCTGATGTATGCCTTCTCTATCAGAGTAGCCCATTTAGCTTTTGACTTAACTCTAAGCTTCCAGCACCATTTTCCAAGTAGAGCTTGATTCATTTGTCTCAGGTTTTGAATCCCCAATCCACCGAATTCTTTTTGTCTACAGACAACTCCCCATTTGACTAACGAGTACCCTCTTCCATCGGTACCCAATCCGTGCCAGAGAAATCGTCTTCTGAGCCTGTCAATTTTTTTGATTACCCATATAGGAATCTCGAAGAATGACATGAAATAAAGGGGGATGGCACTAATAACAGAGTTAAGAAGCACTAGCCTACCTCCGAAAGACAACATCTTACCCTTCCATCCCTCTAACCTAACCGCTATCCTGTCGATAAGCTCGTTCCAATCTGCCCTTGATGGTTTGGTAGCCGCAATCGGAAGGCCCAAGTATTTAATCGGCAATGGTTTAATCATGCAGTTTAGAATGGTTGCAACTTCGCCCCCCGATTCCCCCATTTCTCTCAATAAAGTTATTGAACTTTTATGGAAGTTCACTTTTAGCCCCGACCACTCTTCGTAAAGATATAGTCCCCACTCGAGGAGGGTTGCTTGGAAAGTGTCGCATTCTCCGAAGATCAGTGTATCGTCTGCATACTGCACGTTCATAACCGCGGAAACCGCCCTCCTCATCCCTAACCCATTAATGAGACCATTTTCTCTATACGACTGAAGCATCTTATGCAATCCGTCTGCCACCATGGTGAACAACAATGGTGACAGTGGGTCCCCATGTCTAAGACCCCGTCTACACCTGATTTCCTTACCCATTTTCCCGTTGACCATCACCATCACCTTAGCCGTAGTTAGCCAAGTCCTGATCCATCCGATCCACCTGTCCCCAAACCCTCGTCTTTTAAGGATTTCCAGTAAGCATTTCCATTCTACTTTGTCATAAGCTTTCTCAAAGTCTAATTTTAACATAAACCCTGACTTGTGACATCTCTTACAATCTTGGATCACCTCCTGGACCAAAGCCACCCCTTCAAGGATGTCCCTACCCATAATAAACCCAGTCTGATAGTCCTCAATGATATCACCTATCAGAGCTCTGAGCCTATCAGCCAGAGTTTTTGTGATGATCTTAACCAAGCAGTTGATCAAGCTGATCGGCCTGAAGTCCCCAATCCCTGTGGCCTCCTTCTTCTTTGGGATTAAACAAACATTGGTATAATTCAACCTACCCATGTCCAGAGTTCCTTCATAGAAAGCGTTCATGATGTCCATAAGATCCATCTTCAGAATTTCCCAAAATTCCTTATAGAAAAATACCGGAAACCCATCTGGTCATGGTGCCTTATCCTAGCCCATACCCCATATCGCTCTCTTTACCTCGTCCATGGTGAACAAGTCTTGCAAAGCTGTTACACGTTCTTGAACCGTAGGCATAAGCGGATCCCAAAGGTCCTCCGCAGACTCGCACATGCTCTGCCGGTTATGCCCAAATAGAACCTTGAAGCTTTCATGAATATGCGATTCAATAAGACGTTCGTCCTCGATGTGGTTCCCGTCAATCTCCAAGGAGTGAATAAAATTGTTCCTCCAACACATGCTTGCGCACTTGTGAAATAATTTTGTGTTAGAGTCCCCTTCCAACAGCTAGTTTATCCTTGATCTTTGATGCCACATGATTTCTTCCCTGTTATAAATCTCCAAGATCTCCTGCCGACAGCTCTTTAGCCTCCCGAATTGGATGTCATCTAGACCCTCCATTTCCTCTTTCTTTTCCAGTTCCTCAATCTCCTTCAAAGTGGAGTCCTTCCGCTGAAGCACATTCCCAAACTTTACACGGTTCCACTTTTTAAGGATCTTTCTAAGTGAACCCAATTTCTTGACTAGCCTTGTTGCCGGATCTACCTCGCCAATCTCTCCTTCCGAACTCTTCTTCACCAAATCATGACATTCCTTATCGGTCAACCACATTTATTCGAACCGAAAGATTTTATGTCGTTCCCTCCCTTCTTCTCCCATGCCAATGATTATGGGATATGGTCCGAAGTATTTCGAATGCTCGAACGAGCCATAGCCCAAGGGAATCTAGTTTTCCAGTCCGTCGAAACGAGAATCCTGTCTAGCTTAGCAAGAATAGGTTCCCTTCTCCGATTAGACCATGTAAATCTACGATCATTAACCGGGATTTCCATCAAACTCAGGTTGGAGATGACTTGGTTGAACTTAAAACTGTCGCGTCCATTACCCATTCCTCCGCTTCTTTCGTGAGTGCTTCTGACGATATTAAAATCGCCTCCTAGAATCCATGGCAAGCTCCACCTTCCCCTGATGCTATAAAGTTCATCCCAGAGTTCCTGTCTTTGACTTCTCACATTTGGACCATAGACCGCCGTCACCACCTGCTGCCAGCTGTCCCTCCTCCTCTGTATCACAATCGATACAGTCAACTTTCCCACCCAGTCATCCAGTAAGTCAAAATTACTGGTATTGACCCCAACCATAACCCCCCCTGACGCTCCTATAGCGTCCTTGACCCTCCAATCTTTAATGTGATGCAGCTTAAGACCCCTGAGAAACCTGTCTGTTGGTTGAGACAGCTTCGTCTCTTCCAAACAGACAACGTCAATGTTGTTCTTCCTAATTACTTCCCCAACCATCCTACGCTTGGCAGCTTTGCCAAGCCCCCTAACGTTCCAAAATAAAACGTTAAACATTAACAATGATCGCCCCCTCCCCTTTCCCCAGCTGAGTTGGCTCCAACTCAGATAAGTTTTGGGAAACACAGTCCCGTTCCACATCCCCGTTAAGCACCCTCTGGGCCTTAATAATATTGTTCACTTCCCTACCCCGAATAACCTCAATAGTGTTCGTGTGAACATCATGACATGCATGCATATTAATTCCATAAGCATTAGCTAATTGAACTAACATGTAATCAGGAATGGAACCAAATATGGAAACAGGAGAGTGTGTACCTGCCATGTTTTCGTAGCTTTTCCGCTTTCCCACCCTTTTGTAAATCTCCTTAACGGTCATCGGTTTGTCCCCCTTGTTTCGCTGTCTAACACTCTATCTGAACCCTTCCGTAGCCTTTTCTTTTTTCTTCTCTTTCTTGGTACTTGTTACCACCGTCGGAGTTTCCTCAAAATTACTTTCATTACCTGTTTCTTACCCTGTCTCTGGCACCTCTGATCCCAAGGATTCACTGTCTGATCCCATTGAATTGTTGGGCCTCTCTCTTTTCTCCGTATCCCAGTTCCCTAACATTGCCTTGACTCGCTTTTTAACCTCTCTTTGAATCCTTTTCTCCACCTCCTGTCTGAGGAAGTCTTCGATATTTTCCCCGTCGTTGTAAATAGCTTCCTCTTCTTGACACTTCAACTTATTCTTTTGTACCAAGCCCGTGGGCCCTGTAATGAGATCTCCTCCTCCTATAACCCGCACCTTAAGTGTTGAATGGTTTGTCGATGGGCCCCCATAAACCTGCCCATAACTTTCTTTTTCATCTCCCACCTTTGAGAGCATCTGTAGTCGTGGGCTAAATACCCAAAATTTGGAAAAATTTAGAAAAAGTGAGCTGCAGTCGTCGTCCAAATACCCAAATTTTGGATATACGAGAATAGTACATTGCCAAATATAGCAGACGATTTGGCAAAATGCAAAATATAGCTAACGGGAAATTTTCTTTCGTCCCTGAAAATTGACGAAGAAAAATATCCCGTCGCTTTGATTTTTTTTGAAACGGACGATAAACAATGGGGCGTCGTTTATTATAAAAATAATATAAAAAAAAATTGGGTGTCGGACGGTGTGTTATACACCGTCCCAACCAATTTGAATAAGACAAAAAGGGTGGGCCGGTGTATAATCCACCGTCCCAGTCCTTTTTCCATTTTATTTTATTTTATTTTATTTTATTTTATTTTTGTCTTTTAGTGCTAAAAAAAAAATTTTAAAAAAAAAATTGGGACGAGAGATAATCGATCGTCCGGCCATATTTTAGCTTTCAACGACTGCAGCACGCAGTCATATTTTCTATTTCCAAAAGCCAAATACCCAAAATTTAGCTTAGAACGACTACAGATGCTCTGATAGGCTGAAGCCCATAGCAGTGCGCTCCAAAACTGGTGCCAAATTTCAAAAATTTGTGCTCAAAGCGAAACCGTCCTCTTCAATCCCCAACCCAGAAGCTTGTACATCACGTACGATGCTTTCGCCACCCATACCTGAACCCCGTGTACCTTCTTGCTCGAGCCCCACCCCCACACCCAGCTCACCTTGTACCCTGTTGTTCTGCCCCATACCTTGTCCAGCTCTATGATTCCCATCACCTTGATCTGTAGCCGTTGGCCCCTCCTGATTCTCTACAGTAGCCCCGTAGGATTGAAAGTTTTCCTTTGGCGCTTTGACAGCCTGGTTGAATAGCTGAGTTGGAGTAATGGTGCCCCCCCCCCCTCTGTGCATTATGGTGACAGATTTGCCAAATGAAAACTCATCCGCCGTACGATCTCCTCCCAAGTCGCCATTTGTGATGATGAGAGGCCCCGATTGAACACGCTGAACCGGTTCAACCATAGACCCCGGTTCAACTTCCTTGAACCGTGCTTCTTCCTCCTCCAACCTAACGTACTGTTTACCTCCATTCCCTGCTTCCACGTCGTTGAACAGCTGCTTCACCACCTGCTTTTTTTGCCCCTCCACCACCGTCGTCAGCCTGGTTTCTTCGTCCTCGATACTCACCTCCACCAAAAAACACAGGTTCTCAACCATAGCCTTGATAGTCGACGAGATGCAATGTAACCCATTACACCCGATCCTGACTCTTGCGAAACCTCGTTTGCGCTTCTCCGTGAAGTCGTCCACCTCCAGAACCACCCCGAATTTTCTGACGAGATCTTGAAACCCCCCTAGCTCCCAACAATGCAGCAGAAACCCCATCAGTCGAATCCAAGCTTTGGTGGTCATTTCTTGAGCGACTGCTCCTTCAGCACCTGTCCACGGTCGAATGGAGATCCCATACCTACCGCCGATGATCTTAATGATGTCCTTACGAGCCAAAGCCGCCACCCCGTCGTTCGTCGGAAATTCGGCCACCCAAAAGTCTCTAACTTTGTTAAGCTCCCACTTCCTTCGATTGAAGAAGTCGGAAAGGCAACGAAGACCCGTGATCACCTCCGCAGTCGACGGCCATCCTTGCACCGCTTTGATAACCCCCATGGAGGCCCTAAGTCTCTCCCTCGACGCTCGCATTTTCCCTGTCACTGCCACAATGGCATGTACAGAGTCACGTCTCCTCGGTGATTGCCTAGTGTCGTCCGGTCTGTGGGCTTTCCTCCTGCCACCTCTAATGGCGCAGCCGCTAACACGGTGGCCTGGCTCCTTGCATTCGAAGCACACGAAAATCCCTATAGGGCAATCTTCTTTACGGTGTTGGTCGCCGCACAGTGGGCAAGACACGCTGAAGCTCCTGGTCCTCAACGCTTCGAGCTTGTTGTAGGACTTCGATTGATAGAGCTGCCATGGCTCCCCACCGTCGTCCTCCGTATCTGCGTGCTCCTTCCCCTTGCACCGCAGATCATACAGCGCAGCAAGGAGTTCATTTTCAGTGAAGTTGGCTGGCGATGGCTCCGTGACTGGAGACTTGTGGGTGGGGAGGTCAGATAGGAAGTTGCTTTGATGGTGATTGTGCTGAATTTAGTAGGCTTTTTTATGCCTATGGGCAGACTACAAAACATGCTGCTTTGTATCCCTTATATAACTCTTCTATAAAATATCCAGTGACTTCTAATGCAATTTTGTTACTGTAGAATTTAGTGTTCTATGACCTTACTATCCTCCCTGGGTGGGTGATGGTGTATTTGTTCTAAAAAATACAAATTAAATTAAATTTATGTTGTTCTATTTATTTTTACTTAATACCAAGTGGTTGTGGAAGCTCCTCTACAACCGGGTTGAGTTGGTAAAGCGTTACCAGGGCCGGCCTTGAGTTCCCGGGGCCCAAGGTGAAAGGCCCAAATAATTTTTTTTGAGACCCCTAATTACAATATAATTTTTTTACGCGCAAAATATGTGTCTACATTTACAAGGGAAATACAAATTTGGGGTGCCTAAAAGTGCAAAAAAAATCGAGGGTCTGAGGCGGCCGCCTCACTGGCCTCAAGGTGGGGGCCGGCCCTGAGCGTTACTACTACTACTAGAACAGGCACCACCAAACTTTGATGCCACCCTGCCGCAACCCACCCAAATCTCGCCCTTGAGCCACATCTGGCAGTATGAAACGCCAATGCCCCCTTCAAAATGATAGTACATTTGCGGGTGGTCCTCAAGGATCTCCTTCTCACCTCCTATGTGCTGGCGCAGGGGATTGACTACCAGTTTCCAATGCACTCTTTGTGGTCAGCATCCTCCTCTTCTTAGGTTGCTCATACAATAGCACAGTTTGGGCTCGTTTTGCTGATTAGCACTGTTTCAGAAATTGGCCCGCCTGTACATACACATTTGGACTTCCTGGAGATCTCGTCGAGCCCCAGCTCCACATCGTAACTCATGGGACTGTGTTGTTTTGGCGGTTGTTGGGTGATATGGTTCAGGAGGAACTGCCATGTCCTCAATAGAAAGAATCTTCCTTTTTGCATACTAGGAAGTTAATGTTATGTACCCTTTGCTTCCAGATCCCCATCCCGGTACAATTATTCTTTATATATATATATATATATATATATATATATATATATATAAATCCGAACCGGCCATCTCATTCTACACGTCTTAGATAGCATAACATAAAGGAATCAAGTTATATGAAGTTCATTTGTCCCTATTTTACATCATCGCAAAATTGTATGGCTGAAAATTTCACTCCATTTGATGGATGGGCAATTGAACTTCAAATTATTTGATTACTTTATGTTGTGCTATCTAAGGTGTGTAGAACAAGATGGTCGGTTCAGATTTTTCATGGGGGGTTTACTCCGTGAGTTCTCACGGAGTTCTCACCAAAATTAGTTCTCAGCCGAAGGGCTCCCTATATATATAATATATATATATACACACACGTGCCAATTAGCAGTTTTGGGCTAGTTAGCACTCAATGCAGAGTGCAGACTTTGTGCCTCAAACATTTTTTGTTGAATATTCCTTACCACTGGGTATCGGGAAAGTCAAACCCTATAATTCCCAGTGGCATGTGAGTGTTCACAACTCATGAAGTATCCTCAATTGGTCTAACAGCTGGTACTACTAATTCATAATATACCTAAGGAATTAGTTATATGAGTACATAAATATCATACTCTATATTTGAATAACCCATTGTGTGGACAAAAGACATGCGTCTAAGCAAACTTCATGGTTAAATTGGCTATGTCCATACTTTTAGAACAAAATGGCAAATACAAAAAGAATTAGTTTCAATAGTTGGTCTTCTAGGGAAAAATGAGGAGAAAGTTTTCAGAAAAGAAGGGGGGAAAAGGAATCTTGCAAATGCTTTGATAAATTTGATTCTCACATAAGGGAGCAAGATATGTCTGCAAGCTGCACTTACGTATTAAACTGCAAGGAAGAACAGAAGCTAATGGAGCAACTCATACTTCAAAAAAGGTAAGTCCATTTTCAGACAGGGCCTTTACATCAGACAAAACAAGAACTTCAGAGAAAAGGCGGAAAGAAAATCAAGGACCATGTGAACAATGAATACCATTGAGACAAAAACATACTTAATTTCTCCAAGGGGGAATTTTTTTTTTGATGAACCGGATAGAGCCTTACGACCCCAGCAAAAACAAAATATATTGATAATAACAAAATGTACAGAAGGAAGCTTTACAAGCAGTAAAGACCATCCCAACAAACAAACACAGATAAACCAGTACAAAGACGCAAACTAAACGAAAGACAAAACCCACAGGGTACCGATGCTGCTAAGAAACGCTTGCTCAACAGCAACCGGATGCAGCTGGCAACACGGGGAAAACCAGTGCAGAACCCAAGCCTGAAGGGCTGTCGAGGTTTCGCCGACGATCAAAAGAAGCAACCGAACTCACGCCGTGAGGACGATAAGGAGGCTGCACCAGTAAAAAAGCACGGGCTGACCGCACACACGCACATCAGGCGCAGATGCAGATCAACCAAAGAAAAGCACTTAGAAGCCTAGTCCCGCAGGACGAAGAGTTACGCGCAGCCAAGCTGCGGAAGGGGTCCAAGAAGAAACCGCCGAATGCACGGCCGAATGCACAGCCGATATAAATTAAGCAATCGTACCAAGGATGCAGAGAAGTAAAATACAAAGAACAAGAACAGAACAAGAATGATATAAGCGCCCCACAAAGTGGGGAATAGGGCTACAAAAGGCCACCAACCATAATAACCATTTATAAACAGTAGAGAGAGAATCAAAAAGCATCAGGTGTACATTCAGAGAGTCCCACAAATCAGATGCACATCCAAAAAGCATCAAAAAGTAACTTACAAAACAGAATAAAGCCAGAGATAGGAGCCAGCACAGTGAACAAAATATACACTGGCAAAAGCAGCAAGAGAGACCTCAAAAAAGAGCCAGAAACAAACCATGCCGGGACTCCCAAAAGATCCAAAGGATTCAGACCTGAAAAAAGAATTGCATCAGTGCAATCAACATATCCAGGATAACACAATAAATAAGAATGCATTCTAACGAAAAGGGATAGAACAGAACACAACTGTAGCATCAATAATTAAATAGCGTTAAGATTGGTAAGACAATTGAATGCCGAGCGAAGTCTATGACTCTGTAGGGCTTCCCACGCTGCGTTGGTCAATGATGAAGACCAAAAATCGAATAGAAATAGGGATTCATCGATAAGAGAGGAAATGGGCCGTTCGCGGTGCCTGAAAATTCTATGGTTCTTTTCCTTCCAAGAGATCCAGATAATGATGTGTACCGATAAATACCAAGATTTGCGATACCTAAAAGACGGAGGAATAGTCGAATACACCGATTTGAGATCGGCGGGCAAAGGATTGAATTCCCAAGCAAGAGAGCATAGTTTCCAGAGGGGACGAGTGAATTCGCAATTCACGAAAAGGTGATCCATGTCCTCGAAAGAGGTGGTGCAGAGAGGACACAATTGTCCCCAGGCCAAGTTTCTTTTATTGAGAATCTCGACGGTGAGAAGTTTATTGTTAAACGCGAGCTAGGAAGTGATTTTGGCTTTAAGCGGTGCACAAGAATTCCAAATAATTTTGGAAAAAGGCGAGAGGATTCCTCTGAAGTTCAGGAATTGATAAAAGGATTTGACCGAAAAAACCCCGGCCGAATTCCATCGCCAAGAGTAACCATCTGCCGTCGGTCCCTCAAACTCGTTGAGGGAGGAAAGGAGATCGAAAAATTGAGTACTGCTATTCTGCGGAAGAGTGCCTGAGATAGGGATGAGCCATACTCTAAGAGATTGGTGAAGTGTGAAAGAATCTTCAACCGTAGCCTTCGGAAAAAGGGCCGATTGATAGATGAGGGGAAAGGCAGAAGCAAGCTTCGTGTTACCGATCCAGAGGTCCATCCAGAATCTGGTTCTGGAACCTGCTCGGCATTTATGGGAGATACCACAAAGGAAAGCAGGAATCGCTTTCCAGACGCCCTTCCAGAAAGGAGAGGCGTTGCGATGGATAGGCAGAGAAAGGTCCCACCAATGGTGAGTAGGGGAGAATTGTGCTTTAATGCTTTGGATCCACAGAAGATGTTCGAGTATTAGGAACCTCCAGATCCATTTGCCCAGTAAGGTGATGTTGTGATGCCTGAGATTCAATACTCCGAGGCCTCCAGCTGCTTTAGAAGAGCAGATAAGATCCCAGTTGCATAGATGCGAGCCTGGTTTAAACGAGGCAGAACCCGACCAGAAGAAGTTACTTCTAATTTGGTCTAATCTCTTTATGACCCAAGACGGTAGAAAATAGAAAGACATCATGTATAGCGGGATAGAAGAAAGCACCGAGTTAAGGAGAATAATACGTCCACCGCGGGAAAGAAATTTACCAGACCAGACACTGAGTCTGGATTCAACTTTGTCCAACATGGGGGTCCAGTCAGATTTATGGAGTTTACCCTATCTAAGGGGAATACCTAGGTAGGTAATTGGGAAGGAGGCGACTGGACAATTGAAGAAATTGGCAATCTCAGTCTGTCGGTTTGGGGAACCGCCCAACCATAGGACCGAAGATTTTTGAAAGTTGATGGAGAGGCCCTACGCAAGCTCAAAACAATACAGGAGCAGCTTGAGGTTCTGAAGGGATTGAAAATTAGGTTGGAGAAAGATGATCGTGTCATCTGCATACTGAAGGTTAAGGACTCCGTGAAATTGATTGGAGGAACCCAATCCCTGAATGACTTGCGCATTCCAAGCATTACGTAGGAGTTTACTAAAGACATCAGCCACAAGAGAGAATAATAGAGAAGAAAGAGGGTCTCCTTGTCGGAGGCCACACATAATTTTGAATTTGTGACCCTCTTTGCCATTAATAATGATAGAAGAGGTGCCCGAGTTAGGCTGGATCGAATCCAGGCGATCCATCTGGGACCAAAGCCACGATGAAGTAAGATATTAATCAAGAAATCCCAACTCACATTATCGTAAGCCTTTTGGAAGTCAAGTTTGAGGAGAACACCCTCAGAGTTTGAACGGTGACAATGAGAGATGATTTCCTGTGCGAACGCCACGCTGTCCAGGATGAAACGGTCTCGGATGAATCCCGATTGGGCCGGGTCAATGAGGGGGGAAATGACCGAGCCAAGTCTAGCAGCAAGCACTTTCATAATGATTTTGAAAGTGGTGTTAATAAGGCTGATAGGCCGAAATTGGTTGACGGTATTAGCTCCCAATACTTTAGGAATCAAGACAATATGCGCGTAGTTAATACGATCGAAGGAGAACGACCCTTGATGAAGGTCAGAGAATAATTAGAAAAGATCATCTTTAAGCAGATCCCAAAAATTTTGAAAAAAAAAAGTCGGGAAGCCATCCGGACCAGGAGCGGCGTCGCTTTTTAGGGCGAACACCGCAGTTTTGATTTCTTCCATAGAGAAAGGAAGTTCTAGGGAGTCTAAATCCTGAGATGGAGGCCCATAAAGACGGTCCCAGTCAAGATCAATAGAAGGAACTTTGGGAGACCCGATGAGATCCTTATAAAAGGATAGGAAGGCCCCATGAATCTCATGGTTGGCGCCAAGTTCGCTGCCGTTGTGAAGAATCGAGGAGATCCAGTTACAGCGTTGGCGATGCGAAGCAAAGTTGTGGAAGAAGGAAGTGTTCCCGTCCCCTTCTTTTAACCACTTGGTCTTGGCCCTTTGGGCCCATTTCAAGTGGTCTTGAAGAAGGATGGCGGAATAATCGATCTTACACGCGAGGCGTTCGGATCGATGGGAATCGGGTAAGGGACCCAGTTCTTCCATTCTGTCGAAAGATTCAATCGCAGCCAAAAGGTATTTTTTAAGGAAATTGGTATTATGCTGTCTTTCAGAACGCCAGATTTTACAACCAAACTTAATAGCGTGGAGTTTAAGAAGGATATTGCCCATTCCTGAGGAGCCAGAGACCGAGGAAAGACATTCCCGAACTAGATTCACAAACAACTGGTCTTGTAACCAGAGTTTTTCGAATCTGAACTTGTGGTGGTGAGCAAAAGGGAAATGAGAGTATAGGGCGATAGGGGTATGGTCAGAGGAAGGATTGGGGAGCGCTTTAGAGAAAGAGTTGTGGAAAAGGGAGATCCAGTTCTGAGAGACTAGAAAGCGATCGAGCTTGGCAAAAGTAGGAACAAGACGAAGGTTAGATCAAGTGAATAAACGATCGTTCAAAGGAAGGTCGGTGAGATGCAATTGACGGATACAATCGTTAAAGCAGGACGATTGCCCGTCAAGCTGCGAAGGGGAAGATCTTTTAGAGGCGAATCTGGTGACGTTAAAGTCACCACAAAGGAAACAGAGTCCATCAGTGTATGCTTGAAGAGAGATAAATTCGTTCCAGAAAAGTTGGTGTCTGTCGGGAGTGGAGGGACCATAAATAGAGATGACACAAATATTGCAATTTTGGGCCGTCCAGAAAAGTTGGACAATAAGGAGGAACTTCAGTCGGATCACCGCGATCAGCGAGAATACCGATTCCTTGAAACCGACCATGATACCTCCCCTAGAACCAACCGCATCTAGCGAAATCCATTTAGAGATAATGGAACCTCCGATAGTGCGATAGGTAAGGTGGGAGGGCGCATCGATTTTAGATTCTTGAAGGGAGATAATATTACAATTGGAAGAAGAGTTAATATCGTAAACAACCCTTTTTTTACTGGGGCAGTTCAGGCCCCTAATATTCCAAGAGATGCAATTCATTGACAACCTTTGCTCTCTAGAACTCTAATATATTCCTTGTGCCTGATCGAGTCAAGCACAGAAGAGCAGTCTGAATCTAAGAGGAAACCCAATTCGTTGGAAATGGTCAACATGTCATTATTGGAAAAAACGTCAAATTGAGGAAAGAAAATGGATCCTAAGGGAGGGCGATGACCAGAAGAGCTGGGGTGATGCTTGCAAACCCCCTGAGAGCCCTGGCCATAACCTTTAGACCTGAGACGGGCACTGGTCCGGAGCATACGATAAGGTAACCCTTCTCGGGAAACTGGGGACGGAGAGGAGCCCCTACTGTCCTTAGACGGAGAGGCACCCCTACTGTCCTTAGACGGAGAGGCATCCCTACTGTCCTTAGACGGAGAGGAACCCCTACTGTCCTTAGACGGACATCTATCGACTGAGTCGATAAGCTGGGGCAGAGGCTGCAAAATAGCCTTACAGGTTGTGGTTATCGATCCACACAACTCCCGCTTTTGAGGCAAGGAGACTTGAAGAACGAAACACTGAAAATCTCTACCCGAGGGTTTAGAGAG
Organism: Hemerocallis citrina; assembly: GCA_017893485.1. Taxonomy (NCBI): domain Eukaryota; kingdom Viridiplantae; phylum Streptophyta; class Magnoliopsida; order Asparagales; family Asphodelaceae; genus Hemerocallis; species Hemerocallis citrina. The sequence continues at coordinate 294,735,692 of CM030359.1, read as the reverse complement.
AAAGTCGCTCAGCGGACTCATGGTCTGCGCTGAGCGAAAGGGAAAATAATTCCCCGGAGAAAGAGAGCAAGAGATCTTCCAAGGATGGAAGTAACCATTAAATAGAAATCGAAAAAGAAATCTACAGCATGATGCTAAAAAATCTTCACGGAAAAAAGAAAATGAACTGCAGGAAAACAAAAAAGTGGATACCTGGTCGGCTGGAGGGTTTTGAAGCAGATCCGCTTCCTCTTCTTCCAAAAGGTTGTCTTGTTCGATCCAATCAACGTCCTTGGGCTGTTCAGTTTTGCCACCTTTAGAGAGAGGAGGATTGGGCTTCGAGGCTGATGGAAAGGGGATGTGAATCTGCTTCTGGAATCTATCCCAGTCCGAAGAGTAAGAGGGGTTCACATCCCATTTAGGCCAACCTGAATCCGATGAGATGATAGGTGGCAATGCGGTGCTGATAATAGGATCCGCAAGCAGGGGGGCCGATGAAGGAGGGATAAGGGGAGGGGGAGCCACTGAGGTTGACACAGAGAGAGGTGCAGCCTTCCCAGCAGAGTGAGAAGAGAGATCCGGGTTGATCCAGACAAGGTTGGGGGCTTTTGATGGAGAGATCTTGGGGAGGGAGTGGGTTGTAAGGGATCCCTTCAGAGCCAAGGACGCAGCAGATGACTTGGGGTAGGAGCCCGGGTGAAAAGAAGAGGGTGTAGAAGCTGGGGTGGTAGAGGAAGCTGAAGGGATACCCAGAACAGGGAGAGGTTGGGCATCGGCATCCGGAACAGTCTCATGATACTGAACCGAGACCGAAAAGCCAAAAATGCCATCTTTAAGACAGAATGCTTGGATTTTATCGGCCCCCTTAGGGCAGCGATTCTCCAAGGGGGAAATTGAAAGTCAGTTTTATGACCAAATTTGAATTGTCGAATATTTAATTCTCAAGGATGCCGATTAATGTCAGGTCCACCAAAATACATTTCTAACAAGATATATATTCGATCATAAGCAGCAACTAAGTGCATATCTTTATGGGGAATTATTCATCAAAAAAAAACTTGGTCGTCAACTCGTAATTCAAAGCTGAAAAAACACAAGAGGTCTCCTTACAGAACTTTGGTAAAAAGACATGCTGTACGTAATAAGAATTAATCTAAGCTAGTGGCACAAGCAATTTTCCCATGGTTTTAGGACTGAACTTCAAATTTAAACCCCATACATCTCCTTTTGGATAAATTGATAGATTGGTGAAGAATGAGAGGTAAAAAACAATAAAAGTAACCCAACCTTGAGAGAGAGAGAGAGAGAGAGAGGTTCAAAACATGAAAAGTAAACGTTCATTCATTTTTAAAACTACACAGAGACTATTTTATCAGTTTTGTTCCATCATTTCTATGTCTTTATCTTCTGCAAACATGCCTACCGCAAACTATGACATGTGCACCTTTTCCCATGGTCTTAGCACTCAGCTTCAATTTTAAACCCCTAACCATCTTCTTTTGTATAGATTGATATATAGACAGGTTAAGAATGATGGTTCCACTAGCATCTCAGCTATGTCGTATATGTTAGAGATTACGAGAGATTATAACAATAGAAATTTGGGTTAATATCCTAGACTAAGGTGTTTGAGATATTTATCCTAAGTATCAAAATTGGAATTCCTAAACTACTATCACAAGCCAGTATTTATAGGATAAATACTGGTTTGGGTACTAGGTTCTCAACCCACTCAACCCTCGTTCCGATATCCATACAATTAGAACGTGTAACACACGTGTTACCCATACAATAATATTACACATATATTATTCAAATAGTGAGAATATACCTATATATCCAACAATCTCCTCCTATATTCTCAATATATAAATGTACTGAATTATCTCAAAAATCCAAATAGTTCAAAAAGACTAAACCAAAATAATTAAATAGTTCCCAAATCATATCACAACCGAATAGTTCACAATGATTAAGCCAACCGGAATAATCTGCCATAGTTTCAAAATCAATCAAAGCAAATAAACTTCAAGAACAAAATAAGAGTTTTAAGCTCAATGAAAACAAGAGTCGTAAACTCAACAGAAGTTTTACCAAGCAAGTGACTAATTTATTCTCGAGAGAAATAAACCGAAACTCTATCCTTGCCCACTGCTTTATGTTTACTCTTCCATTTTGAGCAAATCATTATTTTGAAATTTATGTTAACAGATTCAACTTCTCCATCTTTGCTAGCTTATTGAAAACAAGAATATCAAGAGACACATCTCTAAGAATTCCAACGAATTTCACAAAGTATCTAGTTCCACAAAAGAACTTAGTACAATTCATAATTAGCTTAGCAAAGTAACGCAAGCATCACAATCAAGTTTCTTTAACTAAATAAAGAACAAAAACTATTATAGTTTCTGCACAAAAACTATACTATGTTTCATATTGGAATGATAGAACAGTCAAATCAAATATGGTTAATTCTGAATCATCAAAATTGGAATGAAACAAGAATCCATAAAAGAGATATATCATCAAAATTGGAATGATATAACGACATTCTAAACATCGGAAACACATCGAAAAGTTTTCATGTTTCGTATTGGAATAATATGATTATTCTAAGTAAATTATCTAGATATATAATACTATCAAAATTGGATTGACATTATATATTTGTGGAATTTATGTGAAATCATCAAAATTATCTAAAACATGTCAACTGCCTAGAATTGATGATTAAGTTTGAACTTCTCTATGGCTCCAATTGAATTCTAAATTTCAAAACAATTAGGATGTTAAAGCTTTGACTCAGTAGCTTTCTACTCCATTTCCCCCACAGTTTTGATAATTAGATCACTTTCAAGTCTTTTAGCAAGAGCATTAGCCATATTTTATATCAATTGCTCTTTATTTATGAGAAAGTTTAACTAGGTTTTTTTCAGCCTTAATATACTCCTCTTACTATTATAGAGTGAGTTATGAGCTACAGTGCATTATAGTTTGATAGTCGCATAACAGAATTAGAGAGTTACTTAAACTTCTTAATGGATGACTAGCAACAAGTTCTTCAATCCAATCAGTCTCTTCCCCTGCAGAGGATAACACATAGAGGTCTGATTTCATGGATGATAGTACAGTGCCTGTTTGCTTTTTAATTTTCATAACATTTCTGTTCCTCCTAGTGTAAACACATATCCACTAGTTATCGACTTTCACTAAATTCTGAGCATCATGATGCATCAGATCAGTCATTCATTCGAAGAATAACTAGAGTAGCTCAAAGCAAGCGCTTGAATACCACTCAGTTATCTCATTAGCCTCTTAAGGGCACTCAAATGTGTATGAAATTATTAGTGAATCTGCAGATCATACCTACTTCAAAGTCTATGTCTATTGTAGTGCAGATCTTTGTATACATGAGTCTTTCAATTCTTTTTAGAATGATCTACGTGTCTCATAGTTGCACCATCATTAGGTGTCAACCTTTTATCATAATCATAAGGTGTTTCAAAACACACTTTCAATCACTATATTCCCACTTTTGAAACACATTATTAATTTGATGAGTTTGATTAAGGATTATCCCTTGCCAACCGAAACTCACCCTTATACCTATGGTGTCCATAATACCTAGGTTTTGCATGTTGAATTCTTTGGATAGCACAATTTTAACTTCATTTCACTACAACAGAAACAGACTATACCAGCATTTTTACCCCGGCATTTTTACGAAATGCCGGGGTATTCTTATGTTATTTCGTGAGGGAGATAAATCGTTAAATTACGTACTGGTGTTTTTAATAAATGCCGGGTATTATGTTTTACACCAGCGTTTATTAAATAAACGCCGATGTATAATCAGGGTTTTTTTTACCCCCGCCGCCCCCAATTCCCCAATTCCCCCTTTTACTTTTCCTTCGCGGTAATTTCTCTCTCTCTCTCTCTCTCTCTCTCTCTCTCTCTCCCCTCTCTCTCTCTCTCTCTCTCTCTCTCCCCCTCCCTCCCTCCCTCCCTCCCTCCAACGGTGTGCTTTCCCACCGTCGTCTCTTCTGCCGTGCTCCCGCCGTCGTCAACTAGAATTCGCTCCCGCCGTCGTCCTCTCCCGCCTTGAGGTAGTATAATTATTTATAACTTTTGATAAATTTTATATTTATGAATAAAATTATTTGCAATTGGGATTGTGTGAATGAGTAATTAGGAATTATGAAATCTTGTGGGGGAATTTTGACTGTTTAGGGTTTGCTAAATTTGTGGATTTAGGGTTTGTAGTTTAATTAGGTTTTGTTGTTCAATAATTATAGTTTTATATGAGTATGAGTTCTAATATTAGACTAGTGTTCAATATTTAGCTGCTTGCTTGCTGCTTCTCCTGTTTGTGATTGTTATGGTAGAATGGGCGTGCTTATGTATAGTAACTGGAGATGATCCTTTATATTAGTTATGTACGTGCGTTGCACATGTTGGTAGAATGACAAAATGACAAATGACACTAAGGCCTTCTCCCATTATAATAATAGTGGGAGAAGGCCTTAATAAATATAATTTTTTAAAATAAAAATTTTGACGTAGTCTTGATTTGAACCTAGGACCTTCTTTATAACAGTTATGCACGTGTATTATACGGGTTGGTAGAATGGCAAAATATTTACAAATGACACTAAGGCCTTCTCCCATTATAATATTAGATAATAATAATAATATTATATATAATTATTATTATTAGAGATTATAGTAATTTACACGTGCGATGCACGTTTTAATAATTTCAAAAATAAAAATAAAAACTATGACGTAGGGAGGATTTGAACCGGAAACCTCCTTTATATTAGTTATGTACGTGCGTTGCACATGTTGGTAGAATGACAAAATGAAAAATGACACTAAGGCCTTCTCCCATTATAATATTAGAGATTAGAGATTACTAGTATAATATACGTGCAATGCACGTATAAAAAAAGTAAAGTCATCAATTTAAATGAATATATATCAAATAAGAAAAAAATAGTTTATATTTGAATATTTTGATTTTGGCTACACGTGCGGTGCACATTTATACTTGTGGGATATAGTTTGGACGTATACTATACGTGTTTATATAATTACAAAGTTAGAGTTTGTCTGTTACAAACCCCAACTCTCCCATTAAAATAGTAGAGACTAGAGAATAGAGATAAGAGAAAATGTAAATTAACATAAAGTAAAAAGTGGGTAGGAGTTGAAAATAGATATGCATATATAAATACCCAAAAATGCGCGGATGGACAACCATAGCATCGCCCGGACATGCTCAGTAATGCATGCATATAATCGGACTCTCTCGAACTCAAACTTTGTTCGGGTTGTTTTAGTTTGGAGAGAATAATTTGTATGCATTCGAGTCGCGTTAAGGTTTTCGTGGGAGATCCCTGAGGTTTCTTCTTAGGCTCCCACCTGAACAATTTGTTTCCACCATTTCCATTACCATCTCTATCTGTTCTTCTAATTTGGGCATCTGAGAAAGACGGTGTTTGGATTCCTTGAAAAGGTATTGATGGTCCTTCATCATCTCAATGGTAACGGCTAATGAGTGCCCATATGGGAAAAAAGTTGGACCACGATATGATCCAAAATCTGGAATGTGCGAATGGCAAGCCAGGACATGGATCAAGGTGTTTAAACCTATCTCACACTTATGTACCTGTCTAGCTCGAAGATTTTGCGCAACAACAAGCTTAACTGATACCTTGGTGAGTGACGTTTGGCGCAACAACAAGCTTAGACTAGAAGTCAAGGACACCTTAGATCAAGACTCTATTTCTCAACTACAAACTCTAAACAGCTTCATTCGCACAGAAGAGAGACATACCCAAGAGACTGAAGATGAGAGACGATGGTTGTTGGAGTCGAGCTTAAGATTCACGGTTTCTTCACTTTACAAAAGGTTGAACGATGGAGGAAGAAGTAGCGAGGTGGCTGACGTTATGTCACATTAACGTTCCTACTAAAGTGAAAGTCTTTATATGGTTGGTGGCTAACGACGCTATTTTATCGATGGTCAATATGATGAAACATGGTATTGAGGTGAACATTGCTTGCACTAGATGTCAAATACAAGAGGAGGATACGAATCACATTCTTTTTTATTGTCCTAGAGCCAGAATGGTATGGGAGATTATGGGCCCAAGGTTTGGGGTTCTAGAGTCTCCCGAGTCGAGTTCGGACGTCTGGGGTTACATTAGAATTAACAGGATTAGAAGGAAGGATAGATTAGATTGGGACATTGCTGTTGCGTCTACGATCTGGAACCTATGGCTAGACCGAAGCGATTTATGCTTTCGCAACATTTATCTTAGACTATCAATTTTGATGCACAAAATTTACCTATGCATTCATGAATGGACATGGCACCTCGGGTCCAAGAAGAGACTACAACTGGAGGAGGAGGAGGAGTAGCGGCTATCCAGTTGGGGCGACAATTGGCTTCGGTACTTCATAAGGGAGACTCTGGCATAGGTGTTTTTGGTATCAGTTGTATCTGTTGTTGTTTTGTTGCCTCGTGAGGGCGGTTGAGGCTATAGCCTTTGTTTTGGGAGTTTGTGATGTTTGATTTGCCTTCGGGCTTTCTATGTAAATATGAAATCAAGGAAATCATATTGTTTGAATGGGAATGTCGTTCAGTATCATTCATCTACTAATTTGGTCCTATTTTTTTTAAACTCCAGTCTAAATTGGTCTAATTTAAATATGAAATCAAGGAATATCCCCTCATATCTATATAATAAAACACAAAGAAAGCTATCAAGTGGCTCTCATTCAATAGGATTGAAATTAAAGGTCCAGATCTAATATCATAAAACATATTTTTCCGCCCAAAAGTTTTCCCCAAAAACTCAAATTTAAATCCCCCAAAACAACTCCTTTATTTATTAATTAATTTATTTATCTCTCTCTCTCTCTCTCATTCTCTTTATTTACTCAGAAATTTATATTTTCAGATTTCAGGTTTGTAAATTTTCAGATTTTTTATGCATTTTTTATTGCTCATGTTACATTGAAAATAGCAAATATCTCATCAACAGTTAAATTTCATCATTTTCCACACTCAAAGTTTTAAGAAGTTGGATTTTACACCCTCATTTATAATTATTTTTCAACATATACTAATGGAAACATGGACTTTTATTTATAACTAATTATTGTTTTACTATTCAAACTTGAGCTACATAATTGTTGTTTTACTGTTTACAAGACTTTCATATATGTTGTATCGTTCCGAAGACCCTACGGGCAAATCTAGTCTATATAATAAAACACAAAGAAAGCTATCAAGTGGCTCTCCTTCAATCCCCCCAAAATCAAAGGCTCAGATCTAACCTCACAAAACACAATCCTCCCCCCCCCCCCCCCCCCCCCAAAAAAAAGTTTTTCCCTAAAACTCAAATTCAAATCCCTCACCCAAAACAACTCCTTATTTATTTAATTATTTCTTTCTCTCTCTCTCTCTCTCTCTCCTATTCAAAAAATTAAGAAAATACAAATTTTAAAAATTTTAAAAATTTTAAAAAATAAAAAATAAAAAAACTTTAAAACTAAAAAACTAAAAAAATTAAAAATTTTAAAACTTTAAAAATAATTCAAAAAAAATCAAAAAAATCAAAAACTTATAAATTTTTTTAAATTTTAAAAAAATTAAAAATATTAAAAAATATTTAAAATTTTAAAAATATTTTAAAATTTTAAAATTTTTAAAATTTTTAAAAAAAAATTAAAAATTTTTAAAAAATTTAAAAATTTTTAAAATTTAAAAAAATTTTAAATTTTAAAATTTTAAATTTTTAAAATTTGGAAATTTGAAAAGTTGAAAATCTCAAAGCAAATCCAAATCCAAATCCAATGTCGAACCCCAATCAAGAGGTCGTCGCCGATATCTGATCCACTGTAGCTGATTCCATATCGGTGACTCCCCTCCACCAAATCGAGCGCGAATATCAAGCGACTCCTTATCGGCGACTCCCCTCCATCAAATCGTCAGTCTTTATATGCGATACGACGACTCTAATTTCATCTCATTAACCGAATTCTCATTCTAATTTTTAATTTTGTGTGTGCAGGGGATTACTCAGTTTTTTGCTGACTCGAATTTTGTGTGTGCATGGGATCTAAGTTTAGAGAGGTATGATTGTTTTATTTTTGGGTTTAAAAAATTTTAATTTAGTGATTTATTTGATGATTTTTTTTATTGATTATTTGGTAACCTCAATTTGGGCTTTCAAACCATAGAAGGACAGGTAAGCTGACCAGCAACCTAAAATAACTTGGCAAATATGCAACATTAATTTCTTTACTACAAGAGAAAATAATATCATGAAGTGTTCCCTTTCACTGGTTATTAAAAATCATGGATAATATAACATATAAGAACTTTTAGTGTATTTGGATATATGGGATTGGGATGACTGGAGTTTACCAGTGAAGGGTGCAAACTCTCCACTCAAGAAAGACAGCTAAAGTAAATTTGTTATTTATCCATTTTGATTTTTTTTTTTATAAAGGTGTAGTGAGGAGACAAAGTAGAGATAAAAGAATTGATTAGCTTGGATTAGAGTTTAACTTCATGTATTTCATTTTGGTTGAAATAATAAAAAAAGGTATTTTAATTGCAAACTGAGTCTCAGACAAACAAATATTTAGATTATTGATATTGTAGATACCTTCACACCTGCACTTGCGTTACCATTGTATTTAGACATGCTCATAGTGGTTATGGAATTAGAGTAAGCTCTATAAACCTATATGATAATGTCCTTGCATAACGATTTCAAGCATCTAAAAGTGATGTTGAAGTTAGAAAAAACTCTATGCAGTGTTTGAAACAAACTATATGCATCCCAGGTAAGTTCAAGCTAATGATCAAGAAGGCGATGGTTGAGCTTAAAGGTAGATATACTGCTTCCTCATATAATATGTTTGCTAATTCAATTAATTTGCTAGACCTTCAAAACTATTTTATATAATCAAACCAGGTGCATCATTCCGAAGACGTGCCGTAGGCACGTGTCAACAGGCAAACCTAGCAAATAAATAAAATATATAATAAATAGCGTTATTATTTTTTGTTGTATATAATTACCTCCAAAGTTTAAGATTTTTATAGAGATAATTGCAATAATTTGCATGTTGGGTGATAATTCTTTCAGAGTTTTTCCTTCCTTGATCGCTAGTTCTCCCTATAATGTAATATTGATTTTGGCCTTAATTAATACAAAGCATATGAATGCCACAACAATTTCGTAAATTATTATACAATTTAAGTAATCAATATTACTTGAATCCTACAACTGTAAGATTTCGCTTCTCTGCTTCATTACCATATTTTGAGTCTACATTATCTCCATCTCCTGCATTAATTACTGCTAAACAAAGATTTGTAATTCATTGTAATTAATATTTGATATCAAGTATCAGTAATAGCCAATTTGATATATATAATAAAAATGAGTAACATAATTTTTTACCTTTAAAGACAGTAGAAGATATACTTTGAAATTCATCGACAGTTACAAATTTATACCTATCCTTATCAATGATGAGATATTTCTCAACTTCATCTACAACACTTCCCAACTTCAAAATGATGTCAAATTTATCGTGCATTGGATTATATCTTTTGTTGACATTTTTCAGTATTCCATTAGAAATTAAGTAAGTTTTATGCTCCTCAAGCGTATGTTGGAACGCTTCCACCGCTTCATTAAACATTATCGCCAGTATTCTAGTTCCCTACAAAAGACGAAAATTTAGTATTAATAATTATTTATGTATGTATATGTATGAATATTTTTAACAATATTTAAAGTATCTTACCTCATCATCCATAAGTGCCACTTTTGAGATTTTTCCTGTGGCTTTACTATTTTTGTATTCTTTCACACCATAATGTTTCATAACCAAAACTTTAATAGTCCACAACTGTTAATTTTCTTACAAGGAATTGATAGAGAAATATTCATAGTGGGAATTGTCCATTGATATCGACAATCTTCAAAAAATATAATTATTAATAAGTTAGTTTTTATCAAATAAATTTTATTAATAAGTCATTAGTTGAAGTTTTAGTTTTAGCATGATGATATAGACAATTTGCAAAAATCATATGAATAAAGGATCAATAATCTAATTACAATATCTTAATATACTATAAATAATCCAAAATTTCAGAAACAGTTTAATGATGATGAATAAAAGTTGGCAACAAGCAATAATAATTATAATAAAATTGAGAGATGGGTTATTAAAAAAATCAAACTTTAAACAATAGTAAACTATTTGGTACAAAAAAAAAACTTCCCTCTTCTTCTATGAAGTTTTTATTAACTTGTTTTAGGGCTAATCCTCAAAGCACATTTATTAACTGGAGCACTATTTTTGCAAATATTTTATGCAGTAGTCTTATCAAATACATGTAAAACCATAATGATGTTTTTGTTGATCTTTGTTCGATATTGTGGATGGTTCTCTAATGATACCTAATGGAATTACCACTTTAATAAAATTGTAGTATGTGATCATAAGGTCTTTTCCGAATTGAAGAAATATGCATCAAAAACATGATATCAAATATTAATTACAATGAATTACAATGCCACAATTACTAATTACTAATTGTAATGAATTTCACTTTACGAGAAGAACAAATATTGAAAAGATTTGAGTTTTTACTGAACTTACAATGCCACAAACAATTAGCTCCGGGTTTTTTTTAATATCAAATACATATAAAACCATAATGATGTTTTATTTGATCTTTGTTCGATTAGTGGGGAGGGTTATCTAATGATACCTAATGGAATTAACACTTGAACAAAATAAATCTAGATAATGAAAAAAAAATCAGCATCATTAGCGAAGAATTAGTCACCTATTGATAGCGGTCGTTTTTCTCTCTCTTGATGTTCCAAGGTCCACCTAAAAAAAGAAGATAAAGAAGATTATGGTTCTGTACTTTCAAATCCTAACCCCATATGTTGTTTTTATAGGAGGGTAAATTGGCAAGAAAAAAATTTGTTGAAATTAGTAAAACAAATATTTTATTGATTGAAAAAACATTCAATCAATATTTATCTGAAAATTTTAGAACTATATTTAATAGCGAAACTGTTTAGTTGATTCAAATTCAAATTTGATATCTTATCTACAAATAAAACTTTAATTTGTGAAATAAGCACAAATTCATATTTCTACAGTTCTGTTTAGACTAATATAAATATAATTACATTTACATGATGCATATATAAATCTGTATTATTGAGAAATAACCAAATTTGCAAAAAGAAACTTATATTTCTTATCATTATCCCGACTCTTTCCTTCTTATGATACTTTAAAATCCATATTTATATCTATATTAAAAATTTATCTACCTTTCTATCCTTGTTAGTTACAGTTTTTAAACTAAGTAGATACTAGTAATTTACACGTGCGATGCACGTCTTTATAAATATATATATATATATATATATATATATATATATATATATATATATATATATATATATATATATATATATATATTAATTTTTTTTTAAAATTCCGACGTTGTCTAACATCGAACCTAAGACATCCTTTATATTAGTTGTGCATGTATATTGCACGTATTTGTTGAGTGACAATGCACGTATTTGTTTGGTTACAAATTGAATTTGTTTGGTGACAAACTCTCTCATTAAAAATTAAAATAGTAGAGGTTATTAGAGAAAGATATTTTGCAAACAATTTTAGTGGACCTAGACCAAAAAAGTCCAATCCAAGATCTCTCTTTCTTTTAACTAGTATCATACACGTGCACGTGCACGTGGAAAAAATTGAAGGATGATGAAAAGGGTAAAAAAAAATAATTTCCAAACTGATCCACCTTCGAAAATATTTACCAAACTGGTCCACTTTCGAAAATATTTACCAAAGCTAGTCCATAAACCAACACGTGCGCTGCACGGGTTGGGTTAAGGACTAAGGGGTTCTCCCATTATAGTAGTAGAGATAAGAGGTTGAATTTCAAATAGAGTACTGAACTCATTTTTCTCCCAACCAAATCTGTGTCAAAATTTCTCTTAACATGTTTCTTTTCTACCATGTTTTAAAAAGAAAGAACATATATATAACTCAATAATTTTGTTCTAAACTGACTTTTAAATCTATCATACATGCATCATAAGACAGAGTATTGCAATTATAATTTATTCAGTCGATACATGTTGCTAACTGTAAACAACTCCTCATCTTGATTTGCAATAATATGATCCAAATGAAAATACTTCTCTCTTGTCTCACCTTGGCCCCAGAACCTTCTTTATGCAGTCATCATCACACTTCCCTTTAAACCTCTCCCCGTGGCTACCATCACCCTAAAAACTCCTCGTCATCATATAATCTCCACCATCACCATCAGAACGACCCAACACCTTTTCCCCTCCACCACCATCACCCAACAACATTTTTCCGCTTACATCATTTTCTCTACCTAGGTCACCACTCTTAACCTCCGTTTTCCCTTTCAATAATTCAACATCAATACAATTTAAGTACATAAACAAATCAAAACTGAAAACCAAGATTACATATTTTCTTTAAAAACTTTGGTAGTTACAAGCAAAATGAAATATGACTACAACACGTTTTTTCAGCACAGGTATTTTGGGAAATACGCATCAAAACAAGGTAATGAGAAAAGATCATAAAGTCACCCACTAAACATTGGTACAATCAAAATAACCAGTTAATGAATGTAATTACTTGACTATGTACTCTAGAAACATAACAAATGGAAATCACATTTAGCACACAATATTTTTTCCTAATTGGTGAACCAATCAGTTCACAATATAATATACATTCCGATAAATTCAAAATCAATTAACAACAAAACAGAACTGTATGCTCAATTATATACACACGTGGCCAAGGTTGCAGCTATCTTCCTAGCACGGCGATCACTCTCAAATTAACCCAATCGCCGAAATGAGTTGCTACTTGTTAAATATAGCATGTATATTAGTTTATTTCATGTTATGACTGAAATTATTTGTAGATTGGAATAATGAGATAATTCTCTGAATATTTTGAAAATGAGCATGATTTTCTAATTAATTTAGAAAAAGTTATAATTCCAAACAAATATCTTATTTATGCCCAATTATATGCACCATCAGATATGAAATAAAAGAAATTCATGAAAATAAAACTTGGGTTAACTTATCCCTCATCTGAGAGCTTCCAGGTTTGAAGTAGCAAGAAAGAACTTGACAATATTAAAAACTGTGTCATCAATCAAACCTTTGGATGTTTGGATCAAATCCAATTTCATAATAAGTCACTGCTACACAGATGGCACACTCAATAAGTAATATGGGAATCCTCAGTATCCATGTTGGCAATGCATAAGCCCACGGAGACTAGAAAAGGTCACTTTGCTTGTAAAATAATGGAAGCTTATCAATGCTCATTGCAAGTTCAGCAAATCCATTGTAGAACTGAGTAATATGGCCGAAAATATTGGAAGCTTATCAATGCTCATTGCAAGTTCAGCAAATCCATTGTAGAAGTGAGTTATGAGGCCGACAAAGATTACACCTGAAAAGATCACTCCATCCTCAGTTTCTTCATGAGGCATTTTTGTACGCAGGAAGGGATCATTGAAATGACTCCGAGAAATATAAGTTAGATCTTCGCAGAATTTTTGAAAGTTTTTGCCAGCAAATTGGGTCCCATTTTCAGTGATGAGTATTTGCGGGATCCCAAACCGACAGATGATGTGTTTGCAGAAAAATTGTTGAGTTTGTTGTTCCCTGATCGTGGCCAGGGGTTCGGCCTTAATCCACTTGGTGAAGTAGTCGATGGCCACAACCAGGAACTTCCTTTGGCCCGTTGCTTTTGGAAAAGGGCTGACCAAGTCAATTCCCCACATAGCAAAGGGGGTTGGACTGGCCAGGGAGCGGAGGTGGGCTTGTGGAAGCCTCTTCACCGAGGAGAATCTCTGACAGGAACTGCACCTTTTGACGAGGTCCTGGGCGTCTTGTAACATGGTCTGCCAGTAGTACTCGTGGTTTAGGGCTTTTCTGGCAAGCGACCTGCTCCCCATGTGACACCCCCGATCCCTTCGTGCAGTTCCTTCAGAGCGTATTTGGCCTCATCGGGGGCCAGGCAGTGAAGGTAGGGTCTGCCGTCCGTTGTTGTGTACGAGCGCTTGAAAAGTGTCTCATTGATTATGATGAATCTTTCTGATTGGACCCTGGTTCTTCTCGCCTCAACCCGATCTTGCGGAAGCTTGCCCTTCGCCAGGAATTTCCGGATGGGAGTCATCCAGTTGTCTGATTGAGGTACGGTGGTGAGGCAGAAGACTTCGGGGAGGTCGATATTGGGCTTGAGGAGGACTTCGATTAGGACGGTGCGGTCGAGGCCTTCGAAAGATGATGAGGCGAGTTTTGACAAGAAATCAGCCTGGGCGTTTTGCTCCCTGGGGATCCGTTCTACCGAGGAGAAATCGAAGGATGTCAAAAGCTGTTGGACTACCGCCAAGTATAGGACCATCCGATTGTCACGAGCCTCGTACTCCCTAATGATCTGGTTGACCACGAGCTGGGAGTCGCTAAAGGCCCTGAATTGCTTGGCCCCAGCCTTGTGCGCTAGGGCAGACTTGCGATAATAGCCTCATATTCTGCCTCGTTGTTAGAGGCTGGGAAGCTCAGGCAGAGAGAATACTGGAGAATAAATTTGTCGGGGCCCTTGAGGATGACGCTCGTGCCGCTTCCCACCTCACAAGATGAGCCGTCGACATAAACTTCCCAAACCGGATCGGCCTCTTGGATGTCAGTCGGCTCGGAGATAGTGCACTCCGTGATGAATTCGGCGAGGGCTTGTCCCTTAATGGCTGTCCTGGGCTAGTAACTGAAGTCGTACTGGCTCAGCTCTATCGACCACTTGACTAAGCATCTGGAACTCTTAGGCTTGTGGAGGACGGCCTTGAGAGGCTGGTCCGTAAGGACCTGGATCGAGTGGTCCTGGAAATAAGGATGGAGCTTTCGTGCGGCCATGACCAGGGCGTAGGCAACCTTCTCCATCTTGGCGTATCGGGTCTCAGACGAGAGCAAAACTTTACTCACATAGTAGAGAGGTTTCTGAATTCTGTCATCTTCGCGAACGAGTATGGCGCTGAGTGCGTTTTCCAAGGCTGAGAGGTACAAAAAGAGGGGTTCGCCTGGTTTGGGTTTGCTCAGAAGTGGGGGGTTGACGAGGTAGGACTTTAACTGGTCGAATTCCTGTTGCTGGGCATCGCCCCATTCAAAGCCTTTTGCTTCTCACAGAGCTTTGAAGAAGGGGAGGGACTTCTCTCCAGACTTGGAGAGGAAGCGGCCGATGGCCGCTAGACCTTCCCGTGAGCCGTTGAACCTCCTTAATGTTTCTGGGAGGGTCCATGTCGATTATGACCTGGATCTTCTTGGAATTTTCCTTTATGCCGTGTTGGCTAACGATGAACCCGAGAAATTTCTCCTAGGAGATGCCGAAGGCACACTTGGCGGGATTGAGCGTCATGTTGTGGGACCAAAGGACGCCAAAGGCTTCTGATGAGTCTAATTTTTATACAAATATTTGTATTCAAAAACCCATTAAAAGTGTTTGTTTTCAATTATATTGTGTCTTGTTTCTCTAAGATTTCAATTATTTATTTATTTGTGAAGAAATAAGATTTTTAATGCAAAAAGTAATTTTTAATTTTTATAAGGGTGTAAAAGAAGAAAAAATAAATTTACATGGATTTGGATAAGCCGAAAAGATAAAAATCTGTTATTTTAAGTTTATCTAATTAAAATTTAATTTAAATACTAAATTCTGATTTGTATTTTTATCTACAGGTGAGGTGATGATACATCCTAACCCTAGTATACATCCACACCTACCCTATAAACAGAGAAGCAATACAAAGAAGAGAAGCAATACAAAGAAGAAGGGGAACCGGCCAGCAAATACAACGAAGAACAAAACCGGCCAGCGCACAAAGAACAAGCCAGCGAATAAAAACAGAACACAAAAAAAAAAGGAAGAGAGAGAATCATCTCTCTCTCTTTCTTACTTTCGGCAGAGATTAAAACGAAGAGAGAGAGAAGCGCAGGCAGGCTTCGACACGCTTACCAGGACGACTGGAGTGCTGACGTGGACGACAGGACCAGGCTTCACGTGGTTCGGCGCGGCTGACGTGGCGAGTGACGGGGCTTGCTTCGATTGGCGTGCTGGCTGCAGTGTTCGGCTGGTTTTCTTCGTGCTGACGTCACATCTCGATCCGCGTGCAATAGTGCTTTTGTTCGGCGCAGAGTTCGAAGAGCATTGGGATACAATTCTTGAGACAGAAAGAGGGGTTTGCAAATTAATTTTTTATTCTTTTTCTCCTGATTCTAATTTTTATAATGCAATCCTTGAACAGATTTATTAATATTTTTATTATGAATATGTGGAACTAATTTCATTGTTGGGCTGATTGAAACCATAGTTATGTAATGTTATAATCTTCTAATAATGCTATTTTTATCACTTATTGATTAAACCTGATTGTATTGGTATAAATTTATAATAATCAAACTTGTTCAGAAGTTCTAGGAGCAGTCGACTAAGACTGACAGCAAGTCGACTGCCATATAGAACCTGAGATTATCAAGTTTGCTTATTATAAAACTGATTCTGTTATATGAGTATAGAGACGACCCGTATCTTGTGCTCATAATTGTAACACAGGGATCTTTAGGGGTTCTTGATTTAATCAACTTGAGGGATCTAGATTTGATACCAACTTCTAGAACTTTGAGTGTTTGTTCGTTTCCATTGTTCATATGCTTTCTTCAAGTGCAACTTAGTAGATACCATGCTAAATACTCAAGGAAAGAAACGAATTAGAGTAGATACCATGCCTAATTCTTGGCCTAGGAAAATATTAACTTTAAGGAGTAGATACCATGCCCTTAAAGGAACAAACATGAGTGATGAGAATGGTGTAGAAGGTAATCTAGCATTCTTGACTATAGGTGAAAATCAAGCCCAACTCATTTAATTGATATTCTTGAGATACTACTTGATTTAGATTTTAATCTTTTTATTTCTTTTCAATTAGATTTTTTGAACAAACTTTATAATTTGCATTTTCTTTTGTTTTATTGATTAGTGAGTTAAATACTCAATCTCTGTGGGATCGATTCTTGCTTTTCACTACGCTTCTATAAACGATTCGTACACTTGCGAGGTTTTTAATTTGTGTCTAGTTTATCTATTTATTTAGATCATCTAGATTGCACAACAGCTTCCTCGAGATCGGTGACATGGTCCTGCCCTCGTCGGCTCTTGACAAGCATGTCGTCGACGTATACCTCCATGTTATGACCGATCAGATTTTTGAAAACTCAGTTGATGAGTCTCTGTAGGTGGCTTCGGCGTTCTTAAGTCCGAAGGGCATAACCCGGTCACAGTAGAGACCCTGATCGGTAACGAAGGATGTTTTGGCGATGTTCTGAGGGAACATCCGGATTTGATTATAGCCTGAAAAGGCATCCATGAAGGTCAGTAGCTCGTGACCCTACGTTGCGTCGATCAGAGCGTCGATGCTCGGGAAAGGGAAAGGATCTTTGGGGCACACCCTATTGAGGTCTGATGTGTCTAATTTTTATATAAATATTTGTACTCATTTACCCATAAAAATTGCATGTATTCGTTTGTCTTGTTAATAATTTATCTTATTTTCATATATTTGAGTTAATTAATTACTTTTGAAGGAATAAGATTTTTGATGCAAAAAGGTAAATATTTTTGGTAAAAATCAACAAACAAAATAAGGAGAGTGATTGATTAATTTTTATTGTTTTGTTGAATTTAAATTTTTACAATTTGGTTATGTGAAAAACAAAATAGAAATTTTAATTGCTAATAGAGGGTGAAAATAAAATAAATAAATTTAAAAGGGTTTAATTGAAATAATATGATTATTCGTTAGTTTAATTAATTTAAACTAATTAATTTTATTTTATTTTTATCCTAAAATCTGATTTTGTTTTGTGAGTATGCAGCACGTACGTCAAGAAGAGAAAGAGAAGAAAAAGAAGTAAGAAATAAAGAACAAATCACATAAGGAAATAAATAAATGAATAAGAGGCGGTTTTCTGCAAAAATAAACCCTGATTCCCAAGTTTTAAAAACATGAGCAAACAAGAGAGAAGGAGCATGCAGAACGAAGAGGAAGAGCGACGGCTACCTCTCATCATAAAAATAAAAAAATTTTTAAAAAATCATTATAAACGAAACACAGGCAGCTCTGTCTTGTGGGCTTGAACTCAAAGACAAGTTCAAAGACGAAACCAGAGAGAGGGGAACTTTATGTGGCTCGAGATGCAAAAAGAAAAGGACAGAGGGCAAGAGGTGGCTCGGGAATCAAAGCGCTGACGTCAGCGCTACAGGAAGGAGCAAGACAGAAGCGATGGCATGTCGTCTTTTGGCGGCTCGGTATTCAACGCAATAGAGTAGGAAAGAAGGGGACTGGCTGCGCTAACATCAGCGGATGCACGATTCGAGACAAAAATGGGACAGAGAAAGAGAGAGGAAGAGAAGGTTGTGTTTACTGGCTTCGGTTTACAATTTCTTTTACAAAAATAGTTCTTTTTGTATCTCTTTTCTTTCTCTAATTTTATATTATGCAATCCAAGATAAAATTTGTTAGTTGTAATTTTATTATGAACTAAATTTTATTTTTCTAGGGTTTCGATGTAGCCTAGTTTTGATAACACAATTTTTAATTCCATATTATTTTTCTATTTTTCCATGGTTGTGTGTTTGATTTTTGATCTTAATGCTTACAATTGGTTGACCTACTTTTGTATGATCTATTAAATCATGGAGAGACCAAACTGGTAATTTGTGGTTTTGAATTTATAAAATTAAACACCGTTACAAGAGCGAATTGCTGTTAATGTGACGGTTAAGAAATGCATTGATCTTAATGAATTTTCAATTAGTAATTTGTGCATGAACTATGACAAATAATTAGTTGAGAATATTTTTGATATTGCTTGAGAGAGAATATTGAATAATTTGGAGATTTTGGTCTACAACTTGGAAAAATAATCTTTTTATTCATATGGAGTTATAAATTGTGCGGGATTAACTAGGTAAAATCAAAATCCCTAGAATTAATTTTGCTATTAACAAACAACAAAATTTCAGATTCCGCTCCTTTCAATTAATTTAGTTAGTTCTTTAGATTAATTTAATTTAGTTATTTTCTATATTGAATTTCGATTTTCCAAATAGTAGTTAATCTAGTCAATTTCGGTAGCTAGTAAAATATTTAGTCCTTGTGGGTTGGACACTCTTTTCACTTATCTATACTACTTGTTGCGATTTTATACACTTGCAAATATTCACATCAAGGTCTGTGAATTCTATGCAGATCCTCCAGCTCCCGCTGGCCTTCTTCATCATCACAACGTTAGCCAGTCACTTGGGGTAGCTGACCTCTTGGATGAACCGGACGGACAACAGTTTGTCCACCTCCGCCTTCACTGCTTGTTGCATCTCCAGGGTGAACTTGCATCGCTTCTGATGGATCGGTTTGGAGCCCTGTTGGACACTTAGCATGTGCATGATTAGGTCCTCAAATATCCCGGGCATGTCAGACGGGGTCCAGGTGAAGAGGTCGATATTGCGGCGGATGCAATTAATCAGGCTTGGTAAAAGGTCGGGGGAAAGGGAGTGGCTCACAGAGAACCACTTAGACTTGTCTTCGGCCTCAAAGGAGACCTCCACTAATTCGTCCGCAGGTTCTGACTCGGGCTGGCTTGTAATACCCTGATTTTTCATTTAATGGAAAATTATTTATTTTGCACGTAGTGTGCACGTGTAATATTTTGGTTAATATTTCCATCAAGATGAGTAAAGATATTTTAATATGTGCTTTTAATTATTTTATGCAAAAGCCTTATTTTAATTGGATGAAAAGCCTTTTTCTTTTAAAAGCCCAAAATGTAATTCATTTATTTTATTTTAAAATAACTATTTTGGCCCATAAACTAAAGCCCATGGACTATTTTTATACAATTTGTCATGTAGAATACAATTTAAAGACTATATTATTTTTATACGAAAATTTAATGCACAATTTTTGGGCCTAGTGGCATGCACGTGCATTGCACGTACACGTGCAAAATGCATTCTTTCTTGTAGGCCGGTTGTAACTTTTGGAGGGAAACTCAAATTTTGAGTGGTGATCATGGTGTAGTGGTTACTTAGATGTGGGTAGTTATTGCAAGTCCTACTTTCATCCTAGCCCTCCATCCTACAACCAACCAATTGATCCTAGCTATTTATTTCTCTTGATTTTTAGTATAAATACCCCCTCCCATGGCTAGTTATTTTGTGCTTATTACTTTCTACAAACCTATAGTCTAAATTGCATTATCTAGTAGTATTTTTGTAAGTTAAAAGATTGAGTTGTGTGGGAGTTGGGCTTGCAACAAGGAGAAGGAGAGGCCGGCTATTCAAGGAGGGAGCTTTCGGTTTTGGGTGTGTGCTTGGAGGTTCGTGTGCGCGCGTCTAGGAGGAGGTGCACTCGTGTTGCAAAGGATTTTTGTTGCTAATTGTGTTTTTCTCTCCATACAAGGTGGGTAAATTTTCCCTATTTCTAAAGTAGGAATGCATGCTAGTTTAATTAGAAAGAACGAAGCATGAAAATAATTAAGAAGAGCACACTTTAATTGAGAAAAATAACTTCTTGAACGATTGAAATGTGGATATGCAAATTTATATGTGGTTCTATTATTTGAGTTGTATGTGAATTGATTAGAATCATGGATTGATTGATAAAAACACATTTATTACTATCAAGAATTACACACAAAAGTTAGTAGTTTGATAATACTATTTCATGTGTTAAATAGATCTTTCGTGTTAATGTGGGCATGAATAATTTAAAATATGAGGTTGTATGTTGGGTAAATGATTAAAGACAGAGAATTAATGTGAAATTTGTTGATAAAAAGATTAGAATGCTAAATGCAAAGAAATGTCGAAAAGAGAAGAAATGTAGTATTATAATGTAGAATTTGAATTAGTTGTATGAAAATATGTTTTAATTGTTACAAAAACTATTTTGGTCATATTGAGATGTAAATTATGTGAGGAGAAAATTTTATTGTGGTGATGATGATAAACAGATAAGAATCACATGGTTGTGTGGACAATGTACATATTGTAGTATGGCAAAAATGATGTGTGCTTATTGAAGAACAAAATAAAGAAATGATTTTTTAATTCGAAATTAACCCTGTTCAGTCGACCGAATATATGTAACAGTCGACTGTACTGAACACGAAAAGTTATATAGTTGAACTACCCAGGACAGCCGACTGGTATGAATGACAGTCGACTCCCCTGTAAATGATAATTGAGATTTTGAACGCTGCGGAACAGCCGACTGACCATGTGCAGCAGTCGACTCTTCCGAGCGATTATTGAAGAACTTTATTTGACTGAACAAGTCGACTGGATGAGCTCCAAGTCGACTGTTCAGAGTACTTTTGGTATATCAGAAATTCTATGATTTGTTTATAATAAAGATTATGAATCTTATGTTGATTATTGGTTATGACAGTAAATTCTATTTGTCTTTGTGTGAATTTACATGAAGTGAATCATTTATTAGAATTTGTGAAAGTTGTATGAATGTGAAAGCTATGAACATGAAAAAGAAAATCTATTATGATTATGAAAAGTGAACTTATGAGCTAGTAACGCTCAATGTTGGAAATTGTGAATTTGAATTGAAACCAAAGAGTAGCTAAGTCTCCCCCGGCAATTGGAAAAAAATGAAATGAATTGAAATGAAAGACCAAGGTTGGTCGTGTTTGAATGAATGAATAAGTCCGGTTTAGTGGAGAGGCTAACTCTAGAGCTTTGATTTTGTTCATGATTCTAATAAAAACTAAGGATTAGTACATAGTGGAGACGTGATGAAAGTAGGAGAAAAACACGAGTATGATGGCCATCGGATTGGCGGTGTGAGAGTGATCCACAGGCTGCCTACTTGATGCGTCAAGACATGGCATGGGCACTACTCCAGAATTATCGTCCCGGTGGCGACGCTTGTGGGGTGTTTGGTGACTGCAAGAGGATCGTGTGCCATGAAGTGAGGCTGAATTACCACAGGCTGTCTTCACAATGCGTCGTGACATGACGTGGGATTCCCATCCAGAATTTTCTGTACACGAGCTTGTACTCATAGATCATCTAAGATACCTACCGTAGTTACAGTAGTAGATTAAGGCATGGCGAGGGATTGAACCCTATAAAGATGAAGAACGAATAAGAGGCTTGCCCTCGGACCTATGTAGTATGGGATGCATAGAATCCGAACAAGTGCGCATTAGTGTCATCTAATATAAATAATTGCATTAAGGACTAAGTGCACAATCACAACACGACATCAATAGGGTAGTCCCTTTAGTTTGAAATGTGACAAGTTTGTGTTTGCTAAATATGGAAAATAAGTTATACTATTTCCGGCATAGAGAGGATGGCCGTGTATAATGATCGCCGGTTGAATAAACTGACGTACCCACAGTCTTATATGCAGGTAAATGGCTTGATAAGGATTAAAGAGGAACAAATGCTTAAAGATTACTCAATGTTGTTGTATACTTGTTTCATTGTTGTAAATTTTACTTCCGCTGTGCAATGTAAAGTGTAATACTGATGTAAACTCTGATGTAAAGAGAAAAGTTTAAATTTCCTTATAAAATTGTACTAAAGGGAGCGGAAAGATCCTGTAGAACATCTCGAATTCAGTGTATTTGGGATTCGGGGCGTTACAGAGTGGTATCAGAGCCACGCTTCTACGCTTCCACACTTGT
This sequence comes from Hemerocallis citrina, assembly GCA_017893485.1. Classification (NCBI taxonomy): domain Eukaryota; kingdom Viridiplantae; phylum Streptophyta; class Magnoliopsida; order Asparagales; family Asphodelaceae; genus Hemerocallis; species Hemerocallis citrina. The sequence goes on along the minus strand of CM030359.1, from coordinate 294,712,809 downwards.
ACAAATTTATAAGGAACGACACCCTAGGAGTGGACATTAGAGTGTGTGTTTGAGTCCAGAGATTTAAATGTAAGTGACTTACATTTGTGTTGCTCTATGACTTATGCTTCTTCCTCCCTATTTCTAAGATGGCTGACCACTTCGACCCTGTTGGAGACGACGACTGGCATATCATTGAGGAAGAGTACCATCCTGGACAGGCAGATTCCGAGGACGAGTACTATCCAGGGCAAGCAGATTCTGACGGAGAAGAATGGCCTGAATCCCGAGAGATCACCCCACCTCCGGATTCATCTGATGACTCTTCTTCTGACGAAGAAGAAGAACCAGTTCCAAATAGTCTTGTGACTTCTCTTCAGAGGCAGGTAGAGACACTGTGAGAGAGAGTCGGATTATTGGAGGCTCAGCTGGCAAAGCGCAAGGACGACTTTTCAGTTCTCAGTCATCGGATATGGGAACTCGGGAAGAGGAGGAATTTGACAGATGTGCTGAATGATGAAGTTGATGAACTACGGGGAGAACTTCGAGAAGCGAAGAGGAACCGTAGGAGTTAGACTGTTGTAGCTTCTACTATCTTTCATTCTGATGTCAAGAAATGTTTTTCAATTCGAATGTATAAAGTTTGAAATTCAATGAAATGCAAGTTGATTTAAAATTCTTGTCTCATACTTCGAATTTAATGGATCTTTTGCATCAGAATATGTCGAGAAGAGGAGCTAAAAATGGTGAAGGTTTGGATCTGAAAACGGAACTTGCGAGGGTCTACCAGACGCTCAACGCCGTGGCTATGAATCAGAACCAAGGAAGGGGACCTGCGAATCCGGTGCCCGAAGCGATTAAACTGGTGGAATCGTTCAAGCGAATGAAACCACCTGTATTCGAAGGGAAGTCAGACCCTGATGCGGCTGACAACTGGATTCATCAAGTGGAGACGATCTTTGAAGTGTTGGAGACCCCTGAAGGCAGTAAGGTCAAGTTGGCGACTCTGCAATTTGAGAAGGACGCGACTGTGTGGTGGCAGTCGATGAAGAGGACCATGGGAGGTATAGTGCTTGGCTGGGAGGAATTTCTGGAAGAATTCCGCAGTTACTATTTCTCCTCTGATGTTCAAAAGAAGAAGGCTATGGAGTTTCTATCGCTACAGCAAGGTAGCATGTCAGTGAGAGAGTACGAGACTAAGTTTACTCAGCTCTCTAGGTATGCGTCTAAACTAGTGATAGATGAGGCTAAGAAGGCTCGTAAGTTCGAGCATGGATTGAGGCCAAGCTTGAGGTCCCGGATGATACCTCTTGGTATCAGAAGATTTGACAAGTTGGTCAAGAGAGCAGCAGCGACGGAAGCAGATATGGAGCTGTTTCATGTTGTTCAGAACTGGAGGAACAACTGGCAGTCTGGGAAGAGGCCCGCCAATTCTAGGAGTTTCAAGGGACAACCATCTGCACAAAGGTTCAAACCGACAGGGGCGAACGCTATTAGTGTGGCTGGAGGACCTGGGAACAATGTGGTGAGACCTCCTGCGGTAACTTGCTACAACTGTGGTGAGACAGAACATTACCGATCTCAATGTCCCAAACCACGGAATGGTGATCGCAATGTACCAACGCAGCAGACTGGGAAGAGGCCGTACCAACCAGGGCGAGTATTTACCTTGACGGAAGCTGATGCTGATGAGGTTGATCATGTCATCACTGGTACGAGGGCTAATGTTTAGTAGTTTTTGTCATTTCTTTTTCCCGCTGTTAAGTGAACTGTTACGTAATGAGTGTGTATTATGTAACAGGAGAACTTTATCTTAATGGAATGAAAGCTGTTGTGTTGTTCGATACTGGATCCTCTCATACTTTTGTGTCTCCTAAATTTGCTAAAGTGTTGGGAGTTGAACCGAAGATTTTTCCAGGCAAGATCTTAGCAGTAGCCACTCCATCAGGGAAAACTTTAACCACTGATCGGTATTATGCTGATTGCGAGATTGTAATTGGAGATCGAATCTTTGGGATTGATCTAATCGAGCTGACTATCTTGGGAGTCGATGTTATCATTGGCATTGATTGGATGTCGGTGTACAGTGCAAGCATCGAGTGTAAGACCAAGACGGTAACAGTGAAGGCTCCAGGTGGACCTGAAGTCACTTTCCAAGGGAAGTAGAAATGTTCTAGGCTAGTGGCAACTATCCGCAAGGAAGAGACTCCTGTGGAAGTGCAGGGGATTCCTGTGGTTCGAGACTATCCGCATGTGTTCTTGGATGATTTTCCTGGGTTACCCCCGCATCGTGATGTAGAGTTCAGAATCACTGTTCAACCAGAAAGTGCACCCATTTCTAAGTCACCATATAGGATGGCTCCAGTGGAACAGGATGAGGTGAAACGGCAGATTGAGGAACTATTGGAGAAAGGCTTTATTCAACCTAGTGCGTCACCTTGGGGAGCACCAGTGCTTTTGGTAAAGAAGAAGGATGGATCGATGAGGATGTGTATCGATTATCGGGAGCTGAATAAGGTCACTGTTCAGAATAAGTATCCTATTCCTCGAATTGATGATTTGTTCGATCGTCTACAAGGAGCAGCTGTCTTCTCCAAAATAGATCTTCGATCAGGATATCACCAAGTTCGAGTGAAAGCTGAAGATGTGCACAAAACCACATTTAGAACTCGACATGGGCATTACGAATTCTTAGTTATGCCATTCGGAGTGACGAATGCACCCGCAATCTTCATGGATTTGATGAACAGAGTTCTGATGCCGTTCATTGATTCTTTCGTCGTGGTGTTTATTGACGATATTCTCGTGTACTCCAAGTCAGAGGAGGAGCACACCGAGCATCTGGCAGCAGTTTTGAAGAAGCTGGAAGAGCAGAAGTTGTATGCCAAGTTATCCAAGTGTGATTTCTGAAAATCTGAAGTGGCATTCCTAGGTCACATCCTTTCTAAGGAGGGAGTGGAAGATAGAGGCAGTGAGAGATTGGGCAAGGCCTACTACAGTAAAGGAAGTCAGAAGTTTCCTTGGAATGACTGGATACTACAGGAGATTCATTCAAGATTATGCTCAGATAGCCGTGCCGTTTACTGGACTGACCAAGAAGAATGTGAACTTCAAGTGGACTGAGCAATGTGAGGCAAGCTTTCAGGAGTTGAAAGAAAAACTGACTACTGCACCTATTTTGGCTTTGCCTAGAGCAGGTGTTGAGTATGATGTTTATAGCGATGCTTCACATCGTGGGCTTGGTTGTGTCTTAATGCAAGAAGGAAGAGTAATCGCTTATGGGTCTAGGCAACTACGACCGCATGAGAAGAATTACCCGACTCATGATCTAGAGTTGGCTGCGATTATCTTTGCCCTGAAGCAATAGAGGCACTACGTGTACGGTGAGAAGTTGAACATGTACACGGACCACAAGAGCTTGAACTATATATATCAGCAGAGGGATCTGAATCTGAGGCAGCGGAGATGGTTGGAAGTGCTTGAGGACATGCGGCCTGAGATCAAGTATCATCCTGGGAAGGCTAATGTTGTTGCTGATGCACTTAGTCGCAAGAGCAGTTTAGCCAGTTTGATTACAACTCAGAAGCATCTGATTGAGGAATTGGACCGAGCAGGTATTGAAGTTGTCTTGCAAGGATTGGGAGCATCTTTGGCTCAGTTGAGGCTTCAGCCTACTTTGAATGAAAGGATCATTGCAAGTCAGGAGGTTGATGCTGATATCTTGGAGATGAAGGAGCAGGTTGGTGCTGGTAGGTTGCCCGGATTTCAAATCAAGGATGGAGTGCTGTGGTTCGGAGATAGGCTATGTGTTCCAAATCAGGCGGACCTGAAAGAGAGTATTCTTCAAGAGGCGCATGCTACTCTTTTGTCGGTACATCCTGGGAGTACTAAGATATACAAAGATATCAAACAACATTTCTGGTCACTACAAAAGATACTGCTTTTACCGGCGATTATTCCCCGGCGTTTTACTAGTAGCGCCGGGGTAGGGAGTGAGTAGGAATTGGGCGCCAGATGGGATGGTCATACACCGGCGGTCGATTTAAAATGCCGGTGTATGTTAGTATTCACCGGCGTTTTACTTAAACACGCCGGTGAAGTTTATTATTCACCGGCGTTTTTTATTATAAACGCCGGTGAATATACGGACACATTCATCGGCGTTTCCAATTAAAACGCCGGTGAATAACTGGGATAAAACCCGCGAACCCTAATCTTTCGCTCGCCATTTTCCCAATACCCAAAAAAAAAAAAAAAAAAAGAGGCGCTTCGTTTCCCTCCTTCCTCGCTCTACTTCCCGCGCGTTTGCCTCCGCCGCTTCGTCCTCTTCGACGGCCTTCGACCTTTTGAAATCGTCCCTTCTTCCCTTCGTCCTTTTCGATTTCCCTCTTCCCTCTCTCTATTTGGAGGTGAATCGGCGGTCGCCCCGCTCTCTCTCTCTCTCCTACGCCCCCGCCCTCGTCGCCCCGCTCCCTCTCTCTCTCTTCGGTATGATCTCTTGATTTCCCTTATTTTCCAAAAAAAGCAGCTTTTTTCAGTTTATTCATCTTGATTTCCTTAACATGAACAGTTTAGTTGAGATGAAGAATTAATAGAAAAATATATGCTTAGATAATGGAAATTTTCATCTTCTTTTACTGTTAATGAAGCTGATTTCATGCATCTGATTGTCTTCATGGCATGTTTGTTTTTTTACCCAAAATGGGTTCACTGTGAACTGAGGATGCTCTAGGTACGTATGCCAATATCCTCCGGCCGGATATGCACAACAATTGGCTTTTAGATTTAGTTGGGCACAGTGAATTAGTAGAGCAACATATAAGCTCATATAATGGGAAATTTTCATTTTCAGATACTGTTAAAGTAACCTGATTGCAATCTTTGGCATGGTTTTTTAACACAAAATGGGTTCACTTCCAAACTAAGTATGCTGCTAGCATACCCATTTTCTTTCACTGTTAATGAAGCTGATTTCATGCATCTGATTGTCTTCTTGGCATGCATGTTTTTTTACCCAAAATGGGTTCACTGTGAACTGAGGATGCTATAGGTACGTATGTCAAAATCCTCCGGCCGGATATGCACAACAATTGGATTTTAGATTTAGTTGGGCTAAAGAAGTAGTAGAGCAACATATAAGCTCAGATAATGGGAAATTTTCATTTTCAGATACTGTTAAAGTAACCTGATTGCAATCTTTGGCATGGTTTTTTAACACAAAATGGGTTCACTTCCAAACTAAGTATGCTGCATAGCATCCCCATTTTCTTTCACTGTTAATGAAGCTGATTTCATGCATCTGATTGTCTTCTTGGCATGCATGTTTTTTTACCCAAAATGGGTTCACTGTGAACTGAGTATGCTATAGGTACGTATGCCAAAATCCTCCGGCCGGATATGCACAACAATTGGATTTTAGATTTAGTTGGGCTAAAGAAGTAGTAGAGCAACATATACACTCAGATAATGGAAATTTTCATTCTCAGAAACTGTTAGAGAGGCTGATTGCCATCTTAGGCATGATTTTTTAACAAAATGGGTTCACTTCCAAACTAAGTATGCTGCTAGCATCCTCATTTTCTTTCACTGTTAGTGAAACTTATTTTCATGCATCTGATTGTCATCTTGGCATGTTTTTTTTGACCAAAATAGGTTCGCTGTGAACCGAGGATGCTATAGGTACGTATGCCAAAATCCTCCGGATACGCACAACAATTGGGTTTTAGATTTAGTTGGGCTGAAGAAGTAGTATAGCAACATATAAGTTCTGATAATGGAAAATTTATCATTTTCAAATACTGTTAAAGTAACCAGATTGTCAATCTTTGGCATGGTCTTTTATACCAAAATGGGTTAACTTCCAATCTAAGTATACTGCTAGCATCCCCATTTTCTTTTTTTGTTGTTAGTGAAGCTTATTTTCATGCATCTGATTGTCATCTTGGCATGTTTTTTTTACCAAAATGGGTTCACTGTGAACTGAGGATGGTATAGGTACGTATGCCAAAATCCTCCGGCCGGATATGCAGCTACAATTGGGTTTTAGATTTAGTTGGGCTGAAGAAGTAGTAGAGCAACATATAAGCTCAGATAATGGGAAATTTTTCATTTTCAGATACTGTTAAAGTAACCTGACTGCAATCCTTGGCATGGTTTTTTAACAAAATGGGTTCACTTCCAAACTAAGTATGCTGCATAGCATCCCCAGTTTCTTTCACTGTTAATAAATTGAAGCTTATCCCATGGATCTGATTGTCATTTTGGCATGTTTTTTTGACCAAAATGGGTTCACTGTGAACTGAGGATGTTATAGCTCTATGCCAAAATCCTCCGGCTATGTACAACAATTGGTTCACTCTGAAAAATATATGCTTACATACTAGACATTTTAATTTTTCTTTTACTGTTTCTTTTGTTTAGTATTATTATTATTATTATTATTATGAGATAAGTGATTATTAGTAGTCATGAACAGAATAGTTCATGAGTCATCAGATATTCTTGTTACCGTAGTTACAGCACGACGCGCTCATTATTCGGCCGATTCCTCTTCATCAGCAAAATACCCTTTACCATCATCATCTCCTTGAACAGAAAGCCAAATACAGGGGAGACTATAGTCGATTTTTTTTATGCTCGAACACAGGGTGTGCGATAAAATACCACTAAGGTGGTTGTGATCATTTCCACAAAAGGTCGTTTAGGGTTTGGTGAATAGAGTAGATTGTGTTAAGATGTAGTTTTTTTGTGTACATTTTTTGGAGCCACAATTTCTTTATTTTACAGTTAAAGATTATATCGTTTATTTATTTGCAGCTAGGGATGGTTTTCAAATAGGTGAAATTTAATATACAAAATGCCTTTTACTGTTATTACTATTTAATATATCAAATTTTAATTTCAGACTGTGTGCTATTGATATAATGGATAGAAGTTGGATTAGTAAACCACGATTATCCAAGGAGTACCGTGATGGTATTAAAGATTTTATTATCTTTGCCAAACGACATTCCCGTGATCCCAACCTAATCCTTTGTCCATGCCTCCGCTGTACAAATTGTATGCTGAGGACATGTGACGTAGTACATACACACTTGGCTGTCAACGATTTTCTTCAAGGGTACACAAGGTGGTTTTGTCATGGAGAGGATCATACAGCAGCTCCTGTTCGTCCGGTTGTATTAGAAAATGAAGCTGAGCCCTTAGTGAACGAAGACTTAAGCGTTCCCGATGAGATGCATGCTTTGTTACAAGATGCCATGGGGATTCATAATGTTCCTTTCCACACCAATGACCCAACATCCGAAGTTCACAATGAGTCAACAGAAACAAACCAAATTGGTGGTGGGGTGGACGAGGAAATGTCTGGCCCCACCCCTGAAAATAATAAGCAGCAAGAATCCTTCGCTAAGTTACTTGAAGATGCTAGTACTCCGTTGTACCGCGACTGCACCAAATTTTCTAAGTTCTCATTCATTGTCAGACTATTTCAGATTAAATGTTTAAACGGGTGGTCTGCTAAGTCCTTCACTATGCTACTTGAATTGTTGAATGAAGCATTTCCTGAAATCTGTATTCCAAACTCAGCCTATAAAATCAAAAAATTCCTAAGTTCTCTCGATCTAGGATATGAGAAGATAGCAGCATGTCCAAATGACTGTATGCTTTTCACGAGTGGTAAGGAAAGTCTGGAGAATTGCGAAGTGTGTGGTTCTTCGAAATGGAAAGAAAGACCAAATCAAGACGAGAGAGCCAGTGGATCTACTAAGCGAAGTAGGAAAAAGAAGCCTGCCAAAATATTGCATTACTTTCCTCTGATTCCTAGGCTACAAAGGTTGTTTATGTCTACGAAAACTTCTTCTGATATGAAATGGCATGCTGAAGGTCGCACTAATGATGGGATTCTTAGACATCCTGCTGATTCTCAATCTTGGAAAAAATTTGATGAAAGATATCCTGATTTTGCGGAAGATCCTCGAAATGTGAGACTTGGACTAGCTAGTGATGGTTTCAACCCTTTCAGGCAAATGAGTAGTACATACAGCATATGGCTGGTTGTGTTGATACCATACAATTTGCCGCCTTGAAAATGCATGAAGCAGTCCTCATTTATTTTGTCCATGATAGTTCCTAGACCGAAAGGTCCTGGAAATAATATAGATGTGTACCTACAACCGTTAATAGATGAACTTCAGAAGTTGTGGGTGGGTGTTCCAACCTATGATGCTGTGGCTAAAGAAATATTTTCTCTTCGTGCCGTGTTGTCTTGGACAATCAATGATTTTCCAGCATATGCAAATTTATCTGGATATAGTACTAAAGAATGTTATGCATGTCCATGTTGTGCTAACCAAACTAGTTCAAGGTGGTTGTACAATGGCAGAAAGTTTTGCTATATGGGTCATAGGAGATGGTTGCCTGACACACATATATTTCAGGCAGAGGCAGCGACATTTGATAGCACCGACGAGTGGGAACATGCTCCTGGGTCTTCTTCTGGTTCAGATATTTTGAGGCGGGTAGATGGTCATCAATTCAAATATGGAAAGGAACCAGAAGTCAGGACAAAGGGCAAGAAAAGGGCAAGGCCGGAGCAAGGTGAGGAGACCGATCTATATGGCGAAGATGAGGATCAAAACTTGACGAGTTTAGGTGCATGGAAGAAGAAGAGTATTTTCTTCAAGTTGCCGTATTGGGAATTCAACTTACTGCGACATAATTTAGATGTAATGCATATCGGAAAAAATATTGGTGAGAATTGTATAGGAACAGTTATGGGAGATGATCGGAAGACAAAGGACAATCTCAAGAGCCGACTTGATTTGAAGTCAATGGGCATCCGACATGAGTTGCACCCAGAAGAATTGCCGAACGGGAAAGTACTCCTACCTCCTGCAATCTATTCAATGTCAAAATCGGAGTTGGAGTTGTTTTGCAAAGTACTACTTGAACTTAAAGTCCCCGATGGCTATTCTTCTAACATGGCAAGATGTGTCAACTTTAAAGAGAAGAGGCTTCAGGGTCTAAAGTCACACGACTACCACATCCTAGTGCAGGATCTCCTTCCTGTGGCCCTAAGGTCTTCAATGTGTGAGCAAGTCACTACTGTCCTGAAAGATCTTTGTAGTATATATAAAGGTATTTGCTCAAGAATGCTTCGTGTTGAAGATCTGGACCAATTGGAGCAGCAGGCGGCATTGACACTTAGTAAAATGGAGATGATATTTCCTCCATCGTTCTTCACTATTATGATTCACTTGATAATCCACCTTGCTGGTGAAGCCAGAATCGGCGGTCCTGTTCACTATCGGTGGATGTACCCCATTGAGAGGTAAAATAATTCATTCATCTTACGAAATTGAATTTTCAAAAGCTCATTTCTTTTAATCCCCTAATCCGCTCTAGTTTATTAATTGTACATGTTCAGGTACCTATACCGGCTAAAGGGTTATGTGAAAAATAAAGCATATCCTGAAGGGTCAATAGCCCAGGGATATCTATCAGAGGAGTGCTCACATTTTTTTTTCCAGGTATTTGCCTGGTGTGGAGACATCTTCCAGTAGACCACGTAGAAATCCAGACATTTCCAACCTTGATGGTGCGCAATATCTTTTTGATACCGCTGGCACTACTGTTGGTAAAGTTGATGCATTTGAGCTCGATAGCTTAGCGTGAGAACATGCACATCGATATGTGCTAGACCATCATGCATCAGTGGAACCATTTCGAAAGTAAGTTGCTTTTGAATTTAAATCGAATACAGTGAAAACTGCGGAGTTCGATATTTTTGATACTTTTGTTATTCCTAATTTCAATTGCTTATTTTTTTAGCGAATTTGTCAGGGACATCAAACGAAGGGCTAGACCAAGAAGACTACCACCACGTGAACAAAACAAGCTGATGAATGAAAAATTTCATAAGTGGTTTGAATCTCATGTAGGTGAATTACAGTTATGCAAGTTAATCTTTATTATATCTACATTTTCTATGGTGTTGATACGATTTGCGCAAAATTAATAGGTACATTCTTTGGGTCCTGAAGGTGCGTCATCTGAAATACAAGTACTTGCCAAAGGTCCCTATCAGATGGTCAAAAGATACGGAGGATACATATTCAATGGTTTTAGATTTCGTACTAAGAATCGTGAATGTAATTTGATGTCTCAAAATAGTGGAATGGTAGTGACGTCTAAGACTAGAAGTTATGCTTCCAAATCGGACACGAGGCCTGTAGATGGAGATCTCGACTACTATGGAGTGCTCTCGGATATCATTGAGTTGAATTATTTTGGCCATTTCCGTGTTGTCTTATTTCGTGGGGCTGAGTTTGATAGGAATTTTGCTAACAACAAGGACAAGCTTGGCTTCACAGTTGTAAACTTCTCAAAATTGATTCACATCGGTACACACATTAGCCATGAGCCATTTGTGTTTCCATCCCAAGTGCAACAAGTGTTCTACATTGAAGATCCAACCCTGCCAAAATCGTATGTGGCTATCCCTATGCAACCAAGAGATGTATTCCAACTGGGCGATACTTCAGATGATGAAGACGGTGAAGACATGAACAGTTACATTGCTTCTGAGTTTCCTGTGTTTGATGTAAACACAACCGAAGTTGAAATTTGCGGGACCTGGCTCCGCAAGGATGGAGAAGAGGGCGATGTACTGGAAGATGTCGTATTGTAGTTTACATGATTTTCAATTGGGTTTATTATATGTCTGTAATTTTATGTCTTAAATCTTGTTGTAATATTATGTCTGTAATTTCAAATATGTTCATTGTGAATTTAATACACTGGTTTAATTATCTTTCTATTTTCTACTGCTTGGTATTATTTACATTAAACTATGCTTAGTGTCATTTGAACCAAACTATCGTTGTAATTTAATCTGTTACAAATCTAATTTTTTTAATTTTTTTACAATTATGTTGGTTTGTTAATCCTACTAAAGTAAAAATTTTATGATAGTTATTATAAACATGTTATTAATTAAATTTGCATATCTAAGGAAGTTATCGAATCCTTGACAGGTACAACATGCCGAGGCGTGGAAAGAGGGTAAATATAAATGATGGCAACGAGAGCCATGGGGATGAGCAGCCACTAAATAATAGTGGCGGTCAAACATATAAGAGTGAGGGTAGCACGCCGCCCACTGTCAAAAAACATCGGTAAGTCTTAAAATTGGTATTTTTAAAGAGATTATGTTACTTGAATGCATGAAAGACACGTACTAGTATTTGTGAGTCTGCATTGTGGCTGTCGTCTATAAGCATTTCGTCTATGTTTCTTAAGTGGGCTGTGATTAGAAAGAAAGGGCTGGAGTGGAGATCTGGAAACCCAAATAGAGACATCTCGTTTATTATAATCTACACTTATTGTTGGACCAACCCCATCTTGCTGTTGTTGCTGATGTCTCTTTGTGTGCGTGTGTTGAAGAGAATGAAGGGATGAGAGAGAGATGAGGAAAATGCCGCTATGTTAGCCTGGTGTATCCTCATTCTCTACCATCCCTCTTTCTGGCTCCATATATGGCTTCTATATTAAATTGGTTTCCTTCCACGATGACAGTCCGTAATACTACACTTGATATGAGCCCATGTTCATAGCTGCACCCTATAGATGACATTGTATGACCTGCAAACAAGGATTGTTCAGCTGTGTTGTTGTACTGATTTGGAGGATGTGAAAATGGGACCATAAAATAGCTTAAGAAGACCATCAGGTTTGTGAAATAAGCTTCACTAACAGTGAAAGAAACTGGGGATGCTATGTAGCATACTTAGTTTGGAAGTGAACCCATTTTGGCTAAAAAATCATGCCAAAGATAGCAATCAGATGCATGAAATCAGCTTCTTTAACAGTATCTGAATATGAAAATTTTTCATAATCTGAGCATATATGTTTCTTTAACAGTGACTGTGAACAATTGTTCTTAATTGGGCTGTGATTAGAAAGAGACGAGTTGGAGTGGAGATCTGGAAACCCATATAGAGACATCTTGTTCATAATAATTTATTATTATTGTTGTTCTTGTCGCTCTTGCTGTTGTTGCTGATGTCTCTATGTGTTCGTGTGCTGAAGGGAAAGAAGGGATGAGAGAGAGATGAGGAAAATGCCGCTATGTTAGCCTGGTGTATCCTCATTCTCTACTATTCCTCTTTCTGGCTTCTATATTTGGTTTCCTTCCACGATGACAATTCCAGTTAAAACTACACTTGCTATGAGCCCTATTCGTATTTTTCTTCCATGAAGAATTGATCTATGACTACAATCTCCATTCAAAACCCAATTGTTCTATATTTGGTTCCCTCTTGCTGTTGTTGCTGTTGTTGAAGTGAACCCATTTTGTTTTATTGTTAGTGAAGCTTATTTTCATGCATCTGATTGTCATCTTGGCAATTGAATATGACCAAAAATGGGTTCACTGTGAACTGAGGATGGTATATAGGTACGTATGCCAAAATCCTCCGGCCGGATATGCACATCAGTTGGGTTTTGCGATATAGTTGGGCTAAAAAAGTAGTAGGGCAACATATAAGCTCAGATAATGGAAAATTTTTCATTTTCAGATACTGTTAATGTGGCCTGATTGCAATCTTTGGCATGGTTTTTTTAACACAAAATGGGTTCACTTCCAAACTAAGTATGCTGCATAGCATCCCCAGTTTCTTTCACTGTTAGTGAAGCTTATTTCACAAACCTGATGGTCTTCTTAAGCTATTTTATGGTCCCATTTTCACTAACTGTTAGTGAAGCTGATTTCAAGCACCTGATTGTCTTCTTGGCATGTTTGTTTTTATACCAAAAATGGGTTCACTGTGAACTGAGGATATTATATAGGTACGTATGCCAAAATCCTCCGGCCGGATATGCACAACAATTGGGTTTTGCGATATAGTTGGGCTAAAAAAGTAGTAGAGCAACATATAAGCTCAGATAATGGAGAAATTTTCATTTTCAGATACTGTCAATGTAACCTGATTGCAATCTTTGGCATGGTTTTTTTAACACAAAATGGGTTCACTTCCAAACTAAGTATGCTGCATAGCATCCCCAGTTTCTTTCACTGTTAGTGAAGCTTATTTCACAAACCTGATGGTCTTCTTAAGCTATTTTTTGGTCCCATTTTCACTTAACTGTTAGTGAAGCTGATTTCATGCACCTGATTGTCTTCTTGGCATGTTTGTTTTTATACCAAAAATGGGTTCACTGTGAACTGAGGATGGTATATAGGTACGTATGCCAAAATCCTCCGGCCGGATATGCACAACACTTGGGTTTTGCGATATAGTTTGGCTAAAAAAGTAGTAGAGCAACATATAAGCTCAGATAATGGAGAAATTTTCATTTTCAGATACTGTTAATGTAACCTGATTGTTTAACACAAAATGGGTTCACTTCCAAACTAAGTATGCTGCATAGCATCCCCAGTTTCTTTCACTGTTAGTGAAGCTTATTTCACAAACCTGATGGTCTTCTTAAGCTATTTTATGGTCCCATTTTCACTAACTGTTAGTGAAGCTGATTTCAAGCACCTGATTGTCTTCTTGGCATGTTTGTTTTTATACCAAAAATGGGTTCACTGTGAACTGAGGATATTATATAGGTACGTATGCCAAAATCCTCCGGCCGGATATGCACAACAATTGGGTTTTGCGATATAGTTGGGCTAAAAAAGTAGTAGAGCAACATATAAGCTCAGATAATGGAGAAATTTTCATTTTCAGATACTGTCAATGTAACCTGATTGCAATCTTTGGCATGGTTTTTTTAACACAAAATGGGTTCACTTCCAAACTAAGTATGCTGCATAGCATCCCCAGTTTCTTTCACTGTTAGTGAAGCTTATTTCACAAACCTGATGGTCTTCTTAAGCTATTTTTTGGTCCCATTTTAACTTAACTGTTAGTGAAGCTGATTTCATGCACCTGATTGTCTTCTTGGCATGTTTGTTTTTATACCAAAAATGGGTTCACTGTGAACTGAGGATGGTATATAGGTACGTATGCCAAAATCCTCTGGCCGGATATGCACAACACTTGGGTTTTGCGATATAGTTTGGCTAAAAAAGTAGTAGAGCAGCATATAAGCTCAGATAATGGAGAAATTTTTATTTTCAGATACTGTTAATGTAACCTGATTGTTTAACACAAAATGGGTTCACTTCCAAACTAAGTATGCTGCATAGCATCCCCAGTTTCTTTCACTGTTAGTGAAGCTTATTTCACAAACCTGATGGTCTTCTTAAGCTATTTTATGGTCCCATTTTCACTAACTGTTAGTGAAGCTAATTTCAAGCACCTGATTGTCTTCTTGGCATGTTTGTTTTTATACCAAAAATGGGTTCACTGTGAACTGAGGATATTATATAGGTACGTATGCCAAAATCCTCCGGCCGGATATGCACAACAATTGGGTTTTGCGATATAGTTGGGCTAAAAAAGTAGTAGAGCAACATATAAGCTCAGATAATGGAAAAATTTTCATTTTCAGATACTGTTAATGTAACCTGATTGCAATCTTTGGCATGGTTTTTTTAACACAAAATGGGTTCACTTCCAAACTAAGTATGCTGCATAGCATCCCCAGTTTCTTTCACTGTTAGTGAAGCTTATTTCACAAACCTGATGGTCTTCTTAAGCTATTTTTGGTCCCATTTTCACTTAACTGTTAGTGAAGCTGATTTCATGCACCTGATTGTCTTCTTGGCATGTTTGTTTTTATACCAAAAATGGGTTCACTGTGAACTGAGGATGGTATATAGGTACGTATGCCAAAATCCTCCGGCCGGATATGCACAACACTTGGGTTTTGCGATATAGTTTGGCTAAAAAAGTAGTAGAGCAACATATAAGCTCAGATAATGGAGAAATTTTCATTTTCAGATACTGTTAATGTAACCTGATTGCAATCTTTGGCATGGTTTTTTTAACACAAAATGGGTTTACTTCCAAACTAAGTATGCTGCATAGCATCCCCAGTTTCTTCTTTTGTTGTTAGTGAAGCTTATTTTCATGCATCTGATTGTGATCTTGGCATGTTTTTTTGACCAAAACGGGTTTACTGTGAACTGAGGATGTTATAGGTACGTATGCCAAAATCCTCCGGATACGCACAACAATTGGGTTTTAGATTTAGTTGGGCACAGTGAATTAGTAGAGCAACATATAAGCTCAGATAATGGAAATTTTCATTTTCAGATACTGTTAATGAAGCTGATTGCCATCTTTGGCATGATTTTTTAACAAAAAATGGGTTCACTTCCAAACTAAGTATGCTGCTAGCATCCTCATTTTCTTTCACTGTTAATGAAGCTTATTTCATTAAGATCCAGGATGGCAAATTTTGAGTGGGCTATGATTGGATTGTTTAGTGGATGTTGTCTATGTTCTTAATTGGGCTGTGATTAGAAAGAGTGGGCTCGAGTGGAGATCTGGAAACCCATATAGAGACACCTTGTTTATAATAATTTATTATTATTGTTGTTCTTGTTGCTCTTGCTGTTGTTGCTGATGTCTCTTTGTATTCGTGTGCTGAAGGAAAACAAGGGATGAGAGAGAGATGAGGAAAATGCCGCTATGTTAGCCTGGTGTATCCAAAGTCTCTACCTTTCTTCTTTCTGTTTCCATTTCTGGCTTCTATATATATTTGGTTTCCTTCCACGATGACAGTTCCCTGAAAATACACTTGATATGAGCCCTATCTTATTTTTCTTATTTTTCTTATATTTGGTTTCCGTCCACGATGACAGTTTCATGGATTGTCTGAACAATCCATGAAGGACATGCTTAGATACTGAATTTTCATTTGTTTTACTGTTTTAGATAGTGGATATTCCCAATCAGAGGAGAATATAAAGGTTTCAAGTTAGATACTGAATTTTCATTTGTTTTGTTATTTTAGATATATTTAAAAACAAAATTAAGTATTAGATTTTTAGCATTGCAATGTAATTATTTTACCTCTGTATATATCATTAACAATTCCATTTGCAGTTGGCACTTTGATCTTATAATTTAAGATACAGGTAGTTCTTTTTGCAAGTTCAAAAAATATGTATATTCTGTATTGTGGTCTACTGTTCAATTAAACTATTGTTTTTTTTTCACAGAGCGGTCGTCAAGATGAAGGAAATTCTGATGATCAGAGCTGAAGCTACTCGAGGGGTATGAATCTGCGGTCCTCCTTGCTGTTCTTATGTCCTCCTTGCTGTATGGTTGTTGTTCTTATGTCCTCCTCCTTGCTGTTGTTATGTCAGACTGGTTTTTTTATGAGAGTTATGTCATACTTTTAATTTGGGATATTTTGGATATTTGTCAGACTGGTTTGTTTGGATATTTGGGATGTTAGTCTCTATATTAATTTGTTAATTATGACACTGTTAATTAATCAATGAATTTGGACGTTGATATGACACGTGTGAAACTTGATTATCTTTAATTATTCTTGTGTTTGGTTGTGGTTTGTGCAGTAATATGCAACGAAATTGATTGAATCAGTTGTGAGAATTAGTTTACAGGTTTTGTAAATGAAACTGTGAATTGAAATCGAACGGAAAAGCAGAGTATCGAAAATAAACGGGCATAGCCAGAACGGCGTTTTAAAAAATGGCGGTCTATATAATCTAATTGTTGGAGTGTGTGATACACCGGCATTTCAACGCACGCCGGTGAATGTTATCAGCTGTATCGGCACACACATACACCGGCGTTTTATAAACGCCGACGTATATAACTACACCGGCGTTTTTTGGTCGCGCCGGTGTTCGTAAATAGGGAAAAGCAGGCACTCATAAATGCACATACACCGGCGCTCCTTGACCGCCGGTATACTTTCGATCTACACCGGCGTTTTCATACACGCCGGTGAATGGATAAATACCGGCGGTTTACGACCGCCGGTGAATGTATATAGGTGCACAAGAACGGCACTCAGAGACCGACATACACCGGCGTTTTATGACCGCCGGTGTAGTTCTAACATTTACCGGCGTCCACCAAAAATGCCGGTGTAGACCCCTTCGTTTCAGCGACGCCCGCTTCGGCGGCATTTGGACCGGCGCTATTGTAAATGCCGGTGAAAGTTTCACCGGCGTAAAAAAATGCCGGTATAGACGTCAAAAAGCGCCGGAAAAGCTACTTTCTTTTGTAGTGGGTGGTCAGGTTTGAAGCGGGATGTGGCTGAATTTGTGGCGAAGTGTGAGGTTTGTCAGCAAGTCAAAGCCGAAAATCAGAGACCCGGAGGTCAATTACAGTCGTTACCTATTCCGGAATGGAAGTGGGATAACATCAATATGGATTTCATCACGGAATTGCCTAAGAGTCTTAAAGGCAATAATGCGATTTGGGTTATAGTCGATCGACTAACCAAGTCCGCTCACTTTTTGGCAATGAAACTCACTGCTTCGATGGACAAGTTAGCTGAGTTGTATGTTGGCGAGATTGTCCGGCTTCATGGTGTTCTGTCAACTATTGTGTCTGATCGAGATGCGCGGTTTACTTCGCATTTCTGAAGGAGCCTTCAGACAGCTTTGGGTACCAAGACAGATTTCAGCACTGCTTTTCATTCGCAAACCGATGGGCAGACCGAGAGAGTCAACCGTATTCTTGAGGATATGCTTCGATGTTGTATACTAGACTTTGGAGGCAGTTGGAAAAGGTATTTACCTTTGGTAGAGTTTGCCTACAACAACAGTTTTCAAACTAGCATCGGGATGGCGCCGTACGAAGCTTTGTATGGCAGGAAGTGCAGAACACCTGTTTGTTGGTTTGAAGTTGGGGAGCGTCAGTTGTTTGGTCCTGAGCTTGTGCAGCAAACCTCTGAGAAGATTGTTCTGATCAGGAAAAGGTTGGTAGAAGCTCAGAGCAGGCAGAAAAGCTATGCAGACAACCGGAGAAGGGACCTTGAGTTTGAGGTTGGTGACTTCGTCTTTCTGAAGGTATCACCCAGTAAAGGTGTGGTCTGATTTGGCAAAGGCGGGATGTTAGCCCCGAGGTTTATAGGCCCGTACAAGATTTTGAAAAGGATAGGGAAAACTGCTTACCGGCTTGAATTACCGGGAGAGTTGTCTCAGGTGCACAATGTCTTTCATGTGTCTATGCTGAGAGGTTATATTCCAGATCCGAGTCATCATTTGCCTGAAGTGCCGGAAGGTTTGCAGTTGGATCTGAACTACATCGAGTCTCCTGTCGAGATTGTTGATCGTCGAGAAAAAGTCTTGAGGAATAAGACGATACCGATGGTCAAGGTAGTCTGGAGAAACCACTTGGTTGAAGAGCTAGGCTACTTGGGAGTCTGAGGAGAGGATGTTGAATGACTATCCTGAGCTTTTTGCTTGATTGTATCTTTGTATCTTTTTGTTCTTGTTATGAGTGTTGTATTTTTTGTTTCTCACTCTTGACTGTAGTTCCGGGGACGGAACTGTCCTAAGGAGGGAGTGTTGTAATACCCTGATTTTTCATTTAATGGAAAATTATTTATTTTGCACGTTGTGTGTGCAATATTTTGGTTAATATTTCCATCAAGATGAGTAAAGATATTTTAATATGTGCTTTTAATTATTTTATACAAAAGCCTTATTTTAATGGGATGAAAAGCCTTTTTCTTTTAAAAGCCCAAAATGTAATTCATTTATTTTATTTTAAAATAACTATTTTGGCCCATAAA
This sequence comes from Hemerocallis citrina, assembly GCA_017893485.1. Taxonomy (NCBI): domain Eukaryota; kingdom Viridiplantae; phylum Streptophyta; class Magnoliopsida; order Asparagales; family Asphodelaceae; genus Hemerocallis; species Hemerocallis citrina. Next base: position 294,694,155 of record CM030359.1, on the reverse strand, counting down.
CTAAAGCCCATGGACTATTTTTATACAATTTGTCATGTAGAATACAATTTAAAGACTATATTATTTTTATACAAAAATTTAATGCACAATTTTTGGGCCTAGTGGCATGCACGTGCACGTGCAAAATGCATTCTTTCTTGTAGGCCGGTTGTAACTTTTGGAGGGAAACTCAAATTTTGAGTGGTGATCATGATGTGGTGGTTACTTAGATGTGGGTAGTTATTGCAACTCCTACTTTCATCCTAGCCCTCCATCCTACAACCAACCAATTGATCCTAGCTATTTATTTCTCTTGATTTTTAGTATAAATACCCCCTCCCATGGCAAGTTATTTTGTGCTTATTACTTTTTACAAACCTATAGTTTAAATTGCATTATCTAGTAGTATTTTTGTGAGTTAAAAGATTGAGTTGTGTGGGAGTTGGGCTTGCAACAAGGAGAAGGAGAGGCTGGCTATTCAAGGAGGGAGCTTTCGGTTTTGGGTGTGTGCTTGGAGGTTCGTGTGCGCGCGTCTAGGAGGAAGTGCACTCGTGTTGCAAAGGATTTTTGTTGCTAATTGTGTTTTTCTCTCCATACAAGGTGGGTAAATTTTCCCTATTTCTAAAGTAGGAATGCATGCTAGTTTAATTATAAAGAACGAAGCATGAAAATGATTAAGAAGAGCACACTTTAATTGGGAAAAATAACTTCTCGAACGATTGAAATGTAGATATGCAAATTTATATGTGGTTCTATTATTTGAGTTGTATGTGAATTGATTAGAATCATGGATTGATTGATAAAAACACATTTATTACTATCAAAAATTACACACAAAAGTTAGTAGTTTGATAATACTATTTCATGTGTTAAATAGATCTTTCGTGTTAATGTGGGCATGAATAATTTAAAATATGAGGTTGTATGTTGGGTAAATGATTAAAGACAGAGAATTAATGTGAAATTTGTTGATAAAAAGATTAGAATGCTAAATGCGAAGAAATGTCGAAAAGAGAAGAAATGTAGTATTATAATGTAGAATTTGAATTAGTTGTATGAAAATATGTTTTAATTGTTACAAAAACTATTTTGCTCATATTGAGATGTAAATTATGTGAGGAGAAAATTTTATTGTGGTGATGATGATAAACAGATAAGAATCACATGGTTGTGTGGACAATGTACATATTGTAGTATGGCAAAAATGATGTGTGCTTATTGAAGAACAAAATAAAGAAATGATTTTTTAATTCGAAATTAACCCTGTTCAGTCGACCGAATATATGTAACAGTCGACTGTACTGAACACGAAAAGTTATATAGTTGAACTACCCAGGACAGCCGACTGGTATGAATGACAGTCGACTCCCCTGTAAATGATAATTGAGATTTTGAACGCTGCGGAACAGCCGACTGACCATGTGCAGCAGTCGACTCTTCCGAGCGATTATTGAAGAACTTTAGTTGACTGAACAAGTCGACTGGATGAGCTCCAAGTCGACTGTTCAGAGTACTTTTGGTATATCAGAAATTCTATGATTTGTTTATAATAAAGGTTATGAATCTTATGTTGATTATTGGTTTTGACAGTAAATTCTATTTGTCTTTTTGTGAATTTACATGAAGTGAATCATTTATTAGAATTTGTGAAAGTTGTATGAATGTGAAAGCTATGAACATGAAAAAGAAAATCTATTATGATTATGAAAAGTGAACTTATGAGCTAGTAACGCTCAATGTTGGAAATTGTGAATTTGAATTGAAACCAAAGAGTAGCTAAGTCTCCCCCGGCAATTGGAAAAAAATGAAATGAATTGAAATGAAAGACCAAGGTTGGTCGTGTTTGAATGAATGAATAAGTCCGGTTTAGTGGAGAGGCTAACTCTAGAGCTTTGATTTTGTTCATGATTCTAATAAAAACTAAGGATTAGTACATAGTGGAGACGTGATAAAAGTAGGAAAAAAACACGAGTATGATGGCCATCGGATTGGCGGTGTGAGAGTGATCCACAGGCTGCCTACTTGATGCGTCAAGACATGGCGTGGGCACTACTCCAGAATTATCGTCCCAGTGGCGACGCTTGTGGGGTGTTTGGTGACTGCAAGAGGATCGTGTGCCATGAAGTGAGGCTGAATTACCACAGGCTGTCTTCACGATGCGTCGTGACATGACGTGGGATTTCCCTCCAGAATTTTCTGTACACGAGCTTGTACTCATAGATCATCTAAGATACCTACCGTAGTTACAGTAGTAGATTAAGGCATGGCGAGGGATTGAACCCTATAAAGATGAAGAACGAATAAGAGGCTTGCCCTCGGACCTATGTAGTATGGGATGCATAGAATCCGAACAAGTGCGCATTAGTGTCATCTAATATAAATAATTGCATTAAGGACTAAGTGCACAATCACAACACGACATCAATTGGATAGTCCCTTTAGTTTGAAATGTGACAAGTTTGTGTTTGCTAAATATGAAAATAAGTTATACTATTTCCGGCATAGAGAGGATGGCCGTGTATAATGATCGTCGGTTGAATAAACTGACGTACCCACAGTCTTATATGCAGGTAAATGGCTTGATAAGGATTAAAGAGGAACAAATGCTTAAAGATTACTCAATGTTGTTGTATACTTGTTTCATTGTTGTAAATTTTACTTCCGTTGTGCAATGTAAAGTGTAATACTGTGTAAACTCTGATGTAAAGAGAAAAGTTTAAATTTCCTTGTAAAATTGTACTAAAGGGAGCGGAAAGATCCTGTAGAACATCTTGATTCCCTCGAACAACACCGACCCCAAGGTCAGTAGGGAACTTCAACTTCAAGTGGTAGGCCGAGGGGACAGCCTGAAATGAGTAGAGCCCGGATCGGCTGAGAATGGCATTGTACGCCGCCTTGACATTGACCACTATGAAGTCCATTGATTCGGTCCATATGATGGGATTCGTGCCGGCTGTTACATCCAGTGTCACGATCCCTTCAATTTGTATGGGGATGCCCGAGAACCCGTGAAGGGTGTACCCGACCGACTTTAGCTTATCTCGGGGGAGCTTAAGGTTCTCAAATGCATCTAAGAAGAGGATGTTAACTGAGCTTCCGTTGTCCATAAGAATTTGGCGGACTTCAAAGTTGGTCATGACAAGGTTGATGATGAGGGCATCACAGTATGGGAGCCGGACTCCCTCCAGGTCTTCTCTGGAGAAGGAGACTGGCCACTGCTGAATCTGAGGGGAGGGATGGTCTCGAACGGAGTTAACCTCTCAGACGAAGGACCTACAGGAAGTATTGGATTCCCCTCCCATGGGTCCACCATGGACGCAGTGTAGGATGGCCTGCCCTTCGGTCTCCTCGGGCTCGGGGTCCCGCTCGGGTCGCCGGTTGATCGTTCGAGGGGGAGGCAAAAGCCTCAGATTCCTCGGATCGCTCCGATCTCTTGGGTTATTCCGGGTGAACTCCCTAAGGTACCCTCGTTGGATGAGGGCCTCGATCTCATCTTTGAGGGCCCGGCAGTTGTCTGTCTCGTGCCCATTGTCTCGGTGGAAGTGGCAGTAGAATCTCTAGTCCCACTTTTTTTGTTGCTCGATCGGGGAGGGAGTCGGACGATCCCTTTATCCTCGATCTCCATTAGGATTTCTGACACGTTCTGAGTTAGCGGCGTATACCTTTCAAATCGGGGGACCGGAGGAATTCTTTTGAGATTGGCCGCCTCTTTTGTGACTTTCTTGACGGGCTCGACATCGGCTGCCTTTCATTTTCCCTTGGTAGTGGCTTCTTTGGTGCCCTCAGGGATTAGGGCCTCTTCCGTTCGAATGTACTTCTCGACCCTGTTGAGCAAGTCGAGGAAACCAACGGGCGGTTTTTTGGCCAAGGAAGCCTTAAGCTGACCATGTCAAACGTTATGTCGGAAAGCTACCAAAGCGACGCCCACATCGAGAGAGGAGACAGACGTCGCCTCGGCGGTGAACCTCCGAACGAACTCGAGGAGTGACTCCCCGTCCTTCTGTCTGAGGTCCAGAAGGGACGCCCTCGTCCTCTCGACCTTTCTACTGGTCACGAACTGGGCTAGAAAGTTCGCTTCCAACTAGTCAAACGAGAAGACTGAGCCGAGGGTGAGCTTCAAGAACCATTCCCGAGCCGAACCGCGCAGGGTGGCCAGAAAAGCACGGCATGGGAGGGGATCCGAAGCACTGCAAATCATCATAAGGGTTTTAAACCCCTCCATGTGATCAGCGGGATCACCATCGCCATTGTATGTCTCGAATTGAGGAGGCCTGAAGTTTCTGAGGATTTCGGCTTCCAAGATTTGAGAGGAAAATGGGGGTTGGGTCGGCTTGTAACCATGGTCTGGCATCGGCCCGCCCTCGCCGAGATGGGCGATTCGGTACTCCATCTTTCGGACGCGTCGAAGGACAACGTCTTCTTGTTCAAGTGGGTGGGTTGATCCGTGGCATTTGCTGCCCCGGGTTTCTAGCTGAGGGATGGAGTCTTTGCGCACCTCGGTCCTAGGATCGCCTTGGATTGCCTGGAGGACCTCCTCCCTAAAATTCTGAAACTTAGCCCTCATAACTGGGGCTTGCCCCACCGGATCATGCGATGGTTGAGGTCCTCGGGGTGAGCGGCTGTGTCCCGACTCCCGTTCGAGGGTCGGCTGTCTTCCTTGTTTCAAGATCGAGTTGGAAGCAGCCCCTCCCCTAGTTCGACTGGCCTGTCGATTTGGGATGAAGCACCGCAAGTCAGTTGCAACTGAGTGAGAAGCACCTGGTCTGGCTGCGCAGTTGACTGTGGTTGATTAGAGCCCTGAGCGTCCACGCAGCTGTGATGGGGAGGAGGATCAGGACGACGTCCGGAGGTGACAACCCTCCTTGCTTTGGGAGCCATGAAAGAGCTCGATTTTTTTATGACGTCTCTGGCTGAGATCGGCCTGGCATCAGTACCTAAAGTTTTCCACAGATGGCGCCAACCTGATGCTGCTTGTTTTTGGGGTGTGGGGACAACAGGTGTGAGTTCTTGTAATTTGTGTAGCGAAAGATGTGGTACTGGCATTGATCTGATCCTAGACCGTAGGATCGGCTCGGGAGTAGCAGGAGAGAGGTGGAGGCCGGGTGCTCGGCTCGGATCCAGTAGCTCGGCTTGGATCTAGTAGCTCAGTTCGGATCTTTGAGGCTCGGCTCGGTCTTTTGTACCTGCACACTACTTAGAAACACCGGGAGAAGTCCCGACGACAGGCCTTCCGATGATCTAGTCAGTCACTGAGAAAGCAACAGTAGCTAGGGTTCAAGTGGGGAAAAGTTTACTACCTCTTGAAGTAAGGAGGAGGTCTGGTATTTATAGGCAGGGGTAAACGGGTCTGAGACCCTAACGGACCGGGTCGGACCCGTTTGCCTGTGGGCCTGAATGGGCTAAAGCTCGTTTGACCTGCCTTGACCTGATGATCATGGAGGAGCGAAATTTGAGGGGATCTAAGGGCCCAGATGAGGCCACGTCATCTACCCCATATCACTATTGTTTCCAATTTATATATTTTTGAAAAAAGGTTTTTTTTAAGTTAGTCCCTCAATTAATAATTGTTGTAATAGATTAAGCTGAGTTTGATGACTTCAATTCAATAAAAATGACTTACTCTAGTTGTGAACTAAATTGAGTTGGATTTAGTAGATTTAGTTAAAATTAGGGACTAAATCAATGAATGGATTCTAATTGGATAACTAAATCGCAATTACTCCGGGGGAGGGGTTAAATTATAAATACTCATCAATTAAGGGACTAAACATTAAAAAATCCAATAAACATCCAAACAAAATACAAAGGTAAGCTTGTTGACTGCATCGTCATTTCTAAGAACTTTTGGCATAAATTGACCTCTAACCGGCCACATAGGCTATTAGAGATAATTTAGCGAAAGGTAGGGTTTCAAACGAGCCGAGTCGAGCCAAGTAGCTTGAGGCTCGAGCTCGGCTCGTTAAGCAATCGAGCTAAGTTTTCAAGCTTGGCTTAAGCTCGTTTCAAGCTGAGCTTTGACTGAGCTTCGACTGAGTTTTGACCGAGTTCGAGCCGAGTAGCTCGCGAGCCTAATCTAACAATCACAGCAAGCCAAAGCTCGAGCTTGGCTCGTTAAGCCATCGAGTTCAATTTTCAAGCTCGAGCTCGTCTCGAACCAAGCTTTGACCGAGCTCCAGCCGAGTAGCTCGCGAGTAGCTCAGTTCATTTGCAGCCCTAGCGAGAGTCGATTCATGTGAGATGGTTTTAATGTGGATGTCTAAAGAAGAAATTGGATTTGTAAAATCCGGATACAATATAATGGCTCACAGGTTTCTTTTATAGGAAGGATCCAAAAAAAGATCATTTTTAATGAAGGATCCAGTTTTTGTAAACCCAGATGAGCTAACTCTAATAGCTGGCCCTCTTTCTCCCATTATTTAGCCAAACGACCCACTTTCAAAAAGATTTAGCCAAACTACCCATTTTTATAAAATATTACATCTAAATAACCCTATTAATATAATAACCTAAAAACAAAATTTTAAATATAACCCTACTTTAGAGATAATAAACTATAATATACCTTATCCTTATAAAAGCTGAATAATTCACAGAAAATGAAGAAACTAAAATTAGAAAATCTTTCAAAATTCAAGATTAGATACGTTGATAAATGATTAACAGAAAGGAAGCATATTGCTAGTAAAGAAATATTAAAATACTTGTTACTAACAAAAAAAGTAACTAATCAACTACCTAAAGAGATACAAAAAGAGATAGCATACAAAGTATTGGATTACATAAACGAAGAAGCAAGTTAATATTACTAACACCTACTAGCATACAAAATAAAAGGCTAAGTATGACCAACGAAGCAGTTGCATTAAATCCTAAAATAAACCCAGAAATTTATATGATAAACATACAAGAGTTTGAAGAAGATTACAATGGTCCTGATATTGTAAGAGATATAAGAAAAGATTTAAGAATCATAAATAAAAATATAAAAGAATTAGGTAGATATATAACTGATTACCCAGAAGACGAATCAGGCATAACGGAAGAAGATATGAAAGAGTTAGAAGCTATAACAAAACTTAATATAAATATCTTGGAAATAGAAGATTTATTGGCAAATCCTAATTCGGAAGAAGTAGAAGAAGCCTTGAAAAATCTAGATATAACAAATGAAGAAATAAAAATGGACCAAGATAAGATTGTTGCAAAACCTTCAGAAATTCCAAGTAATATGTACTAAATCTTAAGACCACCATCCAACAAAAAACCTTACCAATTACCATGGAAATGGCAAAACACAAAAAGAAGAATGCAGCTAGGAAGAGACAAAGAAAAGGAAACCCCAAAGTATGAACCTACAGAACACTACGAAAAAGGAATAGCAGGAAATAGATAATGGTTAGACTTAGATTGCGTAAAAGACGTAGATAGGATAATTGAAGAATGGGTAAAAGCCTCACTAACAGTAGGATTTAGGCAAAACCTTACTGGAAATGCATTTGAGAAATTTATAGAAGCCACCTTTATGGGAGTAGTAGCAAAATGGTGGAATGGGCTAGAGGAAGAAGAAAGAAATACTATAAGAAAATCAAGATCAATTGATGATAGAGGAACTGAAGAAAGCTCTGCACAACGAACCTTAGGTCTAAAAGAAATAATTACAAATTACGAAAAAGTAATAAGAACTGAATTCAGTGTATACGATGAAGGAGAAAAACACACTATATATAAAAAGAATCAAGCAAGATGGAGACTAAGTACTTAGAAATATGCGATATGTGCTATTTTGACAACTATGCTTGTAAATTCCGAGAATATTTTCAAGATAGTTATTATACAAAAGAAGAACAGAGTCCAATTTTGGACTCATTCTTTCTAAAACTACCTGATCCATGGAGTATAAACATATATAGTGCATACATAAGTGAGAAAGTAAAACCAGAAGTAGACACTTTAGGGTATAGAATGCAATTCGTAAAAGATTATAGGGACAAAGTATGCCAAGATGCTAGAGCAACAATGAAATATTATAGAACATATAAATAAAGAATTTGTTGTGAGGATGCAAGGCCGAATCATTGGGGAAGCAATAATAACTATAAATATGCAGTGAAGAATAATCACAAATTCCAAAAATATAAACCAAAATAAAGAAAAACTTTTAAGATATATGAAAAACCCTATAAGAAATACTTTAGAAAAATAAATAAGAATAAAAATAGGCAGTATACGAAAAACCATAAGAAATATAATTGTTACATATGTGGAGAGGTAGGACATATATCACCAAATTGTCCTAAAAGAATGAAAAAAGAAAATGTAAAATACGTAGAAGAAATAGAAGAAATTAATAATATAAATTATGAACCCATAGAATATGATGAAGAATGGTCAGAAATAAGTGAAGATGAAGAAATTATGGTAATGGAAGAAGATAGTGGAAGTAGTGAAGGTGAAACAGAAGAATGTGAAATAAACATGATAACAGAAATAACAGAAATAGGAGAACCTTCAGAAAGAGAAGAAAACAATAAAGAAGTAAGGGAAAGAATGTGCTTTGACATACAAAAATATGATAAAATAAGAGCGACCAAATTAGATATAAATCCAAAAGAAAATTTTAAACTACCAATATTCGAAAGAAAGAAAAGTACCATCATAATAGCTAGGAATAATGAACAACCTATAGACATAGAACAAGCACAAGGAAAAACCATAATCGCATTAATAACTGAAAGAATAATAAGACAAGAAATGGAAAAAATAAATAAAAAAACTAGAAAAATATTAAGACACATACATTTAGGAGCTGTATAAATAATAATAAAAGCCTATTTTAAGGAAGGGATAAATACACCCTTCGAAATATACCTAATGAATGATAGGATAATATCAAGTACACAAGATGCGTTAATAGGAATAGTGCAAGGAAACCTAATGTATCTAAAGGTAAAGTTTACAATAAAACCTAATTTCTCTATAAGCATGGCAGAAGTAAATAAAGACAAAAGTCTAGTCATGTATCATAGGTTATCAGGAATAGAAATGATAGAAAAGAGCAAAGTTATAAGTAGACAAATAAGAAATATTTATGCTTTCACTAGTAAATATGAAGTAAAAAATAGAAATACAGATAATTTTAAAATAGAGCTCCTAACCAGCGAAATTATAAGATACAAACCAGCTAGAGAAAACCCTGAAATGACTATACCAAATTATATAGAATTCGACTTTAATGAAGCAAAAGAAACTGGAAAAGAAAAAGCACCACAAATAATGTTCGGAAAGAGATCAGTATCAATAAGAAATAAGCAACAAGCATTAGAATTAATACCAATAATAAATACATTAGAACACTAAAACAATAAGCAATTTAAAATAGAAATAGAATATTATGATAATGGGACATGGAATAAACAAATAGTCTTAGTAGATACAGGAGCTACTAATTCATATATTAAACAAACAAATGTAAAAACTACTGAATTAATAACATTAGAAAATTCATATTACTACCTAGACTATTACAATAATAGACATCCAATTGTACATAAAATTATACTACCACTAAGGATAAATGGTAAAAAGAAAATGTTATTACACTTACACGTAGATCCAGAACATCATGTTAATGAAATGCTATTTGGAACTGACTTCCTTACATCAGTACAACCTTACTCAATTCAAGAAGAAAAATCACAATAACAGTAAACAATGAAAGTATGATAATAAGTAGAATATTGGACAAATGAATCCATTAAGAGCAACAGAAAACACATTATATATTCTAACAGAATTTGTTTACGAAGGATACAAATCAAGAAACTATCACAGTCTAATAGACACCGGAGCAGGCACTAGCATATACCGCAAAAATATACTACCAAAATGAAAACAAGATGGATATAATAAAAAAGCAATAACTGGAGTAACTGGATAAACTATCATACTTGACAAATATCAACAAAATGTTAATGTACAAATAGGAAGTTACATACTAAAAATACCTATAATATACCAGTTTGATGATATGAATAATGATGTACTCTTAGGAAATAATTTTTTCCAACAATACTATCCCATAACTATATCACATAAATCAGTCGTATTTACAACACCTTGCAGACACCACTCAATAGCAATTAGAATAACCCAACCTTATTTCAGAACTGACCTGCCACACATCAGAGTTTCTTGAACCCAGCGTGGTGAATACCAATATTTACCAAACAAAACTAGAATACAGCAAGTTCAAGAAACAACTACAAAAGAAATTTTACAAAACAATTAGAAGATCTGTGCGGAGAAGACCCTTTGGCAAAATGGAACTTAAGTGAACCCACAGCACATATAGAGTTAATAGATAAGAACAAAATAATAAAAATTAAACCTATAAGACATACTCCAACAAACCTAGAAGAGTTAAAAATACACATAAAAGAATTAATATAAAATAATTACATAAGAAAATCACAAAGTCCACATTCATCACCAGCATTCATAGTAAGAAAGCATTCAGAAGAAAAAATGAATGATAGTAAATTATAAGGAACTAAATAAAAATACTAAGAGGTTTGGATACCTACTACCAGACATGCAAATACTACTTAACACAGTGAGAACAAGAAAAATATATTTGAAATTTGATTGTAAATCAGGATTTTATCATGTAAAACTAACAGAAGATTCAAAATCTTTAACAGCATTTAGCACACCTCAGGAATTTTATGAATGAAATGTATTACCATTCAGTTATAAAAACAGCCCAGGAATATTTCAAGAGTATATGGATAAAATTTTTGAAAAATACAACAATTTCATATTAGTATATGTGGATGATATTCTAATAGGATCTGAAAACGAAGAACAACATAAAGAATATCTACTAAAATTCATAGAATTAGTGAAAAATGCAGGTATTATACTATCAAAAAAATGGAATTATTCAAAACTGAGATCGAATTCTTAGGAACAAAATTATCACATGAAGGAATAGAATTACAACCACATATAGCAGAAAAAATAAAGACTTTTCCTAATATCTTAAAAGAAAAAAGAGAAGTACAAGCTATAATAGGGTTACTAAATCAAACAAGAGGTTACATACCAAATTTATCAGCAAAAACAAATTGGTTACAACAAAAACTTAAAAAGTTTAAGAAATGGAATGGACCCCGGAGGATGGAGAGAAACTTAAAATATTAAAACAACAAACTTCAGAATTACATAAGCTAAGATTACCTGTTAAAGAATGTTCATGGATAATAGAAACAGATGCATGTGAAAACAATTGGGGAGTAGTATTAAAATTTATTGAAATAGGAGAAAAGGAGGAAAAACTAGCAAGATATGCTAGTGGATCTTTCACATAAACCCAACAAAATTACCACATAAACGAAAAAGAACTACTAGCAATCTTAAAAGCTATAAAAAAGTTTGAACTATTTATAATACATACAAAATTTACAGTAAGGACCGATAATACCCAAACAAAGAGTTTGATGAAGAAAATAATAGACCCAACCATAACAAACAAAAGATTGATAAGGTGGCAAATGGAGTTAGCACATTACGATTTATTAATAGAAAACATAAGAGGAAAATATAATATTTTAGCTGATTTTTTATCAAGAAATTAACTATTTCACTTGTTGCAGAATGGAAACTAGATTTCAGCAAATAGAACAATATGTTATTTACATCAAAGGAACAATGGAGCAATTAAAAGGAGCATTTAATTAGTTACCACTACAAATATGCGGACTTCAAAGTCTGTTCTATCAGCATGTAAGTCAGCATGTAACCACAGAAAATATGGTGGACAATAATAGCGAGAAAATGAGTGAGATAGGTGAGCCTGCTCAGTCAGTAAAAGAAGAAGCAATTATATCCTCAAATAAAACTATATACAAGGAGACACTTCTTATTGAGAAAGATCCTACCAAATTATCAAAGAAAATATTATTTTTACAATATATTCAAAAACTATGCCAAGTAACAGAGGTAAACTAGTTCATGAAGACCATATCACAACAGCACATGAACAAGGCCATCATCCTACCAGGAGCTAACCCAAGAACAACTAGGACATTGTTCGAAAGATGATTTATTCATTGCATCTATCCGTCCAGAGAATGTGAAGAACTAATCCACCCGCCAAAAAAAATTTACAGAGCAGCCAAAAGTTATTTTGGGCTCACGAAGGCCTCAAAAATATATGTCAGAATGTATTCAGCCATCCCCGAGTATCTTAATGATGATGAAGAACTTCCAGCAGAACATGTTATAAAAATAGGATGACTACCCAAATGATCTATAGAGCATCAAATATTGTACCATTTAAAACTGAAGAATTTGAGAAATTAATCCCAGAAAGAAGGGCAATGGGCTTCAAGAACATGTACTGTGAATTAAAAGACATAAAACAAAGAGACAGCAATATATGGATCTATGAAAGCCCAGATCCAGATAAAATAATAATGTATAATATAGCAAAGATCAAACAGCCACAAGATAAGCATGAGCTGTTTGACAGCTGGTACCAGATACTATCTACTGGAGCAATGACAATAAAAGCAGAGACAGCTATATATTACTGTAGCTTGATGAAGATGGAACACCAACATAAATGTGGAGCATGTAAAGATGTCGGCCAAGAGGAATCTCTTTTCCTAGAATAAGCCAAAATATAATCAGAACAATTATTATAAGCTGATGTAAGCACTTACGTATTTATCGCAATTATTGAACATATGATGTAAGCAGTGATGCATAAAAACTTGTTGTAAGCCGATCCCTTGGTCTATAAAAGGGAAAGCTAAGAAAGAGAAAAGGCAGAGAATCGGGGAGAGAAAAAATTTCACAAAATCTTGAAGAGTCTCTGTTTGTAACAAGTTGGAAGGAAATAAAAATTATCTTTTATGAGTTCATGCCTCTTGTAGAAAATAAGGTATGGATAACTAAATCTTTTTTTCCTTACGGAGAGTTTTGTAAGGCTCTGCCTGAATAATCTTGTAAAAAGACTCATTTGCAACCTTCTATAGTTAGACTGTACAACTAGCAGAAGGAAACGAGCTAGGTTGTGGTTGTCTGTACCGAAGTGCTACTAGTTGTTCCAGACATATCTCTCGGATGAAGCTCTCTTGAGGGCATAGTAATCCTGAGAGGGGAGGAACGTAAAAGGAGCACAGAAATCGGGGTGCATACCAAAGGTATTTTATCCACTGGTAGTAACTGATACAGAGCAGCTCAAAGAGGTTTAACTAGGTCGGAAGCATGATGGGCCGTTTTGCTTTAATTTTTTAGGCATCCTTAGAAGCCTCTCTCTACACTTGATTTTATAATTGATTATTGTTCAAATTCAAAAGAACTAATGGATAATAATGATTTTGGTATTGCCTCACCAATTTTTGAATTAATGGTTAATTACCAAGGAAGTGATAGAATGCTAGTTTTTTATGTTTATTATCCTCATAGACAAATAAGCATGAATGATTGCTATGAATTCAAATTATTCTTTTTTAGTATACAACGAGTAATAATCATAACAATCAACCAAATAAATCCTGGAGAAACTAGTAATATAAATGTTAAAATAATTGACGACCTAACTTATCATGAAAGATCTTTGTTATTTTATGAAAATGGTATATTTAGTAGTTATGTTTGGAGTCCTACAACTGCATATAGACAAATCTAGAAGAAATTGTTAGAAAATGAGTATTTTATACACTATTTTCGAACCGATTTTTGAGCAATTTTTTGAGTAAGATCCTCAATGAATTATTGAGAGATCTTGATTGATTTGTGTTCTCCTTCGTGAGTAGATCAAAATCATATATTGGTTCGCTAAAATCGGTTAAGGGGTGAATGAGAAATTGTCTCTCAAAGTGAGACGTTTTCATTTTTGAAAATGGGTTAAGGGAACATAGTCCCACATCAGAAATAACAAGGGAAATAGAAGAGGATATATAGTAATCTCCTTCTAAGCATTGTAAGATGGCTAGAAGAGAGGCTCTCTCTCGCGCGCGCAGGGGGGGGGGGTGCAAATCACGGACCGGATTACATGCGACTTGTGTGCGCCCGCACGACCTGCGGACACGAATGCCGGACCGATTTGATCCCACCCCACGCAGAGCCACTTTTTGCTGCAGTTTTCTTTTTGTAACGGCTGAAATGAATGCAGAAACGGTTCTGTCTGCCGTTTCAGTGCTGTATTTAATATTTTGTCTGCCGTTACGCTAAAGGCATTCAATTCACTGTCTGCCGTTACAGTGAAGGCTGTTAAATGCAGTTAATGCCTTGTCTGCCGTTACAGTAAAGGCTGTTAATGCCTTGTCTGCCGTTACTGAATAACCCAGTCTCTATAAATAGAGGTCTCCCCTTCACAGTTCTTCCCTGCAAAAACCATATCCTATTCTCTCCTTCTCTTCTGTACTGTTCATCCGTCCTGCTGTTGTTGGTAAGTCAGGTGATAGGTTCGAGCGCTTGTGATCAGTTCGGGAGTGGTACGTGGTGCCTACGGAATCGCTCCAAGCCGTTGCATCCTGGGAGACAGACGCCTCCGTTCAATCCAGCAACCGGAGAGAGGCGAAATCTGTTTTAAGGACACTGTGTGATACACAGGCCTCGGCTTTTTGGGAGTTGTACTTTTCATTTGCTTATTGTAAGTTGTTTAATTTATTTTCCTTTTCTTTTTCTTTCGGATTACCCTCCTCTGTTCCCTTCTCGGTTTTCCTGTGCCTCTCTATCTTTCTTTGTAAAAGGAATTTTGTAAACGTTGATTGTAACAAACTTAAAACAGATTTTCGATTTCTTTCATTTTCGATTTTGAGGCACGGTTTTTCTTTTTATTTCTTTTATCTAGAAAACTTACACTCGTATTGTGTAAATTTCAGATTCAGGATGACTACTGCATTGGACAATGCTGTTGTATCTGAAACGGTCTATGTGCCGGTTGTTGATACAACACAAGAACCGATTGCTGCTGCGGCACGAGTGCCAATGCCCACCGTTGTACCTGTCTCAGTCTCCCATGGGGAGAAACCTGAGAAGTTCAACGGGCAGAACTTTAAGAGGTGGCAACAGAAGATGATGTTCTATCTGACCACACTGAATCTTGCAAGGTTCTTGAACGAAGATGCTCCAGATCTTAAGAAAGATGAGCAGGATAACCAAGTCATTGCCGCTGTGGATGCTTGGAAAAATGCTGATTACTTGTGTAGAAATTACATAATGAACGGATTAGCCGACTCTCTGTATAATGTTTACATTGACAAAAGAACAGCTAAAGAACTTTGGGAATCACTAGAACATAAATATAAAACTGAGGATGCCGGCGCCAAGAAATTCATTGTGGGCCGCTTCCTAGACTATAAAATGGTAGATTCTAAAACAGTAATCAGTCAAGTTCAAGAACTACAACTAATCTTGCATGAGATTCATGCTGAAGGTATGAACTTAAGTGAAAGTTTCCAAGTGGCTTGTATAATTGAAAAATTACCACAAGGTTGGAAAGACTTTAAGAATTACCTAAAGCATAAGCGAAAAGAAATGGGCATTGAAGATCTCATTGTCAGGCTTCGTATTGAAGAAGACAATAGGGGATCTGAAAAAGTTGGACTCATCAGCCATGCAGCAAAGGCAAATGTAATGGAACATAAACAACGTTCCAACAAGCACAACAACAAGGGTCCGAAGTTGGGGCCTAAGGGAGGAATCTCCAAGAAGCCGAAGTTTCAAGGCAAGTGCTTCAATTGTGACAAAATGGGTCACAAGTCCACTGAATGCAGACTTCCCAAGAGGAACAGGAACAGAGAAGCAAACTTGGTTCAAGGAATTGCTCAAGATGTCTCCGATATCAACCTCTCAGCTGTGATATCAGAAGTGAATATGTTAGGTTCAAATCCGAAGGAATGGTGGATTGACACTGGAGCTACTCGACATGTGTGCTCCAATAGAAGTATGTTCTCCACTTTCGAACCATTAGAGAATGGGGAGAAAATGTTTATGGGGAACTCGGCTACATCAGAAATAAAGGGCCAAGGCAAGGTGATCTTGAAGATGACTTCTGGAAAGGAACTGACTCTGAACAATGTTGCATATGTTCGTGAAATCCGTAAGAACCTGGTATCTGGTTCGTTGCTTAATAACCACGGTTTTCGTTTAGTGTTCGAGTCAAACAAATTTGTTTTGTCTAAAAGTGGAATGTATGTTGGTAGAGGATATATGAGTGGTGGAATGTTCAAACTCAATGTAATGACCATGGTCAATAATATGAATAAAGCTAGCTCTTCTACTTATTTGCTTGAGTCTTCCAATTTATGGCATGGTAGACTAGGACATGTTAATTATGATACTTTGCGAAGACTAATTAACTTGAATCACATACCAACGTTCCAAACTGATTCCAAACACAAATGTGAAACTTGTGTTGAGGCAAAACTAACAAGATCATCATTTAAAAGTGTTGAAAGAAATACCGAACCACTTGATCTAATTCACACTGATATTTGTGATTTGAAAATGATACAAACAAGAGGTAGTAATAAATATTTTATTACCTTCATAGATGATAGCACAAAATATTGCTATGTATACTTGCTTAAAAGCAAAGATGAAGCTATAGAGAAATTTGTTCTCTATAAAAATGAGGTTGAAAATCAACTCAATAAGAAAATTAAGGCGCTAAGAAGCGACCGAGGTGGAGAGTATGAATCGCCATTTGCTGACACATGTGCTAAGCATGGGATTATACATGAAACCATAGCGCCTTATTCTCCTTAGTCCAACGGTGTTGCTGAGAGAAAGAATCGTACATTGAAAGAAATGATGAATGCAATGTTAATAAGTTCTGGTTTACCACCAAACTTGTGGGGAGAAGCTATTCTTTTAGCTAACTACCTTTTGAATAAGGTGCCCAAAAGGAAAGAAGAAAAAACTCCATATGAATTATGGAAAGGAAGAAAGCCATCCTACAATTACTTGCGAATGTGGGGATGTCTTGCCAAGGTGGTAGTACCCCCACCTAAAAAAATGAAAATAGGACCAAAAACAGTTGATTGTATTTTCATTGGTTATGCACTTAACAGTAGTGCCTATCGGTTCTTGGTGTACAAATCCGATATCACTGAGATATCAAAGAACACGATAATGGAATCTAGAAATGCATCGTTCTTTGAAGATGTATTTCCATATAAGTCAAAGGAGGAACCAAGTTCCTCCAAACGAACACATGAGACTATCAGTGAAGATAGTGAAGACCAAAATGAAGAAGTTGAGGAGGAACCTCGACGCAGTAAAAGAACAAGAACGGAAAAATCTTTTGGTCCGGATTTCTTGACTTTTATGCTTGAAGGAGAACCCCAAACCTTCAAGGAAGCGGTGAACTCTAGTGATGGTCCTCAATGGAAAGAAGCCATCAAGAGTGAGATTGATTCTATCTTGCAAAACCATACTTGGGAACTAGTGGATCTTCCACCGGGTAGTAAACCTTTAGGATCCAAGTGGATCTTCAAGAGAAAAATAAAACCTGATGGATCAATTGATAAATACAAGGCAAGACTTGTAATTAAAGGTTATAAACAAAAGGAAGGTCTTGATTACTTTGACACATATTCTCCTGTGACGAGAATAAATTCCATTAGGATGGTACTTGCCGTAGCAGCTCTACGCAATCTTGAAGTACATCAAATGGATGTAAAAACAGCTTTTCTTAATGGAGATTTAGATGAAGAAATCTACATGGAACAACCTGAGGGTTTTTCATCTCCAGGACATGAAAAGAAAGTGTGTAAACTGGTGAAGTCATTATATGGCTTAAAACAAGCTCCAAAACAGTGGCATGAAAAATTTGATAATGTCATGATGACAAATGGCTTCAAGATCAATGAATGTGACAAATGTGTATATGTCAAAGAAACAGAAGATGGATATGTCATTATATGTTTGTATGTAGATGACATGCTTATTATTGAAAGCAATGATCAGATAATTAAATCTGTTAAAAACATGTTAAACTCGAGGTTTGACATGAAAGACATGGGACTAGCTGATGTTATATTGGGAATTAAAATCACAAGAACATCAGACGAGCTTATTTTAAGCCAGTCACATTATGTTGACAATATTCTTGGAAAATTTGATAAAGATAATTCTGGAATTGCGAGAACTCCAATAGATCTAACCTTACATTTATCCAAGAATAAAGGGGAGAGTATTTCTCAAGTAGAATACTCTAGAATCATAGGCAGTCTAATGTACTTAATGAGTTGTACAAGACCAGACATAGCCTATGCAGTAAGTAAACTAAGCAGATACACGAGTAATCCTGGAAGCGAGCATTGGCAAGCAATTATAAGAGTA
The DNA here is from genome assembly GCA_017893485.1 of Hemerocallis citrina. Classification (NCBI taxonomy): domain Eukaryota; kingdom Viridiplantae; phylum Streptophyta; class Magnoliopsida; order Asparagales; family Asphodelaceae; genus Hemerocallis; species Hemerocallis citrina. Next base: position 294,675,816 of record CM030359.1, on the reverse strand, counting down.
CTGAAGTACTTGCGTTTTACTCGTAACTACGGGCTGCACTATACGAGATACCCAGCTGTACTTGAAGGATACAGTGATGTGAACTGGATATCGAGTGATAATTCAAAATCCACTAGTGGCTATGTGTTTACACTAGGTGGTGCAGCAGTTTCTTGGAAATCCTCGAAACAAACAGTGATCGCTAAATCCACGATGGAATCAGAATTTATCGCATTAGACAAATGTGGGGAAGAGGCTGAATGGTTACGCCACTTCCTTGAAGATATTCCAAGGTGGACGAAGCCTGTGCCTCCAATCTGCATACATTCAGATAGTCAATCTGCAATTTGTAGAGCACAAGCAATATGTATAATGGTAAATCTAGACATATTCGTCGAAGACATAATACCATTAGACAACTACTCTCTACTGGGGTTATCTCTGTGGACTATGTAAAGTCAAAAGATAACATTGCGGATCCACTAACCAAAGGGTTAAACAGAGAGTTAGTTGATAAATCATCGAGGGGAATGGGACTAAAGCCCATGAAAGAATAAGTCGATACAATGGAAACCCAACCTAGTTGACTGGAGATCCCAAGATCTAGGTTCAAAGGGACAACTAAATTGTAAAGACCAAGTTAGATCACTGTGGGGATTTTCCATTCCCATGATGAAACAGTGATGCCCGCAAGGTAACAGGTTAAGCTAGGCTTTTAATGATTCTTATGCGTCGGATATCCGAGCAGAGTAATGCGAGTTACTTTTAAGTAAGAAATCACCTATGTAAGATGGAAGAAGGGCCGCTTCCAAGGGAATAATATAGGGCAATATTCCTGTTAAAATCTTGCAGAACCAGGCGTATGTTCATGGCCAAAACGAACATAACAGTGAGAACTGAAAAAGCGTTAGAAAGATTTCTGTGTGAGATATGTCATCGGTTACATAAATGGCAGAACAGTTCAAAGACATCGCGTCTACTATTTAGTTAGTAAAGTAAACATATTTTCATAAGGGAAGGTTCAAAGGGTAACACCTACCTATCCTATGCAGAAATCAATCGTTGAATTCTATCACCAAGTCTGTCGGGTCAGTCCGTCGTGTCAGTCTGTCGTGTCAGTCTGTCCTGTCTGTGGTCGTCAATTTTCATTCATGTGGGGATTGTTAGAAAATGAGTATTTTATACACTATTTTCGAACCGATTTTTGAGCAATTTTTTGAGTAAGATCCTCAATGAATTATTGAGAGATCTTGATTGATTTGTGTTCTCCTTCGTGAGTAGATCAAAATCATATATTGGTTCGCTAAAATCGATTAAGGGGTGAATAAGAAATTGTCTCTCAAAGTGAGACGTTTTCATTCTTGAAAATGGGTTAAGGGAACATAGTCCCACATCGGAAATAACAAGGGAAATAGAAGAGGATATATAGTAATCTCCTTCTAAGCATTGTAAGATGGCTAGAAGAGAGGCTCTCTCTCGCGCGCGCAGGGGGGGGTGCAAATCACGGACCGGATTACATGCGACTTGTGTGCGCCCGCACGACCTGCGGACACGAATGCCGGACCGATTTGATCCCACCCCACGCAGAGCCACTTTTTGCTACAGTTTTCTTTTTGTAACGGCTGAAATGAATGCAGAAACGGTTCTGTCTGCCGTTTCAGTGCTGTATTTAATATTTTGTCTGCCGTTACGCTAAAGGCATTCAATTCACTGTCTGCCGTTACAGTGAAGGCTGTTAAATGCAGTTAATGCCTTGTCTGCCGTTACAGTAAAGGCTGTTAATGCCTTGTCTGCCGTTACTGAATAACCCAGTCTCTATAAATAGAGGTCTCCCCTTCACAGTTCTTCCCTGCAAAAACCATATCCTATTCTCTCCTTCTCTTCTGTACTGTTCATCCGTCCTGCTGTTGTTGGTAAGTCAGGTGATAGGTTCGAGCGCTTGTGATCAGTTCGGGAGTGGTACGTGGTGCCTACGGGATCGCTCCAAGCCGTTGCATCCTGGGAGACAGACGCCTCCGTTCAATCCAGCAACCGGAGAGAGGCGAAATCTGTTTTAAGGACACTGTGTGATACACAGGCCTCGGCTTTTTGGGAGTTGTACTTTTCATTTGCTTATTGTAAGTTGTTTAATTTATTTTCCTTTTCTTTTTCTTTCGGATTACCCTCCTCTGTTCCCTTCTCGGTTTTCCTGTGCCTCTCTATCTTTCTTTGTAAAAGGAATTTTGTAAACGTTGATTGTAACAGAAAATGAACAGAATGGAGGAGAAAATAGACATATTGAAGAACTCGAAGAACCCTCATATGATAGTAATAGTGAAGGATATGAGACAGAATCAGAATATATGAGAGAACTTGAAGATGATATTCCCGACATTCCTAATTATTTTTTAGACAATATCCATTATTTCGACGAATATTATTTTACACCAAACTATCATCTTTAGAATTTTAAAGTTTTTGTTGCTCTCTTCCTTTTGATTTTCAGGTCTTCAAGTGATTACACGCTTCGCATACACAAATGGTATCAGAGCCAAGTTAAAGTAAGTAATTTTTACATAATTTTTGTAATTTTCTTTAAATTAATCGCTAATTTATAAGCTATAAAATAGAAAACAAAAATTTAATAATAAAAACAAAAATTATCTTAAAACCGAAAAACTTTTAGAATTTAAAGAAAGGTCACACATCTTATAGAAATAACTATAGGAAGTATAGTATAAAAATTCAAATAGTAACTAGGTCATTTAGCTAAATAGTTTGCAAACTAGGTCATTTGACCAAATAAAATTAAAAGGTGGGTCATACCACTAAATAGCTCAACCTGGATCCATCTTTTCGAATTTTTTGCGGTACTAGGCCACTTTATGAAACTATTTGTGATTTTGGGCCAGTTCACAAACTATTAGCATTTTTGGCTAGCCAGTGTCACGCCAGCAGCGGCCGCTATTGAGAATAGCTGCCTCTTCATAGCGACCTCCCACACTTGTCAGCTTATTGTATAATGAACACGACTTGGTGTAACTGAGGTCGCTATTGTCAATAACGGTCATGTATAACCAAGGTCGCTATTCCCATTAGCGACCACAGGTTGGCCCAATCGCTTTTAGTCCCACCTGAGGTCGCTATTGAAAATATCGACCTTAGTTAGACAAGATCGCTATTGATAATAGCGACCTCAGTTACACCAAGTGATTTGCAATTATACAGTACCCTCTATAATCTGCCAAGTGTGTGAGTACAATGTGTTGGTCGCTATGAAGAATCCGCTATTCCCAATAACGACCGATGCTGACGTGGCACTGGTAGCCAAAAATGCTAATAGTTTGGGAAGTGGCTAAAATCGCAAATAGTTCCAAAAAGTGACCTAGTACCGCAAATCATTCCAACTTTTCTGATTTCGAACATGCACTTTCAAATTCCAATATGTTGCCCTCCACCAATCCGACAATGCTAATATGCTATAATAAAAAGTTAAGATTATTCTCCAATTTTGCCTTAAGTGTGATCATGACTCTCTTGTGATCACCCTGTCGCATGCACTCCGCAACTGCCGCTTCCAGTCCCCCCTGCTCATCCTCTCCTTCCACCTCGTGTTCTTCCTAGCTCTCTCCCTTTTTTAATGCTAATGCTAGATCCTTTTTAAGAACTTCAATTTTATCACGGAAATTTTTCTTCAAAAAAAAAATTTTATCACTGAAATTGAAGTCGGTTCGATGTTGAAATGAATTATATGAAAATTCAGCCTTACAACACCAGATCCAAAGTTTCCATTAATGCAATTTTCTTTAATATCCATGCTGGTGCTAAATTGCCTGGCTTCTCAGAGGTTGATTCATACAAAAAAGAATAAAGGATATTGATGCGGTTTGTTTTTGGGGGTGGCTGCACCAGGTGTGAGTTCTTCTCAATTTTTATTTTTGCGGAAGCTACGGTATTGACGGTATGCCCGACCCTCAGCCTACGGAACGACTCGAGAGTAGGCGGGAGTGAGGCGGAGGTCGGATGCTCGGCTCCGATCTGGAGGCTCGGCTCCGATCTGGAAGCTCGGATCCGGACGTCTCGTGTACATGCACTCGGCCTAGGAACACCAGAGTTGATCCCGGTGGTAGGCCCTCCGATGGTCTAGTCAGTCACTGAAGAGTAACAGTAACTAGGATTTTGAGAGGGGAGAGATTGATTACCTTTTTCAAGGGGTAGAGGGCCTGGTATTTATAGGCAGTGCCAACCGGGTCTGGACCCGTTTGGGATCGGATCTGGACACGGTTGCCCATGGGTCTGACATGACGGAAAACCAGGCGGTTTAGGGCTGACGTGGCAGAAACCCAGGTGGTTTTATGGCTGATGTGGCGAATCTGATGATCGGGGGTGAACATTTTTTTAGGGGATCCTGTGGCCCAGGAGGGGCCACGTCATTTGACCCATATCAGGAGCCCTCCACTCCTGGAGGGCTGGGTGATCCAGCCATGTGGGAGTGTTTTTTGCCTCTGTAGGAAGAGCGGAATCCGTATCTTCCAGAAGATGTCAGTGGGGTAGGATAAAAGGGGATCCCCTCTTGGAGCCACGCGGGGTGTGGGAGCTCGGTTCGCCGAGCATAGAGGGTCGGTAGACGAACCCCTCACTGGTTGGAAAAGCAAAGGGGCATCGAGACCCGCGGAGTAAGAGCTCTTCTTACCGAGCATCTAGGGTCGGCAGGCGAGCCCCTCATTGTTGGGGGATAATTTTACGGCTCGCGGTAACATCCGAGTGTCGACCTCGAAGTCGTTTGGCCGAGCGCAGGGGTCGGCTGGCGAGCCCCCTCACTTGTTGGAAAAGCAAGGGGACGTAAGCGTCTGTATATTAGGGGTCCTTCTTACCAAGCGTTTGGGGTCGACAGGCGAGCCCCCTCACTGTTGGAAAAGCAAGTGAGGCGCCGAGACCTGTGGAGAAGGAGGTTTTCTTGCCGAGCGCCTGGGGTCGGCAGGCGAGCCCCTCATTGTTGCGGGATAATTTTGGGGCTCGCGGTGACATCCGAGCGTCGAACCTGAAGCCGTTGAGAGAAACTTTTAGGGGCTCGCGGTGACACCCGAGCATCGAGGTCCAAGCAGTTTAGGAAAAACTTTTTGTGGCTCGCGGTGCGATCCGAGCGTCGAGGTCCCAGTAGTTTAGGAGATATTTTTTGGGGCTCGCGGTGACAGCCGAGAGTCGAGGTCTCAAGCAGTTTAGGAGAAACTTTTTGGGACTCGCGGTGACATCCGAGCATCGACCCTGAAGCCGATGAGAGAAACATTTTGGGGCTCGCGGTGACACATGAGCGTCGAGGTCCAAGCAGTTTAGAAGAAATTTTTTGGGGCTCGCGGTGACAGGCGGGCGTCGAGGTCCCAAGTAGTTTAGGAGAAATTTTTTGGGGCTCGCGGTGACATCCGAGCGTCGACCTTGAAGCCAGTGAGAGAAACATTTTGGGGCTCACGGTGACACCCGAGCGTTGAGATCCAAGCAGTTCAGAAGAAACTTTTTGGGGCTCGCGCTGACATCCGAACATCGAGGTCCAAGCAGTTTAGGATAAACTTTTTGGGGCTTGCGGTGACATCCGAGTGTCAAGGTCCCAGGAGAAACTTTTTGGGGCTTGCGGTGACATCTGAGCGTCGAGGTCCAAGCAGTTTAGGAGAAACTTTTTGGGGCTCGCGGTGACATCCGAGCGTCTAGGTCCCAGCAGTTTAGGAGAAACTTTTTGGGGCTCGCGGTGACAGCCCAGCATCGAGGTCCCAACAGTTCAGGAGAAACTTTTTGGGGCTCGCGGTGACAGCCGAGCGTCGAGGTCCCAGCAGTTTAGGAGAAACTTTTTGGGGCTCGCGCTGACATCCGAGCGTCAAGGCCCAAGCAGTTTAGGAGAAACTTTTTGGGGCTCGCGGTGACATCCGAGCGTCGAGGTCCTAGTAGTTTAGGAATAACTTTTTGGGGCTCGCGGTGACAGCCGAGCGTCGAGGTCCCAACAGTTTAGGAGAAACTTTTTGGGGCTCGCGGTGACACCCGAGCATCGAGGTCCAAGCAGTTTATGAGAAACTTTTTGGGGCTCGCGGTGACATCCAAGCGTCGACCCTGAAGCTGGTGAGAGAAAAGTTTTGGAGCTCACGGTGACACCCGAGTGATGAGGTCCCAGCAGTTTATGAGAAACTTTTTGGGGCTCGCGGTGACTTCCGAGCGTCGAGGACCTAGTAGTTTAGGAGAAGCTTTTTGGGGCTCGCGGTGACATCTGAGCATCGACCCTGAAGCCGGTGGGAGAAACTTTTTCGGGCTCGCGGTGACACCCGAGCATCAACGTCCAAGCAGTTTAGGAGAAACTTTTTAAGGCTTGCGGTGACAGCCGAGCGTCAAGGTCCCAGCAGTTTAGGAGAAACTTTTTGGGGCTCACAGTGCCATCCGAGCGTCGAGCTCCTAGCAGTTTAGGAGAAACTTTTTGGGGCTCGCGGTGACATCCGAGCATCAAGGTCCCAGTAGTTTAGGAGAAACTTTTTGGGGCTCGCGTTGACAGCCGAGCGTCGACCTTGAAGCCGGTGAGAGAAACTTTGTGGAGCTCGCTGTGACACCCGAGCATCGAGGTCCCAGCAGTTTAGGAGAAACTTTTTGGGGCTCGCGGTGACATCCGTGTGTCGAGGTCCTAGTAGTTTAGGAGAAACGTTTTGGGGCTCGCAGTGACATCTGAGCGTCGACCCCTGAAGCCAGTGGGAGAAACTTTTTGGGGCTCACGGTGACACCCGAGCGTTGAGGTCCAAGCAGTTTAGGAGAAACTTTTTGGGGCTCGCGGTGACATCCGAGCGTCGAGGTCCCAGCAGTTTAGGAGATTCTTTTTGGGGCTGGCGGTGCCATCCGAGCGTCGAGGTCCCAGCAGTTTAGGAGAAACTTTTGGGGCTCGCGGTGATTGCCGAGCGTCGAGGTCCCAACAGTTTCGAAGAAACTTTTTGGAGCTCGCGGTGACATCCGAGCGTCGAGGTCAAAGCATTTTAGGAGAAACCTTTTGGGGCTCGCGGTGACAGCCATGCGTCGATGTCTCAAGCAGTTTAGGAGAAACTATTTGGGGCTCGCGGTGACATCCGAGCGTCGACCCTGAAGCTGTTGAGAGAAACTTCATGGGGGGAACTTGGGTGAAATATCTGAGGAGTTGATCCTGCGCATCGAGCTGCCGTGTTGGTCGACAGAGCCGAGGGTAAGAAGGTATTTTTGTGCGCTAGGCTGACGTCATCAAGATCTTAGTGGCCGTCAGATCTTGATGATGAAGATTAGACGGCCAGATCTTTTTGCAGAATTCGAGGAGTCCCGCCTGTGCTTATAAATCCCCCTTCCCCCACCCCCACGTCTTCACTTTGCTTCCATTCTCTCCATAACAGCTATTTCCTTGCACACCACCGGCAACCGTTTTTCGTTGACCTTTTCGTTCTCCGGTGAAACATGTTAGTATTTTTGCTTTAAAAATGTCACGGTCTCAGTCCGGCTCCGAGGCAGGCACTTCAGGTCGCGGCAAGGAGGAGGTCCATTCGTCTTCGATATCTTTCTCGTCAGGTGACATCCGCTCGGTGAAGGAGGAGGTTCTATCAGTGGGAGAGTCGGATAGGAAGGGTGACGTAGCTTTTATCGTGGAGCCCTTGCAATCCCATAGGCCGGGTAAGGAGCCTGCAGAGGAGGAGCGTGAAAAGAGGGATCCCGAGGGAGAGGAGCTTGTGGAATAGGAGACTGAGTCCGGGGAAGGAGGTCCGAAAGAGGAGGAACAGGTTGAGGAGGGCGATGATCAGGAGGGGCCCGAGCAAGGTGCTGAAAGTGGTAGTGACCATGGCAGGTCGGAGGGACCACAGAAGAGGTAGGGGAAGAAGAGGCGGACCTCCCACCATTGCCTCCCTTGGTGACCCCTTTCCCTGATAGGAAGGATCGCCCCTGAAGGAGGAAGAGGAAGTGGATACGGCCCGACAGTCCGGCCGAGAAGGATAAGTGTGAGTATGGCTCTGCGTTCATGTACCCCCTTCTCTCCGGTAAAAATCCAGGGTCGATCAGGATGTACCCTGATGACGTGAAGGATCTTCTGGCGTATACATCGCTGTCAAGGGACGAGGGCCGGTCCATGATCAAGATGGACATCGTGAAGTGTTCCCTGCCTAGGGACTACCTGCCCATCTTGAGGGCGGCTTACTTCATTCCTCGGGAGTTCGAGATGCTGGTGCCGAACCCAGGAATCCGCCCGACCACTGTGCTCGAACCGAGCTTCTGCATATTCCCTGAGGATGCTTTCGTCTCAGGGTTGAGGCTTCTGTTGCACCCGTTCATCAAAAAGGTGTTGAACTGGGGGGAGCTGAGTCCGATGCAGTACGGTCCTAACTCTTGGAAACACTTAGTGTGTTTTATTTTGAAGTGTCAGGAGAAGGGGATTATGCCGAGGCTAACCTACTTCCGAGCCATCCTGGGGATGAGCTCTCTCGGGGACCAGGGGGGATTTTCTACCTTTCGCCCCGCCCCCACAAGAAGGTGATGCACGGCCATCTGGATTCCAATAAGGGTTGGAAAGAAAAGTACTTCGTAGTCTGGAGTGAGAAGCCTTAGGACATCCCCACTGTTTGGAACTTCGGAAAGCCGAACCACAAGCCACCAAAGCGAAGAGACTTGACTGAGAAGGAGTGGGCGAAGGTCGACAAGATCGTGGAGGGTCACAGCATTGGGTGGCCTCGCATCACGAAGCTACACCTCGCCCGAGCCGGACTGAGCCTGGCCAACCCTAATATGTTTTTGTTTCTATTCTGTATTTCTTTCTACCTTCGCGTTAACATGTTTACTTTTCATTTTTTGTAGAAATGTCTGCCAAAGAGCTTGACAACCGCAATGCCATAGTAGAAATAGTGGCCAAGAGAAGGGCTAAAGCGACGAAGAAAGCCGCGCAGGAGAAGAGCGGAGCGCCGACCGCGGGGTCCGGTAAGGCACCGGCGCCGGCTCCCGAGCAGCCACCCTTAAAGAGGGTGAAGAGGCCTCACCGCTCGTCGAGGTCGGAGAAGGAACCGGGGGCGAGCTCCGAAAGTAAGAAGTTGGCCGAGGTTCGAGAGCAGAGGCCTCCGCCCTCTCGCCCCGACGCCGCACAGATGGTGGACAGGCAGAGCCAGCAGCAGCACATCCCGAGCTTGGGGGTGAAGGTAGGGGACACCTTGCTCTAGGGCTCGGTGGCTGTGGAGGAGGAAGAGCACATCACCATGGAGCGGGACCGAATGACTCTGGCGATGCAGACGTCCGAGGCAGCCTACGCGCGGTGGGCTCAGGCGCAATTCTCGGTAAGTGTTTGGTGTTTTCCATGCGCGCAGAATTTTAGAGTTCAGGATTTTTTCTAACTTGTTCTTCTTCGGCCAGGCGTTACTACATGGTCAGCACTACCACCGGTGCATGGAGAAGGAGGTCCTCGTCGAGAGGAAGAATGCGGAGAAGCACTTCTGTGATGTCTCTACGCTTACGGCCGAGCTGAAGGAGGCCCGAGACAAGGAGGCGATCCATGACGCTCAGATGGACTCGATTATGGGCCATCATAGGGATAAGCTGGCACATTTCAAGGAGAAGGCCTAGGCGGAGGCCGTGAAGGCAAAGAAGGCCATGGACAAGTCACAGATCTCCATGGCGGATACTCTGATTGCGGCCCAGGACGAGGCCTATGCCAAGGCGAAGGAGCACTTTGCGCTGATCTATCCGGACAAACGGGTCGATCATCTGCACTACAACTGACAGCCAGAGCATCCGCCCATGCCCGGTGGTGATGAGGAACTGGGGGACCCTCGCCAAAAGGAGGTCGGGGGCGACCCTGCTGACAAAAAGGTGCCATCCCCCCCCCCTCAAGCATAGTTTAGGTTGTCGCTTTTTTTGATTTTGTAAACGCCTTCCGCAGACTGGCCACCGCTTTTTGTAGTACAAAATTTTTGAACTAATACAAGAGGAATATTTTTGGCCGATGCTCCATGACTTGAGTTTTTTCAACTTTTTTGTGGTCTGTTGTTTTTTCCGTCTTTTTGATAGATGCATGAGGTCCTCGGTGCCGACCTTAATTCTGCCGAGGTCTCCTGGGTCCGAGCTGGGCTGGGGGCCATGGAGAGTGTTCTGGCTTGCCAACGTAAGTAGGCTCGAGACCGAACGGCTGCAGTGAATTACTTCATGAACAAGTTTAGGGAGCTCAGCTTGGAGGTCGCTCGTGTGAAGAAGGTCATAGCCGACCGGGACTGGTAGGCAGTTGAGACGAACTGGTCGATCTCGGATGCCTCGAGTGGGTGGTCGGCTTCGGAGACTTTTCTTCGTGAGGCTGTTGTAGAGAAAGAGTTGGAGATCCATAGGTTGAAGCTAATGCTAGGCACTGGGCTGGTCGAGAAGGCGAGCAATTCCGTACTTGGACCTTCTCCGACCTTTTTCTTGGAGGAGGCCCAGCCTGCCGATGCGGAAAGCTCTGTTGCCGGAGTGCCTTCTCCGGTCAGATTGGCCGAGTGTGCGAAGGAACCCTTGGGAAGCACCGAGTTTGAGTTTTAAGCCGAGCGATGAGTGATTTGTAAGCTTTTCATTATAATGGGCGCTCATTTTTCACGATCTATGAGTAATAAAAAACTTCCGACTTCTTTAACTTTGACGATTCATTGAATGAGGAGGGCAGGAGTGTAGCTCGAGATTGTTGCCAAGTTCGGCCTTGTAGGGGGGTCAACGCCGAGGCAAAAGGCCGAGCCGTAGTTTCTTGCAGGCAACGCCCAATGAGTGACGTTTCGCCTTCTGATAAACATTAATGGCGACGTTTTGCCTTCTGCCGTTTGGACTTTTCGATGTAATAAATAAGCTGCTCAGGGGGCTATATAATCCCCATCTCTCCATTGTTTTTCGTCGGGAATTGAGATTGACTCATCTGCCACCCACTGACAATTCGAAATTCTTGCTCCGAGGGTCGTTGACCCCGTCCTGTTAGCGGGTGAGAGGCGGGTCGACCGTCTATGTGATTCGGGTGCCTACCGAAGGCGGGCGCCCATAAGTAGACCTTTGGTCTGAGAGTTCCGGGTTGGTGGCTCACCAGTCACCATCGAACAATTCGGGGTTTTGGCTTTGAGGGCTGTAAACCCCGAGTTGCTCGCGGGTGAGTGGTGGGTCGATCAATTGGTCTGGAGGCTCGGTGAGAGTCCCGGGTCGGTGGCTCCCCTACCGCCCTCGAACAATTTGGGGTTTTGGCTCTGAAAGACGTAAACCCCGAGTTGTTCGGGGGTGAGAGGTGGGTTAACCAACGGTTCAGGGCTCGGGGCGTTTGCTGAAGGCGAGCGCCCTAAATCTTTAACGAAAATTTTTGGAACGGGCATGGTTGAAGGTCATCGTCGAGCGTAAAGGGCATGGCTTGAAAAAGCTAAGGCCTTGCTCGAGGTCGACACCGAACCCTTTTGTGCACGCCTTGGTGAATAGTATGGGTGTAGCTGGTGGTCATCGCCGAGCGCATAGGTTGATAGGCTCGAACAAGCCCAAACCATGCTCAAGGCCGATGCCGAGCCCCCATACCTTAGAGGTGACTTTTTCTTGCTCGAGGTGTCGTCTGATTGTTGAGCCCCAAGCTTGTTAGGGAAGCTTTTTGTGGCTCGCGGTTCCTTCTGAAGCCCAATCCCTAAGTCTGTAAGGGAAGCTTTTTATGGCTCGCGGTTTCTTCCGAGCGCCGAACCCTAAGCTTGTGAGAGAAGCTTTTTGTGGCTCGCGATTTCTTCCGAACACCAAGCTTTAGGTTCATAGGAGAAGCTTTTTGTGGCTCGCGGTTTCTTCCGAACGTCGAGCCAGAGACATGTTTCTTGAGGAAGTTAATATGAAGCCAAAGCTTGTTTTAAGAAAGCTGGCATAATTACAACACACCTGGACTTTACAAAACAAGACACGGCATGCCGATTACATTTTCATAATTTACATTGGCTATAGAGGCTAATCCTCCCCTTTGAGAAATTTGATGAGGTGCTCTGCGTTCCAGGGCCTCTTGACAGCCTTACCCTCTGGATCGGTGAGGTGGTACGTGGCCGGGCGTACAACCTCAGATACCTTGTACGGACCTTCCCAGTTTGGAGCCAGTTTTTTCTTTTGGCCGGGGTTGGATACCGCCAACTTCCGGAGGACGAGGTCCCCCAGCTTGATGTCGGTGGGACGCATCTTTTTGTTGTAGAACCTTTCGATCCTCTGTTCGTAGGTGTTTCTCCAATAAGCCAAAGTTTCAAGACAAGGGGTCTAAGTTGGGGCCTAAGTAAGGAATCTCCAATAAGCCAAAGTTTCAAGACAAGTGTTTCAACTGTGACAAGTTAGGCCATAAGTCTACTGATTGTAGATTACCCAAAAAGAATAGGAACAGAGAAACAAATATAGTTGAAGGCATTGCTGAAGACGTTTCTGATATCAACCTCTCAGGTGTGGTGTTGGAGGTGAACATGATGAGTTCAAACCCCCATAAATGGTGGATTGACACTGGAACTACCCGCCACATGTGCTCCAACAGAAGTATGCTCTCAACTTTTGAACCATTAGAGAATGGGGAGAAGATGTTTAAGGGGAACTCCGCTACTTCAGAAATCAAGGGCCTAGATAAGGTGATCTTGAAGATGACTTCTGGGAAGGAACTGACTCTGAACAATGTTGCATATGTTCTTGAAATCCGTAAGAATTTGGTATCTGGTTCTCTGCTTAATAATCATGGATTTCTCTTAGTGTTTGAGTCAAATAAATTTGTTTTTTTCGAAAAGTGGAATGCATGTTGGTTGATGATACATGAGTGGTGGAATGTTCAAACTGAATGTAATGACCATGGTCAAGAATATCAACAAAGCTAGATCTTCTACTTATATGATTGAGTCTTTCAATTTATGACATGGTAGACTAGGATATGTTAATTATGATACTTTGCGTAGACTAATTAACTTGAATCATATACCAACATTCCAAATTAGTTCCAAACATAAGTGTGAAACTTGTGTTAAGGCAAACTAACAAGATCATTATTTAAAAGTGTTGAAAGAAAAACTGAACCCCTTAATTTAATTCACAGTGATATTTGTGATTTTAAAATGATACAAACAAGATGTAGTAAGTATTTTATTACATTTGTTAATGACAACATAAAATATTGTTATGTGTATTTGCTTAAAAGCAAAGACGAAGCTATAGAGTAATTTATTCTCTATGAAATGAAGTTGAGAATCAACTCAACAAGAAAATTAAGGCACTAAGAAGTGACCAGGGTGGAGGGTATAAATCGTCATTTGCAGACACTTGTGCTATGCATATGATTATACATAAAACTACAACACCTTAAACTCCTCAATCCAACGATGTTGCTGAGCGAAAGAATCGTACCATGAAGAAAATGAATGTTAATAAGTTTTGGTTTGCCACCAAAATTGTGGGGAGAAACTATTCTTTATGCTAATTACCTTTTGAATAAGATACCCAAAAAGAAAGAAGAGAAAACTCCATATGAGCTATAGAAAGGAAGTTGTCCTACAATACTTGCAAATGTGGGGATGTCTTGCTAATGTGGTAGTACCTCCACCTAAGAAAGTGAAAATAGAACCCAAAATGGTTGATTGCATTATCATTGGTTATGCACATAATAGTAGTGTTTAACGGTTCTTGGTATACAAATTCGATATCCCTGATATACCAAAGAACACGATAATGGAGTCTAGAAATGCATCGTTCTTTGAACATGTATTCATGTAAGTCTAAGGAAGAATCGATTTCTTCCAAACGAATATATGAGACTATCAGTGAAGATAGTGAAAACCATGATGAAGAAGTTGAGGAGGAACCTAGATGTAGTAAAAGAACAAGAATGAAAAAAATCTTTTGGTCAAGATTTCTTGACTTTTATGCTTGAATGTGAACCTCGGACTTTCAAAAAAGCGGTGAGCTCTAGTGATGGTTTTTTGTGGAAAGAAGCCATTAAGAGTGAAATGGATTCGATCTTGCAAAATCATACTTGGGAACTAGTGGATCTTCCACCAGGTAGTAAACATTTAGGTTCCAAGTGAATATTCAAGAGAAAAATGAAATCAGATTGATCGGTTGATAAATAAAATGCGAGGCTTGTAATCAAAGGTTATAGACAAAAGGAATGTCTGGATTACTTTGATACATATTCTCTGTGATGAGAACAAATTTCATTAGGATGATACTTGCAATTGCAGCTTTGCGCAATCTTGAAGTACATCAAATGGATGTGAAAACAACTTTTCTTAATGGAGATTTAGATGAAGAAATCTATATTGAGCAACCTGAGGGTTTTACAGCTCCAGGATAAGAAAAGAAAGTATGTAAACTGATGAAATCGTTATATGCTTGAAACAAGATCCAAAGCATGGCATTAAAAATTTGACAACGTCATGATGACAAATGGTTTTAAAATCAATGAATGTGATAAATGTGTGTATGTCAAAGACATGAAAAGTGGATATGTCATAATATGTTTGTATGTGGATGATATAGTTATTGTTGGAAGTAATGATAAGATGATTAAATCTACTAAGAATATGTTGAACTCAAGATTTGATATGAAAGACATGGGACAAGCTAGTGTTATATTGGGAATTAAAATAACAAGAACATCAGATGAGCTTGTTTTAAGCCAGTCACATTATATAGATAATATTCTTGAAATTTTTTATAAAGATAATACCTAACTTTACATTTATCCAAGAATAAATGTGAGAGTATTTCTCAAGTAGAATACTCTAAAATCATAAGCAGACTAATGTACTTGATAAGTTGTACAAGACCAGACATAGTCTATACAGTTAGTTACTAAGTAGATATACGAGTAATCCTGGAACTGAGTTTTGGCAAACGATTATAAGAGTACTGAAGTACTTGTGTTTTACTAGTAATTATGGGTTGCATTATACAAGATATCCACCTGTACTTGAAGGATACAGCAATGCGTACTGGATATCTAGTGATAATTCAAAATCCACTAGTGGCTATGTGTTTACACTGGGTGGTTCAGCAGTTTCGTAGAAATCCTTGAATCAAATAGTGATAGCTAAATCCACGATGGAATATGAATTTATCGCACTGGACAAATATAGGAAAGAGGCTGAATGGTTATACCACTTCTTTGAGGATATTCCAAGGCGGACAAAGCCTATGCCTCCAATCGACATCCATTTGGATAGTCAATCTGCAATTTGTAGAACACAAAGCAATATGTATAATGGTAAATCTAGATATATTCGTCAAAGACATAATACCATTAGACAACTATTTTCTACCGGGGTTATCTCTGTGGACCATGTAAAGTCAAAGGATAACATTGCAGATCTGCTAACCAAAGGGTTAAACAAAAAGTTAGTTGATAAAGCCCATGAAAGAATAAGTTGATACAACACCCAACCTAGTTGACTGAAGATCCCAAAATCTAGGTTCAAAGAGACAACTAAATTATAAAGACCATGTTGGATCACTGTGGGGATTTTCCCATGTCCGTTCCCATGATGAAATAATGATGCCCATAAGGTAAGAGGTTAAACTAGGCATTTAATGATTCTTATGCATCAGAAATCCGAGCAGAGTAATGCGGGTTACTCTTAACTAAGAAATCACCTATGTGAGAGGAAAGAATGACCGCTTCCAAGGGAATGATGTAGGGCAACATTCATGTTAAACTCTTACAAAACCAGGTGTATGTTCATGGCCAAAACAAACATAATAGTGAGAACTAAAATGCGTTAGAAATATTATTGTGTAAGATATATCATCGTTTACACAAATGACAGAACAGTTCAAAGACATCGTGTCTACTAATTAGTTAGTAAAATAAACATATTTTCATAAGAAAATGTTCAAAGGATAACACCTACCTATTATGTGCAGGATTCAACTGTTGAATTCTATCACCAAGTCTGTCGTGCCAGTCTGTCGTGTCTGAGGTCGTCAATTTCATTCATGTGGGGAATGTTGGAAAAATTGGTGTTTTAACACTATTTTACGAACCAGTTTTGAGGCAACTTTTTTAGTAAGGTCCACTACATATTAGCGAGTGATTATTATGGATTTGTGTTCTCCTTCATGAGTACATCAAAATCATATATTTACTTGCTCAAAACGGTTAAGGAGTGAATGAGAAATTGTCTCCCGAAGTCAGATACTTGATTTCTGAAAAATGTGTTAGAGGACTATAGTCTCATATCGAAAAATAATAAGAATTAGAAGGGTATATATAATAAACCTTTTCTTGATTCAAATGTTTTAAACCGAGAAACGGTGTCTACCCCGTCCCCTATAAATTGAGACCCATCTCTCATCTTTCCACACACCAGAAAAAAATATCTTCTCTTCTCTATTGTGTTCTATTCAGTTCAGTTCATTTGTTCAAGGTCAGTGATAGATTTCAAACCTATTTCAGTTCGGGAGTGTGACGTGGTGCTTCAGCCGACGCTCCTCAGCCATTGTACTCTGGAAGACGGACGTCTCTGCAAACTTCAGCACCCGAACGAGGCGAATATGTTTTAAAGGTATTGTGTAATACACAAGCCTCGGCTTTAATTGGTTTGAGTTTATATTTTGTTATTCCATTTCCTTCATAATTTATTCGGTTTTCAACTTCTTCTTCTTCTTCTTCTTCGTTTTTGTGCCTCTAAATCAAAGTAGTTTTCATTGCAAACTTTTTTCTAACATTACTTTCGAGGACAAGATGTAGGAACCATAACAAACTTAATGAGCGAGGAGGAGGATGACCGAAGGAGTGATCGGAGATCAGAGATGGAGCTGGAAGCCCTCAAAACTTTGTAGGGAAGTCGAGCATAAAAGGCTAGGCTGAGAGAGAGAGAGAGAGAGAGAGAGGAGCATCAAGAACAAGAAGAGCTTGGAAGGTAATTTTGGACTCTTGTACAATTGTGCACTCTCAGTACTTGTGTACGCTAATCAATTTTGGGTCTAATATTAAAAAGAAAAGAAAAATATTGGACTTTTCTGATATATTTGAAATACACACCAAAGAAGCTCTATTGCAAAAATGAAGCCGAACATTGTTGCTTTCTTGCTGCTTTCTAGTATTCATGGAAAAAGGAGTGAAGTTCCTATGAAAACATTGATAATACCTATGGATTACAACTTAGCAGCAATCTATCTCAATTTTCCAATAAAAGATTAAGAATAAGCAAAAACATCACACTCATCTTAGTTTCTCTCACTATATATATAGCTAGCCTTAAACAACTACATACATGTAGTTAACATGGCCAATTTCCCCCTTTTCCTTCTATGCCTTTCCCTCGGAAGCCTAACATTCACTCCAATCACCTACTCTTCAGACCCAGACCCTGTCAGTGACATATGCGTCCCGGACACGACCAACCCAATCATGTTCACAACCGGGTTTCGGTGCAAACCCCTCCCTGAGGTTGTCCCGGAAGACTTCTTCTTTAGCCGCCTTTCAGAAGAAGGCAATACAAACAATATTTATGGTGTTAATGTGACCCGAGGCGACATAAGCACCTTCCCAGGGTTGAACACGATTGGGATCTCAATTGCACGTGTTGATTTCGCCCCTGGTGGGGTCAACCGGCCTCACACGCACCCTCGGGGGGCGGAGATGATTCTCATCAATTCAGGTGAGATCTTGGTGGGCTTTGTGACCTGCAGTAATCAATTGTATTCAAAGATTCTGAAGAAAGGGGAGGTGTTTGTGATTCCGAGGGGATTGATGCATTTTCAGGCAAATATTGGGGAGGGAAAGGCGACGTACTTTGCAATTATTAACAGCCAGTCAGGGGGGCTGGTGTCGGTGCCGCTTAGTCTGTTTGGGTCAAAGCCAGCGGTTCCAGATTATGTGTTGGCCAGATCTTTCTTGATGGATGAAGGGGATGTTAGGGGGATTAAAACTAGGATCAATTCAAGTCCTTGAAGATCATATTTACAAATATACGTGCATCCAATATCACTTGTATTTGACATTAGAGAATAATGGAGTCACAGGAGATCAATAAAAACATGCAATTTAGTAATTTGTTCAGTGTTTCAATAACAAAAAGTTCCAATTTGTGCAAGCTTTAATTGTTCTTATTTCAGCATTTGTTCAGTTCTCCTCAGCTAGCTGACAGAAAGACATTTAAATTTCGCAAACCATAAAAGATGATAAAGGAAAATAGCGAAATAAATAAAACGATATCATTTAAGTATTTTCTCGAAAAAAAGAGCAATTTCATTCAACTACAAGTCTACAACAGCCACAACATGATACATGACACATTGCAAAAGCAGAGTTCACGGAATGTTCTCAACATGATACATTGCGGAAGCACAGAGTTTCAACATAAACTATGAAAAATACAATGAAGGAGATCCAGAAGCATGAGAGAACAGAGACAGGTTTTATTACTGTACAAACTATGTTGCCTTTCTCCGGTTGCCAATGCCATTTGGGCTTCTTGCACCTGACGGGTCTGTCAAAGCACGGGACCCACGATGGCTATGAGACGGAGATCGTTGAGGAGAGGCTTTACCCAGAGCTTCCAGTTCCAAGGACTTTGACTCCTCAATTAGCTGGGCCAACTGGTTTTAAAGAGAAAATAAGGGTTATCGAAACTCTCCAATTGTAGTAATAAACTATAACAAAAATGGATGAATGAAATTACCCGAATCTCATTCTCTTTCAAATGGTCTTGAAGTGTATTGATCGCGGGGCTCAAGCTGCAAGAAGATCGAAGTGGATCAACTTTAACATTACTCAATTTATTTGACCGTGCCTATACGTGTGTTTTTTTTCTTTCTTCCCCTCTTTAAGCAGAATTTTTTGCCGTCATAGGCCAATATGGGCTATTTTGTGCCACATTGGCAGCGGCCGCTATTCTCATTAGCGACCTATTCATTTTGAAAGTCGCTAATAGGAATAGCGGCCTATGTTTTAAAAAAAATTGAATTTTTTGTTTGCTGTCGCTATCCCCACTAGCGACTTTAGTATATATGAGGTCGCTGATGGAATTAGCAACCTCAAATGAATGTATTGAGACACTTAGTGATTTCTAGAGAGCTTTTGCTCTCTTGGAATTTTTTTTGGGGTCGTTGTTGGGAATAGCGACCTTAGTAGGAAACACAATCTTCTTGTTCTTTGTAAAATTTGCAAAATAGTCACACAACTAAGGCCTCTATTCGGAATAGTGACTTTAGTACAATAAAGGCATCTATTTCGAATAGCGACCTTAGTACAACTAAGGCCTCTATTTTGAATAGCGACCTTTGTACAACTAAGGTCGCTATTCGAAATAGCAACCTCAGTTTCAAAAATAAACTGATTGTTATTTTTTCAGAGAGCAAAAGCTCTCTAGATTTTGTAAGTGTTAGAATACAGTTCATTAAAGGTCGCTAAAACCATTAGTGACCTCATATATACTAAGGTCGCTATTCCCAATAGCGACCACAGTTTTTTTAAAAAAATTCCAAAGAGAGCAAAAACTCTCTAGAAATCGCCAAGTGTCTCAATACATTCATTTGAGGTCGCTAATCCCATTAGCGACCTCATCTCTACTAAGGTCGCTAGTGGGATTAGCGACAACAAACAAAAATTCCAAATATTTTAAAACAAAGGCCGCTATTCCTATTAGCGACTTTCAAAATGAAGATTCGTTATGTGAACAGCGGCCGCTGTTGACGTGGCACAAAGTAGCCCACGAGTGCTAATAGTTTTGAAACTGGCCCATGATCGCAAATATTTTCAAAAAGTGTCCTATTACGGCAAAAAACTCCTTTAAGCAATTCTAAGCACAAATAGGGAACTGGTAATATCGTTACTAACATGAGACTTTCATGATGTGTGCAACTTTCTCATCTATGTTTTCAAAACGCAAAAAGAACTGTGCTATGAGTATGATAATGATTACAGACAGCGGCTTCAGATGTTGGAGACAATACCCGCTTCACACCAAGTGGTTTGGATTATAATAGTAAAAATAAAATAAACAAACACCAAAATCAATGTAATGATATGGTGTCCTATGTAATTCCCTGCCCTTAATTCCTTCCCAAATTGATTCCAGTCTATCTAGTTATTTATATTGATGAACATTGTTATGTATACTGAATTTCTCAATGGCTAATTGAGGAAAGGAAACATGTTACTGCATGCCCTCATATTACGAGTTATCCCTCAATACTAAAAGGAGAAAAAAAATTAAGGGAAGGAGAAAATTAAGGTTGCAAACTCACCAGTATTCCATTAGCTTGCAGAGAGAAGCCTGATACGTCGAAGTATGATGAATGTACGTCAGCGGGTGCATCTTCCCATTGCTATAAACAAGATCAAGAAACAGAATTGTATTAAAAGCCCCAACAAAATTATAGATTATGGTGGTACGTTGCCTAAAGCGCAAAGCTGGATTACCTCATATTTTGCAAAATGGCATTATTATATGTAGATTGTTCTTCTCTAAACAAAACCTGTTGCATATCTACATATGAAGTCAAAGGGAAGTCGAGCTTCAGCAGAGCCTTGCTTGGCAAGACTTGAAGTGGCACTTCCTTCCTAACATACTCGGCACCACTGTAAATTGAGTTACGGTAGAGACGACAATGTCAGAAGGATACAACAGAAAGTATATTTTCATACTTCATACACAAAATAATATAACATAAACAGAGGCTAAGAAGCAAGGACAAGAAAACGACAAGACAAATACATGGTAAAGACACAAGAGTCAGGACACAGTAAAAGAACCAAGATTTGTTTTTTGTTTTTTTAATATAAATAATATCCATTGTGCCTATAAATTAAAGAAGGGAAATCCCCAAAACAAGTAACTCAGGGAGGGCACTGTTATACACATTGAGTAATATAAAAAAAAAATGTTCGTGTATTAAAAAAAAATTACCTTCAGAAAGATACATGATCCGATAAAATATTTTATAGTTTTCTCAACAAAGACTTGTGCTTCGACAATAACACAAGATATCATAATCAATTGAATAAATGTTTTCGTTCTATAAATTCCCAAAAATAAGGTGAAACATATAATGTTATTGTATACTTTCACTTCTAAATATTCAACATTAGTTCGTTTGTTTTTACTTGAATTTCCCAATCTGTAATGTGGATCATCCTGCCTAACAGGAGTGTCTATAAGAATGTAAAGGTTAATAATTATCAGGTCGCGTATAAAATAAATCTCTCGATAGAATTCCAAATACCACTTCAGATTGTCATTCCATGGATAAGCACACCTCAAACAATTTAAGAAAGACAGATCAAGTCGCTTCCACAACTTTATTACCCATGAATCAAGTGATTTCAAAATTCAGGATAATTTGAAGTCACAAAAAATGGCATCATTCACGATGAGAAGTTTTTCAACCAATTGACATTCTCATCCTTAAACTATTTGAGTTATGGAGATCTATCTGAACATGCAAATCATCCATCAATAACCCGCTAAGGTGACACTGAAGTTATCAATTTTAAATGAGTTGATACATCTGACACTAACATATAGACCACGTTAAAAAAGAAACGAACTGAAAGAAATAATGAAAGAAATGAAAGAAAGAAATGAAGTATATGTTTATTTTAGTACCTCATGTCCATGTTGGACCGATGTAGTGCCTCCTGTATACTGGGTGACATATCCATAGAATCTACATCGGTGTTACTTAAGTTGTCTGCATCATTGTAAAGCACCAAAGCGTTGTCTCTCTTTCTCTGCTTCCCTAAATAATTGACATCATCATGAGAAAAGAACTCCTCCAAATCCGATCTTCCCCCAACCTAAACAACACCACATGGCTTATGTCCAAATCACACATGATAGCCCATAGCATGTAATACAAGATGCAATAGAATTTACATGACATCAAATTCTTTTCCCTGACATCCTCATCTACTATATGCATACAAACCAAAAAAAAGGTTTAGATGCAACAATATTGAATCCAAATGACAACATACAAAAATGATATAGTATATTATATATGCTCTGAAATAACAAACATGACAATAGCCCTAAGGTTTTAAATGTCGGACATCGGTGTCGTGTTAGCCTAGGAATTTTTGTGTATATCGGGATATTTAAATATGTCGGGTTGTTATGTAGAAGAGAAAAAATTATCCTAGATATGATATACATAACATGTATATAGTACATACATTGCATTTAACATTTATCACATAAATAACACAAATAATACGAAACTAAATGAATTAATGAAACACATGCATTATGCACACACTGCACATTAATTATATACAATAAATCATAAGATGTCAAACATATATATGCACGAACTAAAATATAGCATAATGAAATTGAAAAATCAACCAAAATAAACAAAATATATTAGATTTAGAAACAGAAACCATCACAAAGTTTGGCATATCTAAAAATAACTTATAGGAATCCAAGCAAACTAATAAAGTTCTGATATCATAATCATTTCAAACATAACCCAAAGTTATTTGGCTTAGTTGGGTTGATATGGATAATGGTTTCGGATTTGAATTGATTCAACCCATAAAACCAAAAACCTTTTTGAACAGATATCACACACATTTTGGGAAAATATTGGGTGATATATCGGCCGATACCCAATATATCGGTAATATATTTCATATATTAATTATATAAGTATATCATGTCGGTTTACTCTCCAACTAGATATATTGGCCGATATATCGTATATATCGAGCATAGCCCAACCCCTAAAATTATTTATTGTTTGGAATTACATTAATAAAATAAGAGGAAGTCTGATCTAAATCACTTATTTGCCAGCAATATTCCATTAGCCCATTCAACACTTCCACATTCATTGCAAACCCCTTTTCATTCAAACAATTTAGAAACCCATTTTGTTGCACATAGTGGTTAAACCTAAATTTTACGGCAAAAATACCCTCGGTTCGAAGTAATACATTTAACTTAGATTATATTTTAAGAAAATACACTTAAACTAGCTTAAAATAGTAAAAGAGGGCCATTTTTAATGAAACCAATATAGTCTGACAGAAAAAATGTACATTAACAAACAAACAAAAAATACATATTAGGAGAAACAGTTCCATTTACCTTATCTTTTAGGGTTTTTGAAACATTCAAGTTGGCAAGAGTTTAAAGTTTATAATAAAAAGCGTTAAATGAAAATCGCTGACAAATAAAGAAACTAAAACAATTATAATCGGAGAGTTGGAGTTTGTATCCAAACAAATCCTAACTTTGTAACAAAACAAACCCATGATATACAGATCCAAACTAAATCCAACAAATATACACGTGTATCGCACGTGTAGCCCAAATCAAAATATTCAAACGCCTTTGCATCTTTTTCTCTTCCTTACGCCTCCCTGTCTATTCCTCTCCCTCATTGTTCATCTTCTTCTCTCTTGCACTGCCGATCCTCTCTCCCCGCAGCTTCGTCACCCCCGCCGCACCTCCCTACCACGTCGCGCCGCGCCGCACCTCCCCACCACGCTACTGCCCTGTAGCTCTACGCCACATCACCGCACCGCCCTCGCCGCTTGAAGCCTCCCCGTTCCCCATACTCGTCCCCCTTGTATCCTCGCCGCTGTCGTTGCTCACATTCGCCGCTACCGCCGCCATCATCCTCGCTCCCTCCTCACCCTCACCGTCACCATGACACCATTGGAAATTTCTATTTTCTGCTATGTAATTTTTGCCCTCAACATGTTTGTTAAATTGCTCATTAAAAAATCATATTAAAATCATACTTACTATATAATATTGAAAGAAATATTGTATCTCTCACTTGCTAGATAATCTATTTCTTGAAAAATAGCTCAAACCCATGCATTTCTCACTTGCTAGATAATATATTTTTTGAAAAAATAGCTGAGACCTGTTATAGTTCTCTCATATATTTCTGTTGATTTTTTATCGAGTTATATATTCAGATTTGGTATATCGCATATGCATTATACTGTTCTTTATTACCTGCCATTGTTATAGGCTCCTATGTATGCATACCTTATAACTGATTTTAACCAAATTATCTTATTCTTCTCAAGAAAAAAAATCCGTTATTCGTGTGTTATTCGTGTATTGCATTGTGGTTGCCTCTTTGATATTCGAAAAATGAAATACACTATTTATTCATTGTAATAAATGAAGGAGTGGTTTTTTCACCTTTTTCTGTTTTGCTTCCCAAATTTTGTACAAGGAAGACTGGAAGATAGCAGACATGGTAGATAATTACGGGGATGCCACTGGGGTTTGAGAGAAGGGAGGGTTTTGGGGTTTATAGGTGATAATAGGATGGAACTGATTGGCGGAATTACGAGCTTGCCCCTACGGCCATGTTCGGGCTTTAATGGAAGCTGCTACTTCTGAGCACGCCGCACAGACTGTAGGTGGCAAGTTTAATGAATGATGATTATACCTCTGTTGAAATTATTGCGGGGAGTTGGTTATGGTTGTTAATTTTGGGTTTAGAGGAGGGTAAAGTTGGGATTGATTTATCTGCAGCCTCTGGTGCTATATATATGGGATTGCTTGCGAACACAGCCAACCTAAACTCTGTAGATTCTTGATTTTGATGAATACAACACAATACACATTTGTTCTATCATACATATCTCTTGCAGTGTGTACTTAACACTTTCAAGACTACAATACAAGGAAGATTTCAAAGCTCAAGATCAAAGCCACGAAGACCAAAAAGATTTCAAGACTCAAGAACAAGATTCAAGACAAAGTTCTCTCAAGTGATCAGCTAAAGAACAAGTGATCAGAACAAGTGTCTTGTAATTTTTTGTAATATTTGACTTGTTTTAAAAACTTTGTAAAAGCCTTGATACACACACTCACACATCCCCTAGGAATTAAAATAAAGTTTATTAAAATCAAAATGTCAAAATTAAGCTTGTATAAGTTCAGCTGTCAAAGTACCAGTCGACTTACTTCGGTAAGCAGTCGACTGTTCTAGTACGAAATTGAATGAACTTACTCAAGCTCTGACCAGTCAACTCCTTTGGCAACCCAGTCGACTGTTCGAGCAGTTTTGATAGTTTTCTAAAATTTAAAATTCGTTTTTCAAACTCAAAACTTTCCTGCCGTTTATTGGCAGTTAATGAACCGTTTTCCAACGTTCTTAGAGTTCTCACTCTATAAATATAGTTCAAGATTAAATTGGAAAAGGTTAACCATTTTTATTACCAAATCTTTGCTTATTTTGTGAAAAAGAACGCAAGCTTTCAAGTACTCTCATTCTCTAAATTTGGTACTCTAATTTCAATCTTCCATAACTAAGATTAAGTTCAAGACTACGGAAGTTGACTGTAATACCCCGAAAATTCTTACTATATATATATATACATTGTTATATATATATATATGTATATATATGTATATGTGTATATATGTATTGACATTACTATTATCATTTTTCATACACTACACTATTATTTATTTTATGTTAGTATGGTTAATTTTTTTTAAAGAGCCTAGTTTGTTTTCTTTTAAAGGCCCACAAAAACCCAATCCAATAAGGTTATTTAGGGCTTAAGTGCAATTTCATAAAGTATAAGGGGTTATGTACAAAAAGTAGGGACACCTAAGCCTTCCACACCCTTCCACACTACTCTCCTTCTCTCTTTTTCCTTCTTTCTACAGAAACAGCCAGCAGACAACAGCAGTAACATCAGTTTTTGTCCCTTCTTTTTCTATATATATACATGTGTATTATACTCTACCATTACTACCTACTACTACTTACTCTCCCACACTTTCGTCTTCTCTCTTCTCTCTTTTTTTTTTTCACTGCCGACAGCAGCATTTCCCTCTCCCCTTTTCTTTATTTAATTACCCTCTTCAACTTCTCTACTACTACTACTCACTATTACTACTACTTACTACTCCACTTCCCTTCTTCTCTCTTTTCCTTCTTTGCTGCCAGCAACAAACAAACAAGCAGCAACTTTCTTTTCTTCTATCTTTTTCTATAAAATTACTACTAATTACTACTACTTCAACTACTAGTACTACTACTTACTACTACTTCAACTACTAGTACTTAATACTACAACTTCTACTACAACTATTCCTACTACTTAACTACAACTACTTCACTACTACCTACAACTCCTACTACTACTACTATACCACTCTACTACTACTTTTGGATTGGAACAAGAAGTTAAGAAGACTAAAGGTGCAAGGAGGAGTAGCAACTTGAAGCTTACAAGAAATCAAAGTGGGTATTCTCCATTCCTTTTGTGTTTCAATTTATGAATTTAATGATTGATGCTTGCTAGAAATTTTAGTGAGTGTTTACTTGTGTATGCATAAATATACTAGTGAATAAATAGAGATTTGTTCTTTGTGTTAGGAATAATAGTATAAGTGTGAAAGATAAATCTTTTATGCAAGATTATGAATACAAAACTTGTCTTGAGCATGAGGATTGTGTTGTTAACTATTAAACATAAGTGGTGATTTTGTGATGTTGTGTAGTGAATTGTCTAATTAAATTTTCATGCTTAAATGTTTAAAGTCCCTTTTATTAGCAAGTTAGTATCTTGATTAGTAAATTTACATTGATAGTAAGCTCCTAGCATTGTACTAATAATGTTAGTAAGCTTAGTTGAAATGATTAGTATAAGTTAGTAAGTTAATATGTTAGTATGGTAGTGAATTAGTAGAATAGAATGGTAGAATGCCATGATAGTGAGAAGTTAGAAAGTTAGAAATGTAGACTTGACCTCGTAGTAACCCAATTGCTAACTAATTGTTTATGGTTAGTAAACATGCATTGTTAGTAAACTACTAGTTTTGTGTTAGTAAGCTACTAATGAATTAGTAAGCTTAGTTATAATGTAGTATAAAAGATTACTCCTCGAATGATTAAATTGATGTGATTGCATGAAACTACACACTTGTAGTAATATGCTTAGTGGTTGTAGTTGCATGCTTAGCTAATTAGAAACTCATGGTAAAGTTAAGTAGATTGTAGTAAAGAACTATTGGTGGTATAGAAGATATTGTAGGAATGAATACGGTGATTAATAGAATACCGTATGCTTGCGTATGCGGGTATGCATACTTGAAAATTTACATATGGTAATGTTTTGTGCACATTGAAGTGCACTAGTGTCGTGCATGATTGGGCCAACTTCTTAGCATGATTGGAAGCTAAGTTGAACCCAATTAAATCTAGATGAGACTTGTTGAGTTGGTGAATTAAGAAATAAACTAGGATAATTGGTAAGGACATGCACTAGTTGGGCGTTGTACTCTCCTGTCAAGGGGACACGTGCGGCGTGGTCTCGTCTAGGACACGTGCGGCGTGATCTTGTCTGTTAATTTCTGGGATTTAGTGATAAGAATTGTATGGTGGAAGTTAGGGAATGGACCCTCCAAAACCACCTAAGGTTCTATGTTGTTTAATACGAACAAGGAGCAAGAGTGTAACTCTAAGTCTCTGGGCGGAGTAGAGGTGGCCCTATCGATTCGCCTTATGTTCATAATAACTTTGGTAGGGGCAGGAGTGGAGAAGAACCATGATTCCGGCAGAGCTGATGGTCACAGGCCTGATCGGGAGTGGAGAGGGACCACGATCCTGTCGGAGTGGAGAAGGACCATGATCTGAACGAACAGGGTGATCACTGCCGTTCAGAGTGGAGAAGGACCACGATCCGACTGCAGGAGCGGAAATGGACCGCAGGTACTGCAGACTCTACCAGTCACTAGATGAATGTCAGAAACAGGAAAGAGTACAAGAGTAGGATGCATGACGAGGGATTGAACCCTATTATCTGGAGAATACGAACTCGATTTGGGGAGTATGTAGTATGGGATGCATACGTTTCCAAATCAAGTTTGCATTAGATTAAGAACATGATGTGCATATGAATTGTGCATTAGAATCTAGATCATGACATACACCGACACTTATGGTTTGACTTTTCACATTTTTCTTCTGCATCAAATATTGATTGTTGAGGATTTTGGAGATTGTGGTTTTCATCCGCGTTGCGTCAGTTGTATTCAACTGACGTGCCCACAGTTTGCTAATGCAGAATCGCTGATCGTGGAGCAGGAGACTTGAGCTGCGGAAAGCATCCAAGTGTAGGATAAAGTTTCCTTGCGCAATGTAAGTTTCTAATTTCCTGTAAATTTTTCTGTGTTGTGTACTCATTAAAGTAAAGATTCTGGGTAAGTGTCACGAGCTCCCAGTGTGTGGATCTCGGGGCGCTACATTGACCTATAGCCTCTATACAAAAAGCACACTCAAAAATCAAGGCTCTAGGTGTTGTAATCTTCAATTTTTTTTGTTCACGCTCGGTTGGAGAGGACTGTTGGTGTAGAGTCAGTGTCACTCTAGGTTGTAGAGTGGGGTCGTGCTCTCTCTAGTGGTGAGAGAGGTCTACGGGTTTAGCATAGTTGTTGCCAAAGGTCGTATTCTTGTAGTTTTTCAAGAATAGTGAAAAATCTCAAGTGGGTTGCTTGGAGACTGGATGTAGGTCGGGAGGACCGAACCAGGATATATCGTTGCGTTTGCATTGTTGATTCTCTATGGTTTGAATTCTCTAACTTGCAATTTTAATTTCGCTGCACATTACTGAAAATTGTGTCTGATCAGTCGACTGATTTCTCCTTAAAGTTGACTTAACAGACTTGCTGTTCTTCATTTGATTATCTTTCGTTTATCTGACGTTTTAGTCGATTGGTGATTCTTTTCAATCGACTTAACAGTTGCGTCAAGTTTAAATTATTATTTATTTTTTATATAACACTATTCACCCCCCTAGTGTTATTTGCCTTGCATACAGAATCCAACAATTGGTATCAGAACCTGGTTAAGTGCAATGGCATCCACTTTAAATGCAAGTTAATACCATGAAGGTCAATCCACACAAAGACCGCCTCTCTTTGATGGAACAAACTACAACTACTAGAAATGTAGAATGAAGATTTACTTACAATCCATCAACTATGAGATTTGGAACATGACCGAGACGGAGTATACCGTGCCTACTATTCCCTATGCTCAATAGAATGACAATATGAAGAACAGCGAGTCTGTTAAGTCGACTTAAAGGATAAACCAGTCGACTGATCAGACACAATTTTCAGTAATGTGCAGCAAAATTAAAATTGTAGCTGTAGGGATGCAGGTGGTGTGGGTGCAAGGATGCAGGTGGTATGGGGGTTGTATGGGAGGGGTTTCTGTCGGAGGTGCAAGAATTGTAATGTCTTGCCCCTTCAAATGCAAAGTCAAAACCAGTTTCCTTTAAGTCGACTTAACAGACTCGATGTTCTTCATATCGTCATTCCATTGAGCATAGGAAAGAGTAGGCACGGTATACTCCGTCTCGGTCATGTTCCAAATCTCATAGTTGATAGATTGTAAGTAAATCTTCATTTTACAATTCCAGTAGTTGTAGTTTGTTCCATCAAAGAGAGGTCGCTTTTGTGTGGATTGACCTTCTGGTTTTGACTTGCATTTGAAGCAGATGCCATTGCACTTAACCAGGCTCTGATACCAAGTATTGGATTCTATATGCAAGGCAAATAACACTAGAGGGGGGGTGAATAGTGTTATATAAAAAATAAATAATAATTTAAACTTTACGCAACTGTTGAGTCGACTGAAAAGAAACACCAGTCGACTGAAACGTCAGATAAAAGAAAGATAATCAAATGAAGAACAACGAGTTTGTTAAGTCGACTTAAAGGAGAAACCAGTCGACTGATCAGACACAATTTTCAGTAATGTGCAGTGAAATTAAAATTGCAAGTTAGAGAATCAACAATGCAAACGCAGCGATATATCCTGGTTCGGTCCTCCCGACCTACATCCAATTTCCAAGCAACCCACTTGAGATTTTTCACTATTCTTGAAAAATTATAAGAATATTCTACGACTTTTGGCAACAACTATGCCAAACCCGTAGGCCTCTCTCACCACTAGAGCGAGCAAAACCCCACTCTACAACCTAGAGTGACACTGACTCTACACCAAGAGTCCTTCTCTCCAACCGAGAGGACCACTCTCACAACCCGAGTGAACAACAAAAATTGAAGATTACAACACCTAAAGCCTTGACTTTTGAGTGTGCTTTTTGTATAGAGGCTATAGGTCAACTTCTAATCGCAGTCTTGAACTTAATCTTAGTTATGCAAGACTGAAATTAGAGAACCAAATCTAGAGAATGAGAGTACTTGAAAGCTTGCGTTCTTTTTCACAAAATAAGCAAAGACTTGGTAATAAAAATGGTTAACCGTTCATCTCGAACTCTATTTATAGAGTGAGAACTCCAAGAACGTTGGAAAACGGTTCATCAACTGCCAATAAACAGCAGGAAAGTTTTGAGTTTGAAAATCAAATTTTAAATTTCAGAAAACTATCAAAACTGCTCGACCAGTCGACTGGGTTGCCAAAGGAGTCGATTGGTTAGAGCTTGAGTAAGTTCATTCTGTTTCGCACTAGAACAGTCGACTGCTTACCGAAGTAATTCGACTGGTACTCTGACAGCTGAACTTATACAAACTTAAATTTGACATTTTGATTTTAATAAACTTTATTTTAATTCCTAGGGATGTGTGAGTGTGTGTATCAAGGCTTTTACAATGTTTCTAAGACAAATCAAATATTACAAAAAATTACAAGACACTTGTTATGATCACTTGTTCTTTCGCTGATCACTTAAGATAACTTTGTCTTGTATCTTGATCTTGAGTCTTGAAATCTTTCTTGTCTTTGTGGCTTGATCTTGAGCTTTGAAATCTTCCTTGTATTGTAGCCTTGAAAGTGTTAAGTACACACTGCAAGAGATATGTACGATAGAACAAATGTGTATTGTGATGTAGTCATTAAAATCAAGAATCTACATTCTCCCCTTTTTGATGATGACAACACAATAACTAAACAATATAGAATGTAAATTTAAACAACATGCTTCTCACACACATAGATATACAATTTGAAAAAGCTTCTCATGAATAAAATAAAACATGCACACAATTCACAGAATGATAACATATAACATGCACAAAAATTGAACATGTACAAAACCAAGCATGTATATCACCAAGCATGTAAAATTTCTCCCCCTTTGGCATCAACAAAAAATAAAGAAGGATAACCAAACTCATACAAAAATATAAAGAGGCAACCCATAAATAAAGGTTATACATAAACAACCAAAGAGAGTACATAAAGTTTGAAGATAACATCATACAACCATAAAAAAAATAATGCAAAAATACAAAGTCAAATTTAAAAATAACATCAATCTTCGTCTTCATCGTCACTGTTTGAGGCAGGAGGAGATTAAGGAACTGCCTAACAAACATCTGGGTGAGATTAGCAATACTAGCCTCAAGAGAGTCCTGTTGACCCAAAATAAGATCCTGACGATCCATGAGATAGTTGACAGAGGTATAGAGACTCTCAGGATGGGAAAAACTAGCCCTAGGACGAGTACTAGAAGACGAACTAGATGCCGAAGAACGTTGTGGAATGGAAGTAGCTAAAGGGATAGGTGGAGTATTACGAGGAGGTGAATAAAGGGGTGTATGAAGTAATTTCATACGAGCAAGACTTGCACGATCAAACGATTCAAAACGAGTCACAACACTAGACTCCGAATCGAGATCTACCTTAAAATAATTAAAGACATGAGTGAGAAGTGCACCATAAGGTAGAAAAGAAGAGTGAGCTTTATGGAGACGACTAAAGATCACTTGACTCCAATTTATTTGAATGTTCCCAAAAATAGCATACACCGCCGCTTGTAATTCGTATGAAAATTGATCGTAACTTCCAGTTTTAGGGATAATATTGTACGACAAAATTCGTGCAACTAGTTTGGCAAGCGGGGTAATACTCTTATTGATCATTGGAGGACCACGGTTGGGAAGAAAGATTTTGGACAAAATAGAGGGATCATCAGGTTCAATTTCTCCTATATCCAACCCTTCATAAGAAATGTTCAGAATTTGCCCTAATTTCTGAACAGTCAATTTCATTCTCACATTTTTCACAGAAGTAGTGAAAAATATCTCACTACCATCATCAGTGTTAGCAACTTTCATATTTGTATAAAACAAATAAATCAGTTGCGGGTAGTAGTAGGGTTGATTGACTAAAGATAGAAGATCAAATAACCCACATGGTTGAAATAAAGGAGTAATGGGATATCTATCCAAGTCAGAAAAATTAATAAATCTACCCGGAAATATAACAATTTGACAAATAATAAAGTACTTTTCAACAAGAGAAGGATGCCTCAAATATTGAAGATAGTTAGGATTAGTTTGTTCATCCTCAACATTTAAAGACCTAGATCTCTTAAGACTTTGGCATTATGAGAATAGAAGAACCTAAGACAACTAAAGATAGAAGAAAAATAGAGTACCCAACAACGAAAAGATACAAAGAACACCAAAACAATGAGCTCCAAAGCTTCAAGAACTGAAATCTTTGGAAGAGGCGAGCAAAGTAACAAATTGATCTGCGAAATCCAAACAACAATCGCCGAGCAAACGAAATCCAAGATCTCCAATAGTATTGTAGCAGCCGACTGATCTGGAGCTTGAATAAGAGTAAAAAGATTTAAAAAAAGGGAAAGTTAAAGGAGCTAGGGTTTTTACAATGAATGGAGGGTTGAAATTACAAGAAAGATTGAATAGGTGGTGTAGATCTCAATAAGAGGGTAAGAGTAGAGATTGGGTCGGATCTCAGAAAAGTAAACGAAGCCTCAATTGGTGACGATTCAGATTAAAAAATCGAAATTCAGTCACGACAGTCGACGAACTTTGAGAGCAGTCGACTGGCTTTGAGAGCAGTCGACTTAGTCGAGAGCAAAATAAAACCAAACACGAAATAGTTTGATAAAGTTATCGTCAGTCGACTGTTTAAATCAAGACAGTCGACTGACTGGGCATTGAGACAAAATCAAGAAAGAAACACAAACACATAAATGCTGTATAAGTCAACCGAAAAACAAATATAAGTCGACTTAGACACCAAAAAAAATTTAGAAAATATCATGAAATGAGCAAATTCCTAGTTCTCTTCTAAATTTGATAAAAAATATCTTTCTTTCAATGGTTTGGTAAAGATATCTGCTATTTGTTTATCAGTAGAAATAAAATCCAATAGGATATCTCTTTTAAAAACATGATCACGTAAAAAATGATGTCGAATATCAATATGTTTTGTACGTGAATGTTGAACCAGATTTTTAGACAAATTAATGGCACTGGTATTGTCACACATTATAGAAGGTTTTGAAAAAGAAATATCGTAATCTAATAGAATTTGTTTCATCCATAAAATTTGAGAACAAGCCAAACTTGTAGCAATATATTCAGCCTCTGTGGTAGATAGAGATACCGAATTTTGCTTTTTACTACACCAGGATACTAGGAAATGTCCCAAAAAGTCACAGGTTCCACTAGTACTTTTGCGGTCAGTTTTACTTCCAGCAAAATCAGCATCACTATATGACAATAACTAAAAATTAATGGTGCAAGGATAAAATAAACCATATTCAGATGTGCCTTTAATATATCTTAAAATTCGTTTCACTGCTTTTAAGTGAGATTTTTTTGGATCAGACTGATATCTAGCACACAAACATACACTAAACATAATATCTGGTCTACTAGTAGATATATAAGAGTGAGCCAATCATACCTCGATAGAACTTTTGATCGACACTCTTACCTAATTCATCTTTGTCAAGTGTAGTAGTAGTAGTAGTCATAGGTGTGGTCTTACTACTAGTGTCATCCATGCCAAATTGTTTGAGTAATTCCTTAGCATATTTTTCTTGATTAATAAATATGCTATTGTGAGACTGTTTTATTTGAAGTTCAAGAAAATAATTGAGTTCACCCATGTGACTCATCTCAAAACTCATTTTGCATGGTAGTAGCAAACTCTTGACATAGATTACTGTTAGTTGATCCAAAGATTATGTCTACGTAAATTTGTATGATTAATATGTCCGATTTTATTTTCCTATTAAACAATGTAGTGTCTACTTTACCAATTTCAAACCCTGTTTCAAAAAGAAAAGTTTTTAAACGATCATACCAAGCATGGGGTGCTTGTTTAAGACCATATAAAGTCTTTTTCAATTTAAAAACATGGTTAGGGAATTGTTCATGTTCGAAACCGGGTGGTTGCTTAACATAAACATCCTCCTTAATGAAACCGTTTACGAAAGCACTTTTAACATCCATTTGAAAAAGTGTGAAATTCATAAAACATGCAAAAGAAAACAAAATTCTAATTGATTCTAGTCTAGCAACAGGAGCATATGTTTCATCAAAATCAATTCCTTCTTCGTGGTTATATCCTTGGGCAACTAATCTAGCGTTGTTCCTAACAACTTATCTTGATTCATTTAACTTATTTTTAAATACCCATCTGTAGTATTGATTGGTTTTGTTTTATGCTTTGTTTCTACCTTTTTGCTTTTTTTGGAGACTTTATCTTTTCTTTTTTTCTTTTTGGTTTGGACTTGTCTTCGTTGAATTAGACGGCCACTGACATATGACAGCAATGGCAAGAAAAGTGCGAACTGTAGTCAGCTATACAACTGAAGCAAAAGTCTCATCGTAATTAATGTCATGCTCCTGAGTAAATCCCCGGGCAACTAAACGAGCCTTGTGCCACTCAATGGAGCCATTAGGTCGATATTTGACCTTGAAGATCCACTTGCAGCTAACAGGCTTAACGTCTGCTGGTAGTGGAACAACTTCACAAGTGTCAGTCTGATCAAATGTACGAAACTCCTCTGCAATAGCTTCCCGTCACTCGGCATATTGAATCGCTTCCTGATAGGTTCTGGGCTTATGTATGGAGTGTACAACATTCAAATATGCATGGAACTGTGGTGAGTAAGAGGCAATGGTTGCAAAACCAAATTGGTCAGAAGGACTAGTCTCAGGTGTATAACGTGTTGGTGGGATGCACGAAGTAGTACGTGTAGACTGACGGACCGGTTGTGGATGTGCAGGGTGTGGAGGTGAGGTCGGTGGGGATGCATGTGGTGTGGGTGCATGTGGCTGTGGGGATGCAGGTGGTGTGGGTGCAAGGATGCAATGGTATGGGGGTTGTATGGGAGGGCTTCTGTCGGAGGGGCAAGAATTGTAATGTCTGTATGAAATGGGAGAGGAGCCAAATGAGTGGGAATGCAGGAAGATGTGTCCGGGGAGGTAGTCAAGGGAACCATAGAATCGAGAAAGCTAGCATCCCCAGGAGAGTACATGCAATAAGGGGAGTCGTATACAAAGGAGACATTGAAAAATACGAACACGACGAGCTAAGAGATCAAAACAACGATATTCTTTGTCCTCGAAACTGATACCTAGGTGAACGCACTTAGCAGCACAGGCGGTCAGCTTCGTGCATTCAATGGAGGGAGAATGACGTAATAGGTGCATCCAAAAGTACGAAGCATACTGTAGTCTGGTGGTGAATGATGAAGAGCCTCAAAAAGTGTCATACCAGATAGGGAAGACGAGGGTGTGATGTTAATGAGTCTGACAGAAGTCATGACAGCTTCAGCCCAAAAAGAACGAGAAACAGAAGAGAGTAAAAAGCACAAGTCGTCTCCAAAATGTGACGATGCTTGCATTCAGCTACATCATTCTGCTCGTGTGTGAAAGCATGACTACTGAAAAAGTGTGTTGTGAGACTAAATGATTGATCTTAAAGTAGTGGAAGTGTACTCACGAGCACCGTCTGAGCGAAAAATCTTGATGAGCACCGAATTAAGTGTGAATCATAGTCGTAAAGAACTGATAAACGTTAGGAATCTCAGATTGTTTGTGCATAAGAAAAACCCATGTATATCAAGTGAAGTCATCTATGAAGACAACATTATAGAGATAGTCTTCGCTAGAAGGTACATGAGAGGGTCCCCATATGTCAGAATGAAAAAGTTGAAACAGACGAGTGGTTTGAGAAGTGTAGTTGTTATTAAAAGGAAAGTGCTATGTGTTTGGCCAACTGACAACCCTGACAAACATAAAAACGTGTAAAAGAAAGATGGCCAAGGACAACACTACGGCTAAAGTCTTGAGGTGAAACTTACTAAGATGACATAAACATTTGTGACACAGATCAACATCAGAGAACATTACACCAGCAAAATTAGGATGAGATTTGTGTATGTAGAAAATATTGATGATATAGACGATCCTATGGACTAGCACGCCCAAACTCCTGTGAGTGTGTGAATCTGTAATAGAACAACCTAAAGAATTGAATGTAACGAGAAGACCACTACGCACAGAGCATTAATGGAAATAAGATTCATGGATAAATGAGGAGCATAAAGAACATGAGGTAATGTGAGTGTGGAGAGCTAATAGATCCCGAGTGTGTAATGAGAAGTTGTGAGCCATCGACTGTATGAAGGGATGGAGAGTGAGGGAAGTGCAGTGCCTGTGGTGAGCAGTGTATAATTACTATTGATTCTCCTTCAATAGCAAGGAAATCAATGGTCCAGATCTAAGCTCCCAAAAGATATTTTTTCCCCCAAAAGTTTTTCCCCAAAACTCAAATTCAAATCCCCCAAAACAACTCCTTATTTATTTAATTATTTCTCTCTCCCTCTCTCTCTCCTATTCAGATCAGTTTGCTCCCTCTATTCCCAAACCAGAGAGCTCCATTTTTTATCTCTCTCCTCTAGGGTTTTTAAGCCGCAACTCCAAATCCCTAAAACCATTTTCTTAAACATTCGCTTCCATTCCATTGGCGAAGCCTCCATCGTCCTCTCAAGTGCGAATCTCAAAGCAAATCCAAATCCAAATCCATTGTCCAACTACAATCAAGAGGTCGTCGCCGATATCTGATCTGTTGCTGACTCCGTATCGGCGACTCCCCTCCACCAAATCGAGCGTGAATATCAAGCGACTCCGTATCGGCAACTCCCCTCTATCGAATCGAGAGCCTCTACATGCGATGTGGCAACTCTAATTTCATCTCATTAACCGAATTCTCATTCTAATTTTAAATTTTGTGTGTGCAAGGGATTACTCAGTTTTTTGTTGACTCGAATTTTGTGTGCATGAGATCTAAATTCAGAGAGGTATGATTATTTTATTTTTGGGTTTAAAAATTTTTAATTTAGTGATTTATTTGATGAGTTTTTTATTGGTTTTGATTTAAGGTGTACGCAAGTGAGAGATGGATAATTTGGTGACCTCAATTTGGGCTTCCAAATCATAGCAGGACAGGCTGACGCATCAAAGATATTTAAATATACACGGTCTTACTATTATAACTACCCGGACTGCGTTCCGAAAAAACCTAAAATAACTTGACAAATATGCAACATTAATTTCTTTACTACAAGAGAATATACTATCGTGAAGTGTTCCCTTCAATGGTTATTAGAAACCATGGATAACATAAAATATAAGAACTTTTAGTGTATGTTTGGATATATAGGATTGGGATGACTGGAGTTTACCAATAAAGGGTGCAAACTCTCCACTCAAGAAAGACAACTAAAGTAAATTTGTTATTGATCCATTTTGATTTTTTTTATAAAGGTGCAATGGGGAGACAAAGTGGAGATAAAAGAAATGATTAGCTTGGATTAGAATTTTGAGAACTTCATGTATCACATTTTGGTTGAAATAATAATAAGAGGTATTTCAATTACAAACTGAGTGTCAGACAAACAAATGTTTATATTATTGGTATTGTAGATACCTAAATACCTGTACTTAGGTTACCATTTTATTTAGACATGCTCAGTGGTTATGGAATTTGAGTAAGCTCTATAAAACCTATATGATCATGTCCATGCATAACTATTACAAGCATCTAAAAGTGATGTTGAAGTTAAAAAAAACTCGATGCAATGTTTCTAACAAACTATATGCATTCCAGGTAAGTTCAAGCTAAGGATCAAGAAGGCGATGGTTGAGCTTAAAGGTAGATATGTTGCTTCCTCATATAATATGTTTCCTACTTCAATTAATTTGCTGGACCTCTAAAACTATTTTATATGATCAAACCAGGTGTACCGTTCCGAAGACGTGCAGTAGGCACGTGTCAATAGGCAAACCTAGTATACAATAAATCATATGATGTCAAACATATACATGCACGAACTAAAATATAGCATAATGAAGTTGAAAAATCAACAAGAAGTAAAAAATATATATTAGATTTAGAAACAGAAACCATCACCAAGTTTGGCATATCTAAAAAAAATAACTTAGAGGAATCCAAGCAAACAATAAAGTTCTCAAATATCATAATCATTTCAAACATAACCAAAAGTTATTTGGCTTAGTTGGGTTGGTATGAATAATGGTTTCGGATTTGAATTGATTCAACCAATAAAACCAAAAACCTTTTTGAA
Source organism: Hemerocallis citrina (assembly GCA_017893485.1). Lineage (NCBI taxonomy): Eukaryota > Viridiplantae > Streptophyta > Magnoliopsida > Asparagales > Asphodelaceae > Hemerocallis > Hemerocallis citrina. The sequence goes on along the minus strand of CM030359.1, from coordinate 294,637,526 downwards.
CAGATATCACAGACACATTTTGGGAAAATATCGGGTGATATATCAGCCAATATCCAATATATCGGTAATATATTTCCCAAAAAAGACATATTAATTATATAAGGATATCATGTCGGTTTACTATCCAACTAAATATATTGGCTGATATATCGTATATATCGAACATATTTAAAACATTGAATAGCCCAACCCCTAAAATTATTTATTGTTTCGAATCACATTAATAAAATAAGAGGAAGTTTGTTCTAAATCACTTATTTGCCAGCAATATTCCATTAGCCCATTCGACACTTCTACATTCATTGCAAACCCATTTTCATTCAAACAATTTAGAAACCCATTTTGTTGCACATAGTTGTTAAACCTAAATTTTACGGCAAAAATACCCTCGATTCGAAGTAATACATTTAACTTAGATTATATTTTAAGAAAATACACTTAAACTAACTTTAAAAAGTATAGAGGGCCATTTTTAATGAAACCAATATAGTCTGACAGAAAAAATGCACATTAACAAACAAACAAAAAATACATATAAAGAGAAACAGTTCCATTTACCTTATCTTTCAGGGTTTTTGAAACATTCAAGTTGGCGAGAATTTAAAGTTTATAATAAAAGGAGTTATATGAAAATCGTTGACAAATAAAGAAACTAAAACAATTTTCTCCATAAAATAAATAGGTATCAGTTAAATTTCAGAATCATATCTTAATGCCAAGTAATAGTCATGACTTGTCATAAACAATAGGGCTTGCGTAAAATCCTTGCAATGGTAGTTAAATTAGACTAAATTAGTATCTTAAGAAGTCAATATCACATGGTAGTTAAAGTTTCTCATTCACATGACAGTTACATTAGACTAAATTAGTATCTTAAGTAGTCAATATTGGTAGTTGGAAGTTAGAGTTCTAGATAAAAGACCAACATATTTCTTGGCATCCACAAGCAATTATAATCGGAATTAATTGCCAATTAATCGGTAATCGGCCTAGGTCCGATTAATTCCTAAAGGGATTAACTAGCGATTAATCGGAAAAATCGTCGATTAGTTTGTGATTAATCGGTAATCGGATCAAGCCCTATTAGTTCCAAAAACAGATTTTAACCGCTTAGCATCCATAGAATTAAGCATTGCCGATGATTTGAGATATTCCACAACAAAGGAATTGATAAATATAAAGGAAGCAATTGACTCCACCTTCTTAGCTCTAGTCATTCTCGAGTCACAAGTATCTTCAAAAGCGTCATTAAATGTAGACCCCATTGCTGACCTCGTGTTCTCTGAGGAGCTCCAAGATGATTCCACCTCAACTACTGATCTATTAACTATAGCTCCATTCCTCTGTTTCCCACTTAATGATTGAAAAGCAATAACTTGAATTCTTCCAACCTGAAGAGGTTCATGAATGCAATTGAGAGTGAGACGGAGAGTGATAGTTATCAAAAAATTGAAGGTGGGAATTATTTGTTTGAATAAACCTTCTGAGCATCTTCACTAAAGCAGGAAAATATCAAACCAATGAAACCAGGATCTAACTGTTGATACATTGCCTGAGTCCTGACATCTGCAATCATAGGTTTAGTAGTGTAAATGACATAAATTTTCAAGAAATTGAAATAAAAGTAAATTGAGATTAATAGAACAAGTCAGCTCAAGTAACAAAGCATACACTTGATTCAAAACTGGGAAAAAGATACAACCAGCTTTCGACATCTATATAATAAAATACAAAGAAAGCTATCAAGTGGCTCCCCTTCAATTCCTCCAAAATCAAAGGCCCAGATCTAATCTCACAAAACACATTTTCCCCCCAGAAGTTTCCCCCGAAAACTCAAATTCAAATTCCCCCCCCCCCCACCCCAAAACAACTCATTTATTTATTTAATTATCTCTCTCTCTCTCTCTCTCTCTCTCTCTCTCTCTCTCTATATATATATATATATATATGGAAATATGGACTTTTATATCCTAATTTATAATTATTTTTCACTATATACTAATGGAAACATGGACTTCTAATTACAACTAATTATTGTCATACTATTTAAACTTCAGCTAAATAATTATTGATTTTTCATATGTTGTATCATTCTGAAAACGTGCCGTAGGCACGTGGCCACGGGCACATCTTGTAATACCCCTAAATTCTTACAATATATATATATATATACATTGTTATATATATATATATATATATATATATATATATATATATAGGGAAAAAGGGTTATGAGAAACTTGCTCATTTAGTAAATAAGCAATTGATGATGTGGCATACATGTGATTGGAAAATCATTAAAAGAGTTAGTTGTCCAATGTATCACATGCATGCCACATAATCAATTGCTCATTTACTAAATGAGCAAGTTGCTCATATCCCTTTTACCCATATATATATATATATATATGCATTGACATTATTATTTTTTTGTTATACGCTACACTATTATTTTTATGCTAGTATGGCTATTTTATTTTAAAACCTTATATGTTTTCTTATAATAAAAAAAACCCAACTTGTTGTCTTTTAAAAACCCAACACTTTCTTTCTTAAAGCCCAATCCAATAAGATTTAGGGCTTAAGTGCAATTATATAAAGTTTGAGGGGTTATGTGCAAAAGTAAGGGACACCTAAGCTATTCTACACCCTTCCACACTCCTCTCCTTCTCTCTTTTCCTTTCTAGCAGACAGCAATAACTGGCAGCATTTTACCCCCTTTTTCTCTATATATACATGCTACTACTACTATACTACTTTATTATTACTACTACTTACTACTCCTACACCTCTTTTTCTCTCTTTCTCCTTACTGCCGACAGCAACAGCCAGCAACTGCAACCTTTCTTTTCTCCTTTTCTCTATTTATTTACCTACTCCAATTACTATCTTTTACTACTACTTACTACTCCACTTCTCTTCTCTCTTTTCTCTCTTTACTGCCGACAGCAACCAGCACCAGCAATTTTTCTTTCCCTCTCTTTTCCTATATATTTACTTCTATTTCTACTACTACTTACTACAACTACTACTATATATTATTACTACTGCTACTGCAGTACTACAACTACTACTACTACTTTACTACTTCTTCAACAACTACCACTTTTACTACACTAATATTCTACTCCAGCACTACTACTACTGCAGTAGCACTACTGCAGTACTACTGCACTACTTCTACTACCACTACTGCTGACTACAACCACTCCTACTACTTCTACTGTTGTCCTAGTGTTGTCTATTACTTCTTCAACAACTACTACAACTCCTACTACTACTACTACTACTACTATACCACTCTACAACTACTTTTGAATTGGAGCAAGAAGTCAAGAAGACTAAAGGTGCAAGGAGAAGTAGCAACTTGAAGCTTGCAAGCAATCAAAGTGGGTATTTTTCATACCTCATGTATTATTATTATTATTATTTGTTGTTATTTGTTTGTTATTTATATTTAAATAATTGTGTAGTAGTTTATTAACATGAGTGTGTAGAAATTTATTTGTAGCAAAAGGAAAATTGTTGATGATAGATTGCTTTGGTAGATGGTATAGATTGCTTGTTGAATTAAAATTGAAAACTTGAATGGTTATCGGTTGTAATCATTAATAGTAGTGATTGAAAAGTATTAAAGTGCTAATGGTTATTGTAGTAATTGTTAATAGAGTAAATATAAATGGTTATGTATGCATGCTTGTGTGTATTCAAGAGTTCATGTATTTGTAATAGGAGAGTGATTAGAATAACTATGTTAAGTTCATATGAATAATAAACTTTAGGTTTAAAGTCCTTTCATTAGCAAGTTAACAAACTACTAGTTTTGTGTTAGTAAGCTACTAACATTGTATTAGTAAGCTACTAATAAAGTTAGTAAGCCTAATGTGTTAGTAAGTTAGTAAGTTAAATAGATTAGTATGGTAGTAAATTATTAAAAGTAAATATGCTAGAACGTCTTGTTAGTGAGAAGTTAGGAAGTTGGAAATATAGACTTGATCTTGTTATGCTAGTAAGCAAATTGAAGGAGCTAGTAAGCACCTAGTCTTAATAACGAAAATGCAAGTTCGAGATTAGTAGGTGGAAGGACAGTTGAATCAAGAATGCGATTAACTTGTGAAGTTAGTATAGTAATGGTAGTTAGAAAAGTCACTTGTAGTTGCATGCTTAGCTAATTAGAAACTCATGATAAGTAAAGTAGATTGTAGTAAAGGTAAAGATTGTAGGCATTGAAGACTTTAGTAATACAAATGGTGGTAGTATGCATAAGTGTATGCATATGGTGGTATTTGGTGCCTTAAGTGCACCAATATCGATACGCATATGATGATATTTAGTGCACCAAGTGCCCTTTGTCCTACATATAAGTAAATGCATTTAAGTGCATTAGTTTTATGACAAGTAGCTAAACCAACTACTCTTAGTTTAATCCATACTCGAGTTAGATAATTAACTCTTGGATCTAGGGTTAAATCACCTAGTAACCAACTATCATTGAATAAGAAACTAAGTAGTATTTATTAAGAGTAAGGATAAATGAAATAGGAAGGAAAGGACAACAATGATGATGAAATCACGTGACCAATAAAATAAGGACAGGCACTAGTTAGGAGTGTACTCACCTGTCAAGGGGACACGTGCGGCGGCGTCTCGTCTAGGACACGTGCGACGTGGTCTCGACTGTTAATTCCTGAGATTTAGTGATAGAGATGTCGAAATCTAGGAAAATGGACCCTTATGAGTACGTTATGTTCTAAATTATCCATACGAACAATGAGCTAGAGTGTAACTCTTAGTCTCTGGCGGAGTAGGAAAAGGCCCTGCCGATTCGCCCAATGTTCGGATAACTTATGGTAGAGTCCGGATGTAGAGAAGAACCACCGATTTCGACAGGATTGCAGCGGAGCTGAATGATCACCAGCCTGTCGGGAGTGGAGAGAGACCACCGGCCGGCAGAGTGGAGAGAGAGACCACCGATTCCGATAGATCGGGGTGATCACCGACTTTCGGGAGTGAAAAAAGACCATCGATCTGATGCAGTAGACGGAATAGACCGTATTTACTGCAGCTCTACCAGTCACTAAATAAATGTCAGGAACAGGAAGGAGTACAAGAATAGGATGCATGGCGAAAGATTGAACCCTATCATCTGAAGAATACGAACTCGATTTGGAAAGTATGTAGTATGGGATGCATACGTTTCCAAATCAAGTTTGCATTAGATGAAGAGCATGGTGTGCATATGAGTTGTGCATTAGAATCTAGATCATGACATACACCGACACTTGTGGTTTGACTTTCACTTTTTTCTTCTGCATCAAATATTGATTGCTGAGGATTTTGGAGATTGTGGTTTTCATCCGCGTTGCGTCAGTTGTATTCAACTGACGTGCCCACAGTTTGCTAATGCAGGATCGCTGATCGTGGAGCAGGAGGCTCGAGCTGCGGAAAGCATCCAAGTGTAGGATAAAGTTTCCATGTGCAATGTAAGTCTCTAATTTCCTGTAATTTTTCTGTGTTGCGTTCTCATTGAAGTAAAGATTCTGGGTAAGTGTCACGAGCTCCCAGTGTGTGGAACTCGGGGCGCTACACATCTAGTATATATACATATTCAATGTTTTTATTGACCATGAAAAAGTTCAAATAGCATCAGTATATTTAAGGATAGGCATAGAAATACACATCTATCCTTTTAGACAGTATAATATTATCTATAATATCAATGGATTCTGTTATTGATATTCTTCTGTTATATAACCAAATGGCTGAGCTAAGTCTGAAAGGCGTTTTTTTTATATTAAAAAATAATTGGTATGATTTTTCAGCGTTTAACTTGGATATATTCACAACTTGAGTAAAGCTAACAATTATGATCATTAGGCACTTAAAAGAAGGCTAGTTGATAGAAAGATGGATGGAGAATGTAATCATGTCGCAAGAAAGATTTATGACAATAATTTAGGTGCTAGAGAATATATGCTAGGACTTCTCTATAATTTGTGTCACGTCAGACTAGGGGAGTAATTTAATCCAACTGGGAAGAGAGAGGAGATGATCCAACTGGGATGGCTAAGAGGAGGAATTTTCACAAAGAACCAAGTAACAATACTGCCAAGTCAGTGTGATATTTCCAGTTTATGGCTGATGATTCTAAAAGAAAATTTAAGGTTACTTGAGTCATAGATATAATGGAAGATCTACATGAGCGGTGTGCACAACTGGATTGGGCGGGTTTTGAGACTCTTTAGATACACCCAAACTCGAAAACTCGGGCGGGTTTCCTAGATAACTAAGATCTGCATAAAGTGTTTCATCGGGTATTGTGTAAGTGTCATAGATTCACATATATATAGTTGATATGTAAAGTACACATATGCTCAGATATGTATTTATACATGTCCGCACGCATATCTATTAGCATATATACATGGATTATCATACAAACAGACATACACCTAAAATACACATACGCATCTCAGACAGGTTGAATTAATTGGGCTTGTCAGGTGCACTTTCAAGGAAAATTAGAACTTTTAACGCTTTGACTATGGCCATGTTCGGGTTCAACCTAACAAGGTGAACACCCACACTATGTGATACAAAGCATGTTAGAGCCACAAAGACCGTGTTCGTTCAATACGACATACAGTTAGCAATGTGACAATAACATTTCGTTCAATATGTGAACTTGTTTAAAAACTGGAGTTGGTTAACTACTCTAATGTATTATAGCTAGATACTCAAGCTGAATTTTCTTGCTTTCCTTCCAAATGAGTCTACAAATCTCAATCTTTCTGATTACTTATCAATTTGCCTGAAGAAGCCTATGAAGATTAAATTAAAAATATTTGAGTTATAACTGTAATGTTAATAATAGCAAGTAACTAACTCTGATAATAGATTTCTCTCCATTTACTCTTACTACTTGAAAATTGTAGCAGTAACAATTCTAAATAGATGGTTCCTAATCAAATGTAGGGAACATTTTTGCGAAATGCATAATTGGAGAAATTGGGAGGTGTCAAAAACTTAGAAATTTTTTAACTGAACAAACACAAGAATGATAAATTCGAGGAAACATAATATATTATACCAAAAGTAATCTAAAGGCAACTGATAATATTAATATATATAATTGACAAGTTATGCACGCAAGAAACATGCAGATAACCTATACGAACTATAAATATCCCTTCATACATTTCTACATAAAAATTGATTTTGAGGATACAAGTACCTAAAAAATAATTGATTGGGTAACGTAGAGCCTGTTATGGTAAGATTCAGCATCTCTACATTAAATAAGGTATAATCAATATGCATTAATACTTCGTGAAAATTCTATTGTTTTTGCACTGGAAAACATAAAGGATCATTAACCTAATATACGACAAATTGTAGGATAATAAATTAAAAAACGTAAGTACTTTTAAGTGCCTTATAGTTGAATCGTGAATTTAAATAACAAATTGAAGAGATTGATATGATAATTCAACTATATTTAACAAACAGATGGATATGGTAATTATTGTAGTACAACAGAAACCAGTATGTCCATTAATCAAGAATTAAAAGCCCTTAATATGAATAGCAATTGTAAGATGGGGAGAGAGAGAGAGAGAGAGAGAGAGAGAGGGAGTAGCATTATTATATAAAGCCTGCCATAACATTGTGTAGCATTATTTTTGTACTACAAAAAATTCATTGTGGTGTTCCTTTGCAAATTCAGCACTAAAATTAAATATGCGTGGTGTTCCTTTGGAGGTCTTTAACAACAGAATATTTTCTCAGTTTCGTTTGCTTTTGTTTTGTGCAGACTTTATTCTGAGCTTATAGTTCTGAGTTTGGCTAAACAAAAACTGGTATTGCTGAGTTCTTGAGTAAAAAACTAATGCTATTAATATTTTTGTTTTTGGCTCGAAACCTTCTGGACTTTATCCATTAATCATTTATAATTATATGCTATATAGCTATACATGACGAAAAAATCAACAGTCTAATGGTAAGAGAAAACTCACAGTAGCTTTGTATGGCAGACTAGTAAAACAAACTAATTGGAAGAAAACAAGGAACCTCTAATAAGTTGGGTCAGAAATATACAATTTTAACTAAATTATTACTATTCAACTATTAAGTAGACTATCCACTTGCCATACTTGTATAAGAACAGTTCAAAAAATGGGATCAAAGCAAGGTCATACGTGAGTGTATACAGACTATCCACTTACCAACATGAGATGGAAGGACTGTAATATGTGGGTGTGAATGGTACCATCCAATCACCCTTGTCGTTCTTCCAGTTGTCTCTGTCATCCTGTGCTAAAGGATTAAGTAGAACATCCAAATTTACATAGTAAATTGATGATAAATACAGAAAAAAAATGGCAATAAAATAAGGAATTAAGGATATCTCAGCTTGAGCTGATGCTGCAGCCAACTGCTCAGGTTCGACCTCCACTCGGTCTTTTCGACGATCTGATCTCACTTGTGGGGATGCACCCCATATGAGAGCAACTGAACTACCACTTTCTGAATTCTGCAATAATTATATTGTTCAGTGTACGAAAAGCATTATCCGAAACTCGTCTAAATTAATTCCTCAAAATAGCAAGCAGTTGGGAAGGCATGGAATCAGTTCCTTGGACTATAACTAACACTATAATTTATAAGTGCCTAAAGAAGAACAGGTAGGTGATGCAAACTAATGTGATACGGACATTGTGATACGGCATTATCCGAAACTCGTATAAATTAATTCCCAAAAATAGCAAGCAGTTGGGAAGGCATGGAATCAGTTCCTTATAACTAGCACTATAATTTATAAGTGCCTAAAGAAGAACAGATAGGTGATGCAAACTAATGTGATACTGACATGGTGATACGGCAAAGATAGGAAAATTAGGATATGATATGCAAGGATATGTTTTCAGACAATATAATTGTGTGGGTGCATCTGCATCATTGTGTATATATATGTCAATTTTCTTATCTAATAACATAAATGTTTATTGTACAGCGCCATAGCTGACCGAGACCTCCCCCCCCCCCCCCCCCCCCCCGGCACTAGCACTAATTATAACTTTGTCCAGAAAGATGTCTGGTTGTCTTTAATGAAGCACGGTGACTATCCCACCCTTTTCAGAAAAGGAAAAAAATCAGTTGCCTTAATATCTATTTTTTCTAAAACGGTTGATATCTAAATAGGTGGCACTGCAGCACCATTGGTCAACAAAGAATAACTGAGTTATCAGCTTCTTATAAATGAGTTTTTCACTTATTCCTGTAAAAAACTAGTGTAGCCCCTCCCCTATTGGAAACATTTACCTATGCCGCTTACTATCCATACTGAAAAGAACAGTTTCCTTACCGCTTTAGTTGGAATTGGCGTTCTCTCATCAAGCGCCTCTAGTATTCAAATCAATTGTAGATCCTTTCCTTGTACCTATTTTAGCTTTCTTTCAAAGGTTGGTAACCTTACTAGATTGAATAGAATTTTCTTACCACAAAAGTGGTTATAAATAACAATTGTGGTTACTACTCTAGCTTATGAGGATTCGGACAAAATTTTCTCCTTTATGGGTTAGAGTATATTTGTATTAGTCTAGAAGCTATGGATGATAATTTAGCGACAGCGAGATATTGGGTTCTTGGATTAAGTTTTATCTTTGTAAATTGATCAGTACACAGAGGAATGTCATCCGTATACAGCTAACCTGTTATGAAAATGATATAAACATAAACAAACACATAATACACAATCTGATACTCAAATTTGGCAAACAAACGAAAACTCAAGTAAAACATATAAAATTTTGGAAGGAACATTTTTTCCAAGCAAAACCTGAAATTCTCAAAGCATGTTGCAGATGAAGTTACCAAGTAATTACAAGATTCATTGCAATCAATAAGTACCAAATCCAGTACCAAATTTGGACAGATAAATGTCATCAAATATTCATTTCCAGTAAAAATTAATTGTGAAGTTCAATCCTAATGGTACCATGAATTTATCTTGAAACAATAGCAACAAACAATAAAGCCTCCACCATGACCTATGTAGCGCGGACAGTTGCACTTCTATCGGAGTGACATATCAAAGTATAATGCTAAGACTTCATGGAAACTAATTCAACACTTCTTATCAGCATCTTTAATTTATAGGGTTTTTTTCCACACCTCAAATCTTTGATATCCATATTCCCACCCGAATTCTTCATATTTCCATATTCCCACCTCAAATTCATGTAGTGATTCCAAAAAAGTACCTAACATTAGTTTTTTCATTAATTGAGAGACATATACTTTGAATAATCTCCTTATTGGGTCCAAACCCAACAAGAATATATTTTAATTTCCAAACTAACCTCAACCCAACCATCTTCTTCATTTAAAATTTTTTTTCTCTTCAATCAACTTCTTCAATTCCTTCACTAGTGTCTCATCTCTAAAAAATAAAATTGTAACCTAACTCATTTTCTCCAACTCCTCAAGGGGTATTCCTTCTCTTTTAATAAATATAATAACAGAACTTCTTAGCCTTCAAAGTTACATGGATAGAAAAGATTTGAAAAAAATAAGAACCCAATAATTTTTGTTGAGAATAATTTGAGAAAAATTGAAGTTCAATAGTTACAAGGATAAGTTATTATAACATATTTGAAAATTTTGAAAGGGTTTCTAGTGTTCTCTTTGGGTTCTATTTGCTTTGATGGAGAATTAGAGAATGAAGAAGAAAGAAAAATGGCAAAATAGCATTTTCAAACATTTTGTGTGTTTATTGAATCATCATATTGAATTGAGATGGTAATTTGAAAATATGAATATTTAGTGTGGGGATATGGAAATAGCAAAGATTGTGAGTGTGGATGTGGAATAAACCCTAATTTATAACATCGACGCCGTTTTAATTTTTAAACATTATGGCGTTACAAATTTGAGATTTTAATATTGTTTTCCAATTTTTTAGCATACAATGCCAACATATATGCGGCAAACCACGATATATATATATATATATCGTTTTATGAGGCATATTTCCCGACTGTTATGAGAACGCTTCCGCTTCAAACAACACATACAACAATTTAATACAATTCAATCGAGACCATATTCGGCAGATTTGACACAAGCAAAGTAGAACCATTTTTGTTCGTAGGTATATTTAATGTGAGTGCCTATCATACAAATGCAAGTAATTTTGTCAAATATATACTTTGCACTTTCGTTTGTTTAATATTTAAAATTTAGATATTTTCTCTTATATATTGGTCCTTTTGGATGATTATACATTTGGATTGTAATTGTAATCGTAGCACTAGATAGATCATATTTGTGATTTAAAAAAATGCATGTATGGGCAGTTTAAATCACATTTTATACATGTATTTTCATCCAATATGGCAATCCAATAATTACCACATATCGCCTAATATACCATTACACCCAATATCCAATTTGGAAATTTGTCATCCGATACGATTCTGATATCTGATATTTGGTACGATGAATGTTTATTTCATCAAATATCTGTTATTGTGTTTGGTTGGATTACAACATGCAATGAATGTATATTTAATTTGAAGCAACATTGAAAATCGATGGTAAGCATTGTACTCTTGAGACAATAAATGAGGGCCCAATTACTAACATAATTAAGATATATACATGTGCATTAAACATGCTAATAATCTAGCAAGGGTAAGTGGGTAACTTTCAAGGATCCATGGAATGTAATAAATATTGTGTTGCATCAAGCAATGCACAAAGTAGTGCCTATAGTGCTAATTTATTCTTTCCTTGATACTTCGATCTTCCCAATGTATATACACATATTTAATATGGAAAATAGAAATAGAAGCGTTTAAATAGGTAAGAGATGTGATGGCTATAAAGCATGGAGACTTCTCGATAGATGTGTCGTGTCAGACACACGAATCCGACAGGACACTTGGTATTGTAGGGTAATTTTCAAAAGTTTCCCCATGTTGGTGTGAGTAGCATCACATCCATGTCGGCGTGTTTGGATTTGTGCTTCTTAAGAGAGAGAGAGCATTGACGTTTTTAAAAGGGAAAGGGAAGGTGAGAGAGAGATGAGGAATTGGGAGATATTACAGATCTTTATTATTGTAGCCTAAACTCCTAGAAGCCAATCTCCATCAAATGTGTGAAGCAGCCTCATAATCACTCATTCATCACAAAAACTTCTGTGATGAGTAAATTATAGAATTTTTATGAGTAGATCCATCTTATTTAATGTCGTGCTAACCCATTTGAATTCCTACATTGGAGCTCTAAAAGACAACAAATAATTTCTCATCAAAACTAAATTACATCCATAAGAAAAATGCACAACCATCCCAATCTCTGAATACACGTGCACTACAAGCGCCAAAAGCTAGTACTTAGTTACTTCCTTTAATAAGCTGACACTTATTAGGAAGAAAGTCAATTGTTCACATAGTTTAAATTTGAGATATCCAACCGTAATCACACGGGCAACTACATATAAGCCAAAAATACAGTTATCAAGCATGCAATACAATATAAATCATTCCCAACTAAATATGGAGTGGGAATGGACCAGAAGTCTAGAATGAAAGTAAGAAGACTCCATATTAAGAATCTCAAAGAATTGTGGAGTATTTACCAGCAATTAACCTGTCCTCAACCTATAATTAGTGAAAGAATGATTTAAAACTATAATTTTTTATGTTACTTGTATCTCTTTTAGTTGTAAACACACACGGAGGAGAGAATATATGGTAAATAAGTGAGTGAAATTATAACAAAGCAAGCTACTAGCACTCATGCAAGAGGTATGGAGCGAAATCCGACACACTAGGCTAAGGCATAATCTTAGTATTAAAAAATGAGAAAATAGTAGGAGGGAGGCTGAGAGAAATTTTGGAATCAAGCAATGCATACAACACCACTCATTTAGATTTCAACTGTCCATAAAAAGCAACTCGATGCCAAAAGTCAAAAATGAAATGTGTGACCTAGTAAGGCCACAAATTAGTGGTATGTATATAAGTTTACATGAATTTATCTAAGTCCATTAGTTTGAGCAAGTGAAATTGACGATGCAACATACCAAAAGCCATTATGAAAAATCAAGTAAGAGTTTAGAAGCATTCCAGTTGCTTGTATCACGCACCTTAAATTTCTCATGAACAAGGTACAAAATCTTGGAAATGGTATTGGGTTGCCAAAAGTTTTGGTATCGGGATCGGTATCAGCCAAATTGGCAACATAGATTGGTGAATCTGATTTTTTGTTTCTATTTTTAAAATAACTATAATACTATTCAAACATTTTCTATTACAAAATAAAAAAATTAATTGTTATTTAAACATTAACTGATAATTCACTTTTTTTTTAAATATCGGATCAGCAGTGTCGTCCTAGATCAGTCTCATCCAGCCTACATCCATCTCGGTTGATCCCCGATCTGATCTTTTGTAGGTGGATCAGATCGGTCTCCTCCAAAACCGATCTGATCCAATGGATCCCAATTGGGATAGGCCAATCTTTTAAACTATGCTCATTCATTTGGAGAAGAAATTCCGCTATTTAGCAGTAGTCTGATAGAAACATCAAAACCCATCGCATAAAATAAAGTTCAGACATAATTTCCATCTGTCCTCACTTATCATAAAAAATATCAAGTTATTTCCAACATATGCATCTAATTACAAGAAAACCCAAAATTACATCCTTACTCGGAAATATAATTCCCGATCTTTTGTCTACTTCAATCATGTCACCCAACCATACTTCGCAAATGCATACTCATGTATCATTGATCAAAAATACATATTCACGGTGAATTCTAATCAACTCCAATTTCATGCAATATAAGCCCGTTCCACGCAGAAAAAAAAATCCCTCTTTCCAACTGTTTCTGCCCCAAATAGACTTAAATTCACAGTAACAAGCTGCAATTTTGAAACAATCCCAAGCTAATGTAGCAAATGCAGACATAATTTGAATTACTTCTAACAAAGATCACACTCTCCTTAGCTACGATCCCACATCCATCAACCCCAAACAACACAAAATGACCAAAACCCAACACCTCCCAATCAAAAATTCACCAACCAATCACCCAATTTCAAACCAGTTACCAAATCGGCTCAAAACCTAACAAGAACCGAACTTTTTCAAACCCCATCAAAAACCCACTTCCCAAATCGCATAAAAACAATAACTGAAGATGGAAAGAAGGAGAAGAGTACCTGGATGTCGCCAAAGAGGAGACCCATGATCTCTTCGGTCTCAGTGGTGAGGGAGTGCGTGACGCACGTGAGCCACACCTCCTCCGTCATCTTCACCGCCATTAGAGACATCTTCCTCTTCTCTTCAAACCCTTCAGTCGAATTTAGAGAGGAGGCGTGGGAAGATGGGTGGTATTTGAGGGGATCTTATTCTGTTCTGAAATGGGCCCCTCTTTTTTTCTATTTATCACTTATCAGTTACAATTGAGTGCTGAAGATGACAGAAAGATGGGATCTGGTACAAGTGTAGGTTGGATGCGAATGATGCTACCATTTGGGTTTGGGGTGGACACGTGTCAGTAATGGATAAACTATTATTATTATTATTATTATTATTATTATTATTATTATTATTGTACTTCTGAAGTTATTTTGCACTTGGAGTACATGAGTTTGACCTTTTTATGAGTACTCGCATGTCTTCTTCCGTAATAATATTTATTATGTATTTTTGTTGGTGTAAAATAGTTATTATTGATTTCGAACGAGTCTATGAATAGAGCTGGAAAACAAACATTACACATATGAGGTCATGCAATTGATATTTGCATAGTAAAAATATCTCATTTTGTGTCTTTAACAATAAAGATCAGAAAGTTTTCTTTTTAGTGCATTCTAAAAGCGCAAAATGGTAGACATGTATGAGTTTTTTCCTCAAACATATATTATAAATACATTATAAATGCATGAGGTTAAATCATTGTCTTTTAGTAAAAAGTGAGCCCCAATGCATTTATAATGTATGTTTGGGATAAAAACTCATGTATGTGTAGTCATCCTCTCTAAAAGTACAAAAGTTTCATGCATTCTAGTTTAAAAGAAAGAATATGTGCAAACGGATAAAATGTTTCTTTAAGTGGTGTTCGGCAGTGAAAATTGTTGGAATTGAGTAAAGCAATGCATGTAATTAATGAATGTTAATTACATGCATTAATTACATGTAATCAAAAGTCTCAATAACTTTTCGCGAATTAAAAACACTAGTAGTTAACACGTGCAACGCACGTTTTAAGCAATATATAGTTTTTAAAGTAATATTATATAGCACATGTTAATAAATATATATTTTTTAGTGAGAAAACTTGAGTTATACGTGTAATGCATGTAAATTGGTAAATCTCTACTACTATAATGGGAGAAGGCCTCAGTGTAATTTGTCCATATCCCAACCCGTGCAACGCACGTGCAGGTAGATTTTTTTTTTTTGCCCTTTTCATCCCCCAATTTTTCTCGCGTGCACAGCACGTATATAATACACGTGTATAAATTTAAATAAAGTGAATAATAGGAGAGTTTGAGTTGGACGTGCAATACACGTAAAGTGGTAGATTTACAAATAAAGTGGTATATTTACAAATGACACTAAGGATTTCTCCCATTATAATATTAGAGATATAGTCGATAATGTGTAATTGTTAAATGTTACTTAACATGTGTTGCTACTTTTTTCGATGTGGGAGCAATCAGATAATGAGTTTTTTTTCAGGGAGAAAACTTACAATATGAACCGTCGATCAAATCTGAATTGTGATGATTGAAAGCTCTTTAATATGAATTTGAATGGTTGAGAACATCTGGATCAAGATCTAGACAATTGAAAACGTCCGGCGAACCTGCACAAAGTCTAAATACTGGAGTTGACCCAGGCGAAAGACCCTCCAATACTCAAGTAAGTAACTCTGAAAGGAGATTAGAGATTTAGTAGAAAAGTAATGATTATCTCTTACTGAATGAGGAGGAAGGGTATTTACTAACTAGAAGTTAGTTCCAAAAGATAGACATGAAAATGTATCTTTTGAGTTTAAACTGCATATTCTCATGGTGATGAGATAGAATTAGTCAGATAATTATGTTAAGATATATGATTTGGCTGAGAGCTTTAATTAGTTGGATATCCCTTTTTCTTGGACTGTAATTTAGTCATAATTATGGATCTAGTTGAACTAATGGGCCTGGGTGCGGGTTTCTTTAAAATGCGCGATGGAATCGTGTGGCCCTGATTTACCCATATCATAAGCCCCTCGCTCCTGAATGTTGGGTATCACAACCCTCAATAAGTAGTTCAATATTTTTCATGTGACCAGAAAAACATGCTGGAGCTTCGGGGACACTTGAAATCTTATTTAGAGCTTCTCTGGGTACTAGCAATTTTGTAGAGTTTACAATAATTTTTCTGCATTTTTTGGAACTTTTAATTAATTTTTCTGAATTTATAATTATCTTTTAGATTTATTTTAATTAAAATTTCTAAATTCATGATTATTTTTTAGAATTTTTTAAATTACTTTCTCGAAATTATATTTATTTTTAAGAATTTTGATTTAACTTTTCCAATTTTAAAAATTAATATTGGGGATATTTAATTAACTTTTCTAAATTTATAATTATGAATTTTAATTTTAATTTAAAAATCTAAAGGGAGCGCAAAATCGAAGGCGATCAGACGGCTAGATCGGAGGGCGTGAAAACTGAGCAGATCAGACAGCTAGATTTTCGGGCCAAGGAGGTTGCTAACGCCATCATTTGTCTTCTTTTGCCGACCAGGCTGGACATGAATTTTGGAGTAGATCAAATGGCTGAGGTCGACGAGTGTGAATCATGAGTCGATTGGACGACTGAGAAGCGTCGAAAGCACTCGGCTTGGTTCGGGACCTCCTTGATGGCGTCGATGTCATTTTTTTTATTTTTTTTATTTTATCTTATTGAGTTTTGTCAACTAGTGCTCCGAGGAGCTAAGAATATGAGCTTTCTTATCAAGGAGCTTTTCACGAAGATGTGCACGAGGAGATTTGGGCAGAGCTGAGCTAAGAAGAGTCTTGTGAATGAACTGATGTTCTTTAGCTCGCACACTTGTACTAAATTTTGAAGTGGAATAGAGATCTTTCATGTATTCTCAAGCTTGTAATAAGATGTTGATATGAGATGAAGATCTTCTAACTGCTTTTGTTTTGACTCTTGCGTTCTTTGCATTGCGACTCATTGTATAGGGTCGACGAGCTGCGGGAGTAGCTCTAGAGGAGAGATGTCTTCCAGACTCAAGTTGTTCGAATTGGCAAGTTATGGGAGCAGCTCTAGGGAAGAGTTGGACTGCAGGTTTTCTGATGAAAAGTGGCGAGGGGGAGCAGGTCGTGATAGAACGAGTTCCGAACTTGCTTGTTAGCAAGTAGTGGGAGCGGATTTCGAGAAACAAGTTTAGACTTCGGAACTGCTGGTGAGTTATGAGTTATTGGTGTAGTGTGGGAGAGGAGCTAAGCACAAAACTCATTGTTTGCATCAGGAGGATTTATGTGTTGTTGGTGCAGCGCTGATGAGGAGCTGAGCACCGAACACATTGTATGGAGTCAATGAGTTGTTGGAGGAGTTCGAGCAGCGAGTGGAGCACCGCACTCATTGTATGAGGTCAATAAGTTATTGGAGGAGCTTGAGCAGTAAGCGGAGCATCGAACTCGTTGTATTGAGTTAATGAGTTGTTGTTGGGGGAGCTCGAGTTGCGAGTGGAGCACCGAACTCATTATATGGAATCAATGTATAACACCCCGCAAAATTGAGTTATGACAATTGATATGGCTAAAAATGGGGTTAAATCGAAACCGTCCAGATTGGGAACGAATCTTGAAGCTCAGGGGTAAAATGGTAATTTTGCATATTGATGGACCCGAAGCGGGCACTGGATCTCCCCTTCACAGATCCAATAACCCGCAAAACGGATCCACTCCAACTAGGTACGGGTCCCGACCCAAGACAAACCCAGACCAGCAAGAGGAAAATCAGGGTCACTGATTTGACTAAATCAACGGGCCTGATTTGTAGTTATCCTCTCACCGGGAATCAGGGGTCAGTTTCCTAAACAAATTGTGAGGATTTTACTCCCGACAGTTACACAGGAAATCAGGTCCCTAATCACTCCCATGGCGACTATAAATACCCCCTACCTACCATTGTGACCAGGTAATCACTCTTTTTCCAACTTAAGCTCTTTCTTAATCATCACTGGTTACTGACAAGAGCGTCGGAGGGTGCGTCGCCGGAATCAACCCCGGTATATCGCACTTCCTTGCAGGTGAGCGACAGGGATCAGCAGGCTTGGATCCACTATTCAGGTTTTTTCACGAACTCACAAATCTCATCTGTTTACCCCCACACCAGATTCAGCGGTAACAGATTGGCACCGTCTGTGGGAAGCCATACGAATAGCAGCCTCTCCCCTTCCCGTCGACCAGCTCTTCTCCAACCATGCCTCCCAGAAAGGTCAGGTCAAGGGGGTCCAACCGTGGGCCCAACCCCGCCGATCAGCAAGAGGAAGTCCCTGTGCATCCTGCTCCGCAGCCCGAACAACTTCCTCCCCCGGTCCACGACCACTTCCAACAGGGCTAGCCTCCTCTCCTCAATCAACAACCCCCTAATGGTCCTGTTGGCCCGAACCAGCGGAGGCAGAAGCAACCTCTCCACCCAGACCATGTCTCGGTCCACAATGCCTCCTCGGATTCTATGGCTTCCCATAACCCCCGAGCCTCCGACCTCCGCAACACCGTTCTGAATCGCCAAAAGGATGAGGACCTTCGCAACCACCTAGATGAGAAGCGGGCCCGAGAGGGAGCCTCCCGCCAATATCAAGGTGAGCGGTCTCCTCATCGCCGAGATGACAGGAGGTCTCCAGACCGAAGAGGACGGGGGGAATCTCCCGAGCGTCGTAGGAGGAGGCCACGTTCCCCTGCTAATCGACATCATCCGAGGAACGATGAGGCACCTATCACTCGTGCCGAGTTCCTACAATTCCAGGCAACTGTGTTGCAGGCCCTCAACCTTCGTCCCAACAACCATAATGCCCAGAGGGTTCCAACACCCCCACGAGTTCCAAGTCCTCGCCACCGACCCATAAGTCCTCCCCCAGCTCCTAGTCACCAGCAACACCATCATAGTCCTCGTCGATCCCAGGACTATCGACGTCGTAGCCCCCGCTCCCCTTCCTATGAAGACGAGTCCAGGGGCTCGATCGACTATCACTGGAGGGACGATGCCCTCTACCGTCGTCTCCACGAGATGGAGAGGCGCATCGGCCGTATGGACAAGGAGGAGGAGTCGAGAGGAACGACCGTCCGCCCCAGCAGACCGCCTTTCTCTCGAACTATCATGGAGGCTCCCATTCCGAGGGATTTCAAGCCTCCGCAGTTTGAAACGTACTCAGGGGAGTCGGACCCTGTTGATCATGTCGAAAGCTTCAAGACCTTAATGCTGATCCACCAAGCTTCCGACACCATGCTTTGCAAGACCTTCCCCGCCACTCTCAAGGGTTCGGCGCGGGAATGGTACTCCCGGCTCGCTCCCTCTTCCATCTTCTCGTTCGAGCAGTTCGAGATGCTCTTCATAATTCACTTTGTGAGCAGCAGGCGAACGGAGAAGACCAGCCTCTTTCTACTCCACCTCCGACAGGAGAGGGGAGAAAAGTTTAGGGACTATGTGAGGAGATTTATTGCGGAGGTCAGGTCCATCGCCTCCCTCGACCAGTCAGTGGCGACCGTCGCGTTCCAGTCCAACGTCCTGAACTCTAACCTTCGGTCGTCCCTCGCCAAAAAGCCCCCGCACAACTTCACCGATCTCCTCCTTAGATGCGAGAAATACATTCGGGCAGAGGAGGCCGAGTGCCTCCCGAGTTTCGGAGGATCCGCTTCTGGGTCGAAAAGGAAAGCAACGGAAGAGGAAGGGGGCAAGAAGCTACAAAAGGATAACAGCGGTCAGCGCCGTCCTCCCCCCAGGTTCGAGAAGTTCACTCCTCTCACCACCAATGTCTCCACCATCCTGATGGAAGTGGAGAAGGAGGGGGTCATACCTCCCGCTCCGAGGATGAACACCCCGGCCAAGAGGAGGAACAAGGAGAAATGGTGCCGTTACCACCGAGACCACGGCCACGACACCAACGACTGCCGGGCGTTGAAAAATGAGATAGAGGCCCTCATCCAGAGGGGGCAGCTGGCTAAATTTGTGAAGGCAAATGATCGGGGAGATCGCGCCACTCCTCCGCCTCGGGGGGCTAACAAGCGCTCCGAGCGACGGGATGAAACCCCCAAATTCGAGGAGGAACGGGTGCTGCACCTTATCCACAGGGGTCCAATGGGGGGCTCTTCCAACTCCTTTCGGAAGGCCTTCATCCGAGAGGTCAACTCAGTTCACGGCGCCCCTCCCCACAAAGGCCTCGGTGTCCCAGTGACTTTCTCTGATGAAGACCTCGAGGGGGTCCGGACTCCCCACTGCGACGCACTTGTTATCGACCTCCGCATGGCAAACTTCAAAGTGCAGAGGATCCTGGTAGACAACAGGAGCTCGGTGAACATCCTCTTCCTCTCAGCCTTCCGAGGGCTGCAGCTATCCCGGGACCGCCTCAAACCGGCCGGCTATACGCTCCACGGGTTCACGGGGGTACCAGTAACTGTCGAAGGGGTTATCACCCTGGACGTAACTGCTGGGAAGACCCCTACCACCCGGACAGAGCCGATGGACTTTATGGTCGTCGATGTCCCGGCTGCGTACAATGTCATCTTGGGCCGACCTGGCCTAGCTGCCCTGGAAGCCGTTCCTTCGGCGTACCACCTCAAGATGAAGTTCCCCACCCGGGCGGGAGTGGGAGAAGTCAGGGGCAGCCAAGAGACGGCTCGGAAGTGCTATATGACTTCCACTGGGGGTCCAGTGCTCTCCCTCGAGACTTTAGAGATCCCCGAGCCGAACGTCCGACCCACGTCCGAGCCGGCAGACGAATTGGAAGAAGTGCTCTTCTCGGACGGGGACCCGAGTAGAAAGTTCCTCATCAACAAGTCCCTGCCGACTGCCCTATGTTCCGACTTGGTGCAGTGCATCCGGGAGAACCGCGACCTATTTGCTTGGTCCGCCACGAACATGCCCGGGATTTCCGAGGAACTTCTAGTGCACCGCCTCAGCGTCGAACCAGGGTGCAGACCGGTTCAGCAGAAGAGGCATAAATTCGCTCCCGAGCGACAACAGGCCATCAAGGAGGAGGTAGACAAGCTCCTAAAAGCTCGGTTCATACAGAAGGTGAACTACCCCGAGTGGCTCTCCATTGTCGTCATGGTTAAGAAGTCCAATGGTTCTTGGAGGATATGCATCGACTTCACAGACTTGAATAAGGCGTGTCCGAAGGATCCGTTCCCTCTCCCGAATATTGACACCCTCATCGATACCACCTCGGGCCATGAGCTCCTCAGCTTCATGGATGCCTTCTCCGGCTATAACCAGATCCGAATGTTCCCCCGGACATTCCGAAGACCTCCTTCATTACCGACCAGGGCCTCTACTGTTATAGAGTTATGCCGTTCGGATTGAAGAATGCTGGAGCCACCTACCAGCGCCTCGTCAATAAAGTCTTCCAAAGTCAGATAGGCCGCAACATGGAGGTATACGTCGACGACATGCTCGTGAAGAGCGTCCGAGGTACCGACCACGTGGCCGACCTATAAGAGGCATTCGACATATTGAAAAGGCACAACATGAGGCTTAATCCGAACAAGTGTGCATTCGGGGTCTCATCAGGAAAGTTCCTCGGCTTCATGGTCAGCTAGCGAGGAATTGAAGCAAATCCTGAAAAAATCAAGGCCATACTGGACATGGCCCCACCCCGGAATGTTAAGGAAGTGCAGAGACTTACGGGTTGCCTTGCCGCTTGTTACCGCTGAATCTAGTGTGGGGGTAAACAGATGAGATTGTGAGTTCGCGGAAAAACCTGAATAGCGGATCCAAGCCTGCTGATCCCTGTCGCTCACCTGCAAGGAAGTGCGATACACCGGGGTTGATTCCGGCGACGCACCCTCCGACGCTCTTGTCAGTAACCAGTGATGATTAAGAAAGAGCTTAAGTTGAAAAAAGAGTGATTACCTCTTTACAGTGGTGGGTAGGAGGTATTTATAGTCGCCAAGGGAGTCTGATTAGGGACCTGATTTCCCGTGATTCTGTTGGGAGTAAAATCCTCATAATCAGTTTAGGAAATTGATCCCTGATTCCCGGTGAGAGGATAACTGCGAATCAGGCCCGTTGATTTAGTCAAATCAGAGACCCTGATTTCCTCTTGCTGGTCTGTGTCTGTATCGGGTCGGGACCCGTACCCAGTTGGAGTGGATCCGTTCGTGGGTTACTGGATCTATGAGAAGGAGATCCAGTACCCGTTTCGGACCCATTTGTATGTGAAATTACCGTTTTACCCCTGACCTTCAAGATTCGTGCCCAATCTGGACGGTTCCGATTTAACCCCATTTTTAGCCATATCACGAGTCCCACACTCCTAAAGACTGAGTGTGATCAACCTTTGAGGAGTAGTTTTAACCGTTTTAGTGGCTAGTGGAGTTGTATCGGAGTCCGAATGGAGGGTTTTGAATCTCGAAGGGGGTAGTGAGGTGATTTTTGAAGCCGTGAGCTATTCTGAAGCCTTGTTGAGTATTTGACAGTTTTTATCTATTTTTTCGGATTATTTATTTAATTTTGCGATGTGTTAACTAATCGTTCGGGGGCCTTAACAGTACATTCTAGGCAATAATTGTTCGTTCAGGGGCTCAAAAATATTCCCCTGAATTTTTAATTATTTTCTAGAATTTTTGGTTAATTTTTCCGAATTTTTAGCAATTTTTTTGCAATTTTAAATAAATAAAACGATTTAAATAAATAAAAACTGGTTTTTAATACCTATTTATGGCGTGGCCTGATCTGGACGATTGATCTTGGGCGAGCGCGAATTTCCGAGAGATCTAACGGTTGTAGTCGCTCGACAGTCATTTTCTCGCTTTTGATGCTCGGATGGGCACTTGCTCGGTTGGCCGACCGGAGGTGTAAGGGTTCGGCCGTCCGAGCGTCGTGGCACAATCTGAGCCGTTGGATGGTGGCGCGAATCTCAAGACGGGCGCATTTCCTAAGAGAATGCTATCTTGTCGTTTAGCGCACATGGCAAGATCTGGACCGTTCATCATCAGAAGCACGAATTTCTGGAAGATCCAACGGTCGTGATCGTTGGGCTGCTTTTTTTCTCCGTTTTGACGCTCGGATGGGCACTTGCTCGGTTGGCCGACCGGGGATCTGAGAGTTCGGTTGGTCGAGCGACGTTCTGGGCCGCCGGATGGGCACTTGCTCGGTTGGCCGACCGGAGGTCTGAGGGCTCGGTTGTCCAAGCGACGTGGCGCAATCTGAGCCGTCGGATTGGGGCTCGAATCGCGGGATGGGCTCAGTTCCCAAGAAAATGCTATCTTGTCGTTTAGCATCGTTGGCAAGATCTGGGCCGTCTGATCGAGATCTTACACGAAAGTTGAGGAGAAAGTGAGTTTTCTCCATTTTGACGCTCGGATGGGCACTTGCTCGGTTAGCCGACCGGATGTCTAAGGGTTCGGCAATCCGAGCGTGGTAGCGCGATCCGGGCCGTTGAATGGCGGAACGAATCTCGAGACGGTTCAGTTCCCAAGAGCATTAATGGCGCCCCAGGATTTGTGAGGCGTTCCAACTTCCCGGGGTCATTAAGAATGGCGCCCTCCAATTAATGCGTGGTGTTTCAGCTCCCGAGGGTCATAATGGCTGGTTCTTGGAGGGGAGGTTATAAATACCCCACTCCCCTTGTAGTTTCAGTCACAACAATGTTGAGTTTTAGCCATCGGAGGTGTCTACCTTGGGTGGTTGCTCTTCGGCCATGGTCTCCTCCTGATTCTGACGGCTCCGATGCGGATGTCAGAGTCGGGGGAGATCAGAGCAGAAGAGGTGACGACCGGAGTCAAGGCGGATGCCTGTCTTCTTTTGAAAAATCCTAACCCTGAGGTCGTCGGACGGGTGGTCACTCTTCTGCCGTAATCTTCTCCCGATTCTAACGGTCCCGATGCGAATGTCAGGGTCAGAGGAGATCAGGGCAGAAGGGGTGATGACCGGAGTCCGGACCCGGGGTACAAGGTGCTTCGGAAGGATGGGTGGTCATTCTTCCGCCATGATCTTCTCCTGACTCTGATGGCCCCGATGTGGGTGTCAGGGTCAGCGGAGATCATGGCCGAAGAGGTGACGACCGAAGTCCGGAGCCGAGGGACAAGTTGCTTCGGAAGGATGGGTGGTCATTCTTCCGCCATAATCTTCTCCTGATTCTGATGGCCCCGATGTGGGTGTCAGGATCAGGGGAGATTATGGCAGAAGAGGTGGCGACCAAAGTCCGGACCCGGGAGACAAATTGCTTCGGAATGATGGGTCTCCTCCGATCTCTGTCTTCCTTCCGGGCTGACGGCTTCTGATGGTTGTCAGCCCGAAGGAGTTAGAGATAGGAGGTGTGCCGATCTGCTTTCTGACCGGGCCCCGCGTGACGGTGGTTTTTCTCCAACCCTTGAACGATTCGTGGTTTCGGCTCCGAGGCCGCAGGCTTCGAGTTGTTCTCGGGTGAGAGGGGAACCGACCGAGACCTGGGGCCCGGGGGGCTCGCCGAGGGCGGTGCCTTAAAACTTTTAATCCAAATTTTCTCTGGCTTCTTCAGACAGAGGCGGAGCGTCTGGGTCCGAAGTGCTTCGTCCGAGCGACGTGGTGCGATCTGAGCCGTTGGATGGTGGCACGAATCTCGAGACAGACCCAGTTCCCAAGAAAATGCTATCTTGTCGTTTAGCATCGCTTGCAAGATCTGGGCCGTCTGATCAAAATCTTACACAAAAGTTGAGGAGAAAGTGAATTTTCTCCATTTTGACGCTCGGATGGACACTTGCTCGGTTAGCCGACCGGGCCCTTTGATGTTAGGATCAGATCGCACGACGCTCGGATTTTGATCCCGTGCGAGCTACTTGACTTTCACAAAGTCGTTTGGGCTTTTGTAACGTTTTAAGAGCAGGCCAAAAGTCGCGCCCTTTCGTTAGGAAGCCCAAGAGACTTTTTCTTTTACTATAAGTCTTCACTCCCCACCCCAAATCTCATTCTTCACTTTTACTTTCTCTCTCAAGTTTTTACTTTTCACCATCGAAGTTTTTAGCTCCTGGGTGGTGCTGCTAGCTGTCGCGGCAAGGCGTTTCTTTGCTCCGGCGAACTTTTCCGACCGTAGAAGTCACTTCAAGGTTAGTTTCTCTCCTTTCTTTTTAGAAAAATGGTAAAGATTACTTCTTCGGATGAGACCCCCGCCTCGGACCAAGTCGTCGGCCGAGCGAGTAAAGGAAAGGAGGTGATAGAGCCGACCGAGCAGACCGTTGTTCGGCCGAGCAAGAGTGGCGAAGTAGCCGAGCCGCTTCAGGAGGTTGTGGCGAAGTCCCAGAAGGGTAAAGGAGTGGTCACGATCATTGAGCAGCCGAAGACGGCAGGGGAGTTCGGTCGGCAGCCTATTATTCTGTCGAGCGTCGGGGGTGTTCGTAGCTACTCCGAAGAGATGCTGGAGAAGGTGACCCAGGGCACTGCCAAGTCTGTAGAGGAGAATGAGCCGAGAGAGTTGTCCGAGGTGGACCATACCATCTCGTCTCTTACGGAGGCTGATCTACATCGGATCCGGACCGGATTCCAGATCCCTGCCGAGTACGGGCTACTTCTCCCTGGACCGGGTTTCCGAGCCAACACCTCGTCTTCGGCTGACGCGTGCGTTTTTCCCCTCGACTCCTTGGCCGCCGGGCTTCGTTTTCCGCTTCATCCATTCATCGTCGAGGTTCTTAATTGGTATGGTTTGAGCCCTGCCCAGCTGATGCCGACACTTGGAGGCACGTCCTGGCGTTTGTTCTCCAGTGTCAAGAGATCGGCGCCGAGCCAAGCATGTTTCTCCTTCGGAGCCTCTACCGCCCTTGCCAGCCGAACAGGAACGAGCAGAGGTTCTACCTTTCGCCGCGGACGGGCGTGAAGTTGATCGAGAACCCGGACTCAATCAAGCATTGGAAGGAGAAGTATTTCATTGTCCGAGCTCCCGCACCCAGGGCAATTCCGATAGCTTGGTCGAGGGAAGGTCTGCCCAAGCGAGCGAAGAAGGAGCCGGTGCTGAGTGACGAGGAGGCGGGAGTCCTCAAGAAACTCCTCGCCTTGCCGACGCTCAGTTGGAAAGACATTACCGAGGAAGCTTTGTTCCGAGAGGGTCTTAGTCCGATCGACCCTAGTACGCTTCTGGTATTTTTACTCTTTGCTTGAAGTTCTTGAAAATTTTATCTAAGTTTTTTCGTTCGGTTTGTGCAGAGTCTTCTAAGATGGACTATAGAGCGTTGATGGCGAAGGCCAAGGCGAGGGAGCAGGAGACGAGAAAGAAGAGACCCTCGACTGGGCCTCAGGGCGGCCGAGCGCCAAAGATACCTTCGGTCCCGAAGACCACCGACCTACAGGGGGTCGTGGTTCCGGAGGCCGATCCCGAGCAGGAGAAGGTCGCGGCCTCCGATCCTCCTGTTTCGGATGCGCCGACTCCAACGGCGAAGGGAGATGCTTCCGGCTCGTCGAGCGGCGCGTTCGACGTGAGCAAGGTGTTATCCCTCCAAGTTCCGTCCCTCACTGCCGATGCGGAGAAGATCCTGACTGAGGGGCACAAGCAGATCTTCGTCTCCGATTGGTAAGTGATGAAGGTCGACGGCTTTTTGGGCGACGGCAACATTTACATGCAGGCGGTGAAGCACCTGCCGACCCCAAAGGATCGAGCGGCCCTTAAGTCCGGTCAAGTCGGGGACGCGACGATGCAGATCGCTCGGAACACAATGTCGGTGAGAGGGTCGAACACTTTTTTATTGAAGCATTTTTTCTGAAATTTTCTAAGTTTCTAGGTTCGGACCTTAACGGTTTGTTCTCTTTTCAGACCCTCTGCCACTTCAACTTCTTGCTCGAAGAGTTTGCGAGCAAAGAACAAGAGCTGACGGCGCAGTATGACCGGGAGAGGTCAGAGCGCGTAAAAGCTACGAAGCTGCTCGATGCTGAGCAGCTCCTCTCGGCAAAACGTGGTGCCGAAGTGTCAGGGTTGGAGGCAAAGCTGGCCGATGCCATTCAGCAGTCGAAGGATGCGGCCGCCAAGCTCGAGGCCTCAGAGAAGGAGAATGCCGAGCTGAAGGAGGAGTTGGCCAATGCTCGGTCAGAGGCGGAGAGGGCTCGGAAGAAGACCGAGAAGATCATGGCCAGGCACCGGTCTAAGGTGGCGAAGGCGAAGAGGGCTGTCCAGGACGAGGCCGAGCAGCACATGTTCAAGAACATGGAGGATGCGTACGGCCGAGCCCTGCTTCATATCGCCGCTCGAAACCCGGGGTTCGACACGTCCTCCTACCACTTCTACGACCCCGTGGAGGGGGAAGAGGAGCTTCCCCAGGCGATGCTCGACCCCGAGGGACAGACCGACGGTGTCGAAGGCCCAGGCGAGACTGAGGCCGAGGGTGAGGAGGAGGACGACTCTGAGGAGGAGAGCGAGAGCGAGGACGAGGACGAGGTCGAGGGCGAGGACAAGGCCGAGGGGTCGACAGACCTGAACGACAAAAAGGTCGACCCCTGACTTGGTTGCGTCTTTTAGTCTT
The DNA here is from genome assembly GCA_017893485.1 of Hemerocallis citrina. Taxonomy (NCBI): domain Eukaryota; kingdom Viridiplantae; phylum Streptophyta; class Magnoliopsida; order Asparagales; family Asphodelaceae; genus Hemerocallis; species Hemerocallis citrina. Next base: position 294,609,802 of record CM030359.1, on the reverse strand, counting down.
TTGTTTTTTTTTTGTAAGCCTAACTGCGGACTGGCCACCGCTCTTGTAACGCTTTTTTGAGTTTTGAATGAAAACACTCTTTGTTTGGCCAAAAATTCTCCAAGTATTAGTCTCCGGATTTTGTGTTTGATTAGGCTTAAAATTCTCCAAGTGTTGGGCGTCGGATTTATCTCTGCTTTTCAGGTGAAGTTTGGTCCGATCACGGAGGTTTCGTACCTTCGTAAGGAGCTGACCAAAACGAACCGAGAGCTTTCACTTAGCCGAGAGAAGCGATTTTATATGTTCTTGAAGCTGGAGGAGATAAAGGTAGCTGCGAAGGGGTATTGTCACGAGTTGAAGCAACTGCGGAAGCAACCCCAAGCTCCTTGTCCCGAAGGTGAGACTGAGCGGCTTCGTAGGGAGCTTTCCGTCATCGAGCAGAAGAATAACGAGCTCTTGGCTGAGATCCGACATTTGGAGTTAGCGGAGAAAGAACGTTCGGCGGAAGAAGAGAAGCTAGCTTCCGAGTTGGAGAAGGTGTCATCCGAGCGCCAAAAGTTGTTGGCCGAGGTCGACAAGCTTAAGAGGATTACGATAGACAGGGGGATCGAGGTCACCCATTATCGACGACTCGCGACCGATAGCACCAATGTCTCAGGCTCGTCAAGACCTCCTCGTTTGAAGATGTCGGCGAAGGATGATGCTCTGAGAGATAGGATTATCGAGTTGGAGGAAGAGGTCGCGCCGCTCAAGCCTCTGCCTGAGAGGGCCAACGTTCGTAGTACGTCGTGTACTCACGAAGAGAGCGAGAGAGGGATTACCTTCTACGAACTTGCGACTCGTTTGCCTGCGGCTAGGCAGAGTCCTGCTGACGCTCAGAGTAGTGTAGCTGTCTCGTCTAGCGGTGCCTCGGTCGGCGCCACAGTTGGGGTTAGTGGCGAAGGGGGATCTCGCTTCGCTGGTTTGGAATCGAGCTCGGAGGTTAGGCGTCGCCGCCCCCGCATTTCCTTGAACCGAAGCGTACCCCTTCCGAAGAGGCACTGAACAAGTCGTCTTATATTGTAAAACTCTTGTTGTAGCGTCAGTCTTGTTGTATGTAGAGTTACTTCATTGGAATAAAAGCTTGATAGTTTGTTTTGAAAATTCTTCAAGTGTTGGACTTCGGCAATGTTTGAAATTTTGTTGTTCGTTTTTTTTTTCTTTTCAGCTCGTGGTGGTAGCTCAAGACGCCGACCCCAATCGCTCGGATGACAATGCTCGAACCGAGACTGGCTCGGGGGTGACGAGGTTGCGCTCGGCGAGGTGCCGAGAGCGGCTCTATGAAGTCGAGCTGGAATTACGCCGAGCTAAAAGCGAGCGGGGTCACCTTCAGCTCATCCTAGGTCAGCGAGATGCCGAGGTCCGGCGTTTGGAGAGCAGGATCGCCGAGATGACCCCTATAGGAGAGGACGAAGGTTCGCAGACCGCCTTTAGCAACACCCTTCGGATCCAGTGTGTTCGGCACAATTTGTCGAAAATAGTAGCCGACAGGGACGATTTGCTCTCTGAGATCCGTCACTTGCAGACCGTAGAGGCGGAGCTTCGGAAGGAGGAAGAGGAACTGGCGGCCGAGGATACCAAACCGACGACCGAACGGGATGGTGATGATTTTTCATTTAAAAACCAAGTGTAGCGGGTCGGCATTGTAATTTTTGTTCTTTAAGGCTTTGTGACCTTGTTGTATGGAAAAGTTGCTTTGAACTGTGTCTCAATTATTAATAACATTTCTTTATCGAACTAGCACGTCCTTTGTAGCTCTGCGTAGTTGTTTCATTTGTGACTGTGTTCATTGCGCCGAGGTTTCCGAGCCGGCCCCCTTCTCGCTCGTGGTTCGACGCCGTAGCACGATCTGAGCCGTTAGAATTAGGCACGAATCTCTAGACGGCCCAGTTTCCAAGAAAACGCTATCTTGTCGTTTAGCAATGCTAGCAAGATCTGGGCCGTTTGATCGAGATCTTACACGAATATTGAGGGAAAAGCAACTTTTCTCCGTTTTTTGGCTCGGATGGGCACTTGCTCGGTTTGCCGACCGGAGGCACGCTCCGAGCCTACGTCTTGATCGTTTGCGGTTCGGCGACAAGAGCGTTCGGCCAGTGGTGCCGAGCAGCGAAGTTGAGAGATGAGCCGAGCCTTACCCCATGGTGGGCTCGCCGGTCATCGTGAGAGTTCAACGGTCGTGGGTTGCAATTCCGAATGGCGATCCACTCCTAGCTTACTGAGAAGCGAGCTTGCGGAGTAGAGTCGAACCAAGTGTTGGACTCCGGGACCATCGTTAGAGTTCAACGGTTGTGGAAGCAATTTCGAATGGGGACCCACTCCTAGCTCGCTGAGAAGCGAGCTTGCGGAGTAGAGTCGAACTAAGTGTTGGACTCCGGAACCATCGTTAGAGTTCAACGGTTGTGGGAGCAATTCCGAATGGTGACCCACTCCTAGCTCGCTGAGAAGCGAGCTTGCGGAGTAGAATCGAACCAAGTGTTGGACTCCGGAACCATCGTTAGAGTTCAATGGTTGTGGGAGCAATTCCGAACGGCGAACTACTTCTGGCTCGCTTAAGAGCAAGCATGCGAAGTAGAGTCGAGCCGGGTATTGGACTCCGAACCATTGATTGAATTAAAGAATAAAGGCAGAGAGACACGAGCAACTTTATAAATATGAAAAAGCATTCTTTATTGGTAATTGACGGTGAGCCGTTTTTACATAAAACAATATGACAACTTAAGAGAGGAATTACAAGTTAGAGGAGAGGAATGGTTCGACACCCTGTAATACTCAGAGAGGCGCCGGGGCGCTTTCTTGGTATTTTAAAAGGTGGTCGGCATTCCAGGTCCTCGGAATCTCCCTGCCCTCTAGGTCTTCCAGACGATAGGCTCCGGGGCGAACTACCCTTGTGATCTTGTAGGGTCCTTCCCAATTCGGAGCTAGTTTGCTCTTCTGATTGGGGAAGGAGATGGCTAGCTTTCTAAGGACTAAGTCCCCTCCTTGAGATCGGTGGGTCGGACTTTCTTGTTGTACGCCAACTCGACCCTCCTTCGGTAGTTCTGTTGTCGTATTGCTGCCCTTTCCCTCAGCTCGTCCACCAGGTCTAAGTTCGCCCGGAGGTCTCTGGCGTTCTGTTCCTCGTTGTAGGCTGTGAGGCGAGGAGAAGGTATTCCGACTTCAAGAGGTATCACCGCCTCGGACCCATAGGTGAGGTTGAACGGGGACTCTCCTGTGGGGGTCCGCTTGTTGGTGCGGTAGTTCCACAGCACGTTGGGGAGTTGGTCGACCCACAAGCCTTTAGAACACTAGTCCAGTCTCTTTTTGATACCAGAGAGGATCTGCCTGTTAGCGTTCTCCGCCTGGCCATTCGACTGTGGGTGGGAGATGGAGGAGAAGCACTGTTGGATGACAAGGTCTTCACACAGAGCTAGGAACGCGGCCCCAGTAAACTGAGTTCCATTGTCTGTGACGAGGACACGGGGGACGCCGAACTAGCAAATGACGCTTTTCCAGAAGAATTGAAGCACTTTGTTCTCGGTGATAGTGGCAAGGGGCTCGGCCTCAATCCACTTCGAGAAGTAGTCGATGGCTACGACCAAGAACTTGAACTGGCCCGGAGCTGGAGGGAAAGGCCCTAGTAAATCCATCCCCCACATTGCAAAGGGGATAGGACTTGATAGGGAGGCGAGGTTGGCTTGGGGGAGGCGACGAATGTTGGAATGTCTCTGACAAGAGCCACATTGCCGAACGTGTCGCTCGGCGTCTTGGAGGAGAGTCGGCCAGAAGTATCCGTAATTCAGGGCTTTCCGAGCCAAAGACCTAGACCCTGAATGTGCTCCGCCGATGCCTTCGTGGAGCTCCTGTAAGGCGTAGTCGGCCTGTTCCGGGGAAAGACACCTCAGGTACGGTCGGCCGTCAATCTGCGAGAAGGAGCGCTTGTACAAGATTCCCTCGATCAGGATGTACCGCTCGGCCCTGGTTCTTACTCGGTGCGCTTCCTTCGGGTCCTCGGGGAGGAGTCCGTCCCTTAGGAATTCCACTAAGGGTTTCATCCAATTATCTTGCAGTAGGACCGGCAATGACTCCACTGAGTCGAGGGCCTCGTCTTCTATGCTCGGTTTCATGAGGACCTCGATCAAGTTGGTCTGCTCGAGACCTTGGAGGGAGGATGAGGCCAACTTGGAGAGGGCGTCGGCTTGCGAATTCTCTTCTCGAGGGACTCGTTGGATGAGTGCCTCTTCGAACCGGCTCATGAGGGTTCGGACCTTGGCGAGGTACTTCACCATCCGTTCGTCTCGCGCCTCGTACTCACCCAAGACTTGGTTCACAACCAGCTAAGAGTCACTATGGATTCGGAGGCGCTGCGCCCCGGCACTTCGGGCAAGTCCGAGGCCCGCGATTAGTGCCTCATACTCCGCCTCGTTGTTTGAGGTCTTGAAATTCATGCGGAGGGCATACTGGAGGACGAAGTCATCAGGGCCGTTCAGGATGATACCGACGCCGCTACCTTCGTTGCAGGAGGAACCGTCCACGAAAACCGTCCAAATGGGGGGTCCGTTCGGGACATGGCTGACCTCGGGAATGGTGGACTCAACGATGAAGTCGGCGAGAGCCTGAGCTTTGATCGCAGTCCGGGGCTGGTAGGAGATGTCGTGTTGGCTCAGCTCGATGGACCACTTCATAAGCCAGCCTGAGGTTTCTGGCTTGTGGAGGATCTGCTTCAGCGGTTGGTCGGTGAGGACCATAACCGAGTGGGACTGAAAGTATGGACGGAGCTTCCTTGCTGCCATGATCAGGGCGTAGGCCATCTTTTCTATCTTCGGATAACGGAGCTTGGCGTCCCGAAGCACCTTGCTCACATAGTAGATGGGCCTCTGAGCCCGGTCTTCTTCCCTCACCAAAACAGCACTTAGGGTCTGCTCGGAAGCAGCTAAGTAGATGAAGAGGGTTTCCCCTGGAACGGGTTTGCTGAGCAGGGGAGGGTTCACCAAGTAGGCCTTCAGTTGGTTGAACGACTCCTGTTGCGGTTGGCCCGATTCGAAACCCTTAGCCCCCCTGAGAGCCTTGAAGAAGGGGAGGCACTTTTCCCCAGACTTCGAAAGGAATCGGCCAATAGCGGCGAGGCGACCCGTAAGCTTCTGCACTTCCTTGACGTTCCAGGGCGGGGCCATGTCCAGTATGGCCTTGATTTTCTTAAGATTTGCTTCGATCCCTCGCTGGCTCACCATGAAGCCAAGGAACTTTCCCGACGAGACCCCAAACGCACACTTGTTCGGATTAAGCCTCATGTTGTGCCTTCTCAATACGCCGAATGCCTCCTGGAGTCGGCCACATGGTCGGTACCTCGGATGCTCTTCACGAGCATGTCGTTGACGTATACTTCCATGTTGCGGCCTATCTGGCTTTGGAAGACTTTGTTGACGAGGCGCTGGTAGGTGGCTCCAGCGTTCTTCAATCTGAACGGCATAACTCTATAACAGTAGAGGCCTTGGTCGGTAATGAAGGAGGTTTTCGGAATGTCCGGGGGGAACATTCGAATCTGGTTATAGCCGGAGAAGGCGTCCATGAAGCTGAGGAGCTCATGGCCCGAGGTGGCATCAATGAGGGTGTCGATATTCGGGAGAGGGAACGGATCCTTCGGACACGCCTTATTCAAGTCTGTGAAGTCGATGCATATCCTCCAGGAACCATTGGACTTCTTAACCATGACGACATTGGAGACCCACTCGGGGTAGTTCACCTCCTGTATGAACCGAGCTTTTAGGAGCTTGTCCACCTCCTCCTTGATGGCTTGTTGCCGCTCAGGAGCGAATTTACGCATCTTCTGCTGAACCGGTTTGCACCCCGGTTCGACGCTGAGGCGGTGCAATAGAAGCTCCTCGGAGATCCCGGGCATATCCGCGGCGGACCAAGCAAATAGGTCGCGGTTCTTCCGGATGCACTGCACCAAGTCGGAACACAGGGTAGTCGGTAGGGATTTGCTGATGAGGAACTTTCAGCTCGGGTCCTCATCCGAGAAGAGCACTTCTTCCAATTCGTCCGCCGGTTCGAACGTTGGTCGGACGTTCGGTTCGGGGATCTCTAGTGTCTCGAGGGAGAGCACCGGACCCCCAGTGAAAGTCATATAGCACTTCCGAGTCGTCTCTTGGCTGCCCCTGACCTCTCCCACTCCCGCCCGGGTGGGGAACTTCATCTTGAGGTGGTACGCCGAAGGAATGGCTTCCAGGGCAGCTAGGCCAGGTCGGCCCAAGATAACATTGTATGCAGCCGGGACATCGACGACCATAAAGTCCATCGGCTCAGTCCGGGTGGTAGGGGTCTTCCCAGTAGTTACGTCCAGGGTGATAACCCCTTCGACAGTTACTGGTACCCCCGTGAACCCGTGGAGCGTATAGCCGGCCGGTTTGAGGCGGTCCCGGGATAGCTGCAGCCTTCGGAAGGCTGAGAGGAAGAGGATGTTCACCGAGCTCCCGTTGTCTACCAGGATCCTCTGCACTTTGAAGTTTGCCATGCGGAGGTCGATAACAAGTGCGTCGCAGTGGGGAGTCCGGACCCCCTCGAGGTCTTCATCAGAGAAAGTCACTGGGATGCCGAGGCCTTTGGGGGGAGGGGCGCCGTGAACTGAGTTGACCTCTCAGACGAAGGCCTTCCGAGAGGAGTTGGAAGAGCCCCCCATTGGACCCCCGTGGATAAGGTGCAGCACCCGTTCCTCCTCGAATTCGGGGGTTTCATCTCGTCGCTCGCAGCGCTTGTTAGCCCCCCGAGGCGGAGGAGTGGCGCGATCTCCCCGATCATTTGCCTTCACGAATTTAGCCAGCTGCCCCCTCTGGATGAGGGCCTCTATCTCATTTTTCAATGCCCGGCAGTCGTTGGTGTCGTGGCCGTGGTCCCGGTGGTAACGGCACCATTTCTCCTTATTCCTCCTCTTGGCCGGGGTGTTCATCCTCGGAGCGGGAGGTATGACCCCCTCCTTCTCCACTTCCATCAGGATGGTGGAGACATTGGTGGTGAGAGGAGTGAACTTCTCGAACCTGGGGGGAGGACGGCGCTGACCGCTGTTATCCTTTTGTAGCTTCTTGCCCCCTTCCTCTTCCGTTGCTTTCCTTTTCGACCCGGAAGCGGATCCTCCGAAACTCGGGAGGCACTCGGCCTCCTCTGCCCGAATGTATTTCTCGCATCTAAGGAGGAGATCGGGGAAGTTGTGCGGGGGCTTTTTGGCGAGGGACGACCGAAGGTTAGAGTTCAGGACGTTGGACTGGAACGCGACGGTCGCCACTGACTGGTCGAGGGAGGCGATGGACCTGACCTCCGCAGTAAATCTCCTCACATAGTCCCTCAACTTTTCTCCCTTCTCCTGTCGGAGGTGGAGTAGAGAGAGGCTGGTCTTCTCCGTTCGCCTGCTGCTCACAAAGTGAGTTATGAAGAGCGTCTCGAACTGCTCGAACGAGAAGATGGAAGAGGGAGCGAGCCGGGAGTACCATTCCCGCGCCGAACCCTTGAGAGTGGCGGGGAAGGTCTTGCAAAGCATGGTATCGGAAGCTTGGTGGATCAGCATTAAGGTCTTGAAGCTTTCGACATGATCAACAGGGTTCGACTCCCCTGAGTACGTTTCAAACTGCGCAGGCTTGAAACCCCTCGGGATGGGAGCCTCCATGATAGTCCGAGAGAAGGGGGGTCTGCTGGGGCGGACGGTCCTTGCTCTCGACTCCTCTTCTTTGTCCATTCGACCGATGCGCCTCTCCATCTCGTGGAGACGACGGTAGAGGGCATCGTCCCTCTGGTGGTAATCAAACGATCCCCTGGACTCGTCTTCATAGGAAGGGGAGCGGGGACTGCGGCGTCGATAGTCCTGGGATCGGCGAGGACTATGATGGTGTTGCTGGTGACTAGGAGCCGGGGGAGGACTGATGGATCGGCGTCGAGGACTTGGGACCCTTGGGGGTGTTGGAACCCTTTGAGCATTAGTGTTGTTGTGGCGAAGGTTGAGGGCCTGCAACATAGTCGCCTGGAATTGTTGGAACTCGGCACGAGTGATGGGTGCCTCATTGTTCCTCGGGTGATGGCGATCGGCAGGGGAATGTGGCCTCCTCCTACGACGCTCGGGAGATTCCCCCCGTCCTCTTCGATCCGGAGACCTCCGACCGTCCTGGCGATGAGGAGATCGCTCACCTTGATGTTGGCGGGAGGCTCCCTCTCGGGCCCGCTTCTCATCTAGGCGGTTGCGAAGGTCATCATCCTTCTGCCGATTCAGAACGGTGTTGCGGAGGTCCGGATTATGGGAGGCCATAGAATCCGAGGAGGCGTTGTGTACTGAGACATGGTCTGGGTGGAGAGGTTGCTTCTGCCTCCGCTGGTTCGGGCCAGCAGGACCATTAGGGGGTTGTTGATTGAGGAGAGGAGGCTGGCCCTGTTGGAAGTGGTCTTGGACCGGGGGAGGAAGTTGTTCGGGCTGTGGAGCAGGATGCACAGGGACTTCCTCTTGCTGATCGGCGGGGTTGGGCCCACGGTTGGACCCCCTTGACCTGACCTTTCTGGGAGGCATGGTTGGAGAAGAGCTAGTCGATGGGAAGGGGAGAGGCTGCTATTCGTATGGATTTCCCACAGACGGCGCCAATCTGTTACCGCTGAATCTGGTGTGGGGGTAAACAGATGAGATTTGTGAGTTCGCGGAAAAACCTGAATAGCGGATCCAAGCCTGCTGATCCCTGTCGCTCACCTGCAAGGAAGTGCGATACACCGGGGTTGATTCCGGTGACGCACCCTCCGACGTTCTTGTCAGTAACCAGTGATAATTAAGAAAGAGCTTAAGTTGAAAAAAGAGTGATTACCTCTTTACAGTGGTGGGTAGGAGGTATTTATAGTCGCCAAGGGAGTCTGATTAGGGACCTGATTTCCCGTGATTCTGTTGGGAGTAAAATCCTCATAATCAGTTTAGGAAATTGATCCCTGATTCCCGGTGAGAGAATAACCGCGAATCAGGCCCATTGATTTAGTCAAATCAGAGACCCTGATTTCCTCTTGCTGGTCTGTGTCTGTATCGGGTCGGAACCCGTACCCAGTTGGAGTGGATCCGTTCGTGGGTTACTGGATCTGTGAGAAGGAGATCCAGTACCCGTTTCGGACCCATTTGTATGTGAAATTACCGTTTTACCCCTGAGCTTCAAGATTCGTGCCCAATCTGGACGGTTCCGATTTAACCCCATTTTTAGCCATATCACCGCTATTGGGCGATTCCTTTCAAAGTCTGGGGAAAAGTGCCTCCCCTTCTTCAAGGCTCTCAGGGGAGTCAAGGGTTTCAAGTGGGGCGAACTACAGCAGGAGTCGTTCAAACAGCTGAAAGCCTACTTGGTCAATCCTCCCCTGCTCAGCAAGCCCGTTCCGGGGAAAACCCTCTTCATCTACTTGGCAGCTTCCGAGCAGACTTTAAGTGCCGTCTTGGTGATGGAAGAGGATCGGGCTCAGAGGCCCATCTACTATGTAAGCAAGGTGCTTCGGGACGCCGAGCTCCGCTACCCGAAGGTAGAAAAGATGGCCTACGCCCTGGTTATGGCGACAAGGAAGCTCCGCCCATACTTTCAGTCCCATTAGGTTGTGGTCCTCACCGACCAACCGCTGAAGCAGGTCCTCCACAAGCCGGAGACCTCAGGCCGACTTATGAAATAGTCCGTCGAGCTGAGTCAACACGACATTTCCTACCAGTCGCGGACTGCGATCAAAGCTCAAGCCCTCGCGGACTTCATCGTCGAGACCACCATTCCCGAGGTCAGCCATGTCCCGAACGGACCCCCTATTTGGACGATTTTTGTGGATGGCTCCTTTTACAACGAGGGAAGCAGCGCCGCTATCATCCTGACAGGTCCAGATGACTTCGTCCTCCGGTATGCCCTCCGCATGAATTTCAAGGCCTCAAACAACGAAGCAGAGTATGAGGCACTAATCGCGGGCCTCGGACTTGCCCGAAGTGCTGGGGCGCAGCGCCTCCGAATCCATAGTGACTCTCAGCTGGTTGTGAACCAAGTTCTGGGTGATTACGAGGCACGGGACGAACGGATGGCGAAGTACCTCGCCAAAGTCCGAACCCTCAGGGCCCGGTTCGAAGAGGCACTCATCCAATGAGTCCCTCGAGAAGAGAATTCACAGGCCGACGCCCTCTCCAAGTTGGCCTCATCCTCCCTCCAAGGTCTCGAGCAGACCGTTTTGATCGAGGTCCTCTCAAAGCCGAGCATAGAAGGCGAGACCCTCGGCTCAGTGGAGTCATTGCCGGTCCTACTGCAAGATAATTGGATGAAGCCGTTAGTGGAATTCTTAAGGGACGGACTCCTCCCCGAGGACCCCAAGGAAGCATGCCGAGTAAGAACTAGGGCCGAGCGGTACGTTCTAATCGAGGGGGCCTTATACAAGCGCTCCTTCTCGCAGATTGACAGCCGACCGTACCTGAGGTGCCTTTCCCCGGAACAGGCCGACTACGCCTTACAGGAGCTCCACGGAGGCATCGGCGGGGCGCACTCAGGGTCTAGGTCCTTGGCTCGGAAAGCTCTGAATTACGGATACTTCTGGCCGACTCTCCTCCAAGACGCCGAGCGACACGTTCGGCAATGTGGCTTTTGTCAGAGACATTCCAACATTCGTCGCCTCCCCCAGGCCAACCTTGCCTCCCTATCAAGTCCTATCCCCTTCGCAATGTGGGGGATGGATTTACTAGGGCCATTCCCTCCAGCTCCGGGCCAGTTCAAGTTCTTGGTTGTAGCCATCGACTACTTCTCGAAGTGGATTGAAGCCGAGCCCCTTGCCACTATCACCGAAAACAAGGTGCTTCAATTCTTCTGGAAGAGCGTCGTCTGCCGATTCGGCATCTCCCGTGTCCTCGTCACAGACAATGGAACTCAGTTTACTGGGGCCGCATTCCGAGCTCTGTGTGAAGACCTTGCCATCCAACAACGCTTCTCCTCCGTCTCCCACCTGCAGTCGAATGGCCAGGCGGAGAATGCTAACAGGCAAATCCTCTCAGGTATCAAGAAGAGATTGGACAAATGTTCCAAAGGCCTATGGGTCGACCAACTCCCCAATGTGCTGTGGAACTATCGCACCAACAAACGGACACCCACAGGAGAGTCCCCGTTCAACCTCACCTATGGGTCCGAGGCAGTGATACCTCTTGAAGTCGGAATACCTTCTCCTCACCTCGCAGCCTACAACGAGGAACAGAACGCCAGAGACCTCCGGGCGAACTTAGACCTGGTGGACGAGCTGAGGGAAAGAGCATCAATACGCCAGCAGAACTACCGGAGGAGGGTCGAGTTGGCGTACAACAAGAAGGTCCGACCCACCGATCTCAAGGAGGGGGGCTTGGTCCTCAGAAAGCTAGCCATCTCCTTCCCCAATCAGAGAAGCAAACTAGCTCCGAATTGGGAAGGACCCTACAAGGTCACAAGGGTAGTTCGGCCCGGAGCTTATCGTCTGGAAGACCTAGAGGGCAGAGAGATTCCGAGGACCTGGAATGCCGACCACCTTTTAAAATACCAAGAAAGCGCTGCGGCGCCCCTCTTCCTCTCCTCTAACTTGTAATTCATCTCTTAAGTTGTCGTATTGTTTTATGTAAAAACGGCTCGCCGTCAATTATCAATAAAGAATGCTTTTTCATATTTATAAAATTGCTTGCATCTCTCCGCCTTTATTTTTTATTCAACCAATGGTTCGGAGTCCAATGCCCGGCTCGACTCTACTTCGCAAGCTCGCTCATAGGCGAGCCAGAAGTAGATCGCCGTTCGGGACTGCTCCCACAACCATTGAACAAATCCACCGATGGTTCGGAGTCCAACACTCGGTTCGACTTTACTTCGCCGGCTCGCCCTTAGGCGAGACAGAAGTAGATCGCCGTTCGGAACTGCTCCCACAACCGTTGAACAAATCTACCGATGGTTCGGAGTCCAACACTCGGTTCGACTTTACTTTGCCGGCTTGCCCTTAGGCGAGACAGAAGTAGATCGCCGTTCGGAACTACTCCCACAACCGTTGGACAAATCTACCGATGGTCCGGATCCAACACTCGGCTCGACTTTACTTCGCCAGCCCGCCCATAGGCGAGCCAGAGTAGATCGCCGTTCAGAACTGCTCCCACGACCGTCGAGCAAATCTAACGGTGGTTCGGATCGACTATGCTCACTCAAAATCTCGAGCCGAGCGGACGAGGGACCGACACTCGTATATGGAGAAAAATTCTGCCGAACCAATTTCACCATTAGATCATCTCAAAATGCGTCCTAGAGCGTGATGAACGGACCTGACCGTGCCACGTGTCCACAAAACGACAAGATAGTGTTTTCTTGGAACTTGCGCCTCCCTTCTTGTGATCCGCGCCGTGATCATGACCCACCGTCCAGATCAGGCCACATGGCTCCTGCCTCGAAACAGATTTACACATCTGCCGAGGTACCGAGCGACACCGGTATCTACCGAGCAAGAGTCAGGACCACAGCTAAAGCATGAGTTTCGTGGCTAAGGCGCTCGACGAAGCAAACACTCGCTTCTCACGATTCATTTCAAGAATAAAGTAACTACAGCACTACAACGAGCAAGCCAACCCCAGTTTCATTAATATAACTTGATAAATTTACAAGACCCAATGGTTACAACAAAAGACGGTTCGGAGATCCAAAAACACAGTACGACCCGTTTAGTGCCTCCGCGGAAGGGGGACGCTCCGGTTCAGGGACACCCGGGGTCGGCGCTTCTTGACCTCCGAGCTCGTCTCTAAGCCGACGAATTGAGACGCTCCCTCACCGCTGACCCTAACAGTCGCTCCAACCAAAGCACCACTTGAAGACACTGCTACCCCACTTTGGGCGTCGGCCGCTGTCCGACCTACGATGGGGGCTCGGCTCGCGAGCTGATAGAACGTAATCCCTCGGTCAATCTCTTCGCGAGTACACGAGGTACTGTGAACATTAGCCCTCACAGGCTGAGGCTTAAGCCGAGCAACCTCTTCCTCCAGTTCAACGATCCTGTCCTTCAGTGCGTCGTCCCTCACAATTACCTGAACCGAGGAAGCTTCGCCGAACCAGGATACTCGGTGCTATCGGATATGACACGGCGCAAGTGCGTCACCTCGATACTCTTATCGACCGTTACCCTTTGCAGCTGCTCGACCCTCCTGGCGAAATCATCTCGCTCGGCCAAAGCCAGAGCCAACTCTTCCTCCTTCGCAGAGAGTTCGGCCTCAACTAGTTGCAGGTGGTGCAACTCGGCCAACAACTCACTGTTTCTCATCTCTACGTTGTGCAGTATTCTCCTCGTCAGATGAACCTCGCCCTCAAGGCGAGCCTCACGGGACTGCTGAAACAACTCTGCACGGCGCCGTGCTGCCGCAGTGACATGAGTTTGCTCGACGATCTGAAATAGGAAAGCACCGCATTGAAGAACTACATGGCCGAACTAAACACTTAGACAAATTCGAAGCCAAAACAATCTTTTTCATTCATCATAAAAGCGGTGGCCAGTCCGCAAAAAAGGCGTTACATTGTTTTCGAAAAAGGGAAAATAAAGACTACAAAGAGACGAGAAGATCAGGGGTCCACCTGCACCGACGGTTCGACCACAGGCACCTCGCCAGATGCCCCCTCGTTTCTCGCCTCGCCCTGGGGGTTCGTCTCCAAAGCATCGGCAACAACCTCCTCCTCCTCCTCGCCCTCCACCTCCTCATCTTCACCTCCTTCCTCCTCGCCGCCTGAGGGTGACCCCAGCCACAGTCTGTAGCCGACCCGCTCGAAGCCGGGGACGCGGTCCTGAACATGGTCGAGCGCCCTCTTGTAGGACCTCTCCATGTTCGTGGCCATGTGCTTCTTTGCCTCGGCCTCGACCTCGGCCTTGATCTTCGCTGCCAAGGCCTCCTTCTCAGCCTTCACTTTAGCCAGAGCCTTCACCGACGCGGCCAGCTCCTCGGCAGCCTTCGCGGCTTTGGCGGACTCAGCGTCAAGCCGCCCCTTGACTCGTTCCAGATCGGCCACAAGATCGGCAACCCGGACTTCCAAGGCCTAGACTCGCCTCTGCTCGGCCTCGAGTTGCCGAACCGCCTTGACCTTTCCGACCTATCTTTGTCGCTGGCGGCCTTCAACTCTTTCTCCTGCGCGGCGAAGGTCTCAAGGAGATGGCCGAAGTGACAGGTGGCCTGTGAAGACAACAAATGATGAGTGCAAGATACGGGCCGAGCAATAGACTTGAAGAAATTCACAAGAAAAACTTACCGATACGAGAGACCGAGCCACTTCGTAGGTGTCGTCGCCGACTGTCCCCGCCAGCAGCGCGGCTCTATCTTTCGGGGTCGCCAGGTGCTTGACGACCTGCACCGACATCTGCGAGTTTCCGAGGAATCCATCGTGATTCTTCACTCGCCAGTTCGGCACGAACAGCTGCTTGTGCTGCTCGGTCAAGATCTCCACGGCCGCACCAGTCAACGGCGGAGCCTCGAGCGACAGCGCCGCATTGACATCAAAGGCCCCACCAATCGGGGCAGATGCAACAGGCGCCGAGGGCTCTTCGGCAACAACCGCCGACGAAGGCGCCTCGGTGGCTGGAGGAGGCGGAGTGGTTGTCGAAGCTACTTTGAGCTGCCGACCTGACGATGTGCCCGTGGTCGGCCTCTTCCTCTTCCTGCCATCAGCCACTTTGCCCCTATCGATCATCATGGCATTGAAGTCCATCTTCGGTGCTTCTGTACCAAACAAAACACAAATTGAGTCAGTAAGGCGAGCTAAAGACTTGAAAGAAAAACAAAATAAGCGAGATGTCAGGAGCATACTCGGGTCGATTGGGCTAAGGCCTGACCCGAACAGCACCTCCTCCGTCAACTCCCTCCAACTCAACATTGGGAGGGCCATGATCTTCCTCGCCATCTCCTCCTCGGCCTCAGTCAGTACGGGGTCGGCCCTCGCAAACTTGGGCACCTCTGGCTTCCACCGGCTCGGAATTTGTAGCATTGGTTCCCCCTCAATATGAAGAACTTTTCCTTCCAGCCTTTAATTGAGTCCGGGTTTTCTATGATCCGAACACCCTTCCTCGGCCCCAAGTAGTACCGATGCTCAGTCTTGTGCATCCGGTTTATCCGATACAGGCCTCGGAAGACCGTCAGGTCCGGCTCGACTCCAGCGTTGCGGCACTGGAGCAGGAAGGCATTCACGTGACGCCATGTGTTTGGCATAAATTGGGTCGGCTCGAGGCAGAACCATCCGAGGACCTGGAAAATGAAGGGATGCAGCGGAAAATGCAGTCCGGCGTTCAGAGAGTCGTAGTCGAACATGCACATATCCGACGACGATAGCTTGGAATTCGCCCGCATCCCAGCGCCGGGGAGAATTAGCTTGTACTCCGGGGGGATGGCGAACCCCTTTCTGATCCGAAGGAGATCCCTCTCGGATAGCACTGACCCAATCTCATCTGCCTCGGTAGTCAGTGCCGGGTTGGGTTCCTCGTAAACTTCCGACTGACCGAAGATCGCCTTCTTCAGGAGGTCGCCTTCGTACTGCCTAACCCCAGCGTGCCCAGACAGTACGGAAGGGTATCGGCCCATCTCAGGGGTCTGCTTTGGATTCTCCACGATCACCTCGACCACGGGAGATTGGGCCACTACCCTCCTCTTCTTCTTCCCCTTCCTCGCCTCGGCCACAGACGGCTCGGCTACCTGCTTCCCCTTCCTTCGGATCTCCGCCTGCCTCCTCTCCTCGGCGCCATCGTTGCCCGAGGACGAGGCCTCACTCCCCGAGTTCACTCTTGACATCTCTATAAAAAAGCTAAGACAAATAGACTGACCTTGAAGTGACATTCACGGTCGGAATGAGCTCGCCGGAAATTGCCTGGCCCACGCGACAGCTAGCGCAACCACCTTGGAGTAAAGATCGCCGCTAGCAGAGAGCACATAGAGTAAAAGTGAAATCTTGGAGTGAAAAGTGAGAAATGAGCTTGGGGGTGGAGGAGTGAACTTTTATAACCCCAAAAGCGATGTTTGGGCTGCCTTGGGAATGTAAAAAGCTCATTAAGAAGCCAAAGCGCCAAAGCGGAGTATCGCGACGTTTCAGCTTCAACGACAGAGGATCTTCAAATCACCAAGTCCACAACTCGGCCACCGGTGTGATCAACCGAGCTATCGAACAGCTTGGCTGGGCTACACTGAGTCTCTTCAAAACAACTCCGAGCTACCAAGTCTCCATACCTCGGCCAAAGGCACCAAGCCTGTAATACCCCGTATTTCTGAAATATATATATGGTTTGAAATATATATAATAAATGAATTTGAGACTTGGTCCTATAGAATTGTTCTATAGGAGGGATTTATAAAGGATTTAAAAAATGGATTTGAAAGAAATGGATTCTTTGAATCCGGTATTGAAAGGAGGTGGGGGGGACCCACCGATTGAGAAGGCACAGCACATTCGTGCTGTGTGCTTGTTTGAAGCCACGTGGCACCTAGGGGAATCATTCCCTAGTGTGTGCACGGGTTGAAAAAAAGGGAATGGTGTTGGGATTTAATCCCACATCGATGCTTTCAAAGAATATAATATAGTATAAATAATAAATGCCAAGGATCAAGAGTCACCAATTCGGTTAACCACCTTTTGAGAGGCAGCCTGTGGTGGGCAGTTGTACTACATAGTATCTAATTTGTCTTATAAATTGTATAAATTGTCCGAGCCCGGGGCAGGGGTGTTACAAAGCCTCCGAACCGAGGGGACGAGGAACCGACCCTCGTATATAGAGAAAAATCCTTCCGAGGCGAAATCACCATCGGATCTCTTCAAAATTCGTGTCAAAACTCAATGGGCGGTTCAGATCACGCCACGCCCACAAAACGACAAGATAACGTTTTTTCGAGATTTGAACCCTATCCTCGTGATCCACGCAATGATGGACGCACCAGATCCGACCACGTGTACCTTCCGAACTGCCTACTACCGGCCTGCTTAACCGAGCTACCGAACAGCTTGGCCAGGCAGCCGAGCTACTGGGCCGGAAGGTAGCGACCCTTCAAAGTCGAGACTCTCCAAAACATCCAACTCCTTACCTCGGCCGACGTAACCGAACCTCCGAACTGAGGGGACGAGGAACCGACCCTCGTATATGGCAAAAAAACCTGCCGACCATCCACAACCGTTGGATCTTGTCAAAAAGCGCGCTCGTCATGATGGACGGTTCAGATCTCACCACGTCCACTAAACGACAAGATAGTGTTTTTTGGGGATCCGTGCTGAGATGGACGCCCAGGATCATGCCACGTACTTCGGCTGATTCCGAACTATGTGTGCCGACCTACCGAGCAGAGGGGACGAGGAGCCGACCCTCGAATGTAGGGAAAAAGCCTGCCGAGCCGAGGGGACGAGGAACTGACCCTCATATATGGCGAAAAAACCTGCCGACCATCCTCAGCTGTTGGATCTTGTCAAAAAGCGCGCTCGTCATGATGGATGGCCAAGATTTCGCCACGTACCTCGGCAGATTCCGAACTACGTGTGCCGACCTGCCGAGCCGAGGGGATGAGGAACCGACCCTCGTATATGGCGAAAAAACCCGCCGACCAATGTCAGCCGTTAGATCTTGTCAAAAAGCGCGCTCATCATGATGAACGGCTCAGATCTTGCCACGTTCACTAAACGACAAGATAGCATTTTTTGGGGATACGCGCTGTGATGAACGCTCAGGATGACGCCACGTACCCCGGCTGATTCCGAGCCGTAGGCCGACCTACCGAGCCGAGGAGCCGAGGAACCAACCCTCGTTAATGAAGAAACTATCTGCCGAGGAATAGGGATCGTCTGATCGCCCAGAAAATCGCGCTCAGCGCTGATCAAGGGTCCAGATTGCGCCACGCCATAAATCGGTATTTAAAAATCAATTTTTATTTATTTAAATCGTTTTATTTATTTAAAAATTGCAAAAAAATTGCTAAAAATTCTAGAAAATGATTATAAATTTGGGGGGATATTTTTGAAGCCCCTGAACGAACAATTATTGCCTAGAATGTACTGTTAAGGCCCCCGGACGATTGGTTAACACATCGCAAAATTAAATAGATAATCCGAAAAAATAAATAAAAACCGTCGAAAATTCAACAAGGCTTCGGAACAGCTTACAGTTTCAAAAATCTCCTCACTACCCCCTTCAAGATTCAAAACCCTCCATTCGAACTCCGATACAACTCCTCTAGCTACTGAAACAGTTAAACTACTCCGTAAAGGCTGATCATACTCAGTATTTAGGAGTGGGGGGCTCGTGATATGGCTAAAAATGGGGTTAAATCGAAACCGTCCAGATTGGGAACAAATCTTGAAGCTCAGGGGTAAAATGGTAATTTTGCATATTGATAGACCCGAAGCGGGCACTGGATCTCCCCTTCACAGATCTAATAACCCGCAAAATGGATCCACTCCAACTGGGTACGGGTCCCGACCCAAGACAAACCCAGACCAGCAAGAGGAAAATCAGGGTCACTGATTTGACTAAATCAACGGGCCTGATTTGCAGTTATCCTCTCACCGGGAATCAGGGGTCAGTTTCCTAAACAAATTGTGAGGATTTTACTCCTGACAGTTACACAGGAAATTAGGTCCCTAATCACTCCCATGGCGACTATAAATACCCCCTACCTACCACTGTGACCAGGTAATCACTCTTTTTCCAACTTAAGCTCTTTCTTAATCATCACTGGTTACTGACAAGAGCGTCGGAGGGTGCGTCGCCAGAATCAACCCCGGTGTATCGTACTTTCTTGCAGGTGAGCGACAGGGATCAGCAGGCTTGGATCCGCTATTCAGGTTTTTCCACGAACTCACAAATCTCATCTGTTTACCCCCACACCAGATTCAACGGTAACAAGAATTTTGCCCCTCGCGTGTTACGCACAAGTATTTTGTACCGTTACGGGTAATATCCGTAACGTACTTCAATACCTATTTTGGATTCCGTCTATTTATGCATTTCTCGTCTTCTCAAAATCCTATTTGAGCCAACTTGAATATAAATTTTCAATCTTTGTGTTTTACGTGTATTGCATGTGTTATCGATGCACGTATCAATCACGGATATTCTACTGTTATGTGTAATATTTTCTATGTGTTTCAATTATTTATTTTATGAAGTTCGAATTTGTTTCGTAAACGAAAATTCATTTTTCTCCAATTTTGATTAAAATATTTTTATACGTGCAGTGCACGTGTTTCCTATATACGTGTTAGTTACATTATTGAATGTATTTATAATTAATGAAATATATTTTTTGTATGTATATTTCGATTACCTATAAACATTTCCCCGTTGACAAAATCGATTTCGCATTTGAATAATTGTTTTACGTCGACGCACGTGTTTCCAGTGCATGTGTCGGTTGTATTTTTCTTTCAAAAGGAAAATTTGAAGTATATGTGTTTATTTTTATTTGTGCATAAAAAATATAATTTTTAATTAAATTAAACAAGTTTTAATTAAATTAAACAAGTTTTAATTAAATACATAACATATATTATAACATATGTTTGAAATTATATATATATATATACATACATAAAGTGTGTGCATGTGCGGTGCACGTGATGTGTTTTGTGCAAGGGAGAAGGGGGTCGGCTGTTTGTAAGTGGAGAAAGTGGGGTTGAGTATTAAGTGGGTGGTTAGTAGTTAGTGAGATTAATTAAATATTTCATTAATTTACTTAAACCCCCTTTTATAAAAAAACCACCCAACCCCTGCCCTTTAACAACAAACTAAATCAAACAAAAGAAATGAAAATGAGGGTGCCCGGGTCTTGCTGCAATCCATTTCGGTGGAGAAGTTTTACTTGGCTCTGCGGATTTTCTTGGTGTTTTTGGAGGGGATTTTCTTCTAGTAATCTTCCATAAGGTGAGTGTCTCTTCTTATTTTTTAGACAGTGTAGAAATCATGCCTAGGTGTTATGATTGATTTTTTTTGATAGTTTAATGGTTCTTATTAGTGAAATTTGATGCATGTTGTAGTGATAAAGAATGCTAATGGTAGAAAAATCATTAATGTGAAGCATATGAATTGATTGATAGATTAGAATGGAGAAATTTTAATTAGAAGCATGTGTAGAATTGTTAGGCTCAAATGAACAACTTGATTATTGCATGCAATTTTGTGTTTCTTACAAATTGGTTGAAATTTTGTGTATGAAATGTAAATGTATAGAAATGAAAAATTAGAGAATCTTTTTTGGGGAAGAAATAGTTGTAGTGGTGCAAAGGGAAAGTTGCATTAAAATTAGTAGGACAATTAAATAATTGCATTTTTATGTTATAATTCATACAAGAGAAAGAAATGATTAATTTGAAAAAAATTGAAGTAAATTTTCATTAATATGAATAAAGTTAGTAGGATTACAATTTTGGAGTTTTAGTGATATAAAATAGTAGTATTTTGAAGAAAATAGTTAATTTGCAAAAAAAAAACAAGTTATATGTTATATGTTAAAAAAATGATTATGTACATAAAATGGGTATAAATCCTCTTAAATACAATTAAAGGCAGTAAAGAATGAATTCTGGAGTCTAGAACTACTTTTATAAAATTAATTTTTTGGGAAAAGAATGAAAATCAAAATGTTGAAAATATAGAAAATGAGATTTAACCGGAATCAACTACTTAATGAATCCAAGCCCTATAGTGTTGTGAATCTGAGCTTGGCTCAGTGGATAGGCGTTTGGTCGTCTCTCTGTCGGTGTAGGTTCAAGGACTAGGTCTGCCGTTTGTGAGAGAAAACAATTTTGTTTAAAGTCAGATAAAGGGTGATTTAGATACTTAAGAATTTTAACCCCATATTATATCAACTGAGCACTTGGCTCAAGTGGTTAGCGAGGGGTGCGTTGCGTCTAAGCTCGGCACGTGGCGCTCGAGGGGAGACTGAGGTCCCGGGTTCGAGCCCTGCTGTGTTTTTTATTTTATTTTTTTTGGTTCTTTGAGTTTTATTTAAATCCAGAAAAATTATATAAATACTTTTAAATATTATGGGGACAACTGAAAATATTTTTCACTATTTTTAAATATATTTTGGAGATGTAAGAGTTATATTCTAGTGATAAATGAGATTGGTATTTAAGAAGAAAGTATAAAATTAAGATAATAAAAGTTGAATTGTGATAAAAGGAAGGTAATGAGATTTAGATAATGAGTTTCTAATAATGAGTCTCAAAGAGTTGGTGTTTAATTTTTAGAAACTTTGTATTGGGAAAATAAACCTGAAAAGTGTTTTGTGGAAATGAATAATTTGAGATTGTTCTTCATGATTGATAAATACAAGAATAAGATGAAAGAATTGAATAAGATGTGAATAAAGTGAATTGTATGAATTATAAGGGTATGAGTACCCATGATTATGAAACATGAAAAGATGTGATTCTAAAGGTTTAGTGAGACCCAAGTACCGGCAAGTGATGAGAAAAATTAATTTATTGAAGAATTGGCTATGTGGGCTATCTCGGTATTTTGTTTAAGTCCGGTAGGAGGGGAAGCTAACTTTAGGTGGAAGTATCTATTCATGTGCGTAAATCCCGGGATAGACACTAGAAGAAGATATGATAGAAACAACGACAATGTTCGGTAAAGGATGTGCAACTCCTAAGGGTCCGAGATCGAGGAGTACGACCGTTAAATTCATGTATATAGGCTAGGGGTACATTCATCTATCATCGAAAAGACCGGTAAAGAGACTGCAGTCCCTAGAAATGTTCGGGATGGACATGATACGCCCGGTAGATCCACTGAGGTGGGCTAGGGGTAGGCCTAGTTTGTAGTTGCAAGAGATCCACTTGCTAGGGTTTGTGGCTGAGGATACGCCCGGTAAATCCAATGAGGTAGGCTAGGGGTAGGCCGGTAAGGTCCAATATCTTGGGGGTGCGACTCTTCGATGACTATGCGTTGGAGTATATTCATTGGGTTAGGTTGCATAGCGTCTGATATAAACCCTATAATGAGAAGTATCTTAAGGGCTTGCCCTCGGACCTATGTAGTATGGGATGCATAGAATCCAAACAAGTATGCATTAGTGCATCGTAGTGTAAATCTACATTAGGCATCTAAGGCATATCATACACTGACATGTTTAGGGTAGTCACTCTTTTACATTTGTTTTACATTCAAAATTGTGGTTGTTAAAGTAAGTCAGTCACTATATTATGGCATAGTGAGGATGGTCGTGTATAGTATTGTATCAGTTGTATGTAACTGACGTGCCCACAGTGTTCAATGCAAGGCTTGGATTGACTAAGACTGAAAGATGAACTTGAAGCTAAAGAATGTTTTAAATGTTGATGTTTAAATTGTACATGTGTTATATTGTAATCTTTAATTCTTCCACTGCGTTGTTGTAAAAGAACTTGTTGTAATAAAGTTTCAAAATTCCTTGTAAAATTGTACGAAATGAAGTAAAGATCATGTTGTGCTACGAATTACCGTATTTTAAAATTTGGGACGTTACACAATGAGTTGTTGGAGGAGCTCGAGCAGCGAGCGGAGCATCAAACTCATTGTGTGGAGTCAATGAGTCGTTGGAGGTTTGTTGGTTGGGTCAGCGAGTCATGAAAGCGACTCTTAGGGAAGAGTTGGACTCTGAACTCGTTGTTCGAGTCGTAGCGAATTGTGGGAACATCTCTTCAGAAGAATTGGACTTCAAACTTGTTATTTGAAAGTTAATGAGTTGTGGGAGCAACTCTAGGAACTGAACTTTTTGTTTGAGAGTCAGCAACTCTAAGGAAGAGCTGGACTCCGAACTTGTTGTTTGAGAGTCTAACAAGTTGCAGGAGCACTTCGAGTGGCGAGTCGAGCTACGAGCTTGCTTGTTTGCGAATTGTGGGAAAACTTCGAGCCACGAGTATGGACTCCGAACTTGTTTGAGAGCTAGTGAGTTGCAAGAGAAACTCGTGGCAAGTTGAACTCCTTAGCTTGAGTCACAAGTTGGACTCCGAACGTGTTGTTGGAGAGTTAGCGAGTTGTGGGAGCAGCTCGAGTAACGAGTTGAACTCTGAAAAGGGATTAGCTTAAGTCATAAGATGGACTCCGAACTTGCTATTTGGATTTAACGAGTTGTGGGGGCAGCTCGAGTGATGGGCTGAGTACTGAACTCATTGTATGGAGTTAATGAGTTATTGGAGGAGTTCGAGCGACGGGCGGAGCACCGAATTCATTGTATGGAGTCAATGAGTTGTTGGAGGAGCTTGAGCAGCGGACGGAGCACCGAACTCATTGTATGGAGTTAATGAGTTATTGGGGGAGCTCAAGCGGTGAGCGGAGCACGGACTCATTGCATGGGGTCAATGAGTTGTTGGAAGAGCTCAAGCGGCGAACGGAGCACCAGACTCATTACATGGAGCCAATGAGTTTTTGGAAGAGCTCGAGAGGCGAGCGGAGCACCAGACTCATTGCATGAAGTCAATGAGTTGTTGGAAGAGCTCGAGCAGCGAGTTGAGCACTGAATTCATTATATGAAGTAAATGGGTTGTTGAAGGAGTTCGAGCGACAGGTGGAGCACCAAACTAAATGTTTGGAGTTAATGAGTTGTTCGAGGAGCTAGAGCAACGAGTGGAGCATCGAACTCATTGTATGGAGTTAATGAGTTGTTGGAGGAGCTTGGAAAAAGAGTTGAGCACCTAACTCGTTGATTGGAGTTGATGAGTTGTTGGTGTAACTCGAAAAAGGAGCTAAAAACCTAAATTATTGATCGGAGTTGATGAGTAGTGGGTGTAGCCAGAAAGATGAGATGAGCACCAAACTCATTATCTTGAGTTGATGAGTTGCTGGTGTAGCTCGGAAGAGGAGCTGAGCACAAAACTCATTGTCTTGAGTTGACGAGTTGTTAGTGTAGTATGGAAAAGGAGCTGAGTACCAAATTCATTGTCTTGAGTTGACGAGTTGTTGGTGTAGCTCGGCAGAAGAGCTGAGCATCGAACTCATTGTATGAGATCAATAAGTTATTGAAGGAGCTCATGCATCCAGCAGAGCACTGAACTTAATGTATGGAGTCAACGAGTTGTTGGAGGAGCTCGTGTGATGAGCAGAGTACTGAACTCATTGTATGGAGTAAATAAGTAGTTGGAGGATCTCGAGCGACAAGCAGAGCATCGAACTCATTGTGTGGAATCAATGAGTTGTTGAAGGAGCTCATGCAACGAGCGAAGCACCAAACTCATTGTATGGCATCAATGAGTTGTTAGAGGATCTCGAGCGACGAGCGGAGCACCGAACTCATTGTGTGGAGTCAATGAGTTGTTGGAGGATCTCAAGGGATATCGAATCTCTCTGTTGTAGATTCTTGATTTTGATGACTACAACACGATACACATATGTCTATTGAACATGTCTCTTGCAGTGCGTACCCAAAGCTTTCAAGGTTCAAGATCAAGCTACAAGACAAGTGTCATTCAAAGCTTCAAAGATTTTCAAAGTGATCAGCTCAAGAACAAAAGAGTGTTTATATAAATTGATGTACAAAATTGTAATCTTTGATATGTCTGCTTAGAAATCTTGTAATAGCCTTGATGCACACACTCACACATCTCCTAGGACTAAAATAAAGTTTATTAAAATCAAAAATGTCAAATTCAAGCTTGTATGAGTTCAGCTGTCAAGTACCAGTCGACTTATTTTGCTAAAGCAGTCAACTGTTCAAGTACAAAACAATCTGAACATACTCAAGCTCTGACCAGTCGACTCCTTTGGCAATCCAGTCGACTGTTCGAGCAGTTTTGACAGTTTTCTGAGGGTTTAAATTTGATTTTCGAATTCAAAATTTTTTCTGCCGTTTGATGGTAGTTGGCTAATTGTTTTCCAATGACTCTGGAGTTTCTACTCACTAAATAGATTTCAGATTTCACTTTGGAAAAAGGTTACCCATGCATTAAACAAGTCTTTGCTTCTGTTCACGTATTTGTGAAAAGGAACTCAAAGTTTTCAAAGAACTCTCACTCTCTTAGACTTGGTTCCTTAATCGCAGTCGTGTATAACAACGATTAAGTTCAAGACTGCAATTAGAAGTAGACTTATAGCCTCAATACAAAAAGCACATTCAAAAATCAAGGCTCTAGGTGTTGTAATTTTTGATTTCTTTATTGTTCACTCTCAGGTTTTGAAAGTGGTATTCTCAGTTGGAGAGAATGGCTCCTCGTGTAGAGTCAGTGTTCACTCTAGGTTGTAGAGTGGGGTCTTGATCTTTCTAGTGGTGAGAGAGGTCTACGGGTTTGGCATAGTTGTTGCCAAAGGTCGTAGGGTATTCTTGTAAATCTTTTCAAGAATAGTGAGAAATCTCAAGTGGGTTGCTTGGGGACTGGACGTAGGTCAGGAGGATCGAACCAGAATATATCGCTGTGTTAGCATTGCTGGTTCTCTGTGGTTTGATCTTTCTAACTTGTAAATTTAATTTCGCTGCATTTTATTTAGTCTGTCTGTGTCTGATCAGTCGACTGGTATTCCTATTAAGTCGACTTACAGACTCGCTATTCTTCAAGTTGATCAACTCTCTTTTTAATTATCTGTCGATTTAGTTGACTGGTTTCTCGTCCCAGTCGACTTAATAGGTGTTTCAAGTTTAATATTTTTTTTAGTTTTTTGATAACACTATTCACCCCCCCTCTAATGTTATCTGCCTTGCATACAGGATCCAACACTTGGTATCGGAGCCTGGTTAATCGCAATGGCATCTACTTCTTATTCAAATGCAAATCAATACCACGAAGGTCAATCTACATAAAGGCCGCCTCTTTTTGATGGAACAAACTACAACTACTGGAAATGTAGAATAAAGATTTATTACAATCCATCAACTATGAGATTTGGAACATGACCGAGACAAAGCATACGTTACCTACTCTTCCCTATGCTCAATGGAATGACGATATGAAGAGTAATACCATGAACAATGCAAAGGCGATGAATACCCTCTTTTGTGCACTTACCAAAGAAGAATTCAACCGTGTGTCAACCGCAACAACGGCATTCCAAATACGGCATACACTTGAGGTAATACATGAAGGCACAAATAAGGTCAAGAAATCTAAAATTTCTGTTCTTGTTCACAGGTTTGAGATGTTTCGAATGAAGGAGAATCAAAGCGTATCGGAGATGATAACAAAATTTACCGACATCACAAACTCCCTTGTGGCTCTTGGCAAAACATATACGCAAGCGAAGATGGTGAGAAAGGTTCTTCATGCTCTTACCCCTGAATGGAAAAAGAAGACTACCGAAATTGAAGAAGCCAATGATTTAACACAACTTTCACTTGAAAATCTTGTTGGAAATCTAATGGCTTATGAAGTACAATTGGAGGAGCGCAAGAAGGACTTAGAACCGCAACAAGCCAAAAATAAAACTCTTGCTTTCAAGGCTATTTCTGAATCAGAAGATGATGAAGATGATGAAGAAGAAATGGCTATGTTTACAAGGAAATTCAAAAAATTCTTTCGCAAAGGTAAATTTAATTCAAGATTAAAGGATACTAATGAACCTCCTACTTGTTTCAAATGCAATAAGATAGGTCACATGAAAAAGGACTATCCATTGGAGAATGCAAAGTCTAAACGCAAAGTCTCGAACTTCAAGAAGGACAAATTTACCAAGAACCAGTATATGAAAAACAAGAAGGCCTACCAAGCAATGTGGGATGATAGTGATTCATCTTCGGAAGAAGAAAATGAGGAATCTAATGAAATTGCAATCGTGTGCTTCATGGCAAATCAAAGCGATATAAGTGATAGTATAGATTTTAGTGATTTGTTACAAACCTTTTATGAAATTTTTCAAGAATTAAAAAAATGAGAAAATAAAAGGTAAGAATTTAAAGAAAGTTAATCAAACTCTTTCTCAAGAAAACCTTAATTTACAAGTTGAAGTCAAGTCATTAACTTCTCGTATTTCCATCTTGGATATAGATCTTATATCTCTAAAAAAGAAGTATGAAAAGATATTTAAGAATGTATCTAAGTTCATTAAGGGAAAAGAGAATTTAAATGAAATTCTTCAAAATTCAAGTTCAGTCTAATAAAAGATTTGGACTTGGTTTTCAAAAAATTCTTAAAAAATGTCATTCTTCTAATAACACTAGTGATAATAAGCCTTATTTTGCTTCTAGTGTAAAGAATAAGTTGTATGATTTCTTTGAAAAGCCAAAAACTCTTTTTAATCATGAAAATGGAAAGTTTTCCGAAAAGACCAGTCGACTGCTTCTCAAATAGGTCTTCTGTCCAGAAGGATGCAATCTTATTGAAAAGACAACAGTCTCATACAAGTCGACTAGTTTTACTTCACATTCGACTGAAGTCACAAAACAATCGACTGATGGGTAAAAATAAATCGACTGGACAGTGTAAAAATATTTTGGTTCTAGTTAATCTGTGTTTAAATGAAAGAATTTCTTATATAAATTCCTTTGTAAATAATGTTTGTAATTCTGTTAATTTTAAACCTGCATATGGGGGTAAATCAAACTCACTTTGGGTTTGGTTTCCCAAACAATAATCTTTCTTGGACCCAATGAAAATGGTACCATATTCACAAATAATATTTTGTAGGTACCTAAAAGGGAACGATGGATATTTGACAGTGGATGCTCTAAACACATGACTGGCCATGCAAACTTGCTCTCTTCCATTCAAGATATAGATAGAGGAACCGTTACTTTTGGTGACAATAACAAAGGAAAAGTCATCGGAATAGGCATGGTTGGTAAGAATACTACTCTTATTATTGAAGATATATTCTTAGTTAGTGGTTAAAAGCATAACATGTTAAGCATTAGTCAATTATATGATAAGGGTTATAAGATAGTGTTTGAAAAAGATGCATGCTTGATTATGATTCTTCTTTGCAAAATGTGATTTTTCATGGTATTAGAAAAAATAACATATATGAACTTTGTTTAAAAGCAAATGAGTTTTCGGATGATTTTTGTTTAGTTGCCTCAAACAACGATTCTTGGCTTTGACATAAAAGATTTGGACATGTAAACATGAAAAATATCGCTAAAATATCTAAGAATAATCTAGTTAAAGGACTGCCAAAATTATCTTTTAAGAAAGATAAAATATGTGATGCATGTCAATTGGGAAACAAGTAAAATCCACTCTTAAAACAAAGGAAATGATTTCTACTACTAGGCCTCTCGAATTGATCCATATGGATTTATTTGGTCCTACTAGAACTGCTTCCTTAAATAAAAGTAGATATGTATTTGTTTTAATCGATGATTATTCAAGGTTTACATGGGTATTTTTCTTAAGACGTAAAAATGAAGCTTTTGAAGAATTTTGCAAATTTCTGCAAACATGTTCAAAATCAAAAATCTCTAACCATAGTCACTATTAGAAGTGATCATGGTAGAAAATTTGAGAATGAAACATTTTCAGAAATTGCAACAAGAATGGTATAACACATACTTTTGCATTTCCTAAAGCTTCACCACAAAATGGAGTGGTTGAAAGAAAGAATAGGACTTTGCAAGAATGTGCACGTACCATGCTTATTGAAAGTAATTTGCCTAAATACTTCTGGGCTGAAGCTATTTCTACAACATGTTATGTCTTAAATAGAATACTAATTAGACCAAAGTTTAAGGAGACTTGTTTTGAGTTGTTTTTTGAACATATTCCTAAAGTTTCTTACTTTAAAGTATTTGGTTGTAAGTGTTTCATATTAAACACAAAGATAACTTAGATAAATTTGATGCTAGATCTAATGAAGGAATCTTTATTGGATATTCAAATAGGAGTAAGGCTTATAGAATTTTCAATAAGTCATCTTTGACTATTGAAGAATCTATGCATGTCGCTTTTGATGAATCTTTACCTTCATCTAGTGTTATTCAAGAAGATGAAATTGTATCTTCTCCACTAGATAACATTGTTAAATCACTTGAGCAAATTACTCTAAATAAGTCGACTGATGGGTTTCATAAGTCGACTGATGTGTTGAATCAGTCGGCTGATGAGTTCATTAAGACGACTGATCCTGTAGAGATAACTCCAACTTTACCAAAGTCATTTGTTGAAGTTCGAGATCATCCTCATGACTTAGTTATTGGTGACATCTCACACGGCATTCAAACACGATCACACTTTAATATAATTTCTTATGCTGCCTTCTTATCGGATTTTGAACCAAAAAATATTCAAGAAGCACGTGAGAATGAAATTTGGTTGAATGCTATGCAAGATGAACTTAACCAATTTGTAAGGAATGATGTATGGAATTTAGTTCCACAACCTCCTGATCATACTATTATTGTTACCAAATTGGTATTTAAAAATAAGTTAGATGAATCAGGACAAGTTGTTAGGAACAAGGCTAAACTAGTTGCCCAAGGATATAACCAAGAAGAATGTATTGATTTTGATGAAACATATGCTCCTGTTGTTAGACTAGAATCAATTAGAATTTTGTTATCTTTTGCATGTTTTATGAATTTCACAGTTTTCCAAATGGATGTTAAAAGTGATTTCTTAAACAGTTTCATTAAAAAGGATGTTTATGTTAAGCAACCACCAGGTTTCGAACATGAACAATTTCCTAGCCTGATTTTAAATTAAAAATGCTTTTGTATGGTCTTAAACAAGCACTCTGTGCTTGGTATGATCGTCTAAAAACTTATCTTTTATTAACAGGTTTTGAAATTGGTAAAGTAGACACTACATTGTTTATTAGGAAAATAAATTCAGACATAATAATCATACAAATCTATGTAGATGACATAATTTTTGGATCAACTAACAGTAATCTATATCAAGAGTTTGCTACTACCATGCAAAATAAGTTTGAGATGAGTCACATGGGTGAACTCAATTACTTCCTTGGACTTTAAATAAAATAGTTTCAAAATGGCATATTTATTAATTAAGGAAAATATGCTAAGGAGTTACTCAAACTATTTGGCATGGATGACACTAGTAATAAGACCCCACCTATGGCTACAACTACTACACTTGACAAAGATGAATTAGGTAAGAGTGTCGATCAAAAGCTCTATCGAGGTATGATTGGCTCACTCTTATATATAACTGCTAGTAGACCAGATATTACGTTTAGCGTATGTTTGTGTACTAGATATCAGTTTGATCCAAAAGAATCTCACTTAAAAGCAGTAAAACAGATTTTAAGATATATTAAAGGCACGTATGAATATGGTTTATTTTATCCTCGCACCAATAATTATCAGTTACTATCTTATAGTGATGCTAATTTTGCTGGAAGTAAAACTGACCGCAAAAGTACTAGTGGAACCTGTCACTTTTTGGGACATTCCCTAGTATCTTGGTGTAGCAAAAAGAAAAATTTTGTATCTTTATCTACCACATAAGCTGAATATATTGCTGCAAGTTTGGCTTGTGCTCAAATCTTATGGATAAAACAAACCCTTTTAGATTATAGTATTTCTTTTTCAAAAACCTTCCATAATGTGTGACAATACCAGTACCATTAATCTGTCTAAAAATCTAGTTCAACATTCACGTACGAAACATATTGATATTCGATATCATTTTCTACGTGATCATGTTTTAAAAAGAGATATCTTTTTGGAGTTTATTTCCACTGATAAACAAATAGTAGATATTTTTACCAAACCGTTGAAAGAAGACATTTTTATAAAGTTTAGAAGAAAATTAGGAATCTGTTCATATCATGATATTTCCTAAGAATTTGTTGTCTAAGTCGAATTATTTTATTGATTCGGTCAACATATACCTATCTTATGTATGTTTCTTTCTTGAAAAAAAAAAACAAAACAAAATAAAACAAAACAAAACTCTGTTTATTTTTGGATTTATTTTGTTCTGGCCTCAGTAGCCTTCCCTCTATGATCAGTCGACTGTCGCGACTGTGTTCAGATTTTTTTTATCTGAATCGTCACTTGTTTGGGGTTTTCTTTTGCTCTTCTTAGACCCGACACGCTTTACTTTTACTATCTATTTGATCTCCACCATCAATCAGTCATCTTTTTTAATCTCCACCTTTTGTTTTTTTTTTCTTGTAAAAACCCTAGCTTCTTTTCACTTTACCCTTTTACTCTTCTTCTTCCTAAGAACCTGACGACTGCTGAGGTTTCTTGGATTTCTTTTTCTCGCAAGATTGCTGATTGGAGTTTGCTGCCAGATCGCTGATTAGAGCTTACTTCTTTGCTCGAAGTTTCTCTGATTTGGTCTTCTTTTCTCTCTTTTCTGCTGGGTAACGTTTGTTCTCTGTCTTTCTTTTATCACTTTAGGTCTTTTAGGTTGTTCTATTATCTTCATGTCGAAATCCGAAAGATCTAGGTCTTCTACTCCTGTTGAGGATGAACAAACCCATCTGAATTACCTTCAATATTTGAGGAATTCAACCTAGTTGAAAAATATTCTGCCATTTGCCAATTGGTTATTTTTCCTGGTAGGTTTATTAACTTTCCCAATTTAGATAAATATCTCATTGCTCCACTGTTTCAACAGTGCGGCTTGTTTGATCTTTTATCTCTCGTAAATCAACCTCATTACTACCCGCAACTTATTTATTTGTTTTATGCTAATATGAAAGTTGCTAGTAATGCTGCTAGTGATGAGATAATTATCACTACCTCTGTTAAAAATGTGAATATAAAATTGGATGTTAGGAAATTAGGACAGCTTCTGAAAATTCCTTTTGATGGGTTGGATTTAGGGGAACTTGAACTTGATGATCCCTCCATTTTGTCTAAAATATTTCTTCCCAAATATTTGCTTCGTGGTCCTCCTATGACCAATAAGAACTTCACCCCGCTTGTGAAGCTTGTTGCAAGAATTTTATTGTATAATATTATCCCTAAAACAGGGAGCTACGATCAATTTTCGCACGAATTACAAGCGGCCGTTTATGCTATTTTTGGAAATATCCATATCAACTGGAGTCAAGTTATATTTAGTCGTCTCCACAAAGCTCACACCTCTTTTTTTATCTTATGGTGCCATTCTCACTCATATCTTTAACCACTTTAAGGTAGATTTAGATTTGGAGTCTAGTGTTGTGTCTCACTTTGAAACTTTTGATCGGGCCAATCTTGCTCGTATGAAATTGCTACATACTCCTCCTCATTCACCTACCCGCAATGCTCCACCTCTACCTTTGGTCACTTCCATTCCACCTCATTCTTCGGCATCTCGTTCGTCTTTCAGTAGTCGTTCTCGTCCTAGGGCAAGCTTTTCTCATCCTGAAAGTCTCTATTCATCTATAAACTACATTCGGGACCGTCAGGATCTCATTCTGGGTCGTCAGGATTCTATAGAGGCTAGTCTTGCCAACCTCACTGAGTTATTTGTTCGACAATTTCCTCAGCCTACTCCTGCCTCCGACAGTGACGAAGACGAAGATTGATGTTGCATTTCTTTTATTTTGCATTATTTTTCTATTTACTTTTTTGTTGTTTTTGTAAGACTTTATCTTTGACTTTGGATTATGCACTATATTTGGCTGCCTATGTACGACTTTATGTTCTCTCTTTAGATTTCCCCTTGTTATACTTTCTGTTTTTGTTGATGCCAAAGGGGGAGAATTTTTATGATGATTGGTTGTGTGCATATTCTATCTTATTGTTGTGTGCATGTTCTATCTTATTTAGGGAGAGCAAATTTAATTGTATTTTTTGCATATCTATATGTGTGTTATGTTCAGGATAAGCATGTTGCTTAAAATTACTATTCTATATTGTTTAGTTATTATGTTGTCATCATCAAAAGGGGGGAGAATGTAGATTCTTGATTTTGATGATTACAACACGATACACATATGTCTATTCAACATGTCTCTTGTAGTGCGTACCCAAAGCTTTCAAGGTTCAAGATCAAGCTACAAGATAAGTGTCATTCAAAGCTTCAAAGATTTTCAAAGTGATCAGAACAAAAGAGTGTTTATATAAATTGATGTACAAAATTGTAATCTTTGATATGTCTGCTTAGAAATCTTGTAATAGCCTTGATGCACACACTCACACATCTCCTAGGACTAAAATAAAGTTTATTAAAATCAAAAATGTCAAATTCAAGCTTGTATGAGTTCAGATGTCAAGTACCAGTCGACTTACTTTGCTAAAGCAATCGACTGTTCAAGTACAAAACAATCTGAACTTACTCAAGCTCTGACCAGTCGACTCCTTTGGCAACCCAATCGACTGTTCAAGCAGTTTTGATAGTTTTCTGAGGGTTTAAATTTGATTTTCGAATTCGAAATCTTTTCTGCCGTTTGATGGAAGTTAGCTAACTGTTTTCCAACGACTCTGGAGTTTCTACTTTATAAATAGAGTTCAGATTTCACTTAGAAAAAGGTTACCCATGCATTAAACAAATCTTTGCTTTTGTTCAAGTGTTTGTGAAAAGGAACTCAAAGTTTTCAAAGAACTCTCACTCTCTTAGACTTGATTTCTAATCTTAGTCTTGTATAACAATGATTAAGTTCAAGACTGCGATTAGAAGTTGATCTATAGCCTCAATACAAAAAGCGCATTCAAAAATCAAGGCTCTAGGTGTTGTAATTTTCGATTTCTTTATTGTCCACTCTTGAGTTTTGAGAGTGTTACGCTCGGTTGGAGAGAATGGCTCCTGGTGTAGAGTCAGTGTTCACTCTAGGTTGTAGAGTGGGGTCTTGCTCTTTCTAGTGGTGAAAGAGGTCTACGGCTTTGGCATAGTTGTTGCCAAAGGTCGTAGGGTATTCTTGTAAATCTTTTCAAGAATAGTGAGAAATCTCAAGTGGGTTGCTTGGGGACCGGACGTAGGTCGGGAGGACCGAACTAGGATATATCGTTGTGTTAGTATTGCTGATTCTCTGTGGTTTGATCTTTCTAACTTGTAAATTTAATTTCGCTGCATTTTATTTAGTCTGTCTGTGTCTGATCAATCGACTGGTATTCCTATTAAATCGACTTACAGACTCGTTGTTCTTCAAGTTGGTCAACTCTCTTTTTAATTATCTGTCGATTTAGTTGACTGGTTTCTTGTCCCAGTCGACTTAACAGGTGTTTCAAGTTTAATATTTTTTCAGTTTTTTTATAACACTATTCACCCCCCCCCCTCCTCTAGTATTATCTGCCTTGCATACAGGATCCAACATCTGTTAACCTTATCATGGTATCAGAGCATAATTATACAAATTTTTCTTTCTTCTCAAAACCCTAGAATTCCAAAAAAAAAAAAGAACCACAACGACGATCACCGATCGTCATCTCCGACCACAGCGACAATCTCCGACCACAGCGGCATCCTCCAACACCCCGTCGACCTCTACCATCTACACCGAAACCCATCCTTTGAGACTTCCACTCCAAGCCTCATCCCTGACTGTCCTTCTCCATCCCGATAGTCACCTTGCAACAACCCGACCGTCCTCTCACCGCCTGCGCACACCACCGCAGCAACCTCACGCCAAGCACCCTGTCCACATCACCGCACCCTGCATACACCCGAGGCTCCTCTCCTCCTGACCGAGCCAGCTACCTCCGCCACCGCACTTAGCCCCCGATCACTATTGCTGCTTTCGAAACCCACCGAACCCATCTCCAAACTGAGCATCACATCCCCGCGCTCCATCGCCAGCCTCGCCGCCGGCCACCTTCCCTCCAAAGCACAACACTAAACCTTCCTTCTTCCAATCTCCTCACCCGAAACCCTAGCCACCAATCTCCACTCTTATCTCAAAACTCTATCCCTAATTTTTCTGTTTCCCTATCTCTTCTTAACCAACCCAACCCAAATCCACACCTTCTAAACCCAAAACCGAACCCGAAACCCAAAATCCAACCTCACTCCAACTCCAAACCCGATAACCTTATAACCCTATACCCATATTTTACCCTAACTGCACCCTCCCTCTAACCCGCTTTCTGTTTCCAAAATAAAAAAAATCAAAAATAAAAATAAAAATAAAAATAAAAATAAAAATAAAATAAAATTTGCAGGTACACTTTCTTCTACAATGGAAGCTCAGTCTCACCGATTCATACACATGCAGTACCACCATCATCCTGTCTCCGGTCTCCTACCTCCTCCTTCGAACATCATCCCTCACCATGCACCACCACTACTTCCGCACCTGATAGCACCATCCAGCTCTCGACACCAGCAGCAGTTTCGCTCTCCTTTTGATCCCTACCACAGCGATTCCTCCTTGCAACACTTCTTCCCTTACATCCTCAGCCATGACCGTTATTCCAACCTTGTTGACTCCTGCTGATTAGGCTAATCTCCAGCATCGTCTCGCTCAACTGGAACTCCAGCTCTTGGGTCAGCCTATCACTACTGGCCCCTCTGCCCATGCATTCTCTGTTACTTCCGGTATGAATTCTTCCTGAATTTTAGATTCTGGTGCTTCACATCATCTTACTAGTAATTATACACTGCTCACCACCAACACTACACTTCCATCTCACTCTCCATCCCTACACACCGCCGATGGCTCACACATTCTCACTACACACTTCGGGTCTATTAGCTCTCCCACTCTCGCATTGTCCTATGTTCTTTATGTTCCTCATTTATCCATGAACCTTATTTCCATTAGTGCACTATGCGAGATTGGTCTTGTCGTTACATTTGATTCTGTCGGTTGTTCTATTACTGACTCTCATATGGGTCAGAAGTTTGGGCGTGCTAGTCGACAAGGTCGTCTATATCACCTAGGTTTTCTTCATGCACATAGATCTCATCAGCATTTTGCTAGTATTGTACAATCTGATAATGATCTGTGGCACAGATTTTTATGACGTATTAGTGCATCTCGACTCAAGACTTTATCCCGTAGTGGTGTTCTTGGTTCTCTTTCTTTTACTCATTTGTCTGATTATCAGGGTTGTCATTTGGCCAAACATATAGCTCTCCCCTTTAATCACAAAAGTACCTCCCAAACCACCCATCCTTTTTAACTTATACACTCTGACATAGGGGGACCATCTCCTATACCTTCTCACAAAGGTTATCTCTACTATGTTTGTTTCATCGATGACTTTACTCGATACACATGAGTGTTTCTTATGCGCCAACGC
The DNA here is from genome assembly GCA_017893485.1 of Hemerocallis citrina. Classification (NCBI taxonomy): domain Eukaryota; kingdom Viridiplantae; phylum Streptophyta; class Magnoliopsida; order Asparagales; family Asphodelaceae; genus Hemerocallis; species Hemerocallis citrina. The sequence goes on along the minus strand of CM030359.1, from coordinate 294,573,801 downwards.
TCTGAGATACCTGACATTTTCCAGTTCTTTACAAATATGGTTCACACTCAGTTTGGTGTATGTATTAAAACCTTTCGCTCTGATGGTGCTCGTGAGTACACTTCCACTGCTATGAGATCGATCTTTCAATCTCATGGTTCACTCTTTCAGCAATCATGCCCTCACACATACGAACAGAATGGTGTAGCTGAACGCAAGCATCGTCGCATCCTTGAGACGGCTCGCGCTTTTCTACTCTCCTCTTCTGTTCCTTGTTCTTTCTGGGCTGAACCTATCATAACGTATGTCAGTCTCATTAACATCACTCCCTCGTCTACTCTATCTGGCACATCACCTTATGAGGCTCTTCGTCACTCCCCGTCAGACTACAGTATGCTCTGTACCTTTCGGTGCACCTGTTTTGTCCTTCTCTCTCCCACTGAATGCACGAAGCTCACAGCTCGAGCTACTAAGTGTGTTCAACTAGGTCTCAGTTCGGAACATAAAGGTTACCAATATTTTGATCATGTCACGAGTCATGTTCGTATTTCCCGACATGTCTCCTTTGTGGAAGACTCAACCTACTACTTAACCTCTCCTGAGGATGCTAGTTTTCTTGACTCCCCTGTTGTTAGGCCTCCTTCCCCGGTCAGATCTTTACGCATTCAATTTGATCCCACTCCTTTAGCTCCCTTCCCATCTCATACTGATGTTCCACCTATTCTTCCTCCAATGGAGACACTACCTGTATCCCCACAGCATCATGCCCCCTCACCACCTACATCCCCACTCCCGCACACACACACACAACCTATCTCACCTCCTCACCTTGTTCATCCACAACCGGTTCGTCAGTCTGCACGTTCTACCTCGGGCATCCCACCGGCTCGTTACACACCTGATGCCACTGGCCCTTCTGACCAGTTTGATTTTGCCACCCTAGCCTCCTCCTCACCACAGTTTCATGCGTATCTTACTGCCATACACTCTACACATGAGCCCAGAACCTACCAGGAAGCTATTCAATATCCTGAGTGGTGGGAAGCAATTGCAGAGGAGTTCAGTGTATTTAATCAGACTGGCACTTGGGATGTTGTTCCACTCTCTGTGGGCGTCCAGCCTGTCAGTTGCGAATGAATTTTCAAGGTCAAATATCGCCCTGATGGCTCTATTGAGCGGCACAAGGCTTGTATTGTTGCCAAAGGATTTACTCAGGAGCATGGTCTTGATTATGATGAGACTTTTGTCCCGGTTGCACAGATGACTACAGTTCGCACTCTCCTTGTCGTTGTCACCATTCGTCAGTGGCTATTATACCTGATGGACATGAAGAATGCTTTTCTTCATGGTACCTTATCTGAGGTTGTTTACATGCATCCTCCTCCTGGTCTTACCACTCCTCCTCGTCATGTTTGTTATTTGCGCTGGGCTATATATAGTCTGAAACAGACCCCTCGAGCCTGGTTTGAGTGTTATCGCCATGTTATCACCCAGGCTGGCTTTAGTCAGAGTTTACGGGATCATTCTATGTTTATGCATTCATCACCGCAGGGGATGATCATTCTATTATTATATGTTGATGATATGATTATTACTGGGATCAATCCTGCAGGCATTGCCTCTACACATAAGTACCTTCACCAGCAGTTCCATATGATAGATCTTGAAAGATTACGCTACTTTCTAGGCCTAGAGATTGCCCATGGGTTTCGGGGGATACTTATTTCTCAGCAGAAACACACATAAGATATTATCTTCGCTGCTTGTCTCTCTGATAATCAATCAGCCGATACTCTCTTAGAGTTTCATGTAAAACTTCGTCCCACAGATGGTGAGCCACTTCCTAACCCCACTAAATACAGACAAATTGTTGGACTGCTTGTCTACTTATGCATGACCAGACCTGATATTGCCCATGCAGTCAGTATTGTTAGTCAGTTTGTTTCTGCTCCTACATCAGTTCACTACAGTGCACTTCTTCGAATCCTCAGATATCTTCGGGGCACTATCACTCGCTCATTATTCATGCCCTCCATATCCAACCTAGAACTTCGCGTGTATTTTGATTCAGATTGGGTAGGTGATCCTACCACCAGACGGTCTACCACAGGTTTCTGTCTATTTCTTGGTGATTCATTGATCTCATGGCGAAGCAAGAAACAGGCAGTAGTAGCATGTTCTTCAACCGAAGCTGAGTACAGAGCAATGGCAACCACTACTAGAGAAATTGTTCATGTTCGTTGGCTATTATCAGATATGGGTGTAACTCAGCGCTACTCCACTTCATTGTGATAACCGGAATGCATTGCACATTGTAAGCAACACGGTCTTTCATGAGCGAACAAAGCACATAGAGATAGATTGCCATTATACTCGTGAGCGCTTTGAAGCAGGGACCATTTCACTTGACTCTGTTATTTTTTCACAGCAGACAACAGACTTCTTCACCAAGTCTCATACTGTCCAGAGATTTCGTTATTTGGTGGGCAAACTCGCACTGTTCGACCCATCGTGAGTTTGAGAGGGGTTGTTAGATATTGTATTATATATATTTAGTCTCATATCGGATATGTATCAGTTTAGTATTCGGTTCCCTCCTATATATAGGGTTCATTGTACACAGTTATTCTCAATCCCAATAATCCAATCATATTTTCCAATCTCACTGCTAACCTTATCAATTTTGTTGGAGATTCCGCTGGTTAAGAAATATAATTAGTTGTTTAATTCATTATTTAGGAGATTTGGCTGCCCATAAGCAAGCCCTAATTGCTGGCCTGATTAAGCTTGGTAGGCCTGAAGACAGCCCTTGTTCTCATAGTGGGTCTGATGTAGGTATGAAATTATCGCTCTGCCCTTGGAAGTTTTATGATGCATGACGAAATTTAGTGGTTATGATTTAATCCATATCATTATCTAATGTAGGCATGTATCATGAAACTGGCATGCCTCCAACCACTACAACTTGCCCCTGTTCGTTCCTCAACACAAATCCAGAACCTGCAGCTGAAGACTTTGAATATCTTGACACATCAATTTTACATATAAGCCAACCTGAAGAGAAGGAGGTACCCGGACAACATGTATCGGTAGTTCGGTATATCAAAACTTCATGCTTTTCAGTTCATTAATACCAGTTTCAAATGTCATACACATCTCAGGCATCTTAGAATGACATTAATAGCAGTTTCTCTAAGAAATGCAGCAACGCACGCTATTCCAATTTCCATAACTGGTTGAGATGCATGAATTTTCCAAATCCAGTTGCATGTCTCACTTAGAGAAAACTTCTACACACTAACATATCCAGCAGTTTATATGCTTCAGCTACAGAGAAACTCTTCAATAGTTCAATTCCTTATCGTACCAATCCAAACTATCCCCCAAGTCGCTCAAAGGGATTGGAATTGATGAACGCTCTTCACTAAATCTGAATTGAACAGATTTTAGTAAACAGATATTCCAGATTTTAATAAAGAGATGTTCCATCTTTTATCAGGCACAATCAGATCCTTAACTTTCATGTCATCAAGATTAGCAGTAACATTAACAAATTTAGGACTCAAAACTTATAAGGGTTTCGGAAGTCCATGGTTCATGACACAAGTTAATCGACTCACCTGATCCAACTGGCTGCATTTAAGTTTTCAACTGGCTGCATACAACCACTCTACTCCAGGACAAAGCTTTCCACAATTCTGTAATTCGACTTGTCCGCAAGCGCATACACCAAACATGACAATTATATTTCTGACAAAGCTATGAAGATGCTAGCAATGATTTTGGTGGGTGGTTGGTTGTACACAGTTTACACAAACCCAACTCTCGTTATAATGGTAGAAATAAACATACTATGTTAGTTAAAGGATTTTTTCTTTTCTTTGAGAAGATGTTAGTTATAAGATTAAGAAGACAAAAAAGGAGTTATTCATGACTTTATTAACCACATATAAAAGAAATTAAAATTCTTTTGAATTAGAAAAGAGATGTTGCATATGATACAATTTTCTCTGATATGTTTTTCCACTGACAGAGTATCCAGTTTGTAGCTCCAAATCCATCCAGCCCATTGCAAAATAAAACCTGTTTCATAGGATTTCATTGAGTCTCTCGATGTGCAAATCCTGGTTCGTTTGAAATAATTTTAAATTGTCTGGTGTTTCGCCAAAAAAAAAAAGTATTTTGGGGGCATGTTTATTGATGATATCATTATAATCTCAGCTTAATTACATTTCATAAGAATGATGTAATGGTGTTTCGGTGGGATATTTTTTTTGGTAACAGATGGAAGGCCCATTTAAAATTCATCGCAGAGGGAATAATGTGTATATCCAGTTAACAACACAGAACAAGCACCAACCGCACAAAACAGTAAGTGCGCAACGTGTTAGAAGAAAACAAAAAAAAACAAAACAAAACAAAAGGAAAACAAAGAAAATAACAAGAAGAAAACATAATAAGAAGAGTGAAACAAAACAAAACAAGATATCAAGGAAAACACAACCAAAGTCCACCACTCCAGAATGCGGTTTAAAATGCATGTTAGCATCAAACTGGTACTTATTCTGAATTCAATAATCTTATGCAACCTAGAAAAAGTTAATTAAATTTGTTGCACTATGTAGATGAAAAACTTACTTGAAATGTTCTCATGTTTTTAACTATGCTGAGGGGAGGATGTCAAGGGCCACTTCCTTTAGAGAAGGCATTTTTTCTTGTTGATGCAAACAAACATATTCATCTTCATCTCTAGCTTTCCTCAGTACCTTCCATGGACCTGGATAACACCTAAGAAAACAAGAAGCAAGTGGTTAAATTTTTGTTAAAATTGTTGGACTATTTTATGCATGGCACGTCGCCTTGCACATGCTGTCCCCTAGATTTTTGAGCATGTGCAATATGCATGTGCCTTTTTCTCACAATGGTAATTTGGTAAACATTATACGAGTTATAGTAATAGAGCTATGCACTTTCTTAATTCTTAAGGCCATGCTAAGTGTTAGACACATGTAAATGATGCTTCCTTTTTATATTAACTTTGGAACATTATCTTTGTAAGTGCATCATGTCACATCGTGTTTGTGTAAGTGCGCTCATGTTTCTTAGCTTGTAACATTTACTAAATATCTTCTTTATGAAATAAATGAACCTGCTTTACATAATATAGTTAAAGAATTTATACTGATTTCCAAATATAAATGTCAATGATATATTGAAGTGTGCATAGTCTGGAAAAAAAATGATATGAATGTCTGATACCTGAAAAGTATTCCTCCATTGCGCCCTTTGAAATTATGGATGTAATATACGGTTTCCAATTTTGGAAGGAAGGTCTTGTTAAGAGCTGCCAGCTTGGGATAGAAGAATGGTGGATAATCTTAGCTCATTAAGGCACACAGATCAAAATGCATTATGAAAGAGTAAAAATATTTTGGACCGAAAGTTCAAATATTAAACTAGACACCCGTAGAAATTTCTCCCTTTTGGAGAACTTTATCACTCTTTTTGCATAACGCATAGGTAGGTGACTGTTTCACAAGAATAGTAATTCTTGTAATTCCTAAATGGATAAAGCATAGGACCTTAAGGCTCTAGGAATTAGGAAAGTAATAGTTATTATTTTCCCCTCTAAAAAGGTAAAAATAAAGAAAATAGACTTTCTTATTGACCTTTTTATCACCACAGAACAATAATTCTGTTAGATATTATAGTCCCACATTGGGTATTGGGCTAGTTTTGTTTTTGGTTCACTCCTATATATAGGAGATATTGTACTCAGTTATTTCTCAATTCAATATTCAGTATTGTTTTCATCTCTGATTTATCTTAACATGGTATCAGAGCCAAGTTATACAAATTTCTTCCCAAAACCCTAGATCTAAAAAAAAACGACCCAAATCTTCAGCAAACAACCTCATCGTCCTCCCCCGTCGTCCTCTCTCGTCGGAACCCATCGGCTACCCATCGTCGTCCTCCCTCGTCGGAACATCATCATCCTCCCGACTACCCAAAATCCGGACGACGGAACCCATCGACTGTCGTCTACCCACCGATCCAAGCTACCCACCGACATCCAACTCCACCGCCGTCCAACAGCACCGAAGTCCAAGCTACCCATCGAAACCAGTGCATCTCCGCCGCCCCCACAAACCCTAGGCATCGATCTGTCTCCCCTTCAGATATCCCCAAACCCTAGCCGCCCCCCATTTGTCACTTTCTCTGCTTATTTTTTTCTTTCTTTTTATTTTTATCTATTTTTCAAAAAAAAAAATTCAAAAAAAAAATTTGCAGGTACTACTACTTGATGGAACTCAGTCTCTCCCACATGTTTCCGCTTCCACCGACTCCCTCGTTGCAACCACCTCTCGTTACTCCTCCAAATTCAAACAGCAGCCGCATCTTCAGTCTGCCCCCGACCTTCTACCTTCTCCTAGCATCATTCCTCACCCTACCCCACCTCTACTTCCGCCACCAGTAGCACCGTCCTGCCCCCTACCCCGATCCAGACACCAGCAGCATCTTCCTCCTCATTGTGCTCTCAGTCATGGCAGCACTAGTCTTATTCCTCTTTGCAGTACTTCTTCCCTTACATCATCGACCATGCCCGTCACTCCAGCCTTGCTGTCTCCTGCTGATTGGGATAATCTTCAGCAACGCCTCACTCAGCTGGAACTACAGCTCATGGATCAGTCTATCAATGCTGGCTCCTCTGCTCCTACATTCTCTGCCACTCCCGATATGAATTCGTTCTGGATTTTAGATTCTGGTACATCACATCATCTCACTAGTAATCATACACTGTTCACCACCTGTACTGCACTTCCCTCTCACTCTCCATCTCTACACACAGCTGATGGCTCACCACTTCTCGTTATACATTCAGGGGCAATTAGCTCTCCCACTCTCATATTACCATATATTCTTTATGCTCCTCATTTATCCATAAACCTTGTTTCTATTAGTGCGTCGTGCGATAGTGGTCTTGTCGTTACTTTTGACTCTTTCGGTTGTTCTATTACTGATTCATGTACCGGTGAGGAGTTTGGACGTGCTAGTCGTCAGGGTCGTCTATATTATCTAGATTTTCTTCGTGCACATCACTTTCCTTCTAATTTTGCCGATATTGTTTCCTCTGATGCTGATATGTGGCACAGGCGTTTAGGTCATATTAGTGCATCACGACTCCAGACTTTAGCTCGTAGTGGTGCCCTTGGTTTCCTTACTTTTAAACATTTATCTGATTGTCAGGGTTGTCATTTGGCCAAACATATCGCACTACCCTTTAATCACAAAAGCACTTCTGAAACCACCCTCAGAGAATCCACAGTCGTGATTGTTTAGAAAATGCATATAGCATTTTGCCTCTTTGCTGCAGTCGTCGAATGATATTTTATACCAATTTAATATATATAAAAATTCAGACGGAACTTCACATTGCGTCCCTCGATTTTAAAGGATTTTTTATGATTTTTTTTATTAATTAAAAACATTATTTAAGTAAAATAATAAAATTTTAAAAAATAAGTGGGCCCCTCCTTGGACGCAACTTCACATTGCGTCCAAGGAGCTCCCAGATTTGAATTCGTTTATTAAATTCCATTTTTTTAAAAAAAACGTTGGACACAATGTGAAGTTGCGTCTGGCGATTTAAAAAATTATTTTTTTCGTGGGACGCAAAGTGAAGTTGCGTCCGACAAATTAAAAAAATATTTTTTTTCATGGGACGCAAAGTAAAGTTGCGTCCTGTATAATATGCATTTCTCTCAAATCTCCTCTCATATATAGCAATCTACTGTCGCTATTTATGCATTTTATGCATAAATAGCAAACGACTGCAGCTGGTCGTTTGCTATAAAATGCATAAATAGCACACGACTGTGGATGCTTTAAGGAAGTTCCAAGCCAAAATCTAACAAGGAGTACCCACTAATTGGTAAATGTTACAAATGAAAATCTGATACTAAAATCTAGTTTGAGTAGTTTGTTGAGACTTGATAGCAATGCTAAAATACATTAAATTTCATTTATTTTAAGTTAAAGTAAATAAGTAAATAAAATATTATGAGAAAGGATACATCCACTTCTTATTCTATCTAGCTCACCATTAAATATGATGAGCTTTCGAGTAGTATCCGCTACTGCATCTTTATAAAGTTCTTCTACCACGAGCATTTCTGCATATTAAACATACAAAGAAACATATAAATAAATAAAACAATTCATCACTAAGAACCTCAACAAGTTGATCCATAAATTGAAGAGTATAAGTTTATAGGGAGACCATTGACATTGAAATACGGGTAAGCAACCAAGAATACTTCATCTTCTGGCTTTACACGATCTGCCATTTTAACCTTTGTCACGAAACCAAAATCTTCAAATAGTGATGGTTTTGTGAGATAATCGAGCTTAAGTGAAGATCCTTCAAATGCCGACTTTCTTGCAAAACCAACTTCATTTGCCTCTGGGAAAAACTGCAGATAGTTGAATTAATAAAAGATATTAAATTGGCAGTGAAGATTGCTGGAAGAATGGCTACTTATTATTTGTTGAAACATCAAGCATGAGCCTGTATAGATAGATGTAAGAGGATATGTATTCCTTTAATTGTAGTGAGACATGAAAGATACAAAGAAGTTTTTTGCGTTTTGTATAGAGAAAATGCTTTACAATGGAGGCGTGCAAAGGTCTTTCTCATTATCCGTATAGAAACATGGAAGTGTTTCAGAATGAAGTATATTTTAAAGAGGGAAAGATGTGTTGAGTTTATATCTTGCATACTAAGTTCGATGTGAAGAAAAGATGGTAAAGCGGGAAGAGGATTTGAAGCTAATGTGGAAATGAAAAGAGGAGTGGCAGGAAGAAGTGATATCAGATTTCAGCAGCCCACTGCAATAATTTGGTTTGCTCTCAGACTTGAGAGCACTAGACCGTTCCTGATGGCCCTCCCCAGTGTTGAGGAGGAAATCTGGCCAAGGAGAGTACGCAGATTTGGGTCGGGTCATGGTGATTTGTTTGATGCCCAATTTCTTCTCCAAGTTAGATCGTACGGCTCTTATCGTATGGTTTCCTCTTCAGAGTATATCAAACAGTGATTGTATCAAGATTATAACCTAGGGTTTCTCTAAATGTCTACATAATATTGTAATGGCCCCCATTAAGAGGTGTGCCAAAAGCATCGAGTACTTCATCTGAGAGTTTTCCATTGTAAACAACAGAGTATCTTCTAGTGAGGTTTGAGAGAGAGATAGGTTCTTGGTGAGAGTAATTGTAACTCTTGAATCTTCTCTAGTTAAATAATATATCAGTTATTTCTCCCCGGATTGGGCAAAGCCGAACCAGGAAAAAATTGTATGCTTGTATGTTTGGTTTGGTCTATTATTGCTTGATTGTTCATTGGATTAGTTGTCGCAAAACTCAGCAAATTCCAAACACGATGCACTTCTGTTTTTTTTTGGTGATCCCCCCCCCCCCCCCCCCCCCCCCTATTTTCTGATCGTAAAAAGCATTTCTCATTATTTGTACAAAAGAGACGGAACATGGTTAGAATTTTTTTTGTGATCAGCAGATTAAAAGGAAAACTCACATCATGTTCTGGTTATCAATGAATAGAACTAACTTACAATTCTTGTCCTCGTAGCATTCTCAGGAACAACAAAGATATCACAAAATTCTCTAATCAATTGCATGCTTCCTGTCATTTCGATCCCTCCCTCGCCATCACCTATCCAAAATAGCAACTTTTGAAGAGTCAAGTGTGGGAATTTCCCACCCATATTGAACATAAATAATGTGAAAGATTAATATTAAAAAGAACTTCCTCATAACAGGAAAATATTAACAATAATAATATAGATGCTACCGACTACAATTATCTGATCCCTGTGAGTATGAAAAATCAAACTAGTTCAGGTTTATATATTAAATGATAGAATTTCTAATAGAAGTACAGGACAGGGTTTTTAAAACCTGGCACAGATTCCAAGCCAGCAGTAGGAAACTCTATCTCCTGCACAGTAGTACTTGCGCATCACAAAAATATGAAATAGATTCGATAATCATTAGGGAATTCATCTGCGACTCACCATTAACTGTATGTTGTCTTTGAAAGCCAATTCAGTTGCTGCTTTTGCCTGTGATCACTACAATAATAATGAATTAGCTATAAATTACTTGAGGTCATATCTATAACAGCAAAACATATTATAAAAACAAAAAAAGCAAAAACATTTAAGATAATCATTTTATGCTGACTTGGCATAACTATGGCCAGTTGTTTGTCAGACTCTTGTTTAACCCAATCAAAGGCCATGTGGATTGACCATATCGGCAATTTAAGAAAAATGATGAAACTACCCCTACTTATTGTAATGAAACTAACAATGCCCCTACAAAGAATATTAAATAATATAGCGAAGCACTTATAATACTAGTAATTTACACGTGCGATGCACATCTTTATAAATATATATTTTTAGAAAAAAAATTCCGACGTTGTCTGGCATCGAACCTAAAACCTACTTTATATTAGTTATGCATATGCATTGCACATATTTGTTGGGTTACAATGCACGTGTTTGTTTGGTTACAAATGGAGTTTGTTTGGTACAAACTCTCCCATTATAATAGTAGAGATTGTTTTCATCCAATTAATTTATCTTTGCCAAATGACCGGCATACGTATTACTCATGAGTTATTGAGGATTAATTGTAATTAGAAGTGAAATCAGGAAAAAATATTTGGTACATTAAAGATACCAACTAACAGTTTCTTCAAATTAGTTGTGACAAAATGAAAAAATATATATCTCATACTTTGCAGCTATCAGTTGACAGTATTTATAAAAATAACTGACATGTGATTCCCCAGGTTGTGGAGTTAATTAGATAAGAATAGCAATATGACAAAAGTGCATGATATTTTACACGTACTAATTAAGGATCTTGTTGAGTCTTCAACACAATCACTGGAAACTACTAAGCAAAACTAAATCACACTAATCACACAAAGCACACAAGAATTATTCCTGTTGGGACTTTCGCCTTAATCCGGGGTAAGAAGAACCCGAGATGTTATTTCAACTAGAAAAGATACAAGAATGTTTGAATTCTCACCACGACCCTCTTTCAAGCATAACTGAAACTTGCTTGCTGTTTACAATGGAGAAACCTCTCACCCTCTCAGATGAAGTACTATCTTCTTCTATTCGGAACTCAATAGATTCATATCGTTCTAGAAGCCATTACAATTGATTATATAGATCTAGAGAAATCCTAGTTTGATACACTTGATACACTATCCACTCGATTACTACTGAAGAGATAACCCTGCATCGAGAGTCGTACGATCTGACTTGTAGACGAAGTTGGGCTTCTCAAGGATCTCCAAGACCCGACCCAAATAAACCTATCAGCCGCGAACGGTCGAACACACCACACTTGCGGTCGACTGTCCACCTTGCGAGAAGACCCTATACAGAGGACGGTCAACCGCACCTCAAGGTCAGTCGACTGAACTACTGTTGTTTCTGTTGCTGACTGTTTTCCTTCTTCGATTTTTCACTTCGAACTCTCTACTTGTATCACCATCTTCTCTTCACACCGAATAAGTATGCAAGACATAAAATCAAGGAAGCACGAATACTTCCAAATAGCCGACGTACCCGTGTCGGGTGCGTATCGGGTGCCGATACTCCTTGGGTACTCCCGGCTGCGTACCAAAGGAGCACCCAATTTTTTAAATGCATTTTTCATAACTTTTAGACACAATTATATTTAGATAAATGCATGAGGTCCTAAAGTAATTTCAAAAGTTTGTTGTTTACAATTATGCTCAAACACAAAACAAGACTACCCAAAGATTTGATAGTTAGATTATCATTTCTTTTCTCTAAAATGCTCATAATTATAATGTATTTTTATAGTTCTATGAAATGGTTTAAATGTTTGCATTTTTAACAAGAAAAATATTTTTATATCTATAAATATAATATAAATTATTTTATATTTAACGTACCCACCAACGCACCTGTATCCTACTTTTTTGTAAAATCACGTATCCCCGTACCCGTGTCGTGTCATACCCGCATCCCGTACCCGTATCTGTGCTTCATAGCATAAAACCCAATACTAACTAACAATACTTGTAAGGATGATTAACATGTAAGTCCTATGAGTTGTGGAAATTCGTTTTTATTTAGGAGTAAGGACAAGAAGAAAAAAATATGATACTTTGCAAGTACCGACTCACGATACTTGCAAGAGTGATTGACATGTGAATCTCTGACATGTGAATCTCATGTGAATCTCATGAGCTATAAACAGGGGCGGATGTAGCTTGCAACCAGTGGGGGGCACGGACCCCACTGAAAAAAAAAATTGATATAGTGTAGCTTGCTACAGTGTAATTTTTTTTTATATAAGCATTATAGGAACCCAGTGAACTAAATTCTTAAGCATTATAGGAACCCAGTGAACTAAATTCTTAATTGTTATCGTATTTATTTTTGTATAAGGACCCCACTGAACTAAATTCCTGGCCAGTGAACTAAATTCTTAATTGTTATCGTATTTATTTTTGTATAAGGACCCCACTGAACTAAATTCCTGGATCCGCCAGTGGCTATAAACAGTTTATTAGAGTTAAGAAAGGAAAAAGAAAAAAGTATTTGGTACCTTGCATGTATGAACTAGTAATACCTACAAAAGTTACTAACATATGATATCATTATTTGTCCCCATGAGAGCTATATGTCAGTTGCCCTTGTAAGCTACGTGTCAACTATCTTGTAGTTAACGGCAACTAGTACTTGCAAGATACTAATACTTTCATGACGACGGTATAATTTATATCACATTATTCGAGTTCCACTTCTATTTCATCGAATATTTTGCAGGATTCACCTAGAGATCCAAAGTCATTAAACATGTCAACAGAAAGTGTCAAGAACCTACATTTGGTGATCTATTTACCTGATTACTTTGTAATACAGTTTGTCATTTAAAAAGTACATCTCTAAACTCAAGTTAACTACTTGCCCTTAAAATCTAAGATTAAAAATTGTAAAAAACAAAAGAGGCTAAAGCTCCAAACAATGTAATGAGAGATTCCAAAAGCAATAAAGTTATTTAGTCAGCAATGGAAGTACCTGTTCTAAAAGCTCAGGATAATCTCTGGGAAATCTAATATCCACCTCCACTGACTTCATGTTTCCATCTTTAGAAACAGAACAAGATACAGTGTTCATTCTTCTTCCAGAGATTCCTCCAAATCCTTTGTTCGAAACTATTAATGGAAAGCTCATCTTCTGCTAATTAAGAAGTAAACAAGAAACAACACTAAGCCAATGCCTGTAATAGAGCTTGTAAATATGGAAATATAAATAGTGATGATATGTGATCACCTGGGATTGAAGGCATGAAGAAATGAAGGGAGGCATGAAGAAATGAAGGGTATTGAGACTGAAGCAAGGTGAACCAAGTATTGCCATTGACATGTCATGAGACACAGAGAGAGAGAGAGAGAGAGAGAGAGAGAGAGAGTGCTACTGGGGTTTTGTGGTGTTCCTTGAGATAGCTTGGGGAAAAGGACGTTAGGTACCCATACATGAATTCTGCACGCACATTTTAATTATTATTTTTTTAATAAACTAATTTTTTAATATAAAAAATCCCTTCTAAGTTCTAACCGTATGCAAATCCATTGTCTCTAATCATTTGATTCAACGAAAGTTACCATAACCAACGATTAATTCAACAAATTTTACCACAACTAAATGTTCAAAGAAAGAAAAGAGAGCAGCGGTTTGAAAGGAGTCATATCAGTAATGTAAACTGAACTTGCAAATCGTATTACTACATTCAAATGAGCTGACAATCTATTTATTTATATATCACGGTTTGGGCAATTTTTGAATAGCCAATTAAGGCAACCCACATTGAGCATTTTTTTCACAGAATGACCAACACAAGCATAGTCATAGAGTTATGAACTCAAGCTATTTAGAAATTTTTGAAAACCAATAGACATTCTACAGGAAAAGTAGTTTAGGCTTTCACTGTCAGTTTATAACCTTCAGTGAAAATCGAGGAAGAAATGAAAATCATACATTCCAAGCCTTGCGGGTATACTATAAGTTTACCATGGTCAGAGACTGGAGCAAACTATGCATTCTCTACATTGGCTCTCTGGCAAAGGCACGCGTTGTTATATACAAGCAGAGGGCATTACCAGGTTTGTTTGCATACTTATACAGCAGATACAGTCCTGTGGCACCATAGTGTGTCCAATCTGTATGTCTGGCATCTATATCAGAGTTAATGCATGATAACGAGAACTGACAAATTTGTACAAATGGGGAGATCCAGATTGCATCTCCTCACGAAAAAAGGAACATTGGCAAGATTGGGTCATAAGACTTCCAACCGCATTCTTTCTTATGAGCATAAATATATGCAAATCCCTCCTCAAATAACTTGGAATATACGAACAGAAGTCTCAATCAAACTAACGACTACATACAGCATAATACAATGTTATTCGACGAGAAATGACACATCTCAATACAAAAATTATGCTAGGATCAGCCTATATTATTTTCTATAACATTTTCCTTTTCTAGAATTAATCCTCTTGTTATGTGAGATAATCTATCCTGAAGCTCCTGCAGCCTTTGCAGCCTTATCATATTCACCCTGCTCCTCTTTTGCAAACTCCTCAATAATCACAAACTGCCTCTGGGTCAAATTGACACATTATCATTTCAAAATAAACTCAAATTGTTTTTACATTCAAATGATGCTCCAGTTTAAAATGGTAGCTTTTACTATAATCAGAAGAGAAACTTACGCAGGTATCGAGACATTAAAATGAACATACTGATCCCCAACTGCAGAGCTGCGTGTTCTTATCCCTGCTTTAAAGGGAATCAACTTATAAGCATTTAATAGAGAATAGTTCACTAATGTCTACTCGCAAAGATTTCAATGACATGAAAATCACATGATAAAAGTTGTTTCTCCTTTTTGTTTCAACACTACCATTTTCGCTCATTTGTTCATGCTGCCAATTTCTGACTTAAGTTGCCAAAATGACAATAATTTCATAATACTTTTCTATGCTTGAGAGGCGTGGATATAGACAAGGGACAAAAAAAATGTCGTGGACAGATTATGTAAACATAGTGACACAAAGCCATCTTGGTAGACCCATCATAATAGACCACACATATTAATAGAAAGATAGTGCATATTACGTTAAGAGAAACATGCATAGACTTGTGCATACGATCACGCTATATATTTGTAAGATATGAGATATTTAGGTCCATTTTATTAAAATGATCCAATCTCATTCTTATTTTGTGCCAAATTCCTGCTTGAGGGGTAGTGGACAAAGACTTGATAAAACCTGAAAAGATGAGATGTCGTCCAAAGGAGAACATCTAGAAGGGGAACATGGAAGATATGCTATAGCAAACAATGTTGAACTTTAAGGCGTAGCATAGGAAAATTGAACAGAATTTGATATACCTAATAGAGTACAATGTTCTCGTATGTCCTAAAAATTAATGAATTATAGATTTTATGATTTTGCCACAATGAATATGGTTTCTAACACAAGAAATGAAGAGTCATTCTGCCATTTTCAGAAATATAAAGGCATGAAGAATTATTTTGGTAAATAGAGAAGGCATATTGGGCATTGGGCAGGACAAGTTATTATTGGCACAGGCATACAGCACTTTCTAAGTATAATTTATTTTTCCATTATCGATATAATATATCATGTATAGATCTGTCTGGAGTTCAATTAATCACATGTTAATTGAAAGTGCAGCGTTCAGGCGTTGCCAATGAGGTAAAACTAGTTTTCATTAAGGATGCAACTACAAATTCAAATAACCGACCATATCCAATTGGAATTGGATACCAGTAACTTTGTTTATTAGGATGCTTATCATATGAGGTTGGCTTCAGGTATGGATATAACTTTGTTTATTAGGATACTTATCGATAAACAAATAATTTATAAAAAAAAATCCGATAAAGATGTCAGCATTTGAGTATTAACATTACACATTTACTATATATAAATAAACTAGGTTTGCCCGTTGAGGCACGTCTTCGGAACGGTGCACCTGGTTTAATTATATAAAATAGTTTTGGAGATCCAGCAAATTAATTGAAGTAGCAAACATATTATATGAGAAAGCAGTATATCTACCTTTAAGCTCAACCATCACCTTCTTTATCATTAGCTTGAACTTACCTGGAATGCATATAGTTCGTTAGAAACAATGCATAGAGTTTTTTTTAACTTCAGCAACACTTTTAGATGTTTGTAATAGTTATGCAAGGACATTATCATATAGGTTTTATAGAGCTTACTCTAATCCCATAACCACTATGAGCATGTCTAAATATAATGGTAACGCAAGTGCATGTGTGAAGGTATCTACATTACCAATAATCTAAATATTTATTTGTCTGAGACTCAGTTTGCAATTGGAATACCTCTTATTATTATTTCAACCAAAATGAAATACATAAAGTTCTCAAAACTCTAATCCAAGCTAATTATTTCTTTTATCTCCACTTTGTTTCCCTATTGCACCTTTATAAAAAAAATGGATAAATAACAAATTTACTTTAGGTGTCTTTCTTGAATTGAGAGTTTGCACCCTTCACTGGTAAACTCCAGTCATCCCAATCCTATATATCCAAACATACACTAAAAGTTCTTATATGTTATGTTATCCATGGTTTCTAGTAACCAGTGAAGGGAACACTTCACGATAGTATTTTCTCTTGTAGTAAATAAATTAATGTTGCATATTTGCCAAGGTATTTTAGGTTGCTAATTAGCTTACCTGTCCCGCTATGGTTTGGAAGCCCAAATTGAGGCCACCAAATAATCCATCTTTCACTTGCGTACACCTTAAATCAAAACCAATAAAAAACCCATCAAATAAATCACCAAATTAAAATTTTTTTAAACCCAAAAATAAAATAATCATACCTCTCTGAACTTAAATCTCATGCACACAAAATTCGAGTCAGCAAAAAACTGAGTAATCCCCTGCACAAAAAAAATAAAAAATTAGAATGAGAATTCACTTAATGAGATGAAATTAGAATCGTCGCATCGCACATAGAGGTTCTCGATTTGGTGGAGGGGAGTCACCGATACGGAATCAGCAGCGGATTAGATATCGACGACGACCTCTTTGATTGGGGTTCGACATTGGATTTGGATTTGAATTTGCTTTAAGATTTTCAAATTTTCAAATTTTAATTTTTTTTAAATTTTCAAATTGTTAAAAATTTTAAAATTTCTAAAAAAATTTAAAAAATTAAAAGCTTTAAATTTTTTTAAATTTTGAAATTTTTTATATTAAAAAAATTTAAAAATTTAAATTTTTTTATAAGTTTTTGATTTTATTGATTTTTTTTTGAAATATTTTTAAAGTTTTTTTATTTTTTAAATTTTTAAATTTTTTTTAAATTTTTTAAAATTTTTTAAATTTTTATTTATTTTTTTAATAGAAAAAAGAGAGAGAGAGAGAGAGAGAAATAATTAAATAAATAAAAGAGTTGTTTTGGGTGGGGGGATTTGAATTTGAGTTTTGGTGGTGGTGAGGGGGGGATGTGTTTTGTGAGGTTAGATCTGGGTCTTTGATTTTGGGGGGATTGAAGGAGAGCCACTTGATAGCTTTCTTTGTGTTTTATTATATAGATGCATAGACAAATATTTTTAAATGCTTATGGAAAAGATAATAGTCCACCTAGATTCTGAATCAAATACACATAAAATACACATTTAGTTTGCACAAAGATAATACAATAAAATAACTTAGATGCAGAAATTCTAACATTTATATATAAAATAATAAAAAATATCAACATATTTTGCATAGATAAATATTTAAAATGAGTATAGAAAAACAATCATTAAAAGGATAATTTAGAAGTCATAATTTATTTAATTCACGAGTTATTAAGAGTTGAATACCCTAGTTCGAAGAAAATTAAAGCTAGGTCACAAAGAAACCCTTCTCTCTAGGGATTTATGTTTGATTGAATCTTTGGATAATGTTCATTTTCTACGGATACAGATAATTTTATTGAATTCAAATTTAATGTAGGGCATTCTATTGTTAGTGTTTCAAATTCGTCCCTTTTGTATAACCTTGATAAAATTAATATTACGAGATATGTGATATTTGACAAACATTATACTCTAACTATGTGCATATTCTTCCCACCACGCACGCGCATACAACCACATGTATATACTAGGATTTTGGTATGTGCAATGCACGCATAATAGTATGGCTGCTTGTGTGTTTTTCAAAAAATATCAACTACTTCTAGATATATTTCTATTTAAAAAAAAGAAAATTATATGTTCTCTCTTAGATTTCCAATTTCGAATTCAAATGAGCTATGATTTATACATTAAATAAGGTGAGCCTGCTCAATAAATGCGTAGGATCTAACCCAACAACGTTTGTTTTTTGGATGAACGGCTACGATTGGCTTCAATACAGGTTTGTCTATAACAGTAGAGTTACACATCTATTTAGCACAATTCAGCAAAGTAGATATTAGGATGGGCAGCCACAGATCTTGATTTATTATTTCTTTTTTGCAATTCATAATTCATATCTATATAAATAATATAGAATTCTTATCATGTCATGAATTTTCAATGAATGCCCAATTCAAATTTTTTTAGTTATTAACAGAACATATTTATTGATATACCGAGTATTTCATTGAAGGATTAAGTTATTACCGAACAAAAAAAATGCAATTCCATAATGGATAAGATCAATTCGGAAGCAATTTTTTTTAGCAGACGGAATATCTTTGGTCTCATTTTGGACTCCTGGGTACATACGTCATTCATGCTAGGCAATAATACCGAATAAGTCCTTACCATACATTTATTTGTGGCCATAAAGGAGTCATGAAGCTGAGGACTCATGTACGGGTTTGGAATAGCGATGTGAACCTATAAAGCACGGGTACTCAAAAAGGGCTTCGAACCCGTATCAGGTGCGTAGCCAAGTCGGGTACGCCTGGATACGTTGCAGGTACGTATGGGGTGCTTATCCGGGGATTTATTGAATAAACTAAATAAATAAACAAATAGGTGCGTTGTGGGTGCGCGCGGGTGCGCCAGTTAGGAGTTTTATTAATAAATAAAAAGCAAAATATCTCTTTGTCAGATCCAATCTCTCTCTCTCTCTCTCTCTCTCTCTCTCTCTCTCTCTCTCTCTCTCTCTCACACACACACACACACACACACACAAACCCTAATCCCCAATCAAGCCACTACCCCCCGTCGCCCCCCTGTTGTCGCCAACCTCCGCCCACCGTTGTCTGCCTCCTCCCTTTCCCAAGTCCCGAAGTCCACCGTCGCCAGCGCTTGCCCCCCCTCTCTCTCAAACCCTAATCCCCAATTTAGGAATGGCATCCGGGCCGGGTCAGCCCGCGACCCGCCCAATTCGACCCGACCTGCTTTGGCCCGGTTCGGGTTCGGGTCGGACTCGTTATCCCAACCGGGTCAACCCGGGTCGGAAAAATTCCAATACCAACCCGCCCAACCCGGCCCGTCACCCGCAAACCCATTCAAACCCGACCCGTGACCCGCCGGTTTGTGGATTCGACCCATTTTGAATTTTTTTTGAATTTTTTTATAAAATTTGTGTACCAAATATATGTATATATATGTATACATATATTGAAAAATATATGTATATATATAGGTATATATGCATATAGATATACTCTAAAATTTATCAAAAATTTAGAAAAATAAGTGTGGATATCAAAATTAATTGATTACTACCCACTACTCAATTAGACAACCCCCACCCTAGCTATATATAACCAACTCCACATCCTCACATTTCTCATCTCACCAATGTGGGACTAAAATTTTCAAAGTTTAACATCCAAATATATTTAGTCCCACATTGGTGAGATGAGAGAAGTGAAGATAGAGTTGGCTATAAATAGCTAGGGTGGGGTGGGCTAATTGAGTAGTGGGCTATAAATAGCTAGTGAGCAATTAATTTTGTTGTTCACACCCTTTTAACATAAATGTACAATTTTTTATTTTTGAAGTTTAAAAAAAATAAAAAATATTTTAAATAGCCGGGCTAACCCGTGAACCGACTCGGGTTGGATCCGAATGGGTTCACGGGTTGGGCGGGTCAACATTTTGCAAAATCAACCCAGCCCGGCCCGGTTAACATTGGACCCGACCCGAACTCACCCTACTCGGGTTCCAACCCAGACGGGTTCGACCCGACCCGACCCGGTCGACCCGTTTGCCGACCCTACCCCAATTGAGCTGTCGCCCCTTATTGCCCCCCATCGCCTGCCTCCTCTCTCTCCCAAGTCCCGAACCCCAACAAAGACCGTCGCCAGTGCCTGCCTTCTCTCTCTCTCTCGCCAGTGCCTGCCTTCTCTCTCTCCCCCCTCCCAAGCTCCGACCGTCACCTGCATCCTCTCTCTCTCCCAAGCTCCGACCATCGCCTGTGCCTGTGCCTGTGCCTGCGCCTGCTTCCTCTCTCCTTCCCAGGTTAGATCTAATCTTAACCTTCTTGTTAATTCAATGAATAAAAAACTAGTTAATATGGAATGAATAAGAATTAGTAGTATGAAGTTATTAGTATAAACTCGGAATTAGTAGCATAAAGTTAGTAGAATGAACTCAAAATTATGAAGAGGAGGGGGGTTGGTTAATCAGGATCAGAATTAATTCTTAACGGTTCTTAATTTCTTCTTCTCAAAATCAGTAGTATGAAGTTAGCTAATTGTTACTTAGTGTTGAACTATTTAGTTACTTACTGTTGGTTGGCTACTTAGCTACTATTTGTACTTTGTAGTTACTAGTTACTGTTTGTAGTCCACTAATCTAAAGTTAATAACTTAATAGGCCATTTGAAGCTAATTTTTATGTTAGTTAGTTACTACTTGATAGTGTTCTAATTTGTATGTCATTTACATATTTATAATTGTTTGTTACTTGTTAGTTTTTAATTATAAATTGAAATACTTTTGCATTTTTATTATAGATTTTCTTTGAGAATGATTTCTACGGATGCGAGCAATACATCTAATGATGAAGGTCTAAACAACCCTCTATGGAAATATGTCACAAAGTTAGGAAAGGATCCGGATGGAGGTGGAAATGTGAGGTGGGAATGTAGTTTTTGTAAGAAGAGTTATAGTAGCTCGTACACAAGGGTTAGAGGCCACTTATTAAAGATACAAGGACACGAAATCAGCACTTGCAATAAAGTTAAGATGAATGAGCTAGTAGATTGGCATTTGATGATATTGATTGTATTAGTGATCGAGGTGTATTGGACGCACATGATTGGTGGTCCGTTTATAGACCTCTTGCTCCTATGCTTCAAATCATAGCTATGAAACTCCTTATGCAACATTCTTCATCTTGTGTTGAGAGAAATTGGAGCACTTACTCTTTTGTGCATTCCTTGAAAAGGTGGAGATTTCTTTGATTTGTTTGAAGATGTTGGATTGCTTGAGATGGCTAGCCTTTCATTGGATGAGCCGGAGTTGGAACATGTGGTTTTCATCGATGATGTTGGTGTGGTGGATATGGATGAAGAAGATGTTCAAGCTAGAGAAGTTCCATCGTGATAATATTTGTAGTGAACTAGTGATATTTGTATTGAACTTTGAACTTGTATGAATGATATATTTTGTCATATGTTGATTTTGGTAATGGTATTCGCCATTAAGTTGCTTAATATTATGTTAATAAGTTAAATTTCTACCTATTCCTATGTTCTTGAATGTCTTTAATTGCTAATCTATTGTTTTTTTTAAGGACTTTCTAATTCTCATCTTTGAAGCTCCCACCAACAGAAAGCAACGATGTCATATGTGCAAAATGGAGGTATGATTACATTTACAATTTCTAGATTACAATCATCTTTCTAGTTATTATATTTTTTTGGAATTTTGTATTTTTTTAACATAATATATATTAAATTTATTATTTTTATATTCCATGTACCCAAAAATGTACTTGTATCCTAAATTTTTTTAAAATCATGTATCCACATACCCAAGTCATATCGTACCCGTAGCTCGTACCCGTGGTCTGTGCTACATAAATGTGAACAGTGATGTTCTCATCGACTATGATTATCTAACAGTTCAAGTACAGTTGATAAGTTGAGGCACAGTCAAAATATGGTTTTGGGTGATGGAATTTGTGGTGGCAGCCTATAGGGTTTGTAGTTTTTCTAATTTCTTCTCTAGCAGTGTGAGAGATTACCCTTTGATTTACCAGAAACAGGAGGAGTTAGTAGTGGGTTATCAAACAGAATATTCGGGTATCAAATACGCTTTATTTTACCTTACTTCTTATGTCAATTTATTAGTTTCTTCATTATTTATAACGGTTCTTTACTTAGGTGGGTGGAATTTTTCTATTCCAAACATATCCATTCCTGAACTTTTCGGAATAAATAAAATGGATGGAGTCTTTGGAATAACCATTGATATCTTTATTACATTAGCTAAAGCTTATTTGTTTCTGTTCATTCCTATCATAGCAAGATGGACTTTACCCAGGATGAGAATTGACCAACTATTAAATCTTGGATGAGATTTCTTTTACCTATTTCTCTAGGTAATCTATTATTGACAACTTCTTTGGAACTTGCTTCCCTATAAATAAAAAAATGAAAAAAATAATATAACGATATTCTAGATCCATAACTTATCTCAAACAAGAGAAAGAAACATCAATTTATTCATGGATATTTACAATATGTTTCCCATGGTGACCGGGTTCATAAATTATGGTCAACAAACAATACAAGCCGCAAGGTACATTGGTCAAAGTTTCACAATTACCTTATCATGTACAAATCGTTTACCCGTAACTATTCAATACCCTTATGAAAAATCGATCACATCAGAGTGTTTCCGTGGTCGAATCCACTTCGAATTTGATAAATGTATTGCTTGTGAAGTATGCGTTCGTGTATGGCCCAATGATCTACCCGTTATTGATTGGAGATTTGAAAAAAAAATTAAAAAGAAACAATTGCTTACTTATAGTATTGATTTTGGGATCTGTATATTGATTTTGGGGTCTGTATGTGGTAATTGTGTCGAGTATTGTCCAACAAACTGTTTATCAATGACTGAAGAATATGAACTTTCCACTTATGATCGTCACGAATTGAATTGTAATCAAATTGTTTTGGGACGGATACCAGTGTCAGTAATCAGAGATTACACAATTCAAATAGTTATGAATTCAACTCCAATTAAAATGGAAAAAGATAAACCCTTTGATTCAAGAACAATTACCAATTACTAAGATTTTATTTTGATATAAAGAACCCAAGCCTCCTTTATTTTGGTTAGCCTGAAACTACAAATACTAACTAATTTCATTGTTGAGAATGACTCTTTGATTTAAACTGAGAATCTTTGTTTCGTGATGATTTTGAAATAAAAAAGGCTATTCTTTTTTTCTTTCAGATAAAAAAATTAGGATTCACTTGGAATTTTATCTATATTTACATTAAATACATATATATTAATATTCAGATTTATTCATTCCATTTAAAACTTATAATAGACAAGAAAAAAATAAGGGTACCACCTTTCCCTTTCCTGGACTATTTAGTAAGGTCATGCATGAAATATTTTGACTTATTTATCTCTTACACAAAATGGATTTACCGGGACCAATACATGACATACTTGTAGTATTTCCGGGAGCATTTCTTATATTGGGGGGTTTAGGGGTAGTATTATTTACTAATACAATTTATTCTGCATTTTCCTTGGGATTGGTTCTTGTTTGTATATCCTTATTCTATATTCCATCAAACTCCTATTCCATGACCGGGACAAAGAGGGATACACGTTACACCACGATTTTGAATCAAAAAAGTGATTTCAAAAATGGCAGATCTATTCACTCTATCAATAACCGAGCCAGATCTGGTATATCACAGGGGATTTGTCTTTCCATTGATTTTGATTACTACGGGGTGGATCCAAAAAATCGGTTCGGATCTACTGTGGGAATGATTTGGAAGATCCAAAACTAATTACAACGGTACTTGCTAGCAACATTAGGAAGGCAGTTAATCAATATACATTGATCTGAAATCTGATTCAAATCCAATATAGCACATTATGGGTACATAAGAAATGTATTGAACCGATTCTTTTTAATGAATAGATCCGATCGCAACTTCGAATATGAAATTCAAAGGGATCAAATAGGAAATGATACTCTGAATCATATAACTATAATGAAATATACGATCAACCAACATTTATCGAATTGGAAAAAGAGTAAGAAGAAATGGTTTGATCCTCTTATTTCTCGAACCGAGAGATCCATGAATCGGTAAATGCTATCAAAGGGAGCGGCAATGCCATACGCAAAAAAAGAAGAGACTTATAGAATGGCGGATACAAATAGAACTTTTGCACATTTTCGTTAATCCATGAACAGGATCTATAGAGATACAAAGATCCATGGATCCATACATCTTGATCGGAAAAGAATCAATAGAAAAAGAAAAAATCAGAATTTATCGGAGGTATTTCCGTCGGTCCTCGAAATGGGATGACAGAAAGAAAATTTTTTCAAACCCTAATTGGTTGTGTATTAGCAGACGATATATATTATAGGGATACGATGCATTGCCACTTGAAATCAAGATATTGAGATTGGACATGCCAATCATGCCAATCGATTCATAACCTCTGGAACCCAACCAATATATATTCGAACCCCCTTTATTTGCAGGAATGGAATCTTTTTCTATCAAATAGAAAGGGTTGTTGCACAAAATGTACTTCTACGTAATTTCCCCATTGATCATATATAATTCTATATGAAGAAATTACGTACGGAAGAAAATTCTTGTTTGTACAAATGGTACTTCGAACTTGGAACAAGCGTAAAGAATGATACTTCTTTATCTTATGAGTTGTGCCAGATCAGTTGCTCAAGATCTTTGGTCTTCTTAGGGATATGATCAAAGATTATTGTACGGCTCTAGGAATATTTGATTCCAAATCAAGGCCTAATAAGAAAATTTATAAGTCTAGAATGAATAAATGAAAATATAAAAGGTCCATATCTTTAACTGTATCAAATATTATTTCATACACATTTCTTATGTGTCTTCATTGGTGTAACGCACATGTATCCCTTCGTGTGGTAACTAAAAAGCGGGGATAGCTAATTAGCTATAAATAAAAGGTGGTTATTCTTATTTTCTTTTTCGGTTTATTGTTTGTAATTAAACATGGCCAAATGTGTTTTCTTTTTATTTTATTTTACTTTTATGAATAAATGCCTGAGGTCCATACAACTATAGACCTTCACCTACCTTTTTGAGTAATACCACAAAATGATATAAGAATATCAATTATCATTTCCTAACCGTAATATTGTATTCGTAGCCGTATCTAATAATTATACCATTGTGTTGTTATGCATACTTGCTCTAAATGTTATGCATACCAGTTTGTTGTTATCCATACTTGCTCTAAATGTTATGCATACTAGTTTGTTGTTCTCCATAATGACATTAGAACATTGCAGTCACGTTCAAGTTATCATAGTTTACATGTGTACAACAAATACATATATGAATTATTTACTGTGACAACTATTTGCTTCATACGTCCATACATCAACAATTATTGGTCAACCCACGAGGAGAATGACTATAACTATATGAGCTCTATGATCAAAATTTAAAAGTTAAAACCTTATGTCAGATGAATGATGCTTGTATTCCAGTTTTGCTAAGAGAAATATTTTTGTGGGCATTTCACAACAATTCACAGTATCGAGTAATAATTTCATGAGTTGTCTTTCTAGCCAGTCCCAAAATCTACCCCCACCCTGACTCATTGACATGGTTTGTAAAATTGTATGAAAAATGCATAGAGTTTGTAACTTATCCAAATGACAACTTAGGATTCTTACAATAAGGTTGAGTAGGACCCTACACCTATCTATATAATAAAACACAAAGAAAGCTATCAAGTGGCTCTCCTTCAATCCCCGCAAAATTAAAGGCCCAGATCTAACCTCACAAAACACATTCGCCCCCCCCCCAACCTCAAATTCAAATCCCCCACCCAAAACAACTCCTTTATTTATTTAATTCTTTCTCTCTCTCTCTCTCTCTTCTATTAAAAAATTAAGAAAATAAAAATTTTAAAATTTTTAAAAAAAATAAAAAATTTAAATACTTTAAAAAAATTTCAAAAAAATCAAAAACTTATAAAAAAATTTATAAAATAATTCTAAAAAAATTTAAAACAAATTAAAATATATATATATTTTTAAAATATTTAAAAATTAAAAATTAAAAATTAAAAATTAAAAAAATGTAAATATTTTTAAAATTTTAAAATTTTAAAAATATTTTGAAATTTTAGAAATTTCAAAATATTTCAAAATTAAAAAATTAAGAAATTAAAAAATTTTAAAATTTTAGAAATTTTAAAATATTTGAAATTTTATAAAAATTAACAAATTAAAAAAAAATTACAATTTTAAAAAAAAAATTACAATTTTGAAAATTAGAACATTTTGAAATTTTGAAATTTTGAAATTTTGAAATTCTCAAAGTAAATCCAAATCCAAATCCAATGTCGAACCCCAATCAAGAAGTCGTCGCCGATATCTGATCCACTGCTGATTCCATATCAATATCAAGTGTCTCCGTATCAGTGACTCCCCTCCACCGAATCGAGAGCCTCTATATGCGATGCGACGACTCTAATTTCATCTCATTAACCAAATTCTCATTCTAATTTTTAATTTTTTTTGTGCAGAGGATTACTCAGTTTTTTGCTGACTCGAATTTTGTGTGTGCATGGGATTTAGGTCCAGAGAGGTATGGTTGTTTTATTTTTGGGTTTAAAATTTTTTAATTTGGTGATTTATTTGATGAGTTTTTTATTGGTTTTGATTTAAAGTGTACGCAAGT
This sequence comes from Hemerocallis citrina, assembly GCA_017893485.1. Lineage (NCBI taxonomy): Eukaryota > Viridiplantae > Streptophyta > Magnoliopsida > Asparagales > Asphodelaceae > Hemerocallis > Hemerocallis citrina. The sequence continues at coordinate 294,546,781 of CM030359.1, read as the reverse complement.
GAGAGATTGATTATTTGGTGGCCTCAATTTGGGTTTCCAAACCATAGCAGGACAGGTAAGCTGACTAGCAACCTAAAATAACTTGATAAGTATGCAACATTAATTTCTTTACTACAAGAGAAAATACTATCGTGAAGTGTTCCCTTCACTGGTTATTAGAAACCATTGATAACATAACATATAAGAACTTTTAGTGTATGTTTGGATATATAGGATTGAGATGACTGGAGTTTACTAGTGACGAGTGCAAACTCTCCACTCAAGAAATACAGCTAAAGTAAATTTGTTATTTATCCATTTTGATTTTTGTTTATAAAGGTGCAATGGAGAGGCAAAGTGGAGATAAAAGAAATGATTAGCTTGGATTAGAGTTTTGAGAAGTTCATGTATTTCATTTTGGTTGAAATAATAATAAGAGGTAATTCAATTGCAAACTGGGTCTCAAACAAACAAATGTTTAGATTATTGGTATTGTAGATACCTTCACACATGCACTTGCGTTACCATTGTATTTAGACATACTCATAGTGGTTATGGGATTAGAGTAAGCTCTATAAAACCTATATGATAATGTCCTTACATAACTATTACAAGCATCTAAAAGCGAAGTTGAAGTTTAAAAAAACTCTATGCAGTGTTTCTAACAAATTATATGCATTCCAGGTAAGTTCAAGCTAATGATCAAGAAGACGATGGTTGAGCTTAAAGGTAGATATACTGCTTTCTCATATAATATGTTTGCTATTTCAATTAATTTGCTAGACCTCCAAAACTATTTTATATAATCAAATCAGGTGCACCGTTCCGAAGACGTGTCGTAGGCACGTGTCAACGGGGAAACCTAGTCCAAATAAAAGGCCAAACAATTGGGAGCCTAGACATAAGGCTAAAGCAAATTTAATGGAGGCATAGGTCCAGGTTCTCATTCAAATGTGTCCTTGTTCACCACAACCCCATAATCAAGAACACTCCCTATTTTCATTATTCCAGCATGACTAACCATGCTCTCGAGGCTCTTACCTTCAAAAATATGGTTCTCTTACCAAATACTGCCTTCGACTTTACTATCCAACACCAACCTCTACATATATATCCCTCAACAATCAAGATCCATTCAAAAAGGTTGACTTCTCTTTCTATTTTCTTTTAGCATCAAAGAAAGAATCCGGAAATTATTAAAAATCTTAGGAGGGAGGGATTTGAAGAATCCTCCGCCATTACCGACTTTGACTAAATGGATTAATAAATGAACAACAACCTAATAAACAAACCAAACCACAATCCACACACAAAACATATCCAACAAGATCAAAATATCACTCATAAATTAGGACACTTCGCGCACTGCATAATAAGACTTCTTAATCTCTGACGCACTTGCACCCTTGCTAACTCCAAGCACATCATAGAATTCTTTCTCCGACATCGGCCTTGTTCCTAAACATTTTCTCACAATCATCAACAAACAGGACACAAATATCAATGCAACTACAGCAAATTCACACTCGAAAACATACCATGAAAATGCCTCTTTGAACACCCGTTCATATAAACCCGACACCCTGACTCCGATTCCTCCAACTCACTGCGAAATCTGCCTTCCATCAGCTCAAACCCAAACTACCAATCAATTAAAAAATAAATTTCGAAAGTTCTCACCTTTATCCCATTTCTGGTCGGGGAAAAATCTAGACGCGTTGCAAATCCAACGGGACGATTGCTCCAACTAAAAATCCCCCAAAAAATTAAGAAATTAGGAATAATTCCGGAAAAATCGAAAAACTAGGAGTGAATCGGAATGGAGAACTGACTGCGGCGAGCGGCGAGCGGCGAGTGGCGGGAGAGGGCGGAGGAGAAGGTTCGTCGGGCGAAGAGGAGGACGAGGTTGGCGCCATGGGGGCTCATGGTGGAACGATTGGAGATCAAATTCTAGGGTATTGGATTTTAGAGTGACACTATTTGCCGATGGGTACGTCTTCGAAACCATACAAAACATTGGAAACAATAAAACAACAATTATGTAGCTCAAGTTAAAATAGTATGACAATAATTAGTTGTAAATAAAAGTATATATATTGAAAAATAATTATAAATGAGGGTATAAAATTTAGGGTCTGTTTGTTTCATTTTTTTTTCCTTAAATAATATCCTGAGTTGACGTTTGTTTTAAGTGTTTTTTCCAAACACTATTCAGAATACTGATACCCCTCTTTTCGAAAACAACTCCTTTCCTCTCTTCTCACATCACTCACTTCACCCTTCGATCTCTTTTCTCCCGTTCGTCGTCTTCTTCCTCCATGCTTTTCCCATTCCAGATCTGAGTCTACCTCACTATCGGTGATACCTCCTTCACTCTCTTCTCGCCCGTCTCTCCCTTCACGAAGCTCCTCTACTCCTTTTTCCCCGTACGGCATATTCTTCCTCCCTTCTTTTTCAGAACAGATCTGATCTAAACCCCCCCAAATCAACGTTTTTGGAATGATTCTACTGTGAAATCTAGTCCAAACGTCTGATTCTCTGTCGCTGGCGACTTGAATACCACTCTCCCTTCTGTCAATTTGGTGAGGGGTTGAGGGATTTCGGTTGAGGGATTAATGGTCTGTACAACCCGTGCCGCATACAGGAAAAGAGCTAGGGAACAACGGGCAAATCGAATCAAAAAGCTACTCAAGGTTGAATCCGTTGCTGACAATTTCTTCCTTGTTCAATTTCAATCGAAGGTATGATCCGTGGGGCACTTTATTTTGTTGTTTTTCTTTACGCCCTATGACTCTGGAGGATTGCGGTATTGCTTTTTACGAATTTTCTCGAATTTTTAATCTGTTGTTGGACCAAAAAAAATTTTGTCGACCGTCTGATATTGCATCTTCTTACGAATAATTTGTTGCCAATTTTTTGTTTAACCTGTGGCTTCTTGCAACCTACGGTAATCTGATGACAAGGGCTAATTGCTGGAATTTGGCATTTTTTTTTATTTTTATCGGTATTTCTTCAATATAGATGAGTGGTATGGGTAGGAGGAAGGAGAAGGCAGTGGATGAGGATTATGGAAAGTGGCCTCCCCATATTGTGCATTGTTTTGTCAACCTTATGGAGGCTGCAGTTGACAGGGATAGCCTAAAAAGTAACACATTCGACGCAAAAACTTGGAGTAATTTTGCTGTACAAATGCAACTCGCGTGTGGCTGTTCATTCACGGTAACACAGTTGAAGACAAAATATCAGAGACTGAAATCAGAATGGAAGGTGTTTTCTGATTTGAAGAAACAGAGCGGTTTTGGTTGGGATGAAGTCAACGAAACCGTTACTTGCGAGAAACCAGTTTGGGAACAATATATTAAGGTTAATATATATAATCTCAAAGTTTGCTTTTTGTTTGTGAATCCTTTTTATTATACTTCATCTTGACTCTAATACTTGCATAGTAACAACAAATTCTATGATTAGATACATCCTGCCGCTAAAAAATTTGCTAACAAGGGGTTGGCAGATTTTGATGCTTTGACCAAAATAATGGAAGATTCTACTGCCCAGGGCAATGTGACAAGGGCTTCCACACAAAGGGTGTTGGATGATGATGAGGAGCGGAGGATGAATTATGAGTTTGGCCACCCTCATCAGTCAAACGTACATGTACTTGATGAGGATGATGATGTACCATTAGGTTCGGGGTCGGGCTCTCGTAAGAGAAAATTCGGTACCTCAAGTGGTCGGGGATCAGCTATGTCAATTGTGAAATATTATATTAGCTCCTGTATGGAAACTCAGGAGGTAAAAAGAAGCAGGTTGAAGAACAAAATAGAGGTGGAAAGTAATGTCTCGGCTGACCCTGCTTTGGCCGAGTTGGATCAATGCCACGATATAATCAATGCGATGACATGGATTGATCCCGATGAAGCTGTGAAAGCACTAGACCACCTAATTTGTAATCCTCGTGCTTGTCACAATTTCCTTCGTATGACCCCAGCACATCAGGAGGCTTGGGTCAAGATGTATGGTCGGCAGTAGCCATCCCATTCAGTTGAATGGGATAAAGAAATCATAATGTGTACTATTTTTTACTATTATTTGCGTATTCGCGTGAGATATAATGTACTATGACGGTTTGATGGTGAAACGTTGCGGTTTTTATTTCATTTACATTGAGTTTTATTTTTTAACCAAAAGTGATTTGCTATTAGTAGTGAACTTTATTACTTTCTCAATTTGATTTCTATCTTTTTGTCATAGTGAGTTACTACTGCAAGTGCAACTTCTGTTATGGATACTTCTTCATCTAGTAGTGACGATGTTGATGAGTTGATGAATATAATCTTCCTAGCTGAATTATGTCAAGAACTTGACGATGAAGAAAGTACAACGTCCTCTCAAAAACAAACAGGACGTGAATATCTGAATGAAATGTTAGAGGGTTCCCAGTCCACGTTTCATGGAATATTCCGTATGAACCAAGATTGTTTTATGGCCTTGTGTGCTTTTCTAAAAAATGGGAACTACCTTGAGGAAACAGAGGAGTCTTTAAGACGCAGACGCGTGTCTTTCGAGGAAAGTGTGGCAATTTTCCTGTATATTGTCGGTCACAATTCAAGAATGCGACTAGTCGCTAATAGGTTTAACCACTCACTTCAAACAATCGAAAAGCATTTTACACTTGTATTGAAAGGTTTGATAAGAGCGGCAACAATACTTATCACCCCCCCCCCCCGACACTACACAAGTACATCAAAGGATCCTCAATTCCCCAGACTTTTATCCGTGGTTTAAGGTATTCTGTTACCTTCACCCCTCATGTATTATTAAAGTTTTTTCAACGTTTGCACGTAATATCTATTATTCGAATTCATTAATGTAGGGAGCTATTGGTGCTGCTGATGGCACATTAATCAAAGCTACTGTACCTGCTATTCGAAGCAATGCTTGTCGCTCTCGAAAGGGTTTTATCAGTCAAAATGTTTTGGCAGCATGTGATTTTAACATGTTGTTCATATTTGTTTACGCGGGATGGGAAGGCAATGCTAACGATTCCCGTGTAATACAGAGTGCATTAGCACAAAAAACTGTTGGAAATCCCACCAAACGATAAATATTACTTAGTAGATTGTGGTTACACAAATATGCCTGGTTTTTTAGCGCCATACCGTAGTGAGCCATACCACTTACAGGACTTTCAAGGGGCCAACCATGCACCAACTCAACCAAGACTACTTTTTAATAAACAGCATGCTAGGCTACGGAATGTGATTGAGAGAACGTTTGGTGTATTCAAGAAGAGGTTTGCCATCTTTAATGACATGCCAAACTACTTGTTTACAAGACAAGTTATGATGGTCACAGCCTGTTGTGCACTCCATAATTTTATATGTATGCACTCACAAAACGATGCTTTTTTGGAGGAACTTGACGATGAACAATTAGTACATCACCAACACACTGAAGATAATGCTTCCACATCTCAGGGGTTGGATTTATCATCTTCCCAATTGAATCGTATGAATAGGAAAAGAGATGATATTGCCATGGCAATGTGGAATGCAACACACTAATGTAATTTGAATGTAAACATTTTCATTGTATCATTTTTTCGAACTGTTTCGAATGTAATGTTTTCTGCAAGGTGTGTGATTTCATCTTGACAATTTATGGATGAACAGGTACTGCACACGGATTCAATTTTGTGCACATGATTGGTCAGAAAAATGGATGGAATTGTCGGTAGCAGTAAGTGATTTGAAATACAATTTTTTTAAACCTAATAAAGATGATGTCGTCATAGGCAATGATGAAAGGTTTTCATTCAATGTGGAATGTGTCCCTCCCCCACCCCACTGCCGCTTTCTGCTTGGTTGTATCGACAAGCAACGGATATTGAGATTGGGGTATATGAGTGAATAACCACTGAAATGATGTATAATACCCTTTAAACTGATCTGTGGTTGATGTTTGGAATGAAAGATTAAGTAAGAATGAATCCATTATGTTAAACACTGATAATGAATTCAATTCTTGTTGACGACAATGTGGGAAGGGGACGGGGAGGGGGGGGGTGAACATTGTACTCGGTAGCAGTAGGCGTGACATTGTAAAAATGCAGCCCTAGTGTGGAGTTTTTATCATTAATTTGAACAATCTGAGCTTACGACAAATATGATTTTCTTTTTCCTTCACAGCAAATATCAAAAAAAACACAAATCCTGCTTACATCATAATATAATTGCAGAATCATAGAACACAATAGATGCAGAGAATGAAGCCCAATTCATCAGTACATATCAGATGCTCCCCAAACCATGAAAACATGGTCTGTATGTTGTAGGTTTTTTTTTTATTTCTTGAAATAATATCCTGAGTTGGCCTTTGTTTTAAGTGTTTTTTGGAAACACTATTCAGAATACTGATACCCCCCCTCTTGCCGAAAACAGCTTCTTTACTCTCTTCTCATAGTTGGATGATCAAGTTTGTGCAGTATGGGTTTTGCTTGATGATCAGGTTTTGCAAAGTCTTCCCATAGTTGGATGACTGTATAAACTTTTGCATTTGTATACAATCAGCTTACATTGGCTGTATACAATCTGTTTGTGTCTTTTCATCTTATTAATGTGTTGTTAATACTTTAGTCAGTGGCCTATCATATCTATTGTTGATGTGCCTTAATAAAAATTGAGTATGAAAGGCTTCTCATACTGATTTTAAGGAGGAATTATGAGGTTTCGGCGTTGTGTTGGTCTTGCATTTGGGCAGTGTTCTTTCTGTTAGAATGTGTTTTAAGATGGCGTTTGTTTTTGGCATTTTTTCGAAACAGTGTTTTGGAAAGGTTTTTAGTTGCATTTGTTTTTAAACTTTTGCATTGGCCTTGCATTTGTTTTTAAACCTAACGAAGATGATGTCGTTATAGTCAATGATGAAAGGATTTTAGTCAATGTTGAATGTGTCCACCCCCCCCCCCCCCCCCCCCCCCCCGAAACAGATATTCAAAATATGAACTATATGTGTGAATATGTAACACCCCACCTATATTTTTTATTTAAAATGCATTTTTAAATTTTCTGCACGTATGGTGCACGTGAAAATTTTTATTCCCATTGTGCTACTCTCATTTTTCTATTTTGCCATGCATTGGGTTTATTTAGCCTTTCTTTTGATCCATGGGCCTATAAACTAAAATGTAGCCCATTAAGAAAGGAGTCCACTAGATAATTAAAATTAATTAATTAGTAATGGGCCCATGTAACAAGCCCATTATTAAAATCACATTTTTAGTAAACATGTACTAATACATGATAAGTTACAATATTAGTACATATTTTTGAGTTATGGAAATATGTTCATATTTATTTGTGCATGTGTGCATGCACACACAAATGTACTTGGACCAAAATATGGGCAAGGGGGGTGGCCGGTTCTTGTAGTGGGAAAGAGAAGAGAGAGTGAATGTGAGTTAAGGTATGGAGTAGTGGGGAGATGAAGAGTTGTAGGTTTTAGGAGTTTAGAATATGGAGAGTTGTAAGAATTATTATGGAGAGTTATTAGGTGCAAAATTATGCATAATAGACCCTAACCATACCCTATAAATAGAGTCTCATTTCCTACATTTCTCTTGCACAAAAAACAATATAGAAAGAAAGAAAGAAAGAAAGAAAAGAAAAAGAGAGAGGGTCCTTTTGCTTGGAAGAATTGCTAGAGGAAGCCATTGCTAGGAAGGGGAGCTTTGCTAGGAGGAGGAGCCATTGCTAGGAGTTGTCTTGGAGCTAGAAGAAGTGTCACATCTTTCCCTTCAATTGTTCAAGCTTCGATAAGGTGGGTGTCTCCTACTTTCTAATTTCTTTTGAATGTGCATGTTAATAGAAATGAATGAGTAATATAGAAGTTGATTTGATAAAATAAGGACTAACATATGCATTGGATGTAATGAAATATTGCTTTATTGAGTCAACAAACCCAACTTATGTTAATTAGTAATGAGAAAAGAAATGTTGATTTGTTTTGTCATGAATTAGTATGCATGAATGAAGATATAATTGATTGTATGAAAAATGTTGGGAATACATTCTTTGCAAAAATATTCTGTAAAGTTAATTGAATACCGTAAACTTGTTTTGAGTGTTGCCATGCTAGTTGAAAAGAAGGGTGCAACTAAAGAATTAATCATATGAATCATGTTAGAGTGTTTGCAAATTTTATGTTTGTCGAATATGTGATTTTTTTTTCTTTTATGGGAAATTGTTCAAGAATGTTATATTTCGACATAAACTTTGGAGACATGATGATTAAGAAAGAAAAAGAAAAGAGAAGAATAATTTTTGTTATTACATGTCGACATATGTTGAAAATACAAACTTTTGCATGAAAGAATTTCTTTGAGATATCTATGGGTGATTAAGAGACATGTTTGATCTTAGCACAAATTTTAATTAGTATAATGATGGATATAAACTAGTTTTAAGAAACATGATCCTTGATTTTCGAGTTTAGGAAGAAATGCAAATTTTTGTAAAGAAAGGAAAAATCTATTTTTGAAAATGAAGATAGATTATAAAAATAAATTTGAATTTACTTGATAATTATTTCTTGATTTCATCTCAGTCCAAAAGTGAGATTTATTCCAATGTCCTAAATGATTGGATTATTGGGTAAACAAGTTTTGTCAAAAAGAAACAATTTCAGAAAAGTGTGAACAAAAACATACAAATACAACTCTTAGACAGAAATTATAATTGGACTTACTGGTTAGCTAGTAAACACTACTTATATGAGATCTTGGGCTCAAAACTTGATGGCTACACTTTTATTTTTTAATTAAACCCGAAACTGGAAAGTTACTATAAAATGAAAATCTTCAGTTTATGACATAGTCCACAATGGACTTAGTGGCGGTTGGGCTTTGGGCTTTGCTGTCGTGATCAACTGACCCGGGTTCAAAACCGGCCACCACCTTTTATATATATTTTTTTAATTTCGAGTTTGAGCTTCATTTTTGCTGATTTGAAGATGGACTGGAAAAATACATTTTTTTCATATGAGTTCACACAAAGATTTATTATAAATTGTTCTCAAATTTTAATCTTGTATTTAAATAGTAAGTGCGCTTTGTTTCTAAAATTATAATTTGAGTAAATGACTTTTTTTAAGAGAAGAATGTGCGATAAGTTGTGAGATTCTATTGATTAAAATGAACCTTTGAGACTAAATACTTGTGAAAATTTATATAGAGTTTTGGAAAGAATTACTATATCACTTGTTTGCCTTGATGAGATTATGTGAATATGTTTGTTTATGGTGAAGAATTTTATGTGATTAATTTTCTAAAAGAGATTTGGATTATGATACAAACTCATGAAAAGAATTGTTGCCTTAGAAAGATAGTGAATGAATAAATGATGCTAAACAAGATATACACCAAGTGGTGAATAATTTGAAGATAAAGAATACTTTGAGTCAAGACATGATTGTGGAAGGGTGTGAATACCCATATTTCTTGTACATGAAAGATTTATGATTTAGAATTAGTAAGACTTCGGTTACCGGTAATTTTGAAAGAAAGAATTGATATGATTTTGAGATAATGCCATCGGGCGATCTTGTATTTTTGTGAACAAATCCGGTATGAGGTAAAACTGATTCTAGGGTAATAATATAGTAATGTCTTGAACTAAAAATAGGCACTTAGGTGAAGATGTAATAGACTTGTGCAAACGTAAATGGGTGCTTCTATATAGTCGGCGGTGGATCTCCGTGGCTATAGACCCAGTTGGTGGACTGTGGTTGCTCCGTAGGAGATGGACTGTATTTTATCCGGGACTTAGGGTAGTCGGCGGATGTTTACCATACTCCAAAGATTATGTACATACTGGAGCTAGAAGGGCATTTACGGGATTATCATCACGATATAATAGCCAGGGAGGCTGGGATCTGTTAATATAAGCCAGGGAGGCTAGCCAGGGAGGCTGAGATCCATATCTGTGAAATAACTCTAAAACTTGTTTTATTACTGGGTAGTCTCATGGCGAGGGATCGAACCCTTCAATGTGGAGTATGTAGGCACTTGCCCTCAGACCTATGTAGTATGGGATGCATAGAATCTGAACAAGTGTGCATTAGTGTCATCTTAGTGTAGAATTGTGTGCATTAGGCATTAAGGCATGACATACACTTATATTTAGAATAATCACTATTGACACTTTATATGTTCATTCAATCTTTTTGTGATTTGTTAAAGTATGAGATCGTTATACTATTCTCGGCATAGAGAGGATAGCCGTGTATAACATTTCGTCAGTTGTAAGTAACTGACGAGCCCACAGATTAACATGCAGGTAAAGGACCATTCATGGAGCTATACAGTGGATATGCTGACGCTGTTTTATTTTTAAAGATGTTGCAAATGTTTTATTGTAAATTTTATTCTTCCGCTGTGTAAAACCAAGTTGTAATTGAACTCTGATGTACTATTGAAAAAGTTTTAAATTTTCCTTGTAAAATTGTACGAAGTGAAGTAAAGATCCTGTAAATCTCGAATTTATCCTTATTTGAAATTCGGGGTGTTACAGAATAACCACGAAAATGATGTGTACTAGTCCTTAAGCTGATCTGTGGTTGATGTTTAGAATTATGTGAAGTAAGAACGAATCCATTATGTCAATGAAGAATGCTGAAATCAAGTCTTTTTGAAGACAATGTGGGAGGGGGGGGGGTGGACATTGTACTTTGTACTAGTAGGCGTGGCATTGTAAAAAATGCAGCTCTAGTATGGAGTTTTTATCATTGATTCGATCAATCTGAGACTGCGACTAGGTTGATTTTTTTTGGCATTATGTTGTTTTCATGGTTTTAGGCAGCATCTGATATGTACTTATCCAATTTTGTTGGTATTATGAATGCTACCTTGATTGCAAAAATATGGATTATGTTGTTTTCATGGTTTTGGTCAACATCTGATATGTTCTGATGAATTGGGCAATATTTGTTGGTTTGCTCTTGATAAAAAAAATGGGCTATGCATACGGTTATATATGTTGGGTTGTATTTTGTGAATCCTGATACTACGATTGTATTCCGTGATTCTTCTGTGTTCTGTGATTCTGCAATTGTATTATGATGTAATCAGGATTTGTGAATCCTTATTTGTGAATCCAGATCAGTTTGTAAAGGAGCTTTTGTTGGTATAAGTATTCTGAATAGTGTTTCCAAAAAACACTTAGGCCAACTCAGGATATTATTTCAGGAAATACAAAAAAAAAAACATAGAACAAACAGACCATGTTTTCATGGTCTGGGCACCATCTGATATGTTCTGATGAATTGGGATTCATTCTCTGATTCTACTGTGTTCTATGATTCTGCAATTGTATTATGATGTAATCAGGATTTGTGAATCCTTATTTGTGAATCCAGAATCAGGGAGAAAAGGAGCTTTTGTTGGCAAGAGGGGGGGTATAAGTATTCTGAATAGTGTTTCCAAAAAACACTTGGGCCAACTCAGGACATTATTTTAGAGAATACAAAAAAAAACCTAGAACAAACAGACCTTGTTTTCATGGTCTGGGCACCATCTGATATGTTCTGATGAATTGGGATTCATTCTCTGATTCTACTGTGTTCTATGATTCTGCAATTGTATTATGATGTAATCAGGATTTGTGAATCCTTATTTGTGAATCCAGAATCAGGGAGTAAATTAAGGAGCTTTTGTTGGCAAGAGGGGGGGGGGGGTGTAAGTATTCTGAATAGTGTTTCCAAAAAACACTTAGGCCAACTGAGGATATTATTTCAGGAAATACAAAAAAAAAACCTATAACAAACAGACCTTGTTTTCATGGTCTGGGGAGCAACTGATATGTTCTGATGAATTGGGCTTCATTCTCTGATTCTACTGTGTTCTATGATTCTGCAATTGTATTATGATGTAATCAGGATTTGTGAATCCTTATTTGTGAATCCAGAAGAGAGTAAAGGAGCTGTTTTCTAGCTAGAGGGGGGTATCAGTATTCTGAATAGTGTTTCCAAAAAACACTTAGGCCAACTGAGGATATTATTTCAGGAAATACAAAAAAAAACCTATAACAAACAGACCTTGTTTTCATGGTCTGGGGAGCAACTGATATGTTCTGATGAATTGGGCTTCATTCTCTGATTCTACTGTGTTCTATGATTCTGCAATTGTATTATGATGTAATCAGGATTTGTGAATCCTTATTTGTGAATCCAGAAGAGAGTAAAGGAGCTGTTTTCTAGCTAGAGGGGGGTATCAGTATTCTGAATAGTGTTTCCAAAAAACACATATTACAAAGGCCAACTCAGGATATTATTTCAGGAAAAAAAAAAACCCTACAACAAACAGACCATGTTTTCATGGTCTGGAGAGCATCTGATATGTTCTGATGAATTGAGATTCATTCTCTGATTCTACTGTGTTCTATGATTCTGCAATTGTGTTATGAAATAATCAGGATTTGTGAATCCTTATTTGTGAATCCAGAAGTGAGTAAAGGATACTGATTCTGCACATGCCTTTTGATACTTAACTGTATACAATATAAAAAGGTACTGCATTGAGATTGGGGTGTGCATTAACATGCTGTGCACGTGCTCTCAAGATTTGGGTATTTTTCTCATCGGTATGCTGTTCTTTTTTGAAAATATTTTAGTTGTGAAGGAAGATACAAAGTGGGAGATGATGATTTCTGATCCCGAATTTTATTTTGAATTCTATGCTTCCCGTACTTTATTTTGTTATCTGCTTAAGAATGGTTTCAAGTCTTCTCATATTTAGGTCTCAGTTTGCAAATCAAAGAGGGTAACTGGGGGCTTTCTTAGCTGATTATATCATAAGAGGGTTGCTGCAAATGTTTGGTTAATCTTCTTTCCACTTTGGTTTTCTTGTTTCCTTTTTTTCCTATGATTAATGTAGCTTTTATATTGACTACAGGTACAAGTTTCTTATATTGTTTCTTTGCTTCTTGATCTACCTACTGTATAGTTTTTAAATTAAATTTTTACAAGGAGTTAAGAAGCAACAGCAGCAGCTCCAGGCAGCAGCAGTGACTGTAGGCAACAATTGCCTGATTATTTTGAAACTTGGTTGTATTGATTGTTTGTAAAAAAATTGTAGAACCTGTTTTCAGAATATATGTATCGATCCCATGCCATTGTTCCTCAGTTTACATGGGATTGTTGAACAATGTAAACAGCAGTAATGAAGTAAGCTTGTTTTCTTGAATAAATTGGTTGAGCATGTTGATTTGTGAATATTTTTTATTTTGATTATCTAGTGCTTATTTTCTTGAATAAATTGTTTGGCTCAGCTTTCATTAAAAAACAACAACTGTTTTCTGCAAGGTGAGCATATTCAGTTTATCTAAATATAGTTATCAAAACACTGCATGCAATCCACTAAATCCAAATACTGCTCACATAAAAAAAAATACATCCTATTTTATCTCACATGTAATCTTCTATCCGACTATTGCTACTACTTGCTCTCACATGCAATCTCAACAAAACAAACTTTAAAATACTCCTCATTTAAGACTGAAGAACTGCAATTACCAAAAGAGGCAATGATAACATCAAAACATTTATCCAAATAGAATAACTGATCCATGAACAAGTGATTTGTTACTTCACAAAACCTCACTGAATCTATATTATGTACATACAAGAATTTGAAATAAATTTTGTACTCTAACGTGAAGAATCATAACAGAACATTGCAAGCTAACTGAATCTATATTATGTACATACAAGCTGCTTAGGTTTCTTGTTCTCATACTTGTACAACATTGCAAGCTAACTGCAACAATTAAAAAAATGTCAGCAAATGATGGATGCAAATTGATATTCAAAATTGCTAGAAATATAACAGAACAGTTTTTAAACTCTATTTTTCAGAAAAACAGCTTTCAGATAACAGTTTTCAGCTAGAAATATAACAGAACAGCTTTTAAACTCTTTTTTTCAGAAAAAACAGCTTTCAGATAACAGTTTTCAGCTAGAAATATAACCGAACAGCTTTTAAACTCTCTTTTTCAGAAAAAACAGCTTTCAGATAACAGTTTTCAGCTAGAAATATAACAGAACATCTTTTAAACTCTCTTTTCCAGAAAAAACAGCTTTCAGATAACAGTTTTCAGCTAGAAATATAACAGAACAGCTTTTAAACTCTCTTTTTCAGAAAAACAGCTTTCAGATAACAGTTTTCAGCTAGAAATATAACAGAACAGCTTTTAAACTCTCTTTTTCAGAAAAACAGCTTTCAGATAACAGTTTTCAGCTAGAAATATAACAGAACAGCTTTTAAACTCTCTTTTTCAGAAAAACAGCTTTCAGATAACAGTTTTCAGCTAGAAATGTAACCGAACAGCTTTTAAACTTTATTTTTCAGGAAAAACAGCTTTCAGATAACAGTTTTCAGCTAGAAATATAACAAAACAGCTTTTAAACTCTCTTTTTCAGAAAAACAGCATTCAGATAACAGTTTTCAGCTAGAAATATAACAGAACAGCTTTTAAACACTCTTTTTCAGAAAAACAGTTTTCAGATAACAGTTTTCAGTTAGAAATATAACAGAACAGCTTTTAAACTCTATTTTTCAGAAAAACAGCTTTTAGATAACAGTTTTCAGCTAGAAATATAACAGAACAGCTTTTAAACTCTCTTTTCAGAAAAACAGCTTTCAGATAACAGTTTTCAGCTAGAAATATAACAGAACAGCCTTTAAACTCTATTTTTCAGAAAACCAACTTTCAGATAACAGTTTTCAGCTAGAAATATAACAGAACAGCTTTTAAACTCTCTTTTTCAGAAAAAACAGCTTTCAGATAACAGTTTTCAGCTAGAAATATAACAGAACAGCTTTAAACTCTCCTTTTCAGAAAAACAGCTTTTTGATAACAGTTTTCAGCTAGAAATATAACCGAACAGCTTTTAAACTCTCTTTTTCAGAAAAACAGCTTTCAGATAACAGTTTTCAGCTAGAAATATAACAGAACAGTTTTTAAACTCTCTTTTTCAGAAAAACAACTTTCAAATAACAGTTTTCAGAAATAAATATAACCAAACAGCTTTTAAACTCTTTTTCAGAAAAATAATTTTCAGAATACAGTTTTCAGAAAACTCTTTTCAAAACAACAAAACAAACGCAACCTTAATTTTTTAGAAATTTGATGGCAAAAAAAGATGAAATTTAACTATTGAAGAGATATTTGCTATTTTCAATGTAACACGAGCAATAAAAAAACATAAAAAACTGAAGATTTACCAACCTGAAATATGAAAATCCAAATTTCTGAGTAAATAGGGAGTGAATGAGAGAGAGAAAGAGAAATAATTAAATAAATAAATGAGTTGTTTTTTTTTATTTGAATTTAAGTTTTGGGGTTTGAAATTTTGTTTGGGGGGGGGGGGGGGGGGAATATGTTTTGTGATGTTAGATATGGGCCTTTGATTTTGGGAAGATTGAAGGAGAGCCACTTGATAGCTTTCCTCGTGCTTTGTTACATAGACTAGATTTGCCCGTGGGCACGTGCCTACAGCACCCCTTCGAAACGATACATCTTATGAAAGTCTTGTAAACAGTAAAACAACAATTATGTAGCTCAAGTTTGAATAGTAAAACAATAATTAGTTGTAAATAAAAGTCCATATTTCCATGAGTATATGTTGAAAAATAATTATAAATAGGGGTGTAAAATCCAACTTCTTAGAACTTTGATTATGGAAAATGATGAATTTTAACTGTTGTTGAGATATTTGTTATTTTCAATGTAACATGAGCAATAAAAAATGCATAAAAAAACTGAAAATTTACAAACCTGAAATCTGAAAATATAAAGATTTTGACTCCAAAGTGATTTATATAATTCTATCATACATCTATTACTAACTGCAACTTCCACATCATGTCATCATAAAAAATTTAAAAAGGTACAAGCTTGCACAACAACAAAAAATAAGGAAAATCCTGCAACTTCCACATCATGTCATCATAAAAAATTTAAAAAGGTACAAGCTTGCACAACAACAAAAAAATAAGGAAAATCCGGCGAAATTACCCTGGCATATCCCCGGCGTTTTAAAAGCGCCTGCGGGGTGCTTAAGATACCCAGCGTTTCAAAAACGCTAGCGTTTTAAAAACGCCGGGGTATAGTGTATAAAAACCCCCAAAAAATTCTGAACCCTAAATCACCCAATTCCCAGATTTCCTCAATGTTTTCCTCTCTCTCCCACTCACTCCCGCCGAAGCCCATCTTCGTCGCACCGCCGTCGCCATCCCTATCGTTGCCTTCCCCGTCGTCTTCCCTCACTCTATCTCCAAATCCCCACCCCTAATCCATTTACCTCCTCCTTTTCTCTATCTTGCGCGCCCCCGCCCTTTCCTCATGCTAAGACTCCGGCAACGTCCGTCGCCTCCCCCCCCTCTCTCTAGCCTTCGCAGCCACCGCTTATCGCTCCCTTTTGTCCTTTGCCCGCTCACCGCCGTCGGGGACCCCACCTCTCCCCTCTCTTCATCTTCTTTTCGACGAGCTAGGGTTTCTTCTTCAGCTTCGAAGGTCAGTTGTGCTGTTTTCTTTTGTAAAATTTGATAATACTATTCGTAATTTTTCATGCTTTCATCATTTTAGCATATGAATGATCATAACCAGGCAAAATGCAACTCTGAAGTTAAAATGTTTTATTATTTTGCATATTGTAATAGTAGAATATATGAAATAACAAACAGGTTAATCCAAATGGCATCAATCAACATAGTTCTGAGCTTCATAATTAAAATATGAGAGTTAATCATTGAAAGAGTATGAACACTTCTTACTCCATCAAACAATCAGAAAATATCCAGAATGTGCAAAAGTAATTAGACTTAAAGAACTATGAATAAAGTGTTTGAAAGTTGTTGATTGTTAACAAAAAATTGTTCGGGAAGTGTCCAACAAATAAGATATATTATTAAATGTAAGAAATTTGTCAGAAATATTCAACAATGTGTCCAAGTAGTGTTAATGATGTAGCGATCTCCACATTAAGGTAAAAGTGCCTGCCTACGTAGTAAAATGTACTTGAAATTATTCAAATGTGCCAATTCTTTTTTGGCCTACAGTTTCTTTTTTGCAAATTGATCAATTGATTTGGTGGGTTCATCTTATTGCAATATGTTAAAGAAGTTAGCTGAGCAAGCATGTTGGGTCATTGCAGAACTACGAGCACAGAAAGACAAACAACTAATGAAATACCTGGTAAAGATATATATTTTTTTCACTAAAATATTTTCTTTCTACTTAAAGTTTGTAGAAATACACATATTTTTGTACGATTCTCTATTCTATTCAGATATAAAGCTTTTTATTTGTGATCTAGTGACTTAGCCAGCCAGTCTAGTGAAGACTTGGTTCGTAAATGACTATGACAAAGAATTCCATACACTCTAAATGCTCAAGAAGTTCAACTACTTGTCTTAGTTGGCTGCAAATTTTATTTGTTTAGTTCAATGATGTATCCATAATCTTGAACTTCTTATTCTATAGGCGATGATAAACTCGTCTTAGTTATTTGAAATTTGATCTTTGAATAAGCTTATGTGCTCGTATTTAGGTATTCACATAAACCACTCTTATTGATTCTATTCTTCTTCATTGAAATAAACAATACCTTTGAATTAATGGTATTAGGTAATTCTCACAATTTATTTCATGTATGTTATATAGGAGGAAACCGCTAACGTGGACTAGTTATCTAAAAGTTGACTTCTGGATGCATCCGAATTTTATTTTTTATTTATTTAGGGAACCTTTTGCTTTATTAGAGTATATGGTGCCTTCTTCGATATTGTGTAGCATATTTACGAACTTAAGAGAGGCAAAATGGACTCTACAAAGTGTACTTTGTACTCTATTTAAGTCCATGCAATCTCTTCTCATGCAACTAGGTCAGTCCAAATTGTTTCCCAGCTAACTGCAACTTGAATGGTTGCTTGTTGGATGCATGGGATTGAACTGGATGACAGAAAACATTAGGTGCCCCAACCTGGCATGAAACCTTTTTTATGGCAATGCCTTCTCTCATTGCTACTAGGCTTACCAAGAATTCATGCACTAATTTGTGCAGTGATGACAGTTTGACAATTAGTCTTAAGAACTTGGTCAATTTTTTTCTGTAATTTTTTTCAATTTTGTGCTCCACATATGACCCATTTGGTTGGGAAGTCTAAGATGGTGATTTCTTTATCAGGGTTAATGATCCTCCCATACAATAAAAAGTACATTCTACTTGCAAGCATAGTGTAATTTATTTACTTACCATGATTTTGAATGATTCTGTGACATCCTAAGTTTTGTTATATTGGTGCAATTCTGCATGCTTTTTACTCTAGTAAAGACTACCTGCTTAAGTTTTCTTCATTGGCTCCTAAGCTGATGTAAGTGTAATATTGTTAATATTATTTACGTATGTTCTTATTTATATGATATGAAGTGGTAGAAGTGACATTATTTGTTCTGATTTTGTAACGATGAAGGTTTATCTGGCTTTGGAAGCTGGATATATTGAGACGGTCAAAGAATTATGTGAGCGATACTCACTTGAAGGTTTTGACGAAGTATTTGGTTTGCTTTCTTTGTGCATTGTATCAGATTATCATGAATCTTTTCCCTCAAAGTAATAAATTCGTTTTTTTTGCATTTTGACATGTCTTGGTTTTTATTCCAATTTTAGCTTCACTACGAAAAGCATTAATCTATGGTATTTGGTTGTTTTTCTCTTATTTGCTAATACTGCCCATGCTAGCACATTAGAAACATGGTCTGTAAGGATTGTGTCATGAATACTCGTTGTTCAGATTATAAGAAGGTAAAATGAAGCACAGAGGTCGGAGCGTCGAAGTGAGTAGAAGGAGAAATAGCAGCAGAGGTGCAGGCTAGTTGCGGTCGACCGGTCTTGGTGATAGTCGACCGCACCCCCGACTGCTCGAAGTACAAGGAATGTCAGAGAGTGGTATGGTCGGTCGATCTTGTTGGACGGTCGACCGCCCGCGGCGCTGTGTTCGTTTTGGGCCTGAATTTGTTAGGTCGTTTCAGCCCAATCTTCAACTCCAAGTCAGATCGTTCGGCAATTATTCAATTACTTCTTTTTCAGGTTATATCGGACAACTGAGGATTAAGATTAGACCTAGGTTTTCTCTTTATTCATCTATATATATTGTAAACTCCTCCAATATGAGAAGGAATACTTCATAGATTATTTTCTCTATTGCAAAGAGAGACTCGAGAGAGAGATAGTTCTTGGTGTGTGAGTTTAATTCCTTGTGTCAAGTGAATCAGTAACTCCTTGTAATCTCTTCTAGTTGAATATCAGATCTCCCTATATTTCCCTCCGGATCAAGTAAAAGCTAACCGGGATAAGTTATCGTTATTGTGTTTGTGTTAGTTTGGTGGATCTACTTGCTTGCTCAATTTATTCGCCTCGTCTACTTCGACTTTCTCAATGCTCTAATTAATTCCGCTACGACCAGAGGGCGTTGGTTGACGCCCCAATCCCAACAACTGATATCAGAGCTTCAGGTTGCTGAGTTCTGATATGGCTAAAAATGGGGTTAAATCAGAACCGTCCAGATCGAGCACGAATCTTGGAGTCCAGGGGTAAAACGGTAATTTCACCTACCAATGGGTTTGAAGCGGGTACTGGTTCTCCTCCTCGAAGACCCACTAACCCGCGAACGGATCCACCTCAACTGGGTGCGGGTTTCAACCCGCAGCAAACCCGATCCAGAAAGGATAGAATTAGGGTTTCTGATTAAATCCTAATCAACGGCCCTGATTCATAACTGTCCTTTCACTGGGATTAGGGATTACATTCCTTATCTGATTACGGGGATTATATTCCTTATCAGATCACGGGGATTACATTCCTAATCTGATCCCAGAGGCGCTTATAAATACCCCCCATCCATCTCCATTAAGAGGTAATCAATCTTTTGCCAATTTACGCTATTTCATAATCTCCCTGATTACTGACTTGAGCGTCGGAGGGTGCGTCGCCGGGAACAACCCCGGTGTCTCGCACTTTTTGCAGGTGTACGGCGGGAGTCAACGGTCAAACTCCGGCGGATCAGGTTTCAGGTTTGCTATTCAAGTTTTCCTAAGAATCCACAAATATTATCTGTTTGCCCCCACACCAGATTTAGCGGTAACAGATTGGCACCATCTGTGGGAAAAAAACGAGTAGCAGCCTCCCCTCTTCCCGTTGGTCAGATCTTCTCCAGCCATGCCTCCTAGAAAGGTCAGATCCAGGGGGTCCAACCGAGGACCCAACCCCGATCAGCAACAGGAAGTCCCCCCTCAACCCGCTCAACAGCAGGGGCAACTTCCGCCTCCAGCCGAGAACCCTCTCCAACAGGACCTGCCTCCTCCTCAGAACCAACAACCCCCTAAGGGTCCCAACCCGCAGAAACAACCTCTTCATCCGGACCACATCTCCATCCACAATGCCTCTTCAGATTCTATGGCCTCCCACAATCCCCGAGCTTCCGACCTTCGCAACACCGTCCTCAATCGGCAGAAGGATGAGGATCTTCGCCACCGTCTGGATGAAAAGCGGGCCCGAGAGGGAGCCACCTGCCAACATCATCCGGATGAGCGATTTCCTCGCCGCCGAGAATACAGAAGGTCCCCTATCCGAAGGGGGCGGAGAGAGTCCCCTGAGCATTACAGAAGAAGACCACATTCCCCTGCCGGTCGGCAACAGCCTAGGAACGATGAGGCACCCATCACCCGTGCCGAGTTCCAGCAGTTCCAAGCAACCGTCCTACAAGCTCTCAACCTCCGTCCCAACACCAATGATCCAAGGATTCCCTCTCTTCCTCCGGTCCGCAGTCCTCGTCGACAGTCCCTAACTCCTCCTCAAGCCCCTAGCAATCCCCGACACATGCCCAGTCCTCGCCGCTCCAGGAGCTACCGTCGTCGTAGCCCCCGCTCTCCCTCGTAAGAAGACGAGTCTAGAGGCTCGGCTGATTACCGTCGAAGAGATGATGCTGTCTACCGTCGTTTCCATGAGATGGAGAGGCGCTTGGGTCAGTTAGACCGTGAAGAAGAACTCAGAGGAAGGACTCTTCGTCCTAGTAGACCTCCTTTTTCCCGGACCATAATGGATGCACCCGTACCGATCGGCTTTAAACCTCCCCAATTCGAGACCTATTCCGGAGAGACCGACCCCGTCGATCACATCGGAAGCTTCAAAACCCTCATGCTCATCCATCAAGCTTCCGATGCTTTGCTCTGCAAAACCTTCCCCGCAACTCTCAAGGGTCCAGCGCGAGAATGGTACTCTCGCCTTGCTCCATCCGCGATATTCTCTTTCGAGCAATTTGAGACCCTCTTCGTCACCCACTTCGTGAGTAGCCGCAGAACTGAGAAGACCAGCATCTCGCTACTCTATCTCCACCAGAAGAAGGGTGAGAAGTTGAGTGACTACGTGAAAAGGTTCACAGCTGAAGCCAGGTCCATAGCATCCCTCGACCAGTCGGTCGCTGCAGCAGCTTTTCAATCCAATGTCCTCAACTCCAGCCTCCGCTCCTCCCTCGCCAAGAAGCCCCCACAGAACTTCTCTGACCTCCTCCTCCGGAGTGAAAAGTATATTCGGGCCAAAGAAGCCGAGCACCGTCCCAACTTGGAGGGGTCTTCCTCTGGGTTTAAGAGAAAGGGAACAGAAGAGGAAGGGGCCAAGAAGCTTCAGAAAGATAATGGCGGCCAGCGCCGACCTCCCCCCAGATTTGAGAAATTTACTCCCCTTAACGCCAACATCTCCACAATTCTCATGGAAGTTGAGAAGGAGGGGGTGATACCTCCTGCACCAAAAATGAACACCCCTGGCAAGAAGAGGGATAAAGAGAAGTGGTGTCGTTATCACCGGGACCATGGCCACGACACCAATGATTGTCGGGCCTTGAAGAATGAGATAGAAGCCCTCATCCAGAGGGGACAGCTGACCAGGTTCGTGAGAAAGGACCGAGCCGACCTTCCTCCCCCGCCTCGGGGGGCTAACAAGCGTCCTGAGCGTGATGAAATGCCCGACTTCGAAGAGGAGCGTGTCCTACACCTCATCCACGGGGGCCCAATGGGGGGCTCCTCCAACTCCTCTAGAAAGGCATTTATAAGGAAAGTCAACTCGGTTCGCGCCACCCCTCCTCCAAAAGGCCTCGGAGTGCCCGTCACATTCTCAGATGAAGATCTCGAAGGTGTCCGCACCCCTTACTGTGACGCACTCATCATCAACCTCCACATGGCGAACTTCAAAGTGGAGAGGATCCTAGTGGACAATGGCAGCTCCGTTAACATCCTCTTCCTCGTCGCTTTCAAAGGCCTCAAGCTGTCCAGAGAGAGACTTAAGCCCGCCGGCTACACGCTCCATGGGTTCACGGGAGTGCCAATGACAATTGAGGGGGTGATCACCCTTGTCGTAACCGCTGGCAAAACTCCTACTACCCGAACGGAGTCAATGGACTTTATGGTTGTGGATGTCCCTGCCGCTTACAATGTCATCCTAGGCCGACCCTGTCTAGCAGCTCTAGAAGCTGTGCCTTCGGCGTACCATCTCAAGATGAAATTCCCCACCCGGGCAGGAGTAGGGGAAGTAAGGGGCAATCAGGAAACGGTCCGAAAGTGCTACATGACCTCTACCCTCGGTCCAGTCCTCTCCCTAGAAACTCTGGAAATCCCCCAAGATGTCGCCCGACCAACGTCCGAGCCGGTGGATGAGTTGGAGGGAGTGCTCTTCTCTGAGCAGGATCCAAGCCGAAAGTTCTTTGTTAGCAAGACCCTCCCATCCGCCCTATGCTCCGACATAGTCCAGTGCATCCGAAGGAACCAAGACCTCTTTGCTTGGTCAGCTGCAGACATGCCCGGAATTTTCGAAGAGCTCTTAGTCCACCACCTCAGTGTTGCCCCGGGGTCTAAACCGGTCCAACAGAAGAGGCGCAAGTTCGCCCCTGAGCGCCAACTAGCTATAAAAGAGGAGGTGGATAAGCTCTTGAAGGCCCGGTTCATACAGGAGGTAAACTATCCCGAGTGGTTGTCAAATGTAGTAATGGTGAAGAAGTCCAATGGAACTTGGAGGATTTGCATCGATTTTACCGATCTCAACAAGGCTTGCCCCAAGGACCCTTTTCCTCTTCCGAGTATTGACACTCTGATTGACGCCACTTTGGGTCATGAACTCCTCAGCTTCATGGACGCCTTCTCAGGCTACAACCAGATCCGGATGTTCCCGCCAGATATCCCGAAGACCTCATTCGTAACCGACCAGGGCCTCTATTGCTACAGGGTTATGCCATTCGGTTTGAAGAATGCAGGCGCAACATACCAGCGCCTCGTCAACAAGGTTTTCCAAGCTCAAATCGGCCGGAATATGGAGGTGTATGTTGACGACATGCTTGTAAAAAGCATCCGAGGAGCCGATCATGTGACTGACCTACAGGAGGCGTTTGATGTTCTGAGAAAGCACAACATGAGACTCAATCCAAATAAGTGTGCGTTCGGAGTCTCGTCAGGAAAGTTCCTCGGCTTCATGGTCAGCCAACGAGGAATCGAAGCAAACCCTGAGAAAATCAAAGCCATATTAGACATGGCCCCTCCCAAGAATGTTAAGGAAGTTCAGAGGCTAACAGGCCGCCTAGCCGCCATAGGGCGTTTTCTCTCGAAGTCTGGGGAGAAATGCCTCCCCTTCTTCAAGGCCCTCAGGGGGGCTAAAGGTTTCGAATGGGGTCAGCAGCAACAGGAGTCGTTCGACCAGCTCAAGGCTTACCTCGTCAACCCTCCTCTCCTCAGCAAACCCATTCCTGCTGAACCCCTCTACCTCTATCTAGCAGCCTCCGAACAGACCCTCAGCGCCGTTTTAGTAAGGGAAGAAGATCGGGCTCAAAAGCCCATCTACTATGTGAGCAAGGTACTTCGGGATGCCGAGCTCCGCTACCCGAGGATAGAAAAGATGGCTTATGCCCTGGTGATGGCCGCGAGAAAGCTTCGCCCGTATTTTCAGTCTCATTCGGTGGTCGTTCTAACCGACCAACCGCTGAAGCAAGTGCTCCACAAGCCGGAGACCTCCGGTCGACTTATGAAGTGGTCTATCGAGCTGAGCCAGCATGATATAACTTATCAGCCTCGGACCGCGATCAAGGCTCAGGCCTTAGCAGAATTCATAGTTGAAAGTACCATCCCCGAGTTCAGCCAAGCAATGAAGGGACCACCTGTCTGGTCGGTTTATGTGGATGGCTCCTCTTGTAACGAGGGAAGCAGGGCCGGGGTCATTCTGGCAGGCCCAAATGACTTCATCCTCCAATACTCCCTCCATATCAACTTCAAGGCCTCTAACAACAAAGCAGAATACGAAGCACTCATAGCCGGCCTTGGGATGGCCCGCAATGCAGGGGCGCAACGCCTTCGGATCTTTAGCGACTCTCAGCTTGTCGTAAATCAGGTCCTAGGCGAGTATGAAGCACGTAATGACTGGATGATTAAGTACTTAGCCAAGGTCAAGAGCCTCATGGCTCTATTTGAAGAAGCTCTCATTCAGCAAATCCCCCGAGAAGAGAATTCCCAAGCCGATGCCCTTTCCAAGCTAGCCACTTCCTCCCTCCAGGGTCTCGAGCAGACCGTCTTGATAGAGGTCCTCCTGAAGCCAAGCATAGAGGATGAAAATTCCGACTCAATGGAGTCGCTGCCTGTTTTGCTTCAAGACGACTGGATGAAACCCCTCGTCGAATTCCTAAGGGATGGGCTCCTCCCCGAGGACCCTAAGGAAGCTCGAAAAGTGAGAACCCGAGCAGAGCGATATACACTTATCGAGGGCATCCTTTACAAGCGTTCCTTCACACAGGTAGACGGCAGGCCTTATTTGAGATGCCTTTCCCCAGAGCAAGCTGAATACGCCTTGCAAGAACTTCACAAGGGCATCGGCGGGGCGCATTCAGGGTCCAGGTCCCTAGCCCGCAAAGTGTTGAACTACGGATATTTCTGGCCCAATCTCCTGCAAGACGCCGAACTACACGTTCGGCAATGCGGCTCTTGCCAGAAGTACTCCAGCATCCGACGCCTCCCACAGGCTCCACTCACTTCCCTATCAAGTCCAACCCCTTTTGCGATGTGGGGGATGGATTTACTAGGGCCGTTTCCGCCAGCTCCCGGCCAGTTCAAATTCTTAGTCGTGGCGATCGACTAGTTCTCAAAATGGATAGAAGCCGAGCCCTTGGCCACGATCACTGAGAACAAGGTCGTTCAGTTCTTTTGGAAGAATGTCATCTGCCGATTCGGGGTCCCTCGGGTCCTCATAACAGACAACGGAACCCAGTTCACGGGGGCTGCCTTCCGAGCTCTCTGTGAAGACCTCGCCATCCAACACCGATTCTCCTTCGTATCCCATCCACAGTCGAATGGCCAAGTAGAGAATGCTAACCGGCAGATTCTCTCCGGTATTAAGAAGAGGTTAGACAAATGTTCCAAGGGCTTATGGGTCGACCAGCTTCCCAACGTGCTGTGGAACTACCGCACCACAAAACGGACCCCCACAGGAGAGAGCCCATTTAATCTCACCTATGGGTCCGAGACTGTGATCCCCTAGAAGTCGGTATACCCTCTGCTCGTCTAATAGCTTATGAAGAAGAACAAAATGCCAGAGAGCTCCGAGCAAATCTCGACCTTATTGACGAGATCCGGGAAAGAGTTGCCATTCATCAACAAAGCTACCGAAGAAGGATCGAGTTGGCATATAATAAGAGAGTCCGTCCTACCAACCTCAAAGAGGGGGACTTGGTCCTCAGAAAGTTAGCCGTCTCCTTTCCTGGTCAGAAGAGCAAACTGACTCCAAATTGGGAGGGGCCCTATAAGATCGTCAAAGAAGTTCGGCCCGGGACATACAGACTAGAAGACCTCGAAGGCAGAGAGATCCCCAGGACCTGGAATGCCGACCATCTTCTAAAATACCAAGAGAGAGCACCAACGCCTCTCTAAGTGTTCTGGGATGTCAAACCGTTCCTCTCCTATTACCTGTATTGTTTTTCTTTTATTTCTCTCTTGTAATAACGGCTTGTAACTTTAGAAGCAGCCGACTATTAGTCATTAATAAAGAAAGCTTTTCCATACTTTACTATTGTTTACATCTCTCTGCTTTTACTTTTCACTCTAACGATGGTTCGGAGTCCAACACTTGGCTCGATTCTACTTCGCAAGTCCACTTTTAAGCGAACTAGAGGTAGATCGCCATTCGGAATTGCTCCCACAACCGTTGAACTCTTGACACCGACCATGTTACATGGAAAGTTGGGGTTCGGCACCAGCTGCCGAGTGCTCTTGACACCGACCATGTTACATGGAAAGTTGGTGTTCGGCATCAGCTGCCGAGAGCTCTTGACACCGACCATGTTACATGGAAAGTTGGGGTTCGGCACCAGCTGCCGAGCGTTCTTGACACCGACCATGTTACATGGAAAATTGGACCTCGGCACCAGCTGCCGAGCGTTCTTGACATCGACCATGTTACATGGAAAACTCGGCACCAGCTGCCGAGCGTTCTTGACACCGACCATGTTACATGGAAAAAGCTACCTCGGACCTCACCGAACTCCCTCTCTTAACTCACAACCTAGCCGAGGTGCCTCTCCTCTTCGGAAGAAGGCGCCGAATCACCCGCGGACTTCGGCCTCCTGGGCAACGAGCGCTCGAAGGGGTTGGCGATGTGATACAAGCATGTAGGCCGCACAACAACCGAGCCATTCATCAAAAAATTGCAAAAAAACAATTAAAAATTCGGGAAGTTAAGGAAGAACTCCTGGAAAATAATTATAATGTTGGGGAAACATTTTCTAATCCCCAAACAAATAATTATTGCCAAGAACAATCTTTTAAGACCCCTGAACGACGAATTGACACTTCGCAAAGATAAACGAAAACACCGCGTGATCCGAAGAACTCAGGAGCAACTCAAAGTGCAACTAACTTGAAAAATTACCACACTCCCTCCTTCAAAGATTCGAAACCTTGTACTTGGACTCCGATACAACTCCGCTAGCCATCAAAACAGTAAAACTACTCCTCAAAGGCTGATCAAGCTCAGTCTTTGGGAGTGGGGGGCTCGTGATATGGCTAAAAATGGGGTTAAATCGGAACCATCCAGATCGAGCACGATCTTGGAGTCCAGGGGTAAAACGGTAATTTCACCTACCAATGGGTTTGAAGCGAGTACTGGTTCTCCTCCTCGAAGACCCATTAACCCTCGAACGGATCCACCTCAACTGGGTGCGGGTTTCAACCCGCAGCAAACCCGATCCAGAAAGGATAGAATTGGGATTTCTGATTAAATCCTAATCAACGGCCTTGATTCATAACTATCCTTTCACTGGGGATTAGGGATTACATTCCTTATCTGATTACGGGGATTATATTCCTTATCAGATCACGGGGATTACATTCCTAATCTGATCCCAGCGACGCCTATAAATACCCCCCATCCATCTCAATTAAGAGGTAATCAATCTTTTGCCAATTTACGCTCTTTCATAATCTCCCTGATTACTGACTTGAGCGTCGGAGGGTGCGTCGCCGAGAACAACCCCGGTATCTCGCACATTTTGCAGGTGTACGGCGGGAGTCAATGGTCAAACTCCGGCGGATCAGGTTTCAGGTTTGCTATTCAAGTTTTCTTAAGAATTCACAAATACTATCTGTTTTCCCCCACACCAGATTTAGCAGTAACAAGTTCCTTGGTTAAGATGACAGGTCACAGTATTTTGAAGATCAAGCAGTTCGATGGAAAGATCAATTTCAATCTTTGGAAGACTAACATGTATGATGTTCTTGTTCAAGAACGGTTGCAGTTAGCAATCAAGAAGAAAGAAAAACCAGCTGATATGAATGATGACGTTTGGGAAGATATTCATGAAAGAGCCATAAGTCTAATCCGATTATCCTTGGGGGACAAGGTCAAGTGCAGATTTCTTGAAGAAACTGATGCGGCGAGTTTGTAGGAAAAACTCATAGCTGACTACTCTGGTTCATCATTATTAGATCGGATGCATTGGAAGAGGAAGTTGTTCCGTTTATCTATGAAGGAAGGTACCGATCTCAAAGACCACATTACAGAGTTCAATAAGGTATTATCTGAACTTAAGGCGATCAACGCAGATGTGTGTGAGGAAGATAAAGATTTCAACCTGATATATTCACTGTCGGATTCGTACGAGCCATTGATCACGATCAAGCTACATGGTAGATCTGCCAAGGAGAGTATTTCGGTAGATGGTGTAATCAAAGCATTGAAAGAAAATCAACTTAGGAAGGAGATCCATAAATCTTCATCGTATATTCCTACAAGTTGTCTAGTAGTGGATGGTTCTTCGGGGGGAAGACAAAGTGCTTTGTAAAAGGATTCGATCCGTTGCCGATATTGCAAGAGGCCAGGGCATATCAAGAAAGACTGTTGGAAATTGCTGAATCAGGAGAGCACCAAGAACGGGAGTTCAATCGCTAATGTGGTTAGTGCCTTTGATTCAGGTGGTTCGTGTCTTCTTGTTTCAAATTCCTTAGAAGTGGATTCTAGTTGGTTTCTTGACTCAGGGAGTTCTTCTCATATTTGCTCTGAGAGGGAGTTGTTTTCTACTTAGAAGTCTACTACGGGGCATTGTGTGACAACGGAAACTGGGAAAATTTGTGAAGTAGTAGGTGAGGGGACAGTTGAGTTGAAGATGCTAGGTCAAAATATGTTCACTTTAAGGGATGTTTTGCATATTCCTCTATTGAAACAGAATCTGATTTCCTTGGGAACTCTTAATGCACAGGGCTGCAGGTACACAGCTCGAGGTGGAGTTTTGTCTGTTTTTCAAGGTCATCGTGAAGTGATTAGAGGTATGAGAGTGATAGGGCCAAGCCAACACAATCTCTACAAGCTTTGGGGAATTCGAAAATCCTGTGCAGGGGTTGATAGTTCTTTTCCCATTATTCCCGCAAGTTTAGCTAGTTTGCCGTAGCTAGAATCATTGAGACGAGACCACGACGTTCGAATATCGTCGAGAGGTGGAGAATGCCTACGGGTAGGTGTAGTTCGTGCGGAGTTTGGCAACTTCGTGAGTACATCTACGGAGGTGTGTCTTTGAAGGGGCATTGTCACGCTCCGCTTCCCAAAATACGGAATACGAGTGCATGATGAAGCCCAGCGAATGATCTTAGCATCATTCATAAGCTGTAGGATCGACTCAGCATCACAACAAGAATATAACAAGCGATATATATATAACCCAGCATGCATGAATATTTTATTAGCAACAGAAACAACTGAAATATAATTAAACATCCAAATAGTTTCAAGTCTGGATCAAGTTAAAACTCGGGAACATCAGCCCGTTACAAGTTCTTAAATTTGCAAGAAATAATAATCCAAGAAAACAAATAATTCAAGAAATAAATTTTCTAATCAAGTCATTTCTTCACTTGAAGGCTAGAACCTTTGCTCACCAATGCCTGCGGGTAGCTCGTCTCCAAAGTCTGCTTAATAAATATAAAAAGGGAAAACAAGAGAAAATGCCCTTAGTGCAAGCTAGGACCATAAATAGTGAAAATAAGTACAAGTAAGGGGAACAAGAATTGGAATCAAGAATGTAACAGAGTTATAACAAGTAGTGGAAAAACCAAGAACTAGCTAGCAAGAGGGACATCTTAGTAAACAGGTTGGATAACAACTGCTAATGGTAAAACACATGACAAGTGAACCTATAGGGGTATCTACATCAAGTGACAAGTCTCAAGTCTAGTATCATATAACAAGTGCCAAGTCTAGTGTCAAAATTTTATTTCAAATGTCAGGTCGCAAGTAACAAGTTGTCAAATATCAAGTAACAAGTTGTCAAGTACCAGGTAACGAGTTGCAAGTGTCAAGTAATTTATTCACGTATCAAGTCTCATGTAGCATGCCATCTAGTATCAAGTAAGTATGTATCGAGTTCAAGTTTCATGTTCAGGTCTTGTACTTATTACTATCTAGGTAGCACTTCATGCATCCATACATTTACTACATGGTTGCTACAGTCAAATCAGTTGCGTTTAGACCTAGTAATGGAGTCTATAGGGCGGCGTACTCAGGTATCAAGTATCAAGCAAGCCATGGTTCATGAATCGGAAAATAAATAACAAGTTCACGAAGCAAGTTCGCGAATCCACTAACAAGTTCAAGAACCGCACAATGCATTCATGAATCAAACAAGTTCATGTGCCAAGTAACTGACTCCATCAATCGAACAAGATATAACAAGTTCATGAACCAAGTATTTGGGAAACACGGGCCCCCTTCCGAGTACACTTACCTATATTGTCCACTAATATAGTCTTTCCCTTAAACCCCGGCTTGTTACATTTATTAATTTTTATCAAGCAAGCATACAATTGTGTGAAATGTTGTAAATTAATTCTCAGAAAATTTGGGGATGTCCTATAGGGTGTCCAGCAACCGCATATAAAATTTTATGTCCAACGCTTGCTGTTTACATAGCTAAATTAATTCGCAAAGTAAATGTGTGCAGCAGTTTTGCAAATCTGCGTCTACCGACACAGCTGCAGTAAAAC
Organism: Hemerocallis citrina; assembly: GCA_017893485.1. Classification (NCBI taxonomy): domain Eukaryota; kingdom Viridiplantae; phylum Streptophyta; class Magnoliopsida; order Asparagales; family Asphodelaceae; genus Hemerocallis; species Hemerocallis citrina. The sequence goes on along the minus strand of CM030359.1, from coordinate 294,516,200 downwards.
TGCAATAACTCCTAGACGGTAACTCCGAATTCGAAACTTGTGGAGGCTATTGACATCTAGACATCCAGATCTATATTTTCTATTCAGGGCTCGGGTCCAGATTCTAACGTTAAATGGGTCTAAACAGTAAAAGAATATTTAGAACAGCAACATGTGGGAAGAACTTACTAGTATAGATTACATGGAAATTTGTCATTAGGCGTCTAAGTTATTGTGTGATATAAATACAGGATAGTGGTGGTCAAAACAGCAAGTAATAATTATTTTTCAAGTCAAATGGTTGCAAGATCATCAAATACAAAATATAACATGTGTCTACAAATCGAGGTCTCCTTAATTCATATGTCCATATGTTCAGGGGTAAAAGAGTCCAAGTAATTATAATTTAACACAATGAAATTTTTGTGACTCTTAGAATCATAAAATTTTGGAGGTTTAATATTGATCAACAACGATAGTCAAGAAGGAGTCACAATTCTAACTATTTGTAGTATTTTTCAAGGGATGCTTGTACTAGAACAAATAAATTGTACAAGGAATACTTGCCTTAATTGACGACGTTTAGATCCACTTGCTGAAGAAAGTTGGATCGAAAAATCCCGGAAGAAGTCTCCTAAAAGCACGTGCGAAGATCGACCAAAGAGTGAAAATTCCCCCACACCGGATCGGCCGAACAGCAAACAGCACGACAGGATTCGATGTGCCCAGAACACCAAACAGCGAGCGCAGCCAATGGGCGATCTCCTCCGCAGCGGATCCCTCCCGAACAGCGAACAGTGGATCTGGGATTCGCTGGGGGCGAACACCGAACAGCGATCAGATCTGGCTCGATCGCACGGATCTTAATGCGATCCGATGGTCGAGATTTGATCCCGCCTTTTTCGCTGTTCTTCTTCTTCTTCGTTCACTTCTTCGATGATCACAGAGCGAGAGCGAGAGTGAGTGTGGCGACGGTGGGGACTTCGACGTGGCGACGCGACGGCGGCGACTGTGGTGCGACGAGCGGCGACTGCGCGACGTCGAGAACTGACGCGCGTGGCGACAACTCTGCTTGCGGTTTCAAACAGGGAGGAGTTGGGTTCGATGGTTGGATATGTGATGGCGGTGGGGTGTTGGCGATTGATGGTGGTGGTGGTGTGGAGTTGACGAGGCGACGGGGGTGGTGACAGGTGATGGGTAATGGTGGAGGTGGGTTTGGTCGAGGATGGGTTCGATGGGGAATTGGATTCGGAGTTTGGTTGATGGTGGAGACGACAGTGATGGAGGTTGTGGTGGTTCTGTGGGGTTGACGAAGGTGAATGTGAGGGAGATCGAAGGTGATGGAATTGGGTGTGGACAGCGATGGAAATTGGGTTTGGGATACTGGAGATGGAGACGAAGGAGGAAGGGGATTAGCGGCGGGTTGATGGGTTTTAACAGTGATTAGGGTTGGGATTACGGTTAGGGTAGGGTTTCGGGTTTGTGGGTTTGTGGGTTTTAGGGTATCCGCTTCAAATAGAATCCAACAGGAGGATTGGTCAAAATGTATCAAAATGGAGATTAAAGATATAAATGAGAAGAGATGGTCAATTCTTCATGAATAACGACACAAATAGCACACAAATGAATTCCATAAAAGGACCAAAAATTTGAGTCGAGACAAGAATAATGATTTTATTCAATCTGAACAAATTACAGGATCTCAAATAGACGAGAGAGTACAATGAGGCACAATACAGTATAAAATATTAATATGGGAAAATAGGAGTTACAAATCCTACCCACCTAACAAGCAGAATTTCGTCCTCGAAATTCAGACATGTGGTACATAGGGTAACCCTTAAAAGAAAAGAAAGAACAACAATAAACAAGGCTACTGAAACAGATGCGGAAACTTCTTCTGGATCTCTTCTTCCAATTCCCAAGTCGACTCACCCGGCGAGTGAGGATTCCATGCAACTCGAACCTGCTTTATGACTTTATTCTTCAACACCTTCTCACGCCTGTCCAAGATAGTAACCGGCGGAATCTCACAAGACAAGTCTGGCTGTACCGACAACTCTGAGTATTCAATCACATGACTCTCATCCCTGATGTATCTCCTGAGCTGGGAGACATGAAAAACATCATGCACTCCAGATAGAGCCGGCAGCAGCGCGAGTCGATCGGCCACCTTACCTACTCGCTCCACAATGTTGAAAGGCCCGATGAACCTGGGGCTTAGCTTGCCTCCACCTCCAAATCGGATAACGCCTCTCCACGGCGATACCTTGAGGAACACATGGTCTCCCACCTACAATTTCAATGGTCTCCTGTAGACGTCTGCTTACTTCCTCTGCCTGTCCTGAGCTGCTACAAGGTGCTTCCTGATCTGGGTCACTGCGTCGACTGTCTTGATAATCAAATCTGGCCCCAACAATTTTCTTTCACCAATGTCATCCCAGCACACTGGCGACCTACACTTCCGACCATACAATGCCTCGTACGGTGCAGCTTTAAGACTGGCTCGATAGCTATTGTTGTACGAGAACTCGACTAAGTGTAGGTGATCCTCCCAAGATCCTCCAAACTGAAGCACGCATGACCTTAACATATCCTCCAAGGTCTGAATGGTCCTCTCTGATTGCCCGTCTGTCTAAGGATGGAATGCTGTACTGTACTTCAGCTTGCTTCCAAGACTGTTCTGCAGGCTTTCCCAAAACTGAGATCGGAACCTGGTATCCCTGTCGGATACAATTCTGACCGGAACCCCATGGAGTCTGACAATCTCCTGCATGTATCTCTCTGCTAGACTCTCAGTAGACTGACCCACTCTGAAGGGGATGAAATGAGCGCTCTTCGTCAGTCTGTCGACAATCACCCAAATGGGGTTGTGACCCTTAGGACTCCTTGGCAGAGCGGTCACAAAATCCATGGTGATGTGCTCCCACTTCCACTCTAGAATGGGAAGAGGCTGGAGAAGTCCGGCAGTCCTCTGATGTTCTGCCTTCACCTGCTGCCAGATCAAGCACTGTGACACAAATCTGGCTACTGCCCTCTTCATGCCATGCCACCAGAAGTGGAACTTCAAATACCGATACATCTTGGTACCACCGGGATGAATAGAGTATGCTGACTGGTGCGCCTCCTCGAGTAGTTTCTGCCTGACTTCACCTATTCGGACACATAGCCTTGCCCCAAAGCGAAGTGATCCATCGAGGTGAATGATCATATCGGTCCTTATACCTGCCTCGACTTCTGCCCTGAACTTCTGCAAATGCTCATCACCTGCATGAGCTTCCTTAATCTGCTCTACCAAAGATGACTGCAACTGAAGCATCATGCAACTGCGATCGGTGCCTGGCAAAATCATGTTCAGGTCTAATCTCCTCATCTGCTCGATAAGTTCCTTCTTTTGAGTCAAACACATGACGGCTGGCCTCCTGCTCAACGCATCTGGCACTATGTTCACCTTACCAGGGTGATACTGCAAGCTGATGTCGTAGTTAGCCATCAACTCTAACTAGCGCCTCTGCCTCATATTCAGCTCTTTCTGAGTGAAGACATACTTGAGACTCTTGTGGTCAGTAAAAATTTCCACTCGGTCTCCAAGCAAGTAGTGCCTCCACAGCTTCATTGCGTAGATCACTGCTGCCAACTCCAAGTCATGAGTAGGGTAGTTCTTCTCGTGCGGCCTCAACTGCCTGGATGCATAAGCAACCACCCGACCCTTCTGCATCAGCAATACACCTAGATCTCTGCCTGAAGCATCGCAGTGAATAACGAAGCCACCCGAACCATCTGGTATAGTTAACACGAGCGCTGAAGTCAACCTGTTCTTCAACTCGGCGAAGGCTTCACTGCAAGCCTCATTCCACACAAACCTCTGATCTTTCCCTGTCAGCTTAGTCAATGGCCCAGCAATCTTCGAGAAGTCCTGCACAAATTTCCTGTAATACCCTGCTAGCCCGAGGAAACTCCTCACCTCAGAAACTGTTTTTGGCACTGGCCAATCCTTCACTGCAGCAATCTTGGACGGATCAACTGAGACTCCCTCGCTCGAGATAATATGTCCCAAGAATGTAACTCGATCAAGCCAGAATTCACACATGCTGAGCTTTCCATAGAGCTTGTTCTCCCTCAGAGTCTGCAAGACTATTCTCAGATGTTCCGCATGCTCTTCCTGATTCTGCGAATACACCAAGATGTCGTCTATAAAGACCACCACAAATCTGTTAAGGAACCGGGAGAATACTCTGTTCATCAGGCTCATAAACACTGCTGGGGCATTGTTGTAATGTCTCAGCTATCTAAATAAACAGATAAACTAGACACAAATTAAAACCTCGCAAGTGTACGAATCGTTTATAGAAGCGTAGTGAAAAGCAAGGGTCGATCCCACAGAGATTGTAGTATTTAACTCACTAATCAATAAAATAGAAATAAAAATCATAAAGTTTTGTTCTAAAAGTCTATTTGAAAGGAAATGAAAAGACTAAAATCTAGATCAAGTAGAATCACAATTTGAATCACAAATATTTATTAAAGTAGTTGGGCACGATCTCCACCTATAGTCAAGAATGCTAAATTACCTTCTACACTACTCTAATCACTCATGTTTGTTCCTTTAAGGGCATGGTATCTACTCCTTAAAGTTAAGATTTCCCTAAGCCAAGAATTAGGCATGGTATCTACTCTAATTCGTTTCTTTCTTTAAGTATTTAGCATAGTATCTACTAAGTTGCACTTGAAGAAAGCATAGGAACGATGGAAATAACAAACACTCAAAGTTCTAGAAGTTGGTATCAAATCTAGATCCTTCAAGTTGATTAAACCAAGAACCCTTAAAGATTCCTGTGTTACAAGTATGAGCACGAGATATGGGTCATCTCTATACTCATATAACAAGCTAACTTGATAATATCAGGTTCTTCAGATCAGTCGACTGTTGCTAGCTCTCAGTCGACTGATTCTACGAACTTTCTAACAAATGTTGATATTATAATTTTGATCAAGATACCCAGATTTAATCAATAAGTGAATAAAGTAGTGTTTTAGAAGATTATAAACATTACATGACTACGGTTTCAATCAGCCCAACAATGAAATTAGTTGCACATAATACAACTTTTATTAAATAAACATTTAGAGTTCATGATAAAAACAAAAACTAGAAAGAAGAAGAAGTAACACTGATTATTATGAAATTCAGCCTTGAGGTCGACTTGAACTGTCTCTCAGTCGACTTGATCTTGTCCTTCAGTGCACTTGATCTCCTTCCTTGTTTGATGCTAATAGATCAATGCTTGCTGGTCGATGGATGATGATAGATATCCGATATCTGGTGTATGGTTTCTCTCTTCTTCTTATAGTTTCTCTTACCCTTATCTGCAGATCTTAAACTCCAGATTCTTATCTCATCACGCGTCTGATATGGATTGAGTCGATCTTCTTACTCACCAAACCCGGATTTTTAACTTTGATTGTTGGGAAGTTGTTATTTGCAGTCATCCCATATCTGTTTTCTGGATTTTGGCAGCTCACTTTGATTTGGATTTGGATGAGGATGAATCTTCAACTGTTCTTATCTTTTAACTCCCGCTGAATGCCAGTCGACTGGTTCTGGAATCAGTTGACAGTGTCGTGAATTCTGTAGATTCATAATTAATCAGTCAAGTCGACTGTCTTTTGGGTAAGTCGACTGTACTGCGCAGCTTCGGAAACTCAACCTCCTCTGTTCAGTCGACTGTCGTTGAAGGACCAGTCGACTTGTGTTCTGCAGCTTCCTGTGTATCATCCTCACAGTCTGGAGTAAATCTTGAATTCTGCTTCGTTTAGTTGCTTTCAGGCTGTTTCCTATGAAAAAGAGAAAAGAAGAGTAAATTACCACATATAGAGAATTTAATTGTCTAATTACATTCAGATTATTGCTCCAAAATGTGGATATATTGGATTTATCAGGCATTCGTGACACCGAAGGGCATCACCAAGAACTCGTAATGCCCGTACCTGGTCCTGAACGCAGTCTTCGGCACATCTGCTGCTTTCACCTTCACCTGATGGTACCCCGAGCGAAGATCCAACTTCGAAATCACTGCAGCACCGCCCAACTAATCAAACAAGTCGTCGATCCTGGGTAATGGATACCTATTCTTCACAGTGACACTGTTCAGCTCTCGGTAATCCATGCACAACCTGCGGCTTTCGTCCTTCTTATTGACGAACAGCACAGGAGCTCCCCACGGTGATACACTGGGCCTGATGAAACCCAAATCCAATAGACCTTGAATCTGTACCTTCAACTCTGCAAGCTCGATTGGCACCATCCTGTACAAGCTATTCGATATCGGCACTGTACCCGGCTGAACCTCAATGCCAAACTCCACCTCTCGATCTGGAGGTAACCCGGGCAATTCCTCTGGGAACACATCCAGGAATTCCCGCGCTACAAGAGGCGCAACCTCACAGCCTGTGTGCAATTCCATTGCACAATCTTCCTCATTTGCCACCTTCTTACCACGCCCAATAGGTGTTTCCCCAGCATGAAATTCAAACTCATCATGCTCTAGAATCCTGAATACAACATTCTTCGCTCGGCAATCGATGACAGCATGAGACTCCCCCAGCCAATCCATGCCGAGAATCACATCGAAACCTGAATTGCCAATCATTATCAGGTCTGCCTTGAAATCTCTGCCCCTAATAACCATAGGGCTCTGCTTGCACTCCTTGGAGCAAACGACAACACCGCCACCTGTGGTGATATTCCAAGCTATCTGCATATCACTGCACTCCAACTGATGCTGATCCACAAAGCAAGAGGAAACGAAGGAGTGGGTCGTCCCGGAATCAAATAGGACATGGGCAGGAAAGGAATGGACTAGGATGATACCTATGATAGAGTCAAAATATGGGAAGAGATAAATATGCAGGATTCTAAGGGATAGCAAATACTGATGTGAAAAGATTTACACAAGGTATGATGCAAGATGAACAATAAAGCATAAAATAAATAACATACAATAAAATACAATTATACCTGCAACGACTTCCTCCGCGGTCTTAGCTTCCTCTGCAGTCAGGTTGAAGGCCTGACCTCTCCTTGGGGGCAGCGGTCCTCTGACCGACGATCTGATGCTGAGGAGGAAGTGTCGGCCTGGACTGACCCTGAGCTGGCGCACCAGCAGGTGGCGCAGCCCTCCTCTGCGGACAGTCCCGAACAGTGTGATCACCAGCACCACACTCGAAAGATCGACGGTTGCCCGGAAATCTGACAGAAGTCACAGTAGCCTCCCCTCTGTGGAGCAGCAGTAGGGTAGGGAGCAGCCCTGGCAGGATGGGCTGGAACTGGCCTCCTGATTGGTCCTCCAGTGGGCCTAGTAGCGGCAGGGTGCGGGGCGAATCGCTGAATGGCACGCTTATGCCGGCTGGTTTGTTCCTGGCTCCTAGCAGCCTCCAGGATATCAGCGTAGGGACGAGGCCTCCAAGCAGCCAGGCGATCCTGGATATCGATATCCAAGCCCAGCAAAAAGCGACGGCCTTTGTCCTTATCATTAGCCACCATAGACGTGGCAAAACGGCTCAAACGGGTAAACTCCGCGACAAACTCGTCCACGGTCTGATTTCCCTGGTTCTAGATAGTGTCTTAGTTAAGCATCAATATATCATAAACTGACAAATGAAAATTTTGCGTATAAAACACTATCTGATCAACCTGGGTGAGCGCGACAAACTGCCGCTCCATCTCGTTCCTGATGACAACAGGGAAGAACTTTGTGAGGAAGCTTTCCCTGAAAATAGCCCAGGCGACGGGGCGCTCAAGTCTTTCCATCTTAGCTCGCCACCAGATGTGGGCGAGATCCACCAGCTGGATGCTTACGACATCCACTCGATCCACATCGGCTATCCTGGCAGCGATCAACAACTGCTCTGTCCTAATGAGCCACTGCTCAGCCTCCAATGGACCTTCAGCACCTGTGAACTTATCGGGGTGTAGCCTCATGAAATCAGCTATATTGCCCGGTCTATGCGGCAACACCCCAGGCGCAGGTGCAAGGGGCTCTCTGTTGGCAGCTCCGAAGGCTGCTTTCAACATCTCTGCGTGCACTCTCTGCATTTGCATCATCTACTGCATGTGCCGCTCATTTTGCTCTTGCTGCATCTGTAACAGCTGCATAATGGCGGGCTGGTCTGTCTGATCACCCCCAGACTGGGAAGACGAAGCGTTTCTTCGAGCCATGTCCTGCACAAACCCAAAACAATCAGGATCCAGATCAAGTTGATAATAAAATTTTCATTCAATCTCATGGCATGTTAAATGCTGAGTTAACCCTGACTGAGTCAAGCATGCCTAATGTATTAGTTAACTAACACATTACCCAAACCTGACTCTGATACCACTAAAAACCTTGTCACGTCCCGGTTCCCAAAATACGGAATACGAGTGCATGACGAAGCCCAGCGATTGATCTTAGCATCTTTCATAAGCTGTAGGATCGACTCAGCATCACAACAAGAATATAACAAGAGAGATATATATAACTAAGCATGCATGAATATTTTATTAGCAACAGAAACAACTGAAATATAATAAAACATCCAAATAGTTTCAAGTCTGGATCAAGTTAAAACTCGGGAACATCAGCCCGTTACAAGTTCTTAAATTTGCAAGAAATAATAATCCAAGAAAACAAATAATTCAAGAAATAAATTTTCTAATCAAGTCATTTCTTCACTTAAAGGCTAGAACCTTTGCTCACCAATGCCTGCGGGTAGCTCGTCTCCAAAGTCTGCTTAATAAATATAAAAAGGAAAAACAAAGGGAAAACAAGAGAAAATGCTCTTAGTGCAAGCTAGGGCTGCAAATAGTGAAAATAAGTACAAGTAAGGGGAACAAGAATTGGAATCAAGAATGTAACAGAGTTATAACAAGTAGTGGAAAAACCAAGAACTAGCTAGCAAGAGGGACATCTTAGTAAACAGGTTGGATAACAACTGCTAATGGTAAAACACATGACAAGTGAACCTATAGGGGTATCTACATCAAGTGACAAGTCTCAAGTCTAGTATCATATAACAAGTGCCAAGTCTAGTGTCAAAATTTTATTTCAAATGTCAGGTCGCAAGTAACAAGTTGTCAAATATCAAGTAACAAGTTGTCAAGTACCAGGTAACGAGTTGCAAGTGTCAAGTATTTTATTCACGTATCAAGTCTTATGTAGCATGCCATCTAGTATCAAGTATGTATCGAGTTCAAGTTTCATATTCAGGTCTTGTACTTATTACTATCTAGGTAGCACTTCATGCATCCATACATTTACTACATGGTTGCTACAGTCAAATCAGTTGCGTTTAGACCTAGTAATGGAGTCTATAGGGCGGCGTACTTAGGTATCAAGTATCAAGCAAGCCATGATTTATGAATCGGAAAATAAATAACAAGTTCTCGAAGCAAGTTCGCGAATCCACTAACAAGTTCAAGAACCGCACAATGCGTTCATGAATCAAACAAGTTCATGTGCCAAGTAACTGACTCCATCAATCGAACAAGATATAACAAGTTCATAAACCAAGTATTTGGAAAACACGGGCCCCCTTCCGAGTACACTTACCTATATTGTCCACTAATATAGTCTTTCCCTTAAACCCCGGCTTGTTACATTTATTAATTTTTATCAAGCAAGCATACAAGTGTGTGAAATGTTGTAAATTAATTCTAAGAAAATTTGGAGATGTCTTATAGGGTGTCCAGCAACCGCATATAAAATTTCAAGTCCAACGCTTGCTGTTTACATAGCTAAATTAATTCGCAAAGTAAATGTGTGCAGCAGTTTTGCAAATCTGCGTCTACCGACACAGCTGCAGTAAAACTGCAATAACTCCTAGACGGTAACTCCGAATTCGAAACTTGTGGAGGCTATCGACATCTAGACATCCAGATCTATATTTTCTATTCAGGGCTCGGGTCCAGATTCTAACGTTAAATGGGTCTAAACAGTAAAAGAATATTTAGAACAGCAACATGTGGGAAGAACTTACTAGTATAGATTACATGGAAATTTGTCATTAGGCGTCTAAGTTATTGTGTGATATAAATACAGGATAGTGGTGGTCAAAACAGCAAGTAATAATTGTTTTTCAAGTCAAATGGTTGCAAGATCATCAAATACAAAATATAACATGTGTCTACAAATCGAGGGCTCCTTAATTCATATGTCCATATGTTCAGGGGTAAAAGAGTCCAAGTAATTATAATTTAACACAATGAAATTTTTGTGACTCTTAGAATCATAAAATTTTGGAGGTTTAATATTGATCAACAACGATAGTCAAGGAGGAGTCACAATTCTAACTATTTGTAGTATTTTTCAAGGGATGCTTGTACTAGAACAAATAAATTGTACAAGGAATACTTGCCTTAATTGACGACGTTTAGATCCACTTGCTGAAGAAAGTTGGATCGAAAAATCCCAGAAGAAGTCTCCTAAAAGCACGTGCGAAGATCGACCAAAGAGTGAAGATTCCCCCACACCGGATCGGCCGAACAGCAAACAGCACGACAGGATTCGCTGTGCCCAGAACACCAAACAGCGAGCGCAGCCAATGGGCGATCTCCTCCGCAGCGGATCCCTCCCGAACAGCGAACAGCGGATCTGGGATTCGCTGTGGGCGAACACCGAACAGCGATCAGATCTTGCTCGATCGCACGGATCTTGATGCAATCCGATGGTCGAGATTTGATCCTGCCTTTTTCGCTGTTCTTCTTCTTCTTCGTTCACTTCTTCGACGATCACAGAGCGAGAGCGAGAGTGAATGTGGCGACAGTGGGGACTTCGACGTGGCGACGCGACGGCGGTGACTGTGGTGCGACGAGCGGCGACTGCGCGACGTCGAGAACTGATGCACGTGGCGATGACTCTGCTTGCGGTTTCAAATAGGGGAGGAGTTGGGTTCGATGGTTGGATATGTGATGGCGGTGGGGTGTTGGCGATTGATGGTGGTGGTATTGTGGAGTTGACGAGGCGACGGGGGTGGTGACAGGCGATGGGTAATGGCGGAGGTGGGTTTGGTCGAGGATGGGTTCGATGGGGAATTGGATTCGGAGTTTGGTTGATGGCGGAGACAACGGTGATGGAAGTTGTGGTGGTTTTGTGGGGTTGACGAAGGTGAAGGTGAGGGAGATCGAAGGTGATGGAATTGGGTGCGGATGGCGATGGAAATTGGGTTTGGGATACTGGAGATGGAGACGAAGGAGGAAGGGGATTAGCGGCGGGTTGATGGGTTTTAACAGTGATTAGGGTTGGGATTAGGGTTAGGGTAGGGTTATATAGTAGGGTTTCGGGTTTGTGGGTTTATGGGTTTTAGGGTATCCGCTTCAAATAGAATCCAACAGGAGGATTGGTCAAAATGTATCAAAATGGAGATTAAAGATATAAATGAGAAGAGATGGTCAATTCTTCATGAATAACGATACAAATAGCACACAAATGAATTCGATAAAAGGACCAAAAATTTGAGTCGAGACAAAAATAATAATTTTATTCAATCTGAACAAATTACAGGATCTCAAATAGACGAGAGAGTACAATGAGGCACAATACAGTATAAAATATAAATACGGAGAAATAGGAGTTACAGGCATACTGGATTCGGTGAGATTGGGTAGAGATCATTTCAATTAGAAGACGAAGCTATTAATCTAAGTTTTCTTTGCAAGTGGAATTTGTTAGAGTTTGGAGATGAGTAACACATCATGTAATAGCACTCGTATGCAATCCAAGGTGGAGTTTGTTAGGATTGTGTCTTGAATACTCGTTGTTCAGATTAGAAGAAGGTAAGATGAAGCACGGAGGTCGAAGCGTCGAAGTGAGTAGAAGGAGAAACAGCAGCAGCAAGGTGCAGGCTAGTTGCGGTCGAACGGTTTTGGTGACAATCGACCGCACTCCCCGACCACTCGAAGTACAGGGAATGTCAGATAGTGGTACGGTCGACCGGTCCTGTTGGACGGTCGACCACCCGCTGCGCTGTGTTCATTTTGGGCCCCAATTTGTTAGGCCATTTCAGCCCAATCTTCAACTCCAAGTCAGATCGGGCGGCTCCTATTCAGTTACTTCTTTTCCAGGTTATATCGGACGACTGAGTATCAAGATTAGACCTAGGTTTTCTCTCTATTCTTCTATATATATTGTAAACTCCTCCAATATGAGAGGGAGTACTTCACAGATTTTTTTTTTCATTGCAAAGAGAGGCTCAAGAGAGAGACAGTTCTTGGTGGGTGAGTTTAATTCCTTGTGTATAACTCATTGTAATCTCTTCTAGTTGAATATCAGATCTCCCTATATTTCTCCCCGGATTAAGTAAAAGCTAACGGGGATATGTCATCGTTCATGTGTTTGTGTTAGTTTGGTGGCTCTACTTGCTTGCTCAATTTATTTGCCTTGTCTACTTCGACTTTCTTGTTGCTCTAATTAGTTCCACTATGACCAGAGGGCGTTGGTTGACGCCCCAATCTCAACAACTGGTATCAGAGCTTCAGGTTGCTGAGTTCCTTGATTAAGATGACTGTAACACCCCCAATTTTTTTTTCTCCAAATTCAATTCTTTCAATTTCTATATCACTTTAATCATAAACTAAGAAAGTTATATTTCAGGGAAAATTCTGACAGAGTCTCCCCTGTAAATTTTGCCCCGAAACACAAAAAGCTTACGGAATTCTGCTCAAAATTCCGTAGCTCACAATCCACATAATATTTTCATGGGCTCCCCAGGCCAAAATGAGCAGATACACACAGGAAATATAATATAATGCTCTGGGGGCCAAACTCATAACGGATTATCAAATATCAATTAAAAACTATAAATTTCTTTGAAAAACGAGGTAAAATTTTAGAAAAATCCTTGTAAAACTTACCACAGAGCCCGGTACTCCACAACGAGATGGGTACGGGTCACAAACATACCACACCACCTCACACTATACTCATCATCGTCATATACATGCTTATGCACCCATAATACAATTTAGACCATAAATTTCACTATTCCTATAACTAAATAGTACAAAGTTTTAAAATAAAAGTTTATCCTACCAATCTACGCCTCACCTCTGCACTGATGAGAACCTGCAACAGTGGGGGATCTAGGGTAGTCCTCAGACTCCCCTAACCCCCAAACACTAAGGGGTTAGCCATTTCTGGTGTGAGTATAAATTTAAAAATCTAACAAATAAATGAAATTGTATAACGAAAATAATTCAAACTTACAAACATCAAGAAAGAAGATACATCTGGAACCTCTGAACTTAAAAACATCATCAATACGGCTTTATAATCAAATACTCTTCAAATCTGTGTCAAATTATAAAATTACCCACACTCACACATTCCACTATATATTTCACATCAACCTCATATCTATCCTTACTTTATATTCGCACAATACGAATTTCCATTCAATCCATTACTTTTCCATTGGAATCCCCTAACCCAAATATTCGTTTCTTCACAATTATCATCATATTAGCATTTCGCTACTTATATAAATATCACTAACAAGATGCTATTATATCTTTCTTTAATAACCATTTATATGGATACAAACTCCTATCACCACATACTTTCTGCATTAATCATTTTCATAACCACTTTCATAGCACAAGTAAGTATTTTATTGAAATATAACAAGTATCAGTTCTTACATATAAGCTACTATCCTCATAATGCCACATTTATTCATGTCTTGGGATACAAATATAAAATCTCATTACACATCGCAATTAACCCACATTTCATCATATCATTATCATATCACCTTACAGAATACTCATTCTCATCGTATCAAAAGCATGTTTTATAATTCATTCTGATCCCGTTATATCACTTTAGTAATTACTTTTTCTTATAACAATAAATCTTATTATCATTTTCACTTAATCTCCAAACACACTCTGGGGCCACCACATATCACATCCCATTGCCGATAGGTTGGGTAATAATCACTGTACCTCAAACACACAGTTTGGGTAATATCACATCACATCTCAAGCCGATAGCTTGATTATTAATTCACTTCAATCACTTATCATCTTCACTTCACTTTATTTCTCATTTCTATCAATCATTACCACTATTATATCCACTCACCCCGCGAATTATGCCAAGGCAGGTAGTTCCCACCATTTCCACAGAAATAGCGGGCAGGTAGTTCCTTGACACAATTCCAAGGTACAACTCACATCAACTGCATTTTACTTTAATGATCACACACATAGTACCATTACTTCGTATTATTCATAAGAACACATGTCTCTTCTATTATTATCATTTTAAATTAACCACGCACTGCATTTATCACTTCTTTTCATAACTAGCTCATAACTCATTTTCTTTCACATTTATTTCATTCACAACTACTTTCTTTCTCATCCACAATTCACAATTCACTTTCTGCACTTTCCACATTTTTATTAACACTTAGTTATTTTATTAGTTTGTCGACCAGTGAGCCACAGTATCCCAACATACTGAAAGCCGACAGCCCAGTAAACACGCGGTCCGATGCTCTCCCAGAGTCTTACTCGTCCGAGGTTACGTCTTCCTCCTAGCCGAACTAGCGAGGGAACACAGCACTCCTAGTCCCACTAGGGTGCCTCCTCGCGATGTCTGTCATCGAGGGAAAGAAAACACAATCCCCTAGTCCCACTAGGGTACTTCCTCCCAGCCGAAGCCAGCGAGGTAAACACTCACCACTAGTCCCACTAGGGTGCTTCCTCGCGACAGCTGTCATCGAGAGAAAACCGGACCTCAAGCCGATAGCTTGGGCGATAAAAATCACTTACCCCAAACATAGTTTGGGTCCACTATTCCCAAGCCGGTCCTTGGGCGTTAGGAGGTCTAGTCCAAACCCCCAGGATTGCTGTAGGTACTGGTCAACAAAGCCATCTGTTATTAGCATTAATCATTTCATCTTTTCAGCTTACTTTATCAACACACGCATTTCACTAGTGAATTCAATAATTGCCACGACCTTGACTTTAATCACGTGAATTAATAACACATTTTCTTAGCACTTACCAGCTGATCTTTTATCTTCATATTATCATACCACATTATGCATAATATTAATGTGCCAAGATATTTATTTTGCCATAACAACCCACACTAAGGGTACCATGTCATTCATTACCTCATTATATCATATATAGGCATACGCCAAGTTATAACATTACTAAAAGAACTACATTAAGTTATTCCGTATCGTAAAAGTATCAAAATGTATACCTCATCACATTATAATATCATATTATTACCCATTAATTTACTTCGAACATAATTATAATGCAAACATATCCCCACTTACTAATTTCATTAATTATCACATCACGAGTCCACATCATGATATATATATCGCAAACATACACCACACATGTGGGTTTCTAAGAAAAGGGGCCAAAATTCACTTATTTCCTCTAATTAAACCTCACGATATCTCATCATAGCATACTAACTCATATCCAATACTCTATATGAGTAAAATCACCTATAAGGGTCTATATGCCCCAAAATAAACATAAAACATGCACTATAAATGCACAGGTTTCCAAAACATGATCACAATCACTAATTTCGTCTAATTACACCTCATAACATCCATCCATAATCTACTAGCCCATACACAAGGCTCAACTTATACCAAATCACCTATATCGACTTATATTCCCAAAAAACATGCACGAAACATGCACGGGGTAAAAATATGCATAAACAATTTAATATATTCAGTTTTTATACATCAACACATCCCATTAACTCATAATATAGGTTTTATATACTTAAAATAGTTAATTTCACCAAATTTCTCAAAAACCCATTTTCGGGTCCCTAAAAATCCGTATTTTCTTTCAAAATCGACTTTTAGCATAACTTCTACGAAATACAT
The DNA here is from genome assembly GCA_017893485.1 of Hemerocallis citrina. NCBI lineage: Eukaryota > Viridiplantae > Streptophyta > Magnoliopsida > Asparagales > Asphodelaceae > Hemerocallis > Hemerocallis citrina. Next base: position 294,500,306 of record CM030359.1, on the reverse strand, counting down.
CAAAAAGCCACGAAATTTGGCCACAACATAAAATATACATAAATACAACATACTCACCTGACGGATCGAGCAAACGAAGTCCCACGTCCGCCCGGTAGCCAGTCGAAGTTCGACTTTTTCCTCCTAATTGAAAAATTATAGTACCGATTAGTTTAAAACTCAAAACTCGGCCTACGAACCTCCAAACTCGAATCCGTCTTCACCCACACGTTACAAATGACCTAAGTAGCCGAGCTACATCGACGGATTTCGAATTTGGGTCCCCATACAAACATTCCCTTATTGATCGGAGGCTTTCTAATAAGAAAAATTCATATATTCTAATTTCTTTAATCCTCTTTTTCCTAATCTCACATATTAGGATTAATAATAATAATGAGACTCAACTACACCTCCGAACTCATCAAATTCTCACCTCTATATCGCGCGGGCATTTCACCGAACACCCGGCGTGCACTTTTCGCCTATAATTCATTTCACTCAATTTAATTGAGCTGGAAGCCTATAAAAATCATCCTAAAATTATATTAATCCTTTCATAATACTCTACACCCTCATATGCATTTTCTATAATTATTTGGATCGAGTTTTCTACCCAATTTCATAAACTCCATAATTCGAGTTTATGCCAAAAGCACTACTCCCCATTTTATTCTAATGGCTCACTAAAATTTTTACCACCATCTAAGAGATAATTCTAATATATATATATCTCTATTTTACAAACCCAAAACCCTAATTTACTAACAACTTGTAATTTTTCTAACAATCCACTAATTCCTTAAATCATCCACTTCCAACACCTCTAAATCATTCTACCATAATAATCCTACTCAATAAAACTAAACACACTAAATTTTATACGAATAAATAAATTAGGGTATACCTTTTCGGAATCCTTTCGGAAATCCGACACTCCCACGACGTAAAGAACCCTTCAATTAGCTTGCCCCCTAGTTTAATTAGGGTTTGACGGAGAATCCATGGGGATTTGAGGAGAGAGAAAGAGAGCCGAAATGTTGGATTCGCCCCCCCTCCCCCCCCTTTGTTTCGTTCGGGAATGGGAAAGAAAGAAAGAAAGAAGGGAGAAGGAGGAGGAAAGGAAGGGAGGGGTTTTTAAAAAAAAAGATAATAATAATAATAATAATAATAATAATAATAATAATAATAAGGCCTATTTTCACTTAAGCCCTCCGATTCCAAAATATTACACTAAACTCCAACTCTCTACTTTAATAGTACCAATAATACAAAGATACATTAAAATCACCTCATAATAATCCTTCAAAATTATAAAATAAGGTAAACAATATTTATTCACATAAAATCTCAACTCGTAGCTCCCAATATATCAATAACACCAATCAATCACAAATATCCATACCAATATCAATATAAAAATAATAATAAAATATAGCTTTAAAATAATTCTCACCCCTACAAAATATAAAAACGAATATTTCCGGTATTTTAAAATCTGAGGTGTTACAATGACAGGTCACAGTATTTTGAAGATCAAGCAGTTCGATGGAAAGATCAATTTCAATCTTTGGAAGACTAACATGTATGATGTTCTTGTTTAAGAACGGTTGTAGTTAGCAGTCAAGAAGAAAGAAAAGCCAGCTGATATGAATGATGACGTTTGGGAAGATATTCGTGAAAAAGCCATGAGTCTAATCCGACTATCCTTGGCGGACGTGGTCAATTGCAGATTTCTTGTAGAAACTGATGCAGCGAGTTTGCGGGAAAAGCTCATAGCTGACTACTCTGGTTCGTCATTATTAGATCGGATGCATTGGAAGAGAAAGTTGTTCCGTTTATCTATAAAGGAAGGTACCGATCTCCAAGACCACATTACATAGTTCAATAATGTATTAGTTGAACTTAAGGCGATCAACACAGATGTGTGTGAGGAAGATAAAGCTTTCAACCTGATATATTCGCTGTCGGATTCGTACGAGCCTTTGATCACGACTATGCTACACGGTAGATCTGCCAAAGAAAGTATTTCGGTAGATGGTGTAATCAAAGTATTGAAAGAAAATCAACTTAGGAAGGAAACCCATAAATCTTTATTGTCTATTCCTACAAGTTGTCTAGCAGTGGATGGTCCTTCGGGGGGAAGAAAAAGTGCTTTGCAAAAGGATTCGATCTGTTGCCGATATTGCAAGAGGCCAGGGCATATCAAGAAAGACTGTTGGAAATTGCAGAATCAGGAGAGCGCCAAGAACGGGAGTTCAACCGCTAATGTGGTTAGTGCATTTGATTCAGGTGGTTCGTGTCTTCTTGTTTCAAATTCTTTAGAAGTTGATTCTAGTTGGTTTCTTGACTTAGGGAGTTCTTCTCATATTTGCTCCGAGAGGGAGTTGTTTTCTACTTATAAGTCTATAACGGGGCATTGTGTGACAATAGGAACTGGGAAGATTTGTGAAGTAGTAGGTGAGGGGACAGTTGAGTTGAAGATGCCACGTCTAAATATATTCACTTTAAGGGATGTTTTGCATATTCCTCTGTTGAAACGGAATCTGATTTTCTTGGAAACTCTTGATGCACGGGACTGCAGGTACACAGCTCGAGATGGAGTTCTATCTGTTTTTCAAGTTTGTCGTGAAGTGATTAGAGGTATGAGAGTGGTTGGGCCAAGCCAATACAATCTCTCCAAGCTTTGGGGAATTCAAAAATCCTGCGCAGGGGTTGATAGTTCTTTTCCCATTATTCCCACAAGCTCAACTAGTTTGCCACAACTAGAATCATTGAGATGGGACCACGACATTCGAATATCGTCGAGAGGTGGAGAATGCCTACGGGTAGGTGGAGTTCGTGCGGAGTTTGGCAGCTTCGTGAGTACATCTACGGATGTGTGCCTTTGAAGGGGCATACTGGATTCGGTGAGATTGGGTAGAGATCATTTCAATTTGAAGAAGAAGCTATTGTTCTAAGTTTTCTATGCAAGTGGAATTTGTTAGAGTTTGGAGATGAGTAACACATCATGTAATAGCACTCGTATGCAATCCAAGGTGGAGTTTGTTAGGATTGTGTCTTGAATACTCGTTGTTCATATTAGAAGAAGGTAAGATGCAGCACGGAGGTCGAAGCGTCGAAGTGAGTAGAAGGAGAAACAACAGCAGCAAGGTGCAGGCTAGTTGCGATCGACCGGTCTTGGCGACAGTCGACCGCACCCCCCGACCGCTCGAAGTACAGGGAAAGTCAGAGAGTGGTTCGGTCGACCGGTCTTGTTGGACTGTCGACCGCCCGCTGAGCTGTGTTCGTTTTGGGCCCCAATTTGTTAGGTCGTTTCAGCCCAATCTTCAACTCCAAGTCAGATCGTGCGGTTCCTATTCAGTTACTTCTTTTTCAGGTTATATCGTACGACTGAGGATCAAGATTAGACCTAGGTTTTTTCTCTATTCTTCTATATATATATTGTAAACTCCTCCAATATGAGAGGGAGTACTTCATAGATTATTTTCTCCATTGCAAAGAGAGACTCGCGAGAGAGAGACAGTTCTTGGTGGGTGAGTTTAATTCCTTGTGTATAACTCCATGTAATCTCTTCTAGTTGAATATCAGATCTCCCTATATTTCCCTCCGGATTAAGCAAAAACTATCCGGGATAAGTCATCGTTCTTGTGTTTGTGTTAGTTTGGTGGATCTACTTGCATGCTCAATTTATTCACCTCGTCTACTTCGACTTCCTCATTGTTCTAATTAGTTCCGCTGCGACCAGAGGGCATTGGTTGACGCCCCAATCCCAACAACTAGTGTCAGAGCTTCAGGTTGCCGAGTTCCTTAGTTAAGATGACAGGTCACAGTATTTTGAAGATCAAGTAGTTCTATGGAAAGATCAATTTCAATCTTTGGAAGAGTGACATGTATGATGTTCTTGTTCAAGAACGGGTGTAGTTAGCAGTCAAGAAGAAATAAAAGCCAGCTGATATGAATGATGACGTTTGGGAAGATATTCGTGAAAGAGCCATAAGTCTAATCCGACTATCCTTGCGGACGAGGTCAAGTGCAGATTTCTTGTAGAAACTGATGCAGTAAGTTTATGGGAAAAACTCATAGCTGACTACTCTAGTTCGTCGTTATTAGATCGGATGCATTGAAAGAGGAAGTTGTTCAGTTTAACTATGAAGGAAGGTACCGATCTCCAGGACCACATTTCAGAGTTCAAAAAGGTATTATCTGAACTTAAGGCGATCAATGCATATGTGTGTGAGGAAGATAAAGCTTTCAACCTGATATATTCACTGCCGGATTCGTACGAGTCTTTGAACACGACCAAGCTACACGGTAGATCTGCCAAGGAGAGTATTTCGGTAGATGGTGTAATCAAAGCATTAAAAGAAAATCAACTTAGGAAGGAGACCCATAAATCTTCATCGTCTATTCCTACAAGTTGTCTAGTAGTGAATGGTCCTTCGGGAGGAAGACAAAGTGCTTTGCAAAAGGATTCGATCCGTTGCCGATATTGCAAGAGGTCATTACATATCAAGAAAGACTGTTGGAAATTGCAGAATCAGAAGAGCGTCAAGAACGGGAGTTCAACCGCTAATGTGGTTAGTGCCTTTGATTCAGGTGGTTCGTATCTTCTTGTTTCAAATTCTTTAGAAGTGGATTCTAGTTGGTTTCTTGACTCAGGGAGTTCTTCTCATATTTGCTCCGAGAGGGAGTTGTTTTCTACTTATAAGTCTACTACAGAGCGTTCTGTGACAATGGGAACTGGAGAGATTTGTGAAGTAGTAGGTGAGGGGACATTTGGGTTGAAGATGTCAGGTCTAAATATATTCACTTTAAGGGTTATCTTGCATATTCCTCTACTGAAACGAAATCTGATTTCCATGGGAACTCTTGATGCACGGGGCTGCAGGTACACAGCTCGAGGTAGAGTTCAGTCTGTTTTTCAAGGTTGTTGTGAAGTGATTAGAGGTATGAGAGTGGTTGGGCCAAGCCAACACAATTTCTACAAGCTTTGGAGAATTCGAAAATCCTGTGCAGGGGTTGATAGTTCCCATTATTCCCGCAAGCTCAGCTAGTTTGCTGCAACTAGAATCATTGAGACGAGATCATGACGTTCGAATATCGTCGAGAGGTGGAGAATGCCTATGGATAGGTGGAGTTCGTGCAGAGTTTGGCAACTTCGTGAGTACATCTACGGAGGTGTGCCTTTGAAGGGGCATACTAGATTCGGTGAGATTGGGTAGAGATCATTTCAATTTGAAGAAGAAACTATTGTTCTAAGTTTTTTTTGCAAGTGGAATTTATTAGAGTTTGGAGATGAGTAACACATCATGTGATAGCACTCGTATGCCATTTAAGGTGGAGTTTGTTAGGATTGTGTCTTAAATACTCGTTGTTCAGATTAGATGAAGGTAAGATGAAGCACGGAGGTCGAAGCGTCGAAGTGAGTAAAAGGAGAAACAACAGCAGTAAGGTGCAGGCTAGTTGCGGTCGACCGATCTTGGTGACAGTCGACCGCACCCCCCGACCGCTCGAAGTACAAGAAATGTCAAAGAGTGTTACGGTCGACCGGTCTTGTTGGACGGTCGACCGCCCGTAGCGCTGTGTTCGTTTTGGGCCCCGATTTGTTAGGTTGTTTCAGCCCAATCTTCAACTCCAAGTCAGATCGTGCGGCTCCTATTCAGTTACTTCTTTTCCATATTATATCGGACGACTGAGGATCAAGATTAGACCTAGGTTTTCTCTTTATTCTTCTATATATATTGTAAGTTCTTGGTGGGTGAGTTTAATTCCTTGTGTCAAATGAATGTGTAACTCCTTGTAATATCTTCTAGTTGAATATCAGATCTCCCTATATTTTCTCCCGGATTAAGCAAAAGCTAACCGGAATAAATCATCGTTGTTGTATTTGTGTTAGTTTGGTGGATCTACTTGCTTGCTCAATTTATTCGCCTCGTCTACTTCGACTTCCTCATTGCTCTAATTAGTTCCGCTGTGGCCAGAGGACGTTGGTTGACGCCCCAATCCCAACATGGTCATCATGTATGTGATGTTGAATATAGCCATTTTCCCTGAGGATGTTGTTTATAACTTTTGGAAGCTCATGTATTCCTGATTCGTATACTTGATCTTTTTTACACAGATCCCCTGTTTGATCTCAAATCAAGTGGCCAAGTGATCAGTTCTGGTCCTCTACAAATTTGCTCATTTACTTAAGTAAGTTTTCACTTTTGTGATATTGTTGTATTTAAATGAGCTCCATTGTTAGTGTATGTTTTTGGTCATCCATAAGACTACATGCAAGTTCTTAGCAAATGCCTGAGAGATGATATTATTTGTTACTTTGGATCTTCTAATTGTATACTACATTAATCATTTGACTATAAGGCTCACTTAAATGTAGATGATATGGGCTAAATGCATCGAACCTTTAGTTTGTGTCAGTCCTTCGCAGGATGGCCACAGACGTAATCCTCAACATGTCTGCTTTCGTTAGCACTAGGTCAAACATTTATATAGTAACTAGTATCGGATATAAAATTGACTATCACTAAATATTTTAGTGTTGGGTACTTGACTACTTGGTGAATTTGAGTTGGAACACTATACATTGTTCATTTGAATCATTTCATTGCCCTTTCATATCATTTTTCTTGTACTATGATTGTATCATGAACAATAATGCAACATAACCATGTCTTATATCTTTTTTTGAGATTATGTTGTGTTGCATTTGTTTGAAATTTAGTTTAACAAAAAAAATTTGTTAAGCATGAATATAGTTGAAGATTTATTTGTTTATCCGCTCCAACTAATGAACTATTTTGCTATATTCAGGTAGGTGCACATGGAATGGAGAGGGAAAATCAAGCCTAGATCGCAATCAAACAATGGCAACCTTCGACAACAGATATAGGTATCTATTGAATCTATGTAGTGTCAATGCTTGGTTGTAAATTCTATGACAGATATATAGTAGTTACTTCATTCCAATGTAAGGAGGATAATTGAATTTGTATGTAGTGTGAGAGACTTGTGGTATGTGTCTTATGAAGACCTGTATTCTTGAGTGTAGCCTGCTTGGAATGAATTGCTTATTGATTTGTGTTGTATGAAGACATGTATTGTATGAAGACTTGTGTTCTTGAGTGTAGTTTGCTTGGAATGAATTGCTTATTAATTTATGTTGTATGAAGACTTGTATTCTTGGGTGTACATAATTAACTAATAGCCTACCCTGGCGTTTCCAAATGCCGGGTAGATTTTCTATAAAAAAAATCGTAAAAAATATTTAAAAGCGTCGAGGATTGTATTGAAAAGCGCCGGGACATCCCACTCAACCCCGACGTTTGCAAATGCTGTGAAAGGCGATATTCTATTGACCTTAAGTTTGGTGTGCACAAAACATATCATTTATAACTAATATTTATAGTTGAGATTTACAGGATTTACATAAAAGGAAAAAATCAAAATAAAGATCCAAAATGATTTGTAATCAAGCAAAAGAGGCATGTATCAAAGAAGATTGCAATTATCAAAGAAAAAAAGCATGTGTCTCAAATCTCAAGAAAGCCAGCAAAAATAGTTTATTAATTTCTATTTATGAGAGGATATATTATGTAAAGTATTGTTGATTGAATAATTAGATAAGAAAAGAATAAAAAGTGAATTTGCCAAAAAAAAGTTGAATCGGCATGATGGCGATCGACCGTACAATATGTCGGTCGACCGTCCATCTAGTTCAAAAAGTGAGTCAGTCGACCAGTCACCCTTCGACTTTTAATTGAATAGTGATCGGTCGAGCAGTCGACCGCACTCATACATTTTTGACTATTTTCGAAAAGATCTTTTCGTTTTTGGAAAGAGACATTTTCTCGCTCTATAAATAAAGACGAATTCACTAAGTATTCTTTATCCCTAGCAATCATAATTCTTCTAAACTAATCTGAGAGCTTTTACTGTTTTCTTTAGTCAAGTCTGCTTTAGATCTTGAGTGTTTTTCTTTTCTCCCACTTCGGTAAGTTTTGCAGGACTTGTTTGTAGAAGCTCTGCGGGTGTAATAGGTCTCTCGGCCTGAATTCCGAGAATCACTGTACAATGGTTTAAAGTATAGTGGAACGCTGGTGGCGGAGAATTGCGACAGGTAGGTGGTGTGGACGTTGACCTAGGGATCGAACCACGTTAAATCGTTGTGTCTTACGTGTTTGCTCTGTTTGTGTAACTCCTGTTCCCCGTATTTGTATATTTGTATTTTTATACATTATTTTTTTTTTTCTCTTAATTGTATTCTTCTATCTATTTGAAATCCCGTATTTTATTTCAGTTCGAATAAAATCATTTATTTTTGTCTCAACTCAATTTGTGGGTTCTTTTGTCAAATTCGATTGTGTGCCATCTTGCACCGTTCTTCATGAGAAATAGACCGATTATTCTCGTTTATCTCTCTAATCCCCATTATTGAGCTCCTTGACCATTTCTTTTGTTGGGCCCTTTTCGAATCGGATCCCCAAAACCCTTGAACCCGCAAACCCACTAACCCTAGTATATAAACCCCTACCCTAACCCTAATCACCCTATACTGTTAAACCCTAAAAACTACCCCGCCGCTAATCACCTTCGTCCCGTTCCTCCTCCTCCATTTTCGCACGCCATCAACCCATTTCCCCGATCTCCTTCCGTCCACTTCGACCGCCTCTCCACCTCCGACGCTTCGCCAACAACCCACACCACCACAGAACCCCACCATCGTCCTCCATCTTCGCCATTGAACCCAAAGCCCCGAAACCCATCGCCATTAACCTCGAACCCAATTCCGATCACAGTCTCTCCGCCATTGCCATCACATTCGATCCACCGCCGCCATCCTCGTCGACCCTCAGCACCACCACCTCCACAACTCCACCGAGTCGCGCCGTCGCATCGTCGCAGTGCCGCCGAATCCTCGATTCCACCTCTCCCCTGTTCGAAACCCACGAACAGAGCACCTCGCCGCGCGTCGCTTCTCGGCGTCGCCGCCGCCTCGCCGCACTCCGTCGTTGCCGTAGTCGCCGCCAACGAAGCAGCCGCCGTCACTCCTCTCTCTCGAGCGCTACTCAGCCGAACGAAGAAGAAGAAGAAGATCGAAGAAGAAGAAGGAGGATTTGGGCGGGAGCAGATCGAAGCCGTCCGATCTCTTCAAGATCCGTGCGCACCGATCGTTGTTCGGTGTTCGTTTCGCAGCAGATCCAAGCGTGTTCGCTGTTCTGGGTTTGGATCCGGTGCACAGGAGTGATCTGATTGGGCGATTTTGCTGTCCGCTGTTCTACCCGCAGCCGATCCGAAGTTGCTGTCCGCCGTTTTGGGCCGATCGTGTGTGCAAGGAAAGCTCGATCTTCGATCAATTTTTGGACGCGCATTTCGAGGACACTTCCGGGGATTTTTCTACTCTATTTGCTTCAACAAGCGGAGATTTCAACCGTCGATTTAAGGCAAGTAACCTTGTACATCTTATTGTCCTAGTACAAGTCTCCTTGAAATACCACATGTTGTTAGTTTGTGACTCTCCTTTGAAATATCATAGTAAAACAATTTGAACCTTCAAACTCACCAATCTAAGAGTCACAAAACTTCCTCGTATTAAATAATAATTCAATTGGACTCTTTTATCTCCTTGAACTTGCGAATCACATGGACATATGAATTAAGGACCCCTAGAAATTGTAGACGCATATAAATTTAGTGTTTTGGCAATTTGTGATTATTATGACTTGGAAAATATTATTATTCGCTGTTTGATTCCCATTACCATGTATTTGTGCCACATAATGATTTTAGACACCAAATTACATAATTCTATGAAATCTACATTAGTGAATTATTTCCCTATGTTGCTGTCTGGATTTTCTTTTGCGGTTTCGACCCACTTATCTTTGGAATTTGGGCCCGAGGCCTGAATATGAAACGTAGATCAGGATGTGTAGATGTCGATAGACTCCAGAATGATTGAATTTGGAGTTACGGTCTAGGAGATATGGCCGTTATACTGCAGCTGTGTCAGTAGGCGCAGTTCTGTAAAAACTGCTGTATATTTTGACTTTGCGAATTATTTTAGCTGTACAAACAGCGAGTGTTTGACCCCAAATTTCATATGTAGTTGCTGGACACCCTATAGGACCTCCCCAATTTTTCTTAGAATTAAATTAGATTATTTCAACCCTGTTTCACATGTATAAATACAAGAACACAAAATCTGCCTGAACAAATGTGACAAGCCGGGGGTTATGGGAAAGACTATAGAGTGGACAACATAGGTAAGTGTACTCGGAAGGGGGCCCGTGTTTCCCAAGTTGTATGTTAAATGGAACTAAGTGCCACGTAGAACTAAGTGCCACGTCATGGAGACGGGGGCCACCTCTAGAGCCTACGGGGGCCACCTCTAGAGCCCATTATATGTTTACATGATGTATGTTTGAAATCACCTAGAACTAAGTGCCACGTAGAACTAAGTGCCACGTCATGGGTGACGGGGGCCACCTCTAGAGCCTACGGGGGCCACCTCTAGAGCCCATGGTTGATCACCTGCTTGTTTGATGCCTGAGTACACCGCCCTATGGACTCCATTACTAGGTCTAAACGTAACTGATTTGACTGTAGCAACCATGTAGTATAATGGATGCATGTCGTGCTACCTAGATAGTAATAATTACCAGACTTGAACTTGACACCTGTCACTTGATACCTGATGATATGATACATGAAACATGATACCTGAGACTTAAAGCCTGGAACTTGATACTTGGACTTGACATTTGAGACCTGACATTCAAAACAACATATGACACTAGACTTGAGGTTGTCGCTTGATATTAATTACCTTTATAGGTGTACCTGACATGTGATTCACCACTAGCAGTTGTTATCCAATCTAGTCATTATGATGTTCCCTCTTGCCAGCTAGACTTTGAATTTGCCACTACTTCTTATAACTCGGTTTATTCTTGATTCCAATTCTTGTTTTTCCCTTTCTTGTACTTGCTTTTACTATTTGTGGCCCTAGCTTGCACTAAGGACATTTTCTCTTGTTTCCCCTTCGTTTTCCTGTTTATATTTATTAAGCAGACTTGGGAGACAAGTTATCTGCTGGAATTGGCGAGCAGACATTTCAGGTTTTGCTTGGAGCAAGGACCTGTTGCTTTTCTTAAGGTACTTATTTCTTCTGTTGTTTAAGACTTGTTTCCGAGTTTATACTTGATCCAGACATGTGAACTATTTGAACATTATTATTTGTTTAAATTGTTTTCTGTTGCTTAATAAATTATTCATGCATGCTTGGTTATATATATTTCTCTTGTATATTCTTGTTATGATGCTGAGTCGATCCTACAGCTTATGGATGATGTAAAAATCATTCGCTGGGCTTCGTCACGTACTCGTATTCCATATTTTTGGGAAGCGGGGCGTGACAGTTTGCTTTCTCTAACTCTATCTCCTTACTTTACGTATTTTATTTGAATTTTTAATTTCCGCACAATCACCTTGTTCACCCCCCTAGAGTGATTTACAGTGGTATCAGAGTGAGGTGCTTAAAATCTTGAGCACAATGTCCAATGACCGAAATTCCTCCTCCTGAAAACTTGTACACATCGAAGCCATTCATCTCCAACGGAACAAGTCTAACATGTTTACCTTATTTTGATGGAAAATGCTATGCTATTTGGAAAGTTCGTATGTCTTATTTTTTTGCAGATGCTTGGAGAAGAAGTATGGAATGTTTGCGTAAACCAAGTAGATATCACTGCCAGTGCTGAAAAGGGAGCTTTCACGAAAGCTGGACTAGCATTGAAAATTTCAAATTCCAAGGCTATGACAGAACTTTATGCAGGTCAGAATAATAAAGAGCTGATGCGATGTGGGCGAATTGCAAAACGGCGTATGAAATCTGGAACAACTGGCTAAAATGGCATGAAGGAACTATATATGAGGTAAAGGCAAAAGTTAATTTTTGTTTTATAAGTTTGATGTTTTTCGTATGCTTTCAGGAGAAACTGTAGATCAGATGCTAGCCCGCTTTGATATTATCGCACATGAACTTGAGAGCTTATGTAAGGGGTTAGATGATGACCGAAAGATCAAAAAACTCATAAATTGTCTCACACCTGAATGGGATATCAACGCTGCTGCGATGAGGGAGACTTGAAGAGAAATATTTCGACTACTACACGTTTCAAGGAAAATTCAAGAAAACCAAAAGGTACCGACAGAATATTGAGATTATACCCAAAACTGAAGAGAAAACCATAGCCTTGAAAGCAGCAACCTCATGTTCAGAGTCAGATCTTGAAGAATCTGGCGAAGAAATTGCGTTGTTGACAAAGATTCAAGAAGTACATTAAACGAAAATTTGGCCGATCTTAAGGAAGAAATGACAAAGAAGAAATATGATATAAATGCAAGAAACTTTGACACATCCGCGCAAACTGTCCTCTCTCCCAAGATAGAGACCAAGTTTATCACTCCAATTCAGAACACAAAAAGAAAGCACTAAAGGCAACATGGCTAGGATTCAGACTCCAGTTGTAACGCCCCTGTCCCGAGCTCGGACAATTTATACAATTTATAAGACAAATTAGATACTATGTAGTACAACTGCCCATCATAGGCTGCCTCTCAAAAGGAGGTTAACCGAATTGGTGACTATTGATCATAGACAATTATATTTATATATTATTATATTCTTGTATCTTACCGATATGGGACTAATCTCAAGCCTTCTCCCTGTTTTTCTCTCTCCCACGTGAGCAAACACCCACGTCAAAAGAGAGCACAAAGAAACTTTCTCTGTCTTTCTTTCATACCACAGGCGGCGGGCCCCCCCACTAAAAGGATGACGTCATCGTCATTTAAACCAAACCAACAACAGCACAATGTTGTTACCATTCACGTGGGGCCCCCCTTTCTCCAATAATTCATATACACCCCCCCCACCCATAGGAAATCCTATGGGGCCAACTCCAATTCCTTTGTATTATATATATATATATATACTGGGTTTGCCCGTTGACACGTGCCTACGGCACGTCTTCGGAACGGTGCACCTGGTTTGATTATATAAAATAGTTTTGAAGGTCCAACAAATTAATTGAAGTAGTAAACATATTGTATGAGGAAATAGTATATCTACCTTGAAGCTCAATTATGGCCTTCCTCATCATTAGCTTGAACTTAGCTGGAATGCATATAGTTTGTTATAAACATTGCATAGAGTTTTTTTAACTTCAGCATCAATTTTAGATGCTCGTAATAGTTATGCAAGGACATTATCATATAGGTTTTATAGAACTTACTCTAATCCCATAACCACTATGAGCATGTCTAAATACAATGGTAACGCAAGTGCAGGTGTGAAAGTATTTACAATACCAATAATCTAAACATTTATTTTTTAAAATTTATTTTTAAAATTTTAAAGTTTTATTTCTAAAATTTCAAAATATGTAAAAAATTTAAATTTTTTTAAAATTTTAAATTTTTAAATATAAAAAAAATTATTTTTTTAAATTTAAAAAAAATTAAAAAATTTTAAATTTTTTTATAAGTTTTAGATTTTTAAAAAAATTTTTTGAATTATTTTTAAAGTTTTAAAAGTTTTAAATTTTTTTAAAAAAATATTAAAATTTTTATTTTCTGTATTTTGTGAATAGAAGAGAGAGAGAGATAAATAATTAAATAAATAAAGGAGTTGTTTTGGGTGGGAGATTTGAATTTGAGTTTTGGGGGGAAACTTTTGGTGGGAAAAATATGTTTTGTGATGTTAGATCTGTGCCTTTGATTTTGGGGAGGATTGAAGGAGAGCCACTTGATAGCTTTCTTTGTGTTTTATTATATAGATATTATATTTTTTTAACACGGGGTGTTACACCAGAGATGAAGAGCATGAACACGACTTTGGATTCATGGCTCTTGAGGATTGTAAGGTGCAATAATCACTCCAAGAAGCGGTAATCGAAGAGCCCACCTATGATGATCTAGTTGACATGTGTAATTGTTTTAGAGATTATGCAAAGAAATTAAGTCATGAGTTGAGACAATATAAGCAAATGTCTAATGAATAATATGACTCTTACATTGCTAAAAACCAAAAGTTGAAAAATAAAAATTCTTTGATTATTAAAAATTTTGAGTCATTTAGGAATGATCATGATGTGTTGATAGAAGAAAATGAATGTTTGAAACAACAGATTCAAAAATCTCTGGCAATGCATAATGAAAACCTAAAGAAAATTCATGAGAAATCTGCTTATATTGCTAAACTCACTGATGATCTAAATAAATGCAAAAGAAAATTTGACGAGGTAGTGGAAGGTTGTAAGGAAGCACTCAAACATAATATGATATTTGATGCTACTCTTGATACTCTTCGTTTGAACACTAAATACGATGAGAAAAGTAAAAAAGGACTTTGTAATAGAATAATTGGGCTTGAAAAGATTGTTGCAAAATATGAAGGACCCAATTATCTTATGCCAAGGAATTAAAGATCATATCATGATAGTCGAGAACTTAGTTACAATGAGCCACTACAACGTCAAAATACTATACAATCGTGTCATACACATATTGATAGCTACTCAAATAAACACAAATCTAAGCATAGCTATTTAAATGTGCATGATCCAAGGCATAATCGCATTACATGTCACTACTATTGTAAATTAGGACACATCTTATAATTGCACATTGAAAGGAATACTAACTTTGTTTGGGTAAGAAGAATGTGAATGCAGGAACAACTTCTACTTGGACACCTACTAACTTTTATGTAGGTGAATCAACGCTTTCAACCTAAAAGATCGTAGATTCCTTGATGGTAGATGCTCGAAACTCATGACTAGTTACAACAACATAACCTGCAACTCTATCAAGGGAAAAAGAGAAGGACATTGGTTCTTCTAATGAGTACAACATTAGCCAAATTATAAATGGTAAACCAATTTTTATTACATTATAAACCGTCCGTAAGTAATCTAAAATATTGTTCATCCTTTTATAAAATGCATACACTAGAAAATAGTTATCTCTCTTTACTTCATGTCAACAAATTGAATAATATTTATGAATGTCCCAGTAGTAAAATGTGATAAAACTATTACACTATGCCCTACTAATGAATCTTCCATTACATCTCCTTAGTTGCACAAAACCCGTACAGATTTGTTACCACTTCATCAAAGGTCATTTTCAAACGGGAGATGTTGTTCTCGACTATATTTCAACGGATTTGCAATTAGCTGATATATTTACGAAACCATTACAGGAAAAACGTTTTCATGCTTTTAAAAAGAGAATTAAATGTCATTGATATTTTTGCTTTTTTTCCTGACTTTATGCACGTTTTTTATGACTAAAACAGTTCAAAATAGTAGGTCGGTCGACTACATGGTCGACTATTCTCCTCATAAGCCGCTCAGTCGATCGTCCCATATTCTGGTAACTCCCTGTCGCAAGTGCTTTTTTGGTCGAAAGTGGACCGGACGACCGGTTCTCTCGGCTTATCAGATCTTAAATCGTTTCTTTCTCTCTATGACATGTGGGGACCGCTCTTCTAGTATAAATACCCTCTCTTCTTCTTCCTTCAGCCTCCACGAAACCCTAGCTCCTTTTCTCTCAAACCCATCAAAAAATTTCAAATCATTTTTTGGCATTTTCTTCTTCAAAATTTTGGGCGTTGCTTCTTTTTGTGGTCTCTCATGGCTTCTCATGGTCCTTCTTCTTCTTCTCATCGTTCAAAGGGTATGAAATCTGTCACCTCCAAACATATTACTAGAGAATAATTTATATTTCGAAATACAAATTGTGCAGATCTTTATTTTTCATCTCTTTCTTCCGCTCTGGTTGTTGCAAACCATGAGATTAACCTAGGAACTTTAGGTGGTCAGTTTAGTTCAATGGTTAGAATTATTCATGATGTTGGGTGGGAAAACTTTCTCACTACACCCAACACCCATTCTGAGTCTCTAACTCGTCACTTTTATGCAAATCTAGAGGGCATCCAAGATAATGGTCTTACATTGTCATCAATTATTCTGGGCAAACATGTTAAAATCACTCTCGATTATCTTCACACACGATATGATATTTCTGAAGGTTAATTCGGTGTCTATCATCTTGAATTCAATACACTTGACTATAAACCGGGTCATGATAAATCTATCGTCAAAGCTATGGTTGTTAAACCTGAGTTTCTTCATGTTCCTCGTCCCACTCCTACAAATTTTACGAATGTTGCCCGTGTTCTCAATAAAATTGTCAATGCTAATATATGGCCAAAGAAGAATGATAAGACCGAAATTCGGGTAGATCAATCATTTATAATTTTTCTCATTTTGGGCGAATATAAATTTGACCTTGCAACATTTATTATTCGCACCATGAATTTTACATCCACTAGAAATCGTTCTCATCCTTTCAGCTCTCCCATTTATCAGCTTGCTATTGACTCTCGTATATCAGTGGGAACAAATCTTCTTAGTACGCCTCCTTTGCTCATACTTCCCCAACAAATGGGTATTGATCTGCCATTTACCCAATGGGCTCGCCATCGTCAAGCCCAACAAGATCTTCACCCTCAACCAGATCAACCAGAACGACCTCCCTCTTCCTCCACTTCTCATCGCCATGAAGCTCCCTCCACTCCTATGACGCAAGCTCAGTTTGAACAATATCAAGCTAATGTGTATTAATACTATATAAGCATAGTGAATCTTGTTCAAAATCCGAATGAATGGGAGCCAGTGCCTACTCCTCCTTTCTCGCATTCAGAAGGTGCTGAAGATTATGATGACGACAACGATGAGGAATAGCTTTTATGTAATGTTTATGATGATGTTTTTTTTTACATATGTAGTTATCTTCTTTGCTAAAATATAGTTCTCCATTTGAAAGTTGTCCTTCATCTTATGCAATTTTACATTGTAATATGGTCATCATGTTTCTTCTTGTTGGTTGAAGTTGGTAAAATGACTAGATTGCTTCTCTGTATGCTTCAATGTGCTTGATTGACAAGAGTATGTTATATTGCATATTAGTAAATCAACAAGATCCCATCCTGTTAAATTCTTCAGGTTGGTTCCTACGAAGTGGTGCGATCAATCGCCCTACATTCTGTCCCTTTCATTTCCAGGTAGTAGTTTCGTTTTGTATTTCTCTCTCTTCACTTTTTGTGTGTTCCGAAAGGGGGAGAAACATCGATGCTTAGCATTTAATTTTACAAATTTGTTTATTCATGAATCTTCTCATTCTGTATCTTACATCAATGCTTAGAATTTAATTTTACTAATTTGTTTATTCATGAATCTTCTCCTTCAGTATCTTACACATGCCTCCCTCAAAACAAATTTTTGAATGCATGTTTTCTCGCACGATTTGTTTTATGCATATAGGATGCATCACGAACATACATTTATTTAATTCGAATGTGCTTGAATTTAGGAGTGGTGTTGGATTAAGGGGGAGCACTTGAATTTTTATTCTTAAATTCTAAGGTATGTTTTGTTCACACCAAAAGGAAAAGCTTGCTGACCTTATGTTTGGTGTACACAAAACATATCATTTACAACAAAATTTTCAGCTGAGATTTACATGATTTACAGAAAAAAGGAAAATCAAAATACAGATCCAAAATGATTTGCAATCAAGCAAAAGAGGCATATATAAAAGGAGATTGCAATCATCAATGAAAAAAAAACATGTGTCTTAAATATCAAGAAAGCCAGCAAAAATACTTTATTCATTTCTATTTATGAGAGGATATATTATGTAAAGTATTGTTGATTGAATAATTAGATAATGAAAGAATAAAAAGTGAATTTCCCAAATAAAAGATCTATCCGATGGCGGTCGACCGTTACAACAGTCGACCACCCATCTAGTTCAAAATGTGAGTCAGTCGACCGGTCACCCTTCGACTTTTAATTGAAGAGTGAACGGTCGACTGCTCAATAAAGCGGTCGACCGAACTCATACAATTTGACTATTTTCGAAAATATCTTTTCGTTTTTGGAAAGAGACATTTCTTCGCTATATAAATAGAGGCGAATTCACTAAGTATTCTTTATCCCTAGTAATCATAATTCTTTTGAACTAATCATTCAATCAACGATTCGTGTGTGAGAGTTTTTATTGTTTTCTTCAGTCAAGATCATCATAGATCTTGAGATTTTTTCTTTTCTTCCACTTCGGTGAGTTTTGTGAGACTTGTTTATAGAATTCCTACTGGTGTAATAAGTCTCTTGGCCTGAATTCTGAGAATCACTGTACAAGGGTTTAAAGTATAGTAGAATGCTTGTGGTGGAGAATTGCTACAAGTAGGTGGTGTGGATGTAGACCTAGGAGTCGAACCACGTTATACCACTGTGTCTATTATGCTTGCTCTGATTGCTTTCTCTAACTCTATCTACTTACTTTGCGCATTTTATTTAAAATTTTAATTTCTGCATAATCACCCAAATCCTCCCCCCCCCCCCCCCCCCCCCCCGCGGGTGATTTACATATACCATCCGGCTAGCCAACAATAGTAGTTAATTTCAAAATAGTGACAGCCACGTACATAAGGAATTTTTTATCGTAATATGCCACTTTTTGAAAATATTTGCGATTATGGGCCTGTTTCGAAACTATTAGCACTCGTGGGCTACTTGGTGCCACGTCAGCCGCGGTCACTATTTTCATTAGTGACCTCTTCATTTTGAAAGTTACTAATGGGAATAACGGCCTCTGTTTTAAAATATTTAGAATTTTTGTTTGCTGTCGCTATTCCCACTAGCGACCTTAGTATAAATGAGGAAGCTAATGAGATTAGCTACCTCAAATGAATGTATTGAGACACTTAGCGGTTTCTAGAGAGTCTTTACTCTTTTGGGATTTTTTTTTTAAAAACTGAGGTCGTGTAACACCCTGCAAAATTGAGTTATGACAATTTTCCTCCACGTGCGTTACGCACATATATTTTGTACTGTTACGGGTAATACCCATAACATTTTAATATAAGTATTGTACGTATTTTATATTTCGATTATTTATAAATATTTTTCGCTCTCTCAAATTTTTTTGTATATGAATATTTATTGACACGTGCTTTACACATGTTTTCCTTTGTGCACGTGTCAATTAAAAATAATTTTAGAGTATGTAAATATTTTTCTCTCCTATTTTACAATATGTAAATGAATAGTCTAGTTTTAATAAGACTAGCTAAATTTAAACTTATAATAGATGAGATAATATATGAACTATATTTAATGAATTCATCAAGTTTAGTATGTATTTTATGTAGTTTTTTTAACCCAGTTCAAAACCCGTGCTATCCTCACCCCCATTGAATTGGCAGGCTACTTGAAGAGGGGGAAAAGATTTTTTTTGAATGAATTTGAATAAGTTATGATAGATTACTGGGTAGTTACATGGGTTAGTGAGTGGTTTAAAGAACTTCCTATTAACTTTCCTGTATAAAAAGTCCAAATCCCAGCCATTTCATGAAGAAAAGAAACTTTTTCATTTTTGCACTTTCAATCCCTTTGTTGTTGGTTCTCCGGAGCACGGATTTTGAGGAGGAGGTTTGAGGGATGATTTTTCTAAAAGTTCTAATTGCTAGGGATTCTTCAAAAGAGGTGGATGTTTCTACTATTTTCTAATGTCTTCCAGATTTTGCATGCTTAGACGTAAATATATTTAGATGATGATTAAAATCCTGTATTAAATGTATATGTGTAGAGACACTCTTAAGACTGTGTCTAAATTATTATAGAAGAAATTTTATTTTATGTCATGTATCAAAGTAATTAGATTATACAATTGTGAAATGCTATAGATGATTGCTTCTCTCATTCTATTATATGAACGTTTTCCATGTGATTCTTTGTTACAATGAAATTAACTTTGATTGAATAAATTTATGCATGAAATTGTGTGTTAAACTTCCATAATAATTCTAAGTAGATTAAGATAAATGCAAATTCATATCAAATTGAGTTGGATTAAATAATTTTCCTTTCTGGAAATTTATTAGAATTCATAGTATATTGTTAAGAGTTGTAAGAGTGAATGTAGAATCAAATTATGGATTAAGTTTTAATTCTTTTGGAAATGTGAAACAAAGAGTTTCATACTCAAATTAATTTTCTTCTAACTTGTAAATAGAGAGTGAGGCCTAAGAGCCTAGTTTTGGCGTTGGGTTTGGGTTACTGTGTACAACGCTCTCAGGTTGCGGGTTCGAGTCCCTTGGGCTCTGTTTTTCTTTTAAATCTTTATGAGATATTCAAAACAATAATCAGAAAGATATTGGAAACTGTGGGTAAAGTTTTACACTAATAGTGAAGCGACACCTTGGTTGTTGGGCGCGGATTAGAGCGGAGTGTTTTATCCCACTGGTTCGATCCTTGAGGGGTTGGTTTTGTTTTGTTTTTTTTATAGTTATTTATTATCTTCTTCTATTTCTATAAACCCATTTATTTTGAGATAAAATTTTAGAATAATATTGTGATATTAATGTAATATTTTAATAAGAGTACATGTATTAATTCAAACATTTTTCGGGAAAAAAAGTTGTAAATTAAACTACTTTAGAAAGTAAATTTTGGTGCTATTTCGTGTTAAAAATTAAAAGTGATTACAAAAGTGAAACATAATGATTTTAATCCAGATTTATTCTGCAATTTGTGTGTCATATGAAAATGAGTTTAACTATAGAATTCATGTAAATGATTTATACGACAAATTAAGAGATAAACAAAGAATAAATTTTAAAGAATAGACATATGATATTTGTAAGGGCTTTATCAAGTTAAATGTTAATGAAATGTTGTTATAAAGAAATGAGAAGTTGTTTATTTACTTTGAGATTGATAAATTTAAAGATGATGAATAAGATAATTTAAATGATTTATAATAAATGAGAAATTTTGTAAAAGATGTTAAGAATAACCTAGAAGATCTCTGATTTGAGATGTGTGGTTTCTAGGAGCTGAGGGAGACCCGTAGTGACCGACAAATTGTGATAAATGACAAATTTGAGAAAATGGCCAATATGGGTCTGAATTCTCGGTGAGTTGGTTTAAGTCTGGCAGGGTAAGCTAGCTTTAGACCGTGAAAACTAAAATTTGATTAAGGACATGCACTAGACAAGGAGACGTGATGAGACCTAGGCAAACGTAAGTGGGGTGCCTATATATAGTTGGGCGGTGTATCTCGGGACTGGAATCCATACTCGTGGGATACCCCAACCTCGTTTTGTAACCGTGGTAGGATTCCATAACGAGGGATTGAACCCTATAATGAGGGGTACATAAGGGCTTGCTGTAGAACCCCGTATTTTCAAATATTATCTTTATATTTGAAAATGGATTTCAATTTATTTTTGGGGATTTAATGAGTATTTTCAGAAAATTTATCTTTTGTACACGTGCAAAACACGTGCAAATGCTTTTATGAGTAGTGTGAAAATTTAGTTTCCTTTATGAAAAATCTTTATTTAATATTTGAGATTTAATTAGTATTTTTCCAGATTTTTCTGAAATTTATTGGAGCTATTTGCAATTTTTGAGAAAAGAATGACCTTTTTGCAAATTTGACATTTTTAGGGGTTAAAGTGCAAAATACAATTTCTGGACTATTTGATCAGCATTGGTTGAGATTTAGAATTTATATTTTCTTTAAAATCCTAATTTAAATGAGTTTTGATGGAATTTCCAAAGAATGGTTTATATATGTAAATTGTATTTTGAAAATGGTTGTTTTGCAAAGTGCGGGTAAAACCCTAATTTCCAATCCGGCATATATAAGGGATTTTTCTCCCAGCCGTCATTTGCTGATAAAATATTGATTTTGGAGGTTACTTTTGGTGGAGCAAGGAACTTTTGGATCTAGCAAAAAGAGGATTTCTTTGTGGACTATTCTCAAATTTTAAGGTGAGTGATATAAAAATTTGTTTGTTGTTTGATTTATGTGAGATATATATATATATATATATAATGGTTTGGTTGTTTGACGTATGTTTATTGTTTGATTTGATGTTATGCATGGAAGAAATTTGTCCTGTGGTTGATCTACGTGTGTAAGTATCATTGATATATCGATTTGATGTTTTCAACAATTTAGATCTCGTAATGTGGTGTGAATCATGTGAATAATGGTGAATGAAATAGTAGATCTTTAATATTAAAATTGTTTGCTAAAAGCATGTTGAGATTTGTGTATGAATACCTGGACATTAAATTCATAATTCAGATTTGATTTAGATTTGTGAAAGAAACTTAGATCTTGTAAAACCCTAATGAAAGAACTTTGATTTAGAATATGAGAATTTAGATCTTGACACATTAATGTTTTGGGTGAAATATACATATACCTGATGAGATTCGTTGAGAATCATTATTTTTCCCTGATTAAGAACTATTTACATGATCATTAGTTCATTAGAAGCTTCAGAATTCGATTTTGTAATCAGACCTAATTTTGGAATCAGTAGGCCGACAGTCGACTGACCTACAGTGCAGTCGACTGGTACGAGCCTGATACCTTGTTTTAGAATCGTTGAAAAAGTCGTTCTGGACAGTCGACCTAGCTCATAGGCAGTCGACTGGTCCACTGAAAAAATTATTTTTGTAAGAATTATTAGTCCTTCTGGACAGTCGACCTAATACCTATTTAAGTCGACTTATATACTTAGAATAATTTTGAGAAGATTATTGGAATTTTCCTCGGGTAAGTCGACTGACCCTCTTGTAAGTCGACTGATATGAGACTTAGTTCTTTTTATAAAATCTTGGATTTTTGTCCTCTGGACAGTCGACTTATCATCAGCATGAGTCGACTGATACTGACGGATACTTGTAAACTTCAGTGTTAATTCAAACGATTGGTTCTCAGATATTTTAGTATATACATTGGTTTCGGTTCAATATAAGATTAAGCAATTGACCTTGAGATATTCAGTTGAGTATGTCATTGAGACATTTAGTTGAGCCACTTTGTTTAGTGGGACTTTAGTTTAGACTTTTGAGTTTGAGTATCTAGAGGCGTATGACCCTAGTATACCGGTGTTGAGTATTTTGTTGAGGCCCTTCTGAGGCATTTCAGTTATTTAAATTTGAATTTAGGCCGGTAGGGTACATCACTCTAGGAGATTCGTTAAGCAATCATTTAACCAAAAATTTTAAGGACAGGCACTAGTGGTGATATGATGAACGGGAACATGAGTCACGAACCTCAGTATGGCTTTCGGTGTGGGATTTAATCTTCGAAATTATCACAGTAGATTATTAGTGGTGTGGGATATGTCTCCGGAATTATCACAGTCTTGTGGTGTGGGACAATCTCCGGAATTATCACGGTAACTATTTGTGGTGTGGGATTGATCTCCGGAATTATCGGAGTCGAGGTGAAGCACATGTGGTATTCGTGTGGGGACGTGTCAATGTTTCGGTGTGGGATGATCTCCGGATTCAAGTAATATATCTTGGGTGTGGGATCCATCTCCGGAATTATCGGGCATGTGATACTATCCATAGTTTATCTTTATCTCGTAGTAGTCATCGTGTTAGGATTAGTTCATAACGCGGGGATTGAACCCTATGACGTGAAGTCGTTAAGGGCTTGCACCGAACCTATGTAGAATGGGATGCATAGACTTCGACAAGTACGCATTAGAGAGTCTGCATATAGAACTTGTGTTTTCTTGGTTTTGTTTATGCATGTGGTTTTTCTTGTTTTCGACACATGACACTTAGCTTAGTATCACTTGATGTTTTATGTTACTTTCATTTCGTACTTTCCATATTCTTTTAGTACTTGTTGTTTAAGAATTTATGAGGTATGATCAAATTATGTTGTTTGTTTATTTTTATATTTCTCACACCGTTTATGGCTGACCCCTTTAGTTTGGGGATTAGGGATCATCTCTAGCCTCACATGATGCAGGTAGTTGCTTAGTGATGGAGATTTGGATGCTAGAGGCATATTTGAGTTAAATTCAATCCTAAGTGCTTGTGTAAAATTGTAATATCTATTTGAGATAAATTAGTGTTGTAAATAAAGAGAATATTGAGTTGAGTTTGTTTTGATTTCCGCTGTGCATTGTAAATGATTTGTTGTAATAAAAAGTTGAAAATTTTAGTGGTGTTGTTGATGTTTAATATTATGTTGAAGTGGATCACTGGGAATGTGCCACGTATTTTCTAAGATATCTGATTAGAAATTTGGGGTGCTACACTTGCCTTCGGACCTATGTAGTATGGAATGCATAGAATATGAACAAGTGTGCATTAGTAGTGCATTGTAAGTATAAGTGTCTCCATTAGACATCAGGATCATATCATACACTGACATCTTTAAGATAGTCACATTTTATATTTCGTTTTACATTCGTTTATGATTGCTAAAATCGAAGAATCGATGTATTATAGAATTGCGTCAGTTGTATGCAGCTGACGTGCCCGCAGTTTTCAAGTTGCAGGACTCGAATTAGCAAGCGACGTGGAAATGAGTTGATATCGATGGTGGTTGCAGGATTGAAGATGTGTGATGTTATAAAGTGTATTTCTTTCATGTAAATTTTCCGCTGTGTGTTGTAAATGATGACTATGTAATGAACATGTTTTAAATTTCTTATATTTTTGTACGAATTTGAAGTAAAATTCCATGTTTGTGCTACGAATTACCTGTATTTGGAATTTGGGCGTTACATGTCGCTAGTCTGAATAGCGACCTCAATAGAAGACTAAATCTCATTACTCTCTGTAAGATTTGCAAAATAATCACCCGACTAAGGTTGCTGTTGGGAATAGCGACCTTAGTATATTTCGGTCGTTATTCACAATAGCGACCTCAGTAGGAAACTCAATCTCATTGTTCTCTGTAAAATTTGTAAAATAGTCACACTACTAAGGTCTCTATTAGGAATAGCGACCTTAGTACAATAAAGACATCTATTTCGAATAGCGACCTTAGTACAACTAAGACCTCTATTCCGAATAACGACCTCAGTTTCCAAAATAAATTGATTGTTATTTTTTCAGAGAGCAAAATTCTCTAGATTTTATTAAGTGTTGAAATACAGTTCATTGAAGGTCGCTAATCTCATTAGTAACTTCATATATGTTTTGGTCGCTAATATGAATAGCGACAGTGAACAAAAATTTAAATTTTTTTAAAAAAAGAGACCGCTATGACTATTAGCGACCTCTAAAATGAACATGCTGCTAATGAGAATAGCGTCCATTACTGACGTGACACCAAGTAGCCTACAAAAATGGCCCATGATAAAAAATATTTTCAAAAAGTTGTTTATTACAGAAAAAAAATCGTACATAAGAGCATCCACAGTCGTTCAACGGAGAAAATGGCAAAATGCATTTTATGGCGATCCATTTCTTCGTTTTGCTGCAGTCGTCAAATGGTATAAAATGCATAAGTTAGTTAAAAAAAATCAGACGAAGCATGATGTTTCGTCTCATAATAAAAAATTAATTTATACGGGCCGAAAGTTAGAAAATATTAATAAAAAATACGGGACGAAACATGATGTTTCGTCCAAAAAAAATATATAAAAAATAAAAAAAATAGGTGAGACGAAGCATGATGTTCATTCCGACATTTAAATTAAAAAAAAAAGTAAAAGAATGGTCGGGACGACACATCATGTGTCGTCCGGGTTGGGGGATTCGTTTTTCACTTTTTTCTTTTTTTTAAAGTTATTAATGCCATTGGAAATGTCTAGTTTACCCATGCCTAGTTCAAACTGAGAGCTCAAACAGCCAAAACATCTTTCTATATAGTATGTGTAG
Organism: Hemerocallis citrina; assembly: GCA_017893485.1. Taxonomy (NCBI): domain Eukaryota; kingdom Viridiplantae; phylum Streptophyta; class Magnoliopsida; order Asparagales; family Asphodelaceae; genus Hemerocallis; species Hemerocallis citrina. Next base: position 294,474,531 of record CM030359.1, on the reverse strand, counting down.
TTTACCCTTTGATTTTTCACTTTTTTTTTTTTTTTAATGAATGGGACGCACATGTTTATTCCCATTCCAAAAAGTTATTTAATTCGGTTTTTATATTTATTTTAATTCGGACGAAACATGATGTTTCGTCCGATCAATTAAAAATATAATTAAATAATCTAGACGAAACATGATGTTTCGTCAGCTATAATATGCATTTTGCTATTTCGTTTGCTATTTCTCCATTTCTACTGTAGCGCTTTTGTCAAAAAATAGCAAAATAGCAAACGACTGTGAGCGCTACAGTACCAAAAAAATGACAAAAATGGCAAATAAGCAAATGACTGTGGATGCTCTAAGGAATTGAATTTAAGTACGTGACTGTTTTGCTGAAAGATGATGTTGCAAGTGCAAATGAGAATATATAGCATCACATGTCATGATTGCAATCATTGTCTTGCAAAACTCTTTAATTCAAATAGAGACATTTCACTCCAAAATATACTCCATGTAGAATCTGGTAGTAGAATCAAAGGTTTGGATGGTAATAATTAGATATTATCATGATATGTAATTTTATGTACTCCCAAGAAATCGAACACATTTAGTACCAAAACTTATATTTAAGTTATATCTCTCTACTATTTTAATGGAAGAGTTGGATTGTAAACAAATAAATCCTAATTTTGTAACTGAACAAATCAGTACAATATACGATCAAACTAAATCTACCAAACATATCCGTGTGATGCACGTGCAGCCTTAAAAAGGAATATTTTAGCAAATGCCCCCATTTAAAATGTGAAAGCTAGCACATACCCCCCACTATTTTTTAAAACTAAGAAATACTTCTATCTCTAATATTATAATGGAAGAAGGCCTTAGTGTCATTTGTAAATATTTTGTTAATCTATCAACCCGTGCAATACGCATGCATAACTATTATAAAGGAAGTTCTAAATTCAAATTAAGATTATATCTAAATTTTTATTTTAAAAAGTTATATTTATTAAGACGTGCATCGCACGTATAAATTACTTTCTAGCATATATATAAATCTTCTTTATAATATGAATGAACAATAAGGTTCCTAGAATTGTCCTCAGTCAGAATATATAGTAGTTAAGAGGTAGATTCTTTTATCTTGTTTATTTATACACAAAATCTCCCAAATTTGGGCAGCTTGCCAGTTTCTCCCAAGTCCCAAGTCTTGCTCTACAAAGTCCAAAACAAACAAAATCTAGTGGGCACAGAATAAATATTTTTTCAAAACCAGGGTCCAGACAAAAAAATCCTAATATATAGTGTTACAATAACCAACCGGGTACAGGTCTCCACTCAACCCGACGCAATTCGTCCCTTAAGTACAGAACCAAAAAAACACTCGTAAAAACCCTAACCCCTCTCTCTCTCTTTCTCTCTCATCAAACCATGGCGAAGAAGGAGACGAAGACGTCATCAGCTGATACCCAAGGTCAATCTTTATCCCAAAGTTCAAATCTTTTTGGTCTATATCTTTCAATATCTAAAACAACTTTTTTGTTTCTTTTGTGTTTTTTTTTCCTATTAGTACAAGGAGAAGAACAACTTAATAAGCAGACGAAAGAAGAGACTGGTAAAATTCATATATTTGACTAGTTTTTGGTTAATTATGGGATCCCATTTTTATTTTGTTTTTGTTTTTGTTTTTGTTGTGTTGTTGATGGTGATCAAGTTCGAGAGAATGGTGAATTGGGGAAAGAGTCAAAGAAGAAGAAGAAGAAGCGTACGGCGGAAGATTTGGATTCGAAAGAAGCGATCTGTGCCAGCGCTGGTAAGGCTTGGTTTAGGATTGTTTAATTTAGTGAGGTTTTATTCATTGTATACAAAAATTCATTTGTTACCATTGTATGTGTTTGTGTGTGTCCGTCGAAACCGTACTAACGGTTTATTAGTATCTAGGTGGACATTAGAGTGTGAGTATTAAACATAAAACTAAACTGAATGAAATTGTTTGAGTATGAATAGATTTCTGTTGTAGGTAGTTGGTATGAATATAATTTATGTTGTGGTGCTCTAATAGTTTCCCGTGTTTTGCAGTATTCAATGAAATGCCAGGATCCAGGACTAGAAATGATGGAAATGATGATGTGGCTGAAGGTTCCCACGGGGGCAGGCTTGATTTGGAGACGGAGATCGCCAGAGTATATCAGACTCTGAATGCATTTATGGCAGCTAGTGCAACTCAGAATCAAGGAGTAGGACCTGTACCTATTAATGCAGATTCTATCAAGCAAGCAGAATCTTTCAAGCGGATGAAGCCGCCAGTTTTCAAAGGGCAAGCTGATCCCAATGCGGCTGATGATTGGATAAGGCAGATGGAAGTGGTCTTTGAGGTTCTGGAAACTCCCGCAGCCAACAAAGTGAAATTAGCTGCAATGCAATTGGAAAAGGACGCTGGCGTCTGGTGGCAGTCAGTGAAGATGACTTTTGGTGAAGTTGCGGTGACTTGGGAGGATTTTCTTGGTAAGTTCAGAGATCACTATTTCTCCTCGGACATTCAGGAGAAGAAGACGGAGGAGGATTTTCTTGGTGAGTTCAGGGATCACTATTTTTCCTTGGACATTCAGGAGAAGAAGGCAGAGGAATTTTTGAACCTGCAGCAGGGTAGTATGTCGGTACGCGAGTATGAGACCAAGTTCGCGCAGTTGTCGAGGTATGCGCCAGAGCTGGTAGTTGATGAAGCAAAGAAAGCCAGGAAATTTGAACAGGGCTTGAGGCCGAATTTGAGGTCCCGAATGATACCATTAGGGATCAGGAGGTTTGATAAACTTGTCAGGAGAGCAGCCATGACAGAGGAGGATATGGATCAGGTCCAGAAGAAGAAAGAAACCTGGAACAAAAATAAAAGGCCAGCAGCAACAAATCAGAGTGAGAAGAAGTTCCCGGAGAAGAAAGGCAGATTCAGTAGGTCTGATAAGAAGAGAACAACAGTTCAAGGTGTGACTTGCTATAACTGTGGAGAAGCGGGTCACTACAGATCAGCATGTACCAAACCAGCAAAGGGTCCGACTTAACAGTGTGGAGAGAGGGTCATACCAAGCCGCATTGCCCGCAACTTAAGAGGGATGGTGCAAATGAAAGCAAATTCCAGAGGTAAGGGCGAGTGTTCGTATTGACTGAAGAGGATGCTGGTAATTCAGAAGATGTAATCCAGGATATGCAAGAATTTTAATTTATTTATTGATTGTATTAAATAAGACTTTATTTAAAAATAAAATGGAGTTTTGAGTATCATTCTTCATGTAACAGGATATGTTTTGATTAATTGAATAAAAGAAAAATTTTATTTGATATTGGTTCTTCGCATACATTTGTGTCTCTCAATTTTACTAAGGTGTTAGGTGTGGAACCTAAGATTTTTCTAGGCAGGGTATTGTCAGTGACAACACCATCAAGAAAGGAGTTGGTTGCTGATAGGTATTATGAGGATTGTGATATTGAGGTCAGTGGGAGGCTTTTCGAAATCGATCTCATCGAACTTCAGGTCTTGGGTGTAGGTGTGATTGTGGGCATCGATTAGATGACAAGTTATGTTGCTACAATTGAATACAAGAATAAAGAAGTTATAGTGAATGCATCGGGAGGACCTGCAGTGACTTTTCAAGAGAAGAAAGGAAACTTGAAGGTGATTGCACCTATATCGAAGTTGATTCCAGATGAGGCCAGGGAGATTCCAGTTGTCAGAGATTTTTCTACTGTGTTCTTGGAAGATCTACTGGGGTTATCGCCGAAGCTAGATGTTGAGTTTTCCATAAATGTTCAGCCAGGAAGTGCTTTGATATCTAAGGCTCCGTACAGAATGGCACCTGTAGAGTAAGATGAGGTACCAACAACAAACCTATCTACTGAAATTGTCTAAGAACTTTATCCTGATTCTGCTTTGTTAATGAAGTTTCCTATTCAGCTTTGCTTGCCACCTTGCCTTCTTAACCGGGATTAGCTAAAGCTTCATAGAGAAAGAAGTGTTGTTTATAAGAATGAGAGGATCAGTAACGCGAGAAGTGAGAACAAGAACTAGAAGAGACGCGACGAGTGGGCACGCACAATGGTCTATGGCCTATCAGTTTTCCCTCTAGCTGCTAGCTCTCGCGAGTCTGCTGGATACAAAGCAAACTCTTTTTAGGGCCTTTCTAAAACCCCTACAAGGATTTAATCAGATCGAGTACTTCGCTATGGGGTGCACCAATGTTGCTAGTAAAGAAGAAGGATGGATTAATGAGGATGTGCATTGACTATCGGAATTTGAACAAGGTGACTATTCAGAATAAGTATCCACTTTCGCGGATTGATAATCTGATTGATATGCTTCAGGGAATAACAGTATTTTCGAAGATTGATCTGCGGTCAGGATATTATCAGGATATCATTAGGTCCGAGTGAAGGAGGAGGATGTGAGCAAGTCAGCTTTCAGAACTCGGCATGGACTTTATGTGTTTTTGGTGATGCCATTCGGGGTGACGAATGCGTCGGCAGTGTTTATGGATATGATAAATCAGATTTTGCAACTGTTCGTTGATTCTTTCGTGGTTGTGTTCATTGATGATATACCGGTTTATTCGATGTCGGAGGAAGAGCATGCGGAGCACTTAGTAGAGGTGTTCAAGAAGTTGCTGAAATATGATTTGTATGTCAAGCTATTAAAGTGTGAATTTTGGAAGTTAGAGGTAGCATTCCTTGGTCATATTCTTTCTAAGGAGGGAGTGGCTATTTATCATCAGAAAATTGAAGCAGTGAAGAGTTGGTCTAGACCGACGACTGTGAAGGAGGTCAGGAGCTTCGTAGGATTGGCAGGGTATTACAACCGGCTCATTCAAGGCTATGCACAGATTGTGGTACCATTAACATGATTGACCCGGAAGAATGTGAATTTCACTTGGACTGATAAATGTAAGGCGAGTTTTCTGGCGTTGAAGGAGAGGTTGACGACAACACCTATTCTAGCTTTGCCGCAAGCTGGGAATGACTATGATATTTACAGTGATGCGTCTCTCAGAGGTTTGGGTTGCGTCTTAATGTAAAAGGAGAAGGTTATTGCTTATGAATCAGGCAGTTGCGTCCTAATAATAAGAACTATCCGATACATGATCTGGAACTTGCAGTTATTATCTTTGCCCTGAAGCTGTGGAGACACTAAGTATATGGAGAGAAGGTCAATATGTTTACTGATCACAAGATCTTGAATTTCAATTATGAGCAAAGAGATCTGAATCCTCGGCAGAGAAAGTGGTTGGAAGTATTGGAGGACATTCGTCCTGATATCATGTATCATTCAGGCAATGCGAATGTAGTGGCTGATGGGCTCAGTCGGAAGAGTAGTTTGCCGAGCTTGATTACGACACATAAGAAGTTGACTGCAGAGTTAGAACGATCATGTATTGAGGTTGTACTGCAAGGATTAGGAGCGTCATTGGCACAATTGAGGCTTCAGCCTTCATTGAGGGAACAAATTATAGAGGGTCAGAAATCAGATGCAGAGATTCAGAGAATGTTACAGCAAATTTTCGATGGCAAACTATCAGAATTTCATGTCCAAGATGGAGTTCCATGGATGGGCGAGAGATTGTGTGTACCGGAGAGTGCAGACTTGAAGGAGAGCATCTTACAGGAAGCACATAGTACCTTGTTATCAGTACATCCTGGAAGTACGAAAATATACAAGGACATCAAACAGCACTTTTGGTGGCCAGGAATGAGGAGGGATGTTGCAGATTTTGTGGCGAGATGTATGACTTGCCAGCAAGTCAAATTAGAGAATCAGAAGCCTGGAAGCTTGTTGCAGCCGTTGCCTATACCGGAATGGAAGTGGGAGAATATTAGTATGGATTTTATCACTGGTTTGTCAAGGATTCCAAAGGCAATGACACGATTTTGTCATTGTGGATCATTTTACCAAGTCGGCTCATTTCTTATCTATGAATATTATATGGTCTCTGGAGAAGCTAGCAGAGCTGTACATCGAAGAGATTGTGAGACTTCATGGAGTTCCCGTGTCTATTGTTTCCGACAGGAATGCGAGGTTCACGTCGAGATATTGGAGGAGTTTGCAAACAACTTTGGGTACCAAAACTGACTTCAGTATTGCTTTTCATCCGCAGACCGATGGTCAAACAGAGAGGGTGAATCGAGTATTGGAGGTTATGCTGAGATCTTGCGTCATGGATTTTGGTGGCAGTTGAGAAAGGTATTTGGCTTTGGTTGAGTTTGCTTACAACAACAGTTACCATGCAAGTATCGGTATGACACCTTATGAAGCTTTATACTGGAGGAAGTGCAGAACACCTGTCTGTTGATACGAGGTTGGAGAGAGGCAGATGTTTGGGCCAGAGATTGTGCAGCAGACGTCAGAGAAGATCGAGCTGATTCGGAAGAGATTGGTCGAAGCCTAGAGCCGGCAGAAGAGTTATGCAGATACTCGACATAGGGTCTTGGAGTTTGAGGTTGGGGATGCAGTGTTCCTCAAGGTATCACCGACAAAGGGAGTAATCAGATTTGAGAGAGGAGGTAAGTTGGCGCCAAGGTACATTGAGCCATACAAAATTTTGAGGCGAATCGGTAAGACGACGTACAATTTGAAATTACCTGAAGAATTGGCACAGGTGCATGATGTATTTCATGTATCGATATTGAGGAGGTATGTGTCACATCAGAGTTATCAGTCGACGGAAGTGCCCGATGGATTGCAACTAAACTTGAGCTATAAGTAGGGCTGCAAATGAACAAAGCTACTCGCGAGTAGCTCGACTCGAGCTCGAGCTCGATCAACGCTCGGTCAAAACTCAGCTCGTTTCAAGTTCGAGTCGAGTTTGAGCCGGAAAACGAGCTCGATAATTAAACAAGCCGAATTCGAGCCTGGACAAGCTCAACTTGTTAGGCTCGCGAACTGCTCATGAATAAGCTCGATAAGAGTTCGCGAACTAGTAGGCTCGTTTAGAACTGGGTAGGAGTGGGCTGATGTGGGCCTATGTTTAGTTTTGGCTCATATTTATCACTTCATTATTTTTCACCTAGACCCAGTCAATCAATTACCCACTCACTTCTCCCAAATCTCATCAAACCCTAATTGCTCCTCATCCTCCAAACCCTAAATCGGCCTAGCCCTCATCCTCATCCTCCACCGAATGCGCCAACGACGACGCAGCAGCAGCAGCTCCCTCGATCTCCCTCGACGACGACGCGGCAGCTCCTTCGATCTTCCTTGGTGATGACGCAACAGCAGCTTGGTAAATTTTTTATTTTTAATTTTTTAAAATTTTAAGTGTGAAACTGAATTTTATGAAAGGGGATAGAGCGAGAAACGCAATTGTTGTTTGAGGGTGGTGATTTCTTCGATTCTGACTCATCGATAGCACATGGAAGGATTGAAGTTGTCTCAGTTCATTTGATGACTAGTAGATCACTAACTAGGGAGTAGAGAGGCACAAAAGCCCCATCTTTAACAGCCACAGTTATCACTACATTCAAAAATAGACAAAAATAGATTTTAAAAAAATAGTCATTTACTAAGGAAGTTGAGTTACAAAAGCCCCATCTTTTTGGAATGTAGTGATAATTTTATAACCAGTAGATGAGTACTTCTTTGGAAATTGGAAGCAGCATTTATATGAAATTAGTGATTAATTACCATTTTAATAGGCTTGTTATATTCATGTACCATTTTAATAGGCTTAATTACCAAACAAAGCTGGAAGCTCCAAAGCCTGTAAGACCTTATCATTATGTTGATCGGTTTTATATTAAATAAAGCTGATCATTTGACTTAATAAGAGATATTTACTATTTTTTTGTACCTACTGATATTGTTTCGTTGGTGTCTATAAACTAATCACTACGTTATCCTCATGGTCCTCTTTATATGCAGGTAATCATAGGATATGCTGCCCTTCCATTATCCATCCATATCCTGTATGTCTTCTCCATCCAAGCTTAAGCTGCTATATTTTAAAGTTTATTGGGTATTAATTTTTGAGAAATATTTAGTACAGTGTATTCTGTAAGATGCCAAGATGAACCGTTGCCAACTTGATTTATTGCAAATGAGTTTTGACATATATCCTTGTTTGAATGCAAAATGACACGGTATTTCTAACTGTTTTGAAGTAATATTTGTATTTCGCCGGAATTACATAATATCGTCACAAATTGTAGGTGATTGATTTCTAATTGTTGACTGGATGCAAAACTATTATGCTTTTTTTTGTTTTTGTATTTACCTAGACTTGGATACCCTAATAATCACTTGAGGCATGCAAAACTATTCTTTTCAGGCGGCAGAATGACATATCTTTACCCATTCTAAGAGAGCTAGCGACTCATTATCTACAAGATGGAGGGAAGGTATTTTTAATATGTCCTACTGGTTATTGTTGATTTAATACTTCAGTGCTTTGTCTCTCGTCTATGTTAATGAGCATCTAAAATACTCTGCCCCTCTCTTAAAAAATGGTCAGAAACAAAATCTATTAAAATATGTGGCATTTTACCCCAAGGGTTTCATCAATGAGTACTAATGATTGATTGTCCCTTCTCTTTTCAAGATTGATGGGAAAAAATTCCACCTGAATACATGCTTTTCAACATAAGCACTTTGTTAAAGATGTTCGTTTCAGATATGCTGGAGTAAATGACTTATGCTTTACTATCCAAAAATATGTTCTGATAATTTGAATGTTATTTATAGGAGAGACTGGATTATCTAGAGGATGGGAAAAATGTCTTCAAACTACATCTAAGGCTCTGCTCAACTTTATTTCCACTGAACAAGAGAATTAGAGATTTTTTTGTTGAGTATGACCGACATACTCTTCGTACAAGCCCTCCTTGGGGGTCAGAACTTCTAGAGGTACTCATTTCTTTCTACACTGTCAAAATGTCAGGCAGGACCGTTTTAGTTTTTCCTTTTACTTCAGTTTACATTTGGGTTGTTTTTGCATTTTCTTTTATTGCCTACTACAATAATTCAAATTCGATAATTGTGTACTTGATACAAAATGCCCAAACATGTTATAGCCATACCTGATACCACTAAATGCATCAGAAGTTCAAAATGGAAGAAGCTTTTCCTGTCTCAAGACCTGTAAATTTTTTTACAGTCTAGATCAGAAGACATCCAATTCCTTAGGGAGTTGGTAAGTTAAAAATGTTTATTCATGGTAATTTCAATTATTCATTAATCAAAATGTAGCTATATCCTTTACTTGTTCACTTGGATAGGGCTTATTTTCCGTTTAGTTTTTACTGTAAGAAGTTATATTTCTGCTTATATTATCTTTGTCATTCAGAGTAATGATGTATTTATCTTTCTGCCTCTTTTTTTCTATTAAGCTGCATTTCTATTAGAAATTTTCAATGATCATGTTTGAAATATTATACGAGCATTCCTAGAAATATATTGCGAGCAAGATATGTTGCAAGATATGTTTCTCTGCAGGTTAAGATTTCATGTAATTTGATTATGAATTAGGAATTTCGTTGTTGTTTTATGTTATTAAAATGACCTCATGTTTCATATGCAGGCTATCAACAAGGCTATCAACAGCTTGAAGAATGTTGAATCTACTGCACTGTTGCAATTTCTTCGACCAATTCTTAATATGCTTCTCCATCTCATTGGTGATGGTGGTGAAACCCTTCAGGTTGTCCGCTAACCTTTTTAACTATCTCACTTCATATTACCTAACCTTGTTTTGCTGCCTTTGGATGCATAGCTCTTACTCTTTTGTGTGTGCTTCTGGTTGTCCAGTAACCTTTTTTACTATCTCCTGATTTTTCCTAACCTCTTCCTGCTTCCTTCAGATGTATAGTTCTTGAACTAGTGTTTAATATATATCATTCATCAAAATTTCATAAGGCTTGGGTTCATCTTTCAATCACCCAAAAAGAAAGAAAATTTCCTCCACATTCAAACTTTAAAGAAAAAAATAAAACAAATTACGGCAGAATTATTTTCCATGACTGGGGAAAAACAAGGAAAAATTAAAGTATTAGAGATAGTAATGCCATTTTTTTAGCTGGAGGAGCTTGCAATACGGATCTGGTTTTTTCCTTAATGTGCAATATGATTCTGCCAGTGATGGGAATATGCAGAGGGTTGGTGGATTCCTCTAAGTTGCATTTGGCCCAGCTTAAAATTAGCTTCTCTTCTCCTTTAATCTTCTCCTTTAAAAGGAGAAGATGGGCCAAACGCAACCTTTGAAAAACTTTACAGGAGTAAGGAGTAGCTTAATTTTAGTGAAGAAAATGAGCTTTGATAGAAGCCCTGCAGAGCAACTTCTGGCTTCTCCTTCAAAACCTTATAACATAATTTTTCCCCCCTTCCCCCTCCTCGCTGAACAGCCACCGCCGAACGCCGCGTCGCCACCTCCCCTCGCCGTGCCGCCGTCCCCCCCTCCTTTCTTCGCCGCCCTCCATTCTCCCGCCGCCGCCTCCCCTCGCCGTCCCGCCGTCTTCATCTCCTTTCTTCGCCGTCGAACGCCGTTGCGCCGCCGACTCTCCTTACTTCGCCGTCGATAGCCTTTTTTTGGGCTTTAAATATCTTTATTAATAATATAAAGATATTTCTGTAATTTGATAACTTATATTTTGCTCTTAAATAAAATCAAAAGCTTAAATTGAGTATAAAAGTTTATGCCAAACAACTTCTAGCTTAGAAGTAGCTTTGAAGTTAAAAAAAAATAGACTTTCCAAACAGTTTCAACTTTTAATTTCAAAGCTCTACTTTCTTGCTTCTCCATCTGAAGTAGCTTTAAAGTCCAAAAAAACCTATGCCAAACGCAACCTAAGAATCTCAAGTCTAACATCAGTTGAATAACAACCTTGCATGTTACGAAATCTTAGTACTTAGCCTCTATGTTAATGAGGGATTTGCTATGGTACACTCTGATATGAGACTTGTGAAGGCATTGACAACTGAACAAACTTCCCATGTAATGTATGTATATGCTACCAATGCCTGGGGTTGGTTGTGCGCATCTTTGCAGGTTCTTCATTAATTTTTTTTTTCTCTTTAGCAAGAGATGATGAATTTTTGTTCTCTTTACTCTAAACATAGCTTTAACAATCTATTGATTGCTGAAACAGGTAGTAAATGAGGTTTTTCTGCATATGGTCAAATATATATGTGCGAGCTTTGTCATATATAAAATACTTGGCTATAAGAATGGGCTTGATTTTTGACTTCAAAATCTAGTTTGTAGATCTACTACTTATTATCCTATTCAGTTTATTCCCAATTTCCCAGTTTCTATTATCCTATTCTTTTTATATTTTGTGGTTCATTATGTCTTCAAATTGAATCATTGGTGTTTATTGATGGTTGCAGGCTGCAGATGATGATGCAATTAGGGAGTTTTTTCTACCACTCCCTCATTCAACAACATGATTTTTGTTGTATCGATGGACTTTATTGTAATGTTTGATTTATGTTGATGTTGATTGGAGCTATGTTATGTTTATGAACTTTATTATCTCGGTTGGAGAACTTTGTGTGTTGTTGATTTCATGGAACATCATAATAAGCTCTATTAACTATGTTATGCTAATTTTCATTTATATGGTTGGAGAACTTTGTATGTTGTTGTTGGTTAGATAACTTTATCACATCCCAAACTATATGGTTTGGGATTGGTTCGCCCTCCGAAAAGAATTTACCCCTATTATGTTGAACATACTATTTACTTAAAGAAAAAAAAGGTACAAATTCATTGAACCATATTTTGTAGAACAGACTAAATTCTCCTAGCATATGTTATATGTATTTTTTGGCTAAGCGTATATAATAAAATAGAGTGAAAGGGTCCACCCCGAAACCAAGGGGGTACTAACTAACAGCTGAGTCCTCTCCGAACAGCAGGAGATAGTTGCCCATCATACGGCTCACCAACTTCTTATTATGTCGGTTTGAAAGGTTTATATGGATGTACAATTGCAATCGTGGTTTGATAAATTTTCATTTATGCTTTGCATTGCAACATTTCAGCCTTCAGGTTGATGTTTGTGCCATTAACATTTTTCGAGCCGAGTTCTAGCTTGAATCGAGCTCGATTTGTAAATGAGTCGAGCTCGAGCTTGGGCGAGTTCACACGAGTCGAGCTCGAGCTTGGGCGAGTTCACACGAGCCGAGCTCGAGCCTCACTGTTAGAGTTCGAAACGAGCTTGAGCCGAGTTCGAGTACGATAAAAATGACTCGAGTCGAGTTCAAGCCGCAATGTACTCGGCTCGATTACAGGCCTAACTATATCGACGGGAGAAGGTGTTGCGGAGTAAAGTCATACCTATGGTCAAGGTATTGTGGAGGAATTAGTTGTTCAAGGAGGCCACTTGGGAGCCGGAAGACCGCTTGAATAATAATTTTCCTAAACTCTGTGTAATTTTATTCTTTTGCTTAAAGTTGTTCTTTCCCTATTGGTGATAGTTCTGATGACAGAATTATTCTAAGGAGGGAGTAATGTAACATCCTAGAAATTTTAGATATGTTTTTGGAATTAATTAATGATATGTGATGAAAATTTTGCGATTTATTAAGCATTTTCTGAAATTTATCATTTTTGCACGTGCAAAACACGTGCAAATATTTTTCTTGGAGATTTACAAAGTCAGAAAATTTATTTGAAAAATCTAATCTTTATTAGCAGATAATAATTCTAAGTTTTTGGATTTTTATGAATAATTTATGACATGTTTGCAAATATTTTAAAGTGAAGGGCTTTTGTGTAAAATTGCTACTCAGAGGTAAATTTTTGAAAATTTAAATTTCTGGGCTACATATGAAGGCCGGTCAACTAGAAGTGTTAGGGAAGATTAAATCTTACCCTAATTGATTTAATTAACTACTTGATTTGAAAGATTTATATATATATGTAAATATTTGATTTTGGAGGGGGGTTTGTAAAATCTTCGCAAAACCCTAGAATAGAGCCCCGACCTATATTAACAGCAGCAGCGGTCGCCCTCCCCTGTTCACAACAAAATAATATTTTTATTATAATTTCTTGGAGTTGCAGCTTGGATCTTTGGATTTTTGCAAGGAGGAGAATTAGCTTTTTTTTCTATTATTATTATTCTTCAATTGATCTTCTTTGATGTGGGTGATACTATCTTGTCTCTTGAATTATTATATGTTTGTAAGATATGATGATTGATTAAGTAGGATGCATGCTAGAAGTTGTATGCTTATATATAACTATTAAAACCCTACTAGTGAATAAATCTCAATGGTTGTATAGTTATTTAACAACTTTCATGAATAAAAACCGTAATTGGTGGGTCATCTTCTATTGTTTTAATTCATTGTTTTTATGGATCAAATAGAAAGCATGTTAGGACTTTCATATGGACTTATAAAATTTTAATTAGCAGGTTGTTCATGGTTGATGATATGATGATGGATGTAGGCACGATGAATGTGGTATTTATATTTTCCATGGAATTGAAACCCTATTGATGTTGTGATTATCATGTTAAAAGGAAAAAGAATGTCATGGATGTTAGACACTAGAAGAACTCATCTTGATTTATGAATTTGTTGTATGATGATGGATTATATATTAAATATTGAGTTTTAATATTATGACTTAGGGATTATCATGAACATACAAATACAAATTTTTAGTTGATAAAGATCTAATTTGGGATCTATAAAAATGATTGAATGATCATAGATTTAAGTTGTAGATGATGGAGATTTGCAGAGATAATTAAAACTTATTGTATGCTCTTAAATTCATTCTTGATTGATTTTAAAATTGAGATTTTTCCACGTTTATTCGCTGTCTTAATGCAAATAAAGTTCTTGATGAAAACCCAAATTAATTATGCATGCAATGTGAACATGGAAAGATAAATATGTGAAAATACATATAAATATATTGGGGGCTAGGGTTTTGGAGTGCAAAACCTAGGGTTGGGGGCTGCTGGTCTCGGGTGAACAGTAACCCGAGGGTTACTGTTCAACCCGCAGAACAGCAACCCCTCGCCGCTGTGCTACCTTGTTTGTTTGTTTGTTTGTTTGGGTTGTTTTGAGTGGTTTTGTGTGTATGGCTCATGTAGAACCCCATATTTTCAAATATTATTTTAATTATTTGAAAATGAATTTAAATGATTTTTGAGGATTTAATTGATATTTTCTAAGAAATTTATCTTTTGTACACGTGCAAAACACGTGCAAATGACTTTTGAGAAGTTTGGAAAATTAAGATTTCCTTATGAAAAACCATTATTTATTATTTGGGATTTATGTAGTATTTTTCCAGATTTTTCTGAAATTAATTGATACTATTTGCAATTTTTGAGAAAAGAAGGATCTTTTTGCAAATTTGCCATTTTAAAGGATTGAATTGCAAATTATACCTTCTGGACATTCCGATCAGTATTGGCTGAGGTTTAGAAGTGTATTTTCTAATAAATCCTAATCTAAATGATATTTGATTAACTTTTCAAGACTAAACCTATGTATATAAAATTGTATTCTTGAAAGGATTATTTTGCAAAAGGTGGGTTAAACCCTAATATTGATCCCGGATATTTAAGGGATTTCTTTCCCAGCCGTCATTTACAAAATATACAGATTTTGAGATTTGTTTGAGGAGCAAGAAGAGGCTTTTTGGATCTAGCAAGGAGGAGAGCTTTTTCGTGGATTTTCTTCAAAACAAAGTGAGTGGTTTGTTTTGTTTTGTTTTGTTTTGTTTAATTGGATTCGTGAATGACGTAAGATCTTTATTTTGCTTGTTTGTGAAAGATAAGATAAGGATTTGTTAGTCTCATTGTATGCATGATATGGATCTTTTATTTTGATATGGACGATGTGAACACTTGTTGATATTTGGACCATTGATGAGAAAAAATATTAAGATTTGTTGAGGGAATAATGATTTATGGGATCGTGTTGTTAGATCGCATGTTAAGAATTGATTAGGTAGTGATCGGATGAAAAATATCTGGATCCGTGGTTATAAATCAGAATTTGATTATGAGTTGAGGAAGAAATTTAGTTTGAGAAACCCTAATAGAAGATTGGTAATTTAGATCATGAGAATTGAATTTTGAGGAAGTGAATGATCGAGTATGTATCCGTATTGGAGATTATTTGGGATTGTCATTGGCTTGTGTACGAACTGTTGTTTGATAAACAATGAACAATGATTCTTTAGGGAACTTCAGTTTGATTTTGTATTCAGATCTGTTCTTGAAAACTGTAGGCTGACAGTCGACTGGCCTACTGTGCGGTCGACTGGTACGACCCTACTGTTTATCTTCAGTCTTTTTGAATTGTTCAGGACAGTCGACTTAGACTATGTCAGTCGACTGGTCTGCTGATTGTTAACTTGTTCAGTCCTTTCGGGACAGTCGACCTATGAACCTTTCAGTCGACTTATATACTTAGATTATTTTCTTGAGAATTTTTGATGTTTGTCTCGGTTGAGTCGACTGATGACTTCCCAAGTCGACTGATATGCCTTAGATTATTTTTGTAAAATTTTGGAGAATTGTCCTCTAGACAGTCGACTTACCTCAGCATAAGTCGACTGGTACTGAGGGATCTGTGTATTTGATTTTGAGATGTTCAGTTAAGAACATGATTTTTGAGATATTCAGTTGAGCCACTTGTTTAGTGGGAATTTGTTTAGATATTTGATTTTGAGTCTCTAGAGGTATGTGACCCTAGTATACCGGTGTTGAGTTATTTGTTGAGGCCCAGTGTGGCGAATTTTCAGTTATTCAGATATTTTGTTTCGGCCGGTGGGGTACACTACTCTAGGAGATTTGTTCAGTAACCGAAAACAATAAGGACTTGCACTAGTAGTGTCATGACGAAGGGGAACATGAGTTATGCACCTCAGTAAGGCTTTAGATGTGGGACTTAATCTCCTGAATTATCCAAGTAGTTAACTTGAGATGTGGGATTTATCTCCTAAATTATCCAGGTAGACAACCTGAGGTGTGAGATATATCTCCTGAATTATCCAAGTAATTATCTTGAGATGCGGGATTGATCTCCGGAATATTCAAGGTCGAGGCGACGCTTGTGGGGTATTCATGTGATGATGTGTTTATGTCTAGATGTGAGATGATCTCCGGAATTATCCAAGTGGTTACTTGAGATGTGGGATCAATCACGGAATTATCGGGCATGGGCTAATCCTCATAGTTTATCTTTATCTCTTAGTAATCATCGTTGTCTGCATATAGCATTTGTGTTTTCTTGACTCATTTTCATGCATTTGGTTTTGCTGATTTCCACACTTGACATTGGTTTTCGTATCACCTGTTTTCACTTCTTGTTACTTCTTATTTTGGTATATTTGGTTTACTACCTTTGTTGAGAATATCATGATTTATGTTCATTTATGTTGCTTGTTTGTTTTTGTGCCACTCACACCATTTATGGCTAACCCCTTTAGTTTGGGGGTTAGGGTTCAACTCTAGCCTCACATAATGCAGGTTATTGCTTAGAGTTGGAGATTGGATGCTTGAGTTAGCTTTTGGGTTAAATGGACTATTTAGTGTTTGGTGTAAAATTTGTAAAGTCCTATTAAGATGATTTGGAGTTGAAAACAAAAGAAATTATTGTTTGAGTTGTTTAGACTTCCGCTGTGATTTGTAAAAGTTTGGTTGTAATAAAAGATGAAAATTTTAGTGGTGTTTGGTTATGTTTATTGTTGTATTGAAGTGGATCACTGGGAATGTGCCACGTATTTTCTATGTTATTCATCTAGAAATTCGGGGCGCTACAGCTCATGTGCTATGGTGGGGGAACTCTACTATACATATAGAAGTGTATATATATGCGTTTAAATTAATGTTTATGAGAGATTTGATTCAGTTTCGATGAAGTTTCGAAGTTGTTAAATTTCAAATTTTGTTGAATCTAGTTTCAAGTTTTGATATATTCCAATAATATTTGAGGGAAGTAAATCTATGTTTTTAGAGATTAAATTCTTAGTTTTGAGGGCATTTATACTTCAGTTTTTGGAAGTAAAACTTTGAGTTCTAAAGGGGTATTTTTCAGTTTCTAAAAGAGGCAAATTTCAGATTTTAGACAAAAGAATTTCAGATTCTTTGGACGAGTACCCACGTGATTAAGAGTCTTGTTTCAGTTGAGTTGAAAGAATTTCTTATAGAATTGATTGAACTAATGAATGAATGGAAAATGGTATTTAAAAGTTGATTTTAAAGAATTTTCGTAAGTTGAATATGTTTCATATATGAAAGAGAGAGTTTTGTCAGTATTAGTTGATTTAAAAGAATGTGGTTAATAAAGAGTATTTTGTATAATTGGACCCAGTTGGGTTTTGATTTGAGGCTTAGGGGTTATGACGTGGACCCTAGAAAGATTGTTGATGATATTTTGAGTTATGAGACTCTAAAGGTTCGGTGGGACCCTAGCATGCCGATAATGTATTTTGTTGGAATTTGGCCAGTGGGGCTTTGTTTTGATTTAGTAAAGTTAAGTCCTATATGGTACACCAATTGTAGGAAGACTGTGGTTCTAATTGAACCTAATAAACATAATGACAGACACTAGTTGGAGTTGTGATGAAATAAGAGCAAACATGGGTAGGGGTGCCTCATATGATCGGACAGTGGATGATAATCCCAAGAATTACCGGGGTGTAATCACGGACTGTGTGGGATGTATCTTCAGAATTACTGGGGATTGGGGCGATGCTCATGAGATATTCGTGTGATGAGGTACCATTTGGCTTGCGATTTGGGTTTCAATTTCCATAATTATCGGGGTGTGAGGGAGTGTACCCAAAATCAGAGATGGTGGGAAGTTGATTCTAAAAAAATATCGGGGCATGACACTAGAAACTCACAGAATAATCTAAATCTTAAAGTAATCACTGTAGTAGGTTAGCTGCATAACGGGGGGTTGAACCATATGAAGTGGAGAACGATAAGGGCTTGCACCGGACCTATGTAGTGTGTGATGCTTAGAATCCGATAAGTATGTATTAGAAATCACCATATGTATTTTTGTTTCTTGACTTGTTTTATGCATGTTTGTTTTCTGTTTTCATCTCATACACTTGACACTTAGCCTAACTTTACTTGTTGTTTTGTGCTCACTTATTGTTGTTTCATATTTTATTTATTATTGTTTATGCATCATTTATTATTGCTATATTAATATGCATCAAGTTTGTGATTGTGAGATGTAGAAATATTACTATTACTATAGCTGACGTCAGTTGCATTTAACTGACGTGCCACTTTTCAATAAACTTTTGCAGGTTTTCAGTTTTGGATAGCATTGGTTCAAGTAAAGCTTGGAGTATAAATGAAAGTTGAAAATTCACCATGTTGTAATAAGATTGTAATTAATATGTTTAATTCCGCTGTGTATTTGTAAAACGAGATGATGTAATAAAAAGTTTTAATTTTTCTTGTATTCATTACTCTGTTTATGATTACATTGAAGTTGATTCTGGAATTTGTGCCCCTTATTTCTAACTTTATTTATTGAAAATTCGGGGCGCTACAAGAAGACTCATGAAGAATACCACAAGAAGACATAAAACTAGTGAACTCAGAAGAAAAATACTCTTTGGCGTTATCACTTCGCAAAATTTGAACAAAAACATCAATCTAGGTTCTCACCTCGGCGCAAACTGATTTAAAAATAGACAAAACTTCAAACCAATATTTCATTAAATATAACCATGTGGCACGAGAATAGTCATCAGCAATGATAATAAAATATCTAAAGTCACTAAACTGAGATTGGACAGGGCAAAGTCCCCACACATCAGAATGAACTAAACTATAAGGTCGACTCGACCGTTTATTGACTCTAGGAGGGTAAGATGCATGCAAGTGTTTACCTAATTGGCATGATTCACACGATAACTCCATAAGAAAAGATAATTCAGGTCTAAACTTCTTCAGATTCTGTAACGATGGATGACCCAACTGACAATGCAAATCCAAAGGCGCACTCAAGCATGCGAATGAGGTAGAAACACTGTCAAGTTGATAAAGACCCTCTGGCACATGCCCTATGGCAATTATTTTCCCCGTCCCAAGTTATTGAAATGCACAGTAATTAGGAAAAAAAGTAACAGAACAATTTAGTGTTTTGGTAATTTTACTAACAAACATTAGGTTAAATAAAAATTTTGACATATGAAGAACATGACTAAGTGGTAAAGTGGAAGTAAAATTTACATGTCCGACCCCCCCCCCCCCCCCCCCCCCCCCCCCCCCCAACGGGAGAAGTAGAACCATTAACAAGTCTAACAGGTGAATGAAAAGATCTACTGACAGATGACAATATATCTAAATTCCCAGTCATATGATCAGATGCACTTAATCTATTATTCATGATGTTGGAGGTGAATTGGTTAAACATGTGATACATGACCTTGCTAATATGACGGACGAAGAAGACCGCTGTCGGAAAGCGTGATATTGCTCATTTCTTTGATATTGCCGAAACCACTGCAGCTCATTTTCAGTCATCTGGACAGTGATTGAATTAGAGGCTACATGTGCAATGTGTCGTGGTTGATTGCCTTGAGAGTGCATGATAGAGAAATTTCCTTTCTTAATTGTTGACAAGCCTCAAACAGGTGCGACATGGGTTTAGATTTCTTTGCGGAAATTCATCAAACACCTTATGTTCCACTCCATTATAGGTCAAATTTAAATTCAATCAGACTTGGATATTTCCGTCTAAGGAGATGATGAGTGTTGTCGGGGGGTGTTGGTGGAGAGGTCCGCCAGTAGGAGAACAAGAAGAACAAGAAGAATCGAAATGATCGGCAGTGGAGATGGCCGGCAGTGAGATGGGTATTTGGAGGCAGAAGCTTTCAAGATGGAGAGGCTTGGAACAGCAAGCAACTTCAGGTCTTTTAAAGTATTCCTTCTCTCACAAGTGAACAAGGGAAAGCTTCTTGCACTCTTTGGGCTTCGTAATATGAGGATGGAACATCAAGCAACTTCAGGCTTTTTGCACTCTGCTTGGGGACGACAAAGTATTCCTTCTATGAGACTATGGAGCCTGATGGCTGATTTGGGAGTTGGACTATGGAGATTGATGGCTGATTTGGGTGAGGATTTGGTGGAAGGTAGTAGTTGTTCAAGGGGTCTTTATTTTCAGCTCTGATATCATGAAAGATGGGTTATCCCTCTCACCCTCTACAATATACACTTATTACATATATATAGTATTCCTATTACAGCACGTACCTAATCCGTATAACATTTTTTTTTTTTTTTGACGTAAACGGATAGAGTCTGAAGACTCCAGCCAGAACAAAAATTATATTATTAAAAAGAATGTACATGACAGGGTTTTACAAGCTGTAAAACAAAAAATAAAGCCTGCCCTAAACCACACCAAACAATGAACGAATAAAGTACAACACGACACAACGATCCCAGGAGCCGCAAGAAAAGGCGATGGACGAGCAGGAGGAACAAACGGCAGATACACATAGCCCGAGCAACCCCAGGCATCGGCACAGCAGACAGCGCAAGCACGCCCACCTAGACAAACAGCCGGCCTACAAGCAGCGACAAATGCGGGAGAAGAAGAAGACCAGACAGCCACCACAAGATCCTCAGTAATCGGGAATGCAGCCCGCAAAAACTTGAAGCACATAAGTTGGCAGACCCCAAAATAAGAGCAGACGCCCTGCCCAGAGGCGAGGACGCAAGCTAGGCGATGGAGGCCCGAAGGAGGAATCGGGGAAGCTCACCGAGCGCCACCAGACCTAACAAACGAAACAGGGGGGGCATGCACAGACCCCAACAGCCACAGCAGAGAAACGGAAAAAATGAACCAGTAACAAACAATCTGCTGGGGTGCTCAAAACGCAACCAAAGCCACATTCATGTACAACTCACAATCAGGGCAATCAAATCGCTATCACGAAGAATGATAGAAAAACCCAAAAAATACAGAAGCTCGCCGGAACCAAAAAGGAGAAACACAAACACCAGCATCAAAGACAAGTAAGCATAGAAGATGATAACACAGTACAATCAGATCAGACTAAGAGAGCATAAGTGCATCAAGGCAGCAGAGATAAACTGCCAACCAAAACCTACAGAACATAGGGAACGAAGCCCTCAAAAAGGATAAACCCACCAACAAAGGCAGCCAGTCTGGTAAAAATCAAAAACCACAACAGAGCCAACAAAAGCCCAAGCAACAACAAACAAAAGGCTGCGCTAGAGGCTCCGGAGAGCACCGCTAGAACAAAACCAGTGAGCCGGGGCTCAAAAGATGCCAACAGCACCAGAGCGACGGGAGGGCAGCCCCCTTAACCTACCTGCGAGAGAAAAATATATAAGAAAACAGCAGACAGAAGCTTCATAAAGCATTAAGACTAGAAAGCACACGATAAGAGTCATGTAAACGAAACCCATAAATGGAATCTGAATCAACGCGAGGAGCATGCGTTGACCAGAAATTAAACAGGAATAAGAATTCATCAATCATATGAGCGATCGTGGCGGAGCGATGGGAGAATAATCTACGGTTCCTTTCCAACCATACAATCCAGATAATAATGTGGACCGATAGGTTCCAACCTTTGCTAAATCTAGGATGCAAGAATGAGGAAAGCCAGCAATCGTCGAGATTGATGGGCAAGGATGAATGTTCCCAAGCTAGCGATGCTAACTTCCAGAGCGGAGAGATGAAGGAGCATCCCACGAAGAGATGATTACCATCTTTCGAGACCTCTGAGCACAGCGGACAGAGTTGCCCCCACGCAAGATTCCGCTTATTGAGAATCTCGACCGTAAGTAATTTATTGTGAAGAGCTAACCAAGTATTAATCTTAACCTTAAGGGGAGCGCAGGAGCTCCAGATGAAGGAAGCGAAGGGGGATTTAGCCCCGCGAAAATTAAGGAAGTTATAAAAGGATTTAACTGAGAATATCCCGGAGGAGTTCCAGCGCCAAGCAATCGCTTCAACAGGATGTCATTCGTAGAGATTTAGGGAAGAAATGAGCTCGTAAAGTTCGGCCATTAAGAGAGGGGGGAGTTCAATCTCGAAGGGGATGAACCATATCTTGATGGAATTAGACATGTAGAAGGAATCGGCCACAGAGGCGTCCAGGTATGAAGCCAGACAAAAGAGGTTAGGATAGGCCGATGATAGTTTAATGTTGCCCATCCATAGATCGGACCAGAATCTGGTTCTGGACCCGTTAGAGCATCTACGGATGATGCCGCACTGGAAGGCCGACGCCGCCTTCCAAACACATTTCCAGAACGGGGACGTTAAGCGATGAATGGAAGAAGGGAAAGACCACCAGGGGGTAGAAGAGTAATAATAATCTTTAATGCACTGAACCCACGGAAGATGCTCAATGTGATGAAATCTCCATAGCCACTTCCCTAATAGGGCGATGTTCTGGTGCCGAAGGTTAAGAACTCCCAAGCCACCGCTAGCCTTAGAGGAGCAGATAAGATTCTAGTTACAGAGGTGAGATCCGGTCTTAAAACTGGGGGAACCGGACCAGAAGAAGTTGCTTCTGATTTGGTCTAATCTCTTGATGACCCAAGAGGGGAAGTAATAGAAGGACATCATATATAGGGGAATAGCAGAGAGGACGGAGTTGAGCAGAGTCAATCTACCCCCTCGGGAAAGTAACTTCCCCGTCCAGACATTGAGTCTGGCTTCAATTTTATCAATGATAGGGAACCAATCGGATCTAAGTAACTTGCCCCATCTGAGGGGAATACCCAAGTAGGTAATGGGAAAAGAGGCAATAGGGCAATTAAAAAACTGCGAGACCTCTGTCTGACGGCTGGAATCACCACCCAGCCAAATCACGGAGGACTTTTGAAAGTTGATGGAGAGACCCGAGGCTAACTCGAAACAATAGAGAAGAAGCTTAAGGTTGCGCAAAGACGACCGATTTGGTTTAGTAAAAATAATAGTGTCGTCAGTGTATTGCAGGTTAAGGATACCGTCAAAGCATTGGGAGCGACCGAGGCCCTCGATGACCTTAGCTTCGCGCGCATTGCGAAGTAACCTACTGAATACATCTGCAACCAGGGAGAAGAGAAGAGAGGAGATTGGATCGCCCTGACGAAGACCACATTTGACCTTAACTTGTGGCCTTCAAAGCCGTTGATAATGATAGAAGAGGTACCAGCATAAAGGCTGGATTTAATCCAAGCTATCCATTTAGGACGAAACCCCGATGCTGGAGAATATCTAGAAGAAAGTCCCAACTCACGTTATCATAAGCCTTCTGAAAATCCAATTTGAGGAGGATGCCTTCAGATTTGGAATGGTGGCAGAGGGAGATAACCTCTTGAGCCGAAGCCACACTATCAAGGATGAACCGATCCTTGATAAAACCTGATTGGGCAGGGTCAATGAGGGGCGATATAATCGCACTTAATCTAGCCGCAAGGACCTTCATGATGATTTTGAAGGTGGTGTTGATTAAACTGATGGGCCTAAAGTCCGCTAGCACATGTGCTCCTGCCTTTTTGGGGATGAGCACGATGTGCGCATAGTTGATACGATCAAAGGAGAAGAAACCGTTATGCAAATCCTTGAAAATGTTGAAAAGGTCAACTTTAAGCCAATTCCAAAACTTTTGAAAGAAAAGGGCCGGGAATCCGTCCGGTCCCGACGCCGAATCGCTTTTAAGTGCGTAAACCGCAGATTTGATCTCTTCCAAGGAAAAAAGCGCCTCGAGTGAGGACAGATCAACAGAAAGTTGGTTCCAGTCGAGAGAAATCAAATGCGATTTAGGAACACCAATGAGCTGCTTATAGAAAGAGAGGAAAGCCCGGTGAATGTCAGGTTCAGAGTGGAGGTCAACTCCTTGGTCCTGGATCAATGATATGTGATTAAAATGCTGTCTGTGAGACGCAAAGTTATGGAAAAAAGCGGTGTTGCCGTCACCCTCCTTAAGCCATTAAACTTTGGCTCTTTGAGCCCATTTAGCATGGTTTTGAAGGAGAATGTCGGCATATTCGCGCTTGCAATCTTGACGCTCAATACGAGCATGGTCCGATAGGGGCCCATGTTCCTCCAAAACATCAATGGCTTCGATGGAAGAGAGAAGGAACCTTTTAAGGAAATTGGTGTTAGACTGTCTTTCTTTATGCCAGATCTTGCAGCCATGTTTAATAGCATGAAGCTTGAGAAGGAGAGAGGCAAGACCTGACGAACCAGTAATAGCACCAAGACATTCCTCTACCAGGTTAACAAATAGCTGGTCTTGCAGCCACAATTTTTCGAATCGAAATTGATGATGAGGAGGAAAGTGAAAGTTAGAGAAAAGGGCAATGGGGACGTGGTCGGAGGAGGGGTTGGGTAATGCCTTAGCAAAGGAAGAGTGGAACTGGGAGAACCAAGAATGAGACACCAGGAAACGGTCAAGTTTGGCCAGAGTAGGAGGAGAACGCTGGTTCGACCAGGTAAAGGATCTTCCATTGATCGGCAGATCAATTAATTGAAGATCCCTTATACAGTCGTTAAACGAGCAGGATTGGGAGAAGGAGACAACTGAGTTCGACCTTTCGGCAGCGAACCTGGTCACGTTGAAATCCCCACAAATAAAACATAGACCATTGACAAACTGGTGTAACGACCTAAGTTCGCTCCCAAAAAGAGGCCTAAGCTGAGATGATAACGGACCGTAAACTGAAATGACAGTTAACTCACAGTTGAGAACCTTCCAGTGAAGATGAACAATTAAGAAAAAGCTGAGGCGGTGAACCGCAAGTAGAGAGAAAACCGACTCCTTGAAACCTAGCAGGATGCCACCCCTAGCACCAGGATCCGTATAACATTTCTAATAAGGGTAAAAGTACTCTTGGAGAGTAGATGAAATATTCGATATACTGGTCACTTTGGGTGATTTTTTTTAATCAAAATTAACCTTGGTTATCTCAAAATATGAAGTTTTTAAGGGATTAATATCAGATTTTGGAAAGGTTTTGCCGTTTTGGAGGGTGATATATGTATGAAACGAAACCTACACAACCTTAATTCCAGGTTTACATTTTCACAAACTATAAGATTTTGACTCCTAAGTGATTTCTATAATTCTATCATGCAACTATTACAAACTGCAACTTCCACATCATGTCATCATCAAAAATTAAAAAAGGTACTAGTTTGTCAATTTAACATAGAGACAAACTTGAATGAAGACGCCTACCTATATAATTAAATACATGTCAATAATTAGTATGGGTAAAGCCCTGAATAAAGCAAAACTCATCGACTATACTAAACATTAAGTATGTGTATCATAAGTTGTACGTGTTTCACCACCCAATTCTTGTTACTTTAATAAGCTCCTCAGTCCTCACTAGGCCTACTTCTGCTACAAAACAATTAACTATCATCAAATTAATTTCTCATGAAAGGGTTTCTTCAGAATTTATTACACAAGTCAATCCTTGAAATTCAAGAAATCTAATGACGTTTTGAGTCTTATATGTAATCACATTTTTATGCGAATATATATCAGCTCATGCCTTGTAATTACAAGATTAGTAAAAAAAAACTTCTACAAGATGACATATTTAAATTAAAACTAAATGAAATCTGCGCATAGTAATACACAAACCATTAAATTCACGAGAAGAGAGAACAAGTTTAAGCAGAAAAAAGAATTGAAGCTTATCACATGTCTTGAGGAAATGAAAAACCGAGATATGTGATCTTTTATTCTAACTTCGAATTAACCCTTGCCTACTTAATTTAACAAATGTAGCAAGTATATATGTACAGCCTCTTAAAAAATATATGTAGCAGAAAATAAAAATAAAAAGTCACGTACGCACGCATGCATCGTGATTTTTCTTTAGAAGAAATAATGAATCATGATAAAGTCATACAGGTATATATATAGTACTAATTCTCTAAGCTATCTGCTCTGACTCTGAGAATAGATGTACATACACATGTAGAGCAAACTCAGCTGCAGCTTTGAGAGGCTGAGCTTGCAACGACAATATTATTATCAATGACAAGTGGACATTGATCATTTTAGACATGGTTAGATTTCTAATTTTTCTTGAGGGAGGGGCTGCATGCTCCTGCCTGCATGTCCCCTCTTACAATATCTGTCTCTGAATCTGAGTGGAAGGAGAAGGGTGGATTGCGAACTATATATCAACGAATTTTAAAAACAGACTAAACAATTTTAGATGGGCATGCTATGTTTGTGTTACTCTTCTATTCATGTAAATATATAATAATGCACTTGGAGGAAGTTATGTAAAGCAACCACAAATCTTAAGAATTTTTTACCAAATTATCCCTCTTTTTGTAAGTATGTACCAAACTGTCCCTGTTTGAAAATTAATACCAAAAAGTCCTTGTCGCTAACTGAGTTAGCGCCCCTAGTAATATTTTCCGCGCTATCTCAGTTAGTGTGTGCCAGAGGATACCACTTTTCCCCTCAAGTAGGGGTATGCGAAAAAACTCACCAAATATAGACACGCTAACTCCGTTAGCGTGCCTATTTAAACCACTCGCGCTAACGAGGTTAGCGTGATAGGGGACAGTAGTGACACTCCTCCTCAAGTAGGGGTGTAGGAAAAAAAAAATCAAGTATAAACACGCTAACCCCGTTAGCGTCCCTCTTTATACTGGCACGCTAACGGGGTTAGTGTGCTATGTCGTTTGGGATCCTATTAAATGACAATCGCTGACGTTGTCTCATTATATTTATACTGTCTCTCTCTCTCTTCTCTTTCTCCCCCAATTTCGAAACCCAACTCGAAAATCCTGGCATCCTAATTGTAGATCTTACTAAAAAAACTCTACAAAATCTTAAAGGATTTTCTTCTTCTCTCACATTCATCTTCTTCTTCTCTCACATTCATATCTCCTCCCACTCTGAAAATCCTAAATCCATCTTCCAAATTTTCTTTGTTGGGGATTTACATAACGGATTTGTTATCAACCCATTCACTACGCTGTCTTCTTGAAGCTCGAAATTGCTCAACTTTTCTGGTCATTAATTTCAAGGTATGATTTGTATATCATTTTATCGCATATATTTTGTTTAGTAGATAAAGATTATTTTTTTTATAACTATGTATATGTATGAATTACGATATTCCTATTTGACTTTATTTTGGTGGTGAAATTATCCGTGGCCCAAAAATAGGTTGTTATTATAGTGCCGTTGATCCCGAAATAATTTGGGCACCCCGTACAATTACAATGGAAGAGCTTATTGAGAAGGCTTATGTGGTTACTAATTGGGATAGAGAACGATGGAATTTTAAAATTTTAGCATGTTATGCAGCGAAAAAAGGTGATAGTCAATATTTTATGACTGTGCTCGTAGGAAACGACAACTCTCTGAAGTCCATGATTGGTAGAACACTTGATCCGAATTTTAGTTGGTCTGCATTAGAGCTATACATTCACCAAACCGAAATTATTAATCCCCAACCACATGCTAACCTTGGTTCAAGCTCCGCACGTGAAGTGCTGATACATAAGATCATTTCCAATCCTGTTCAAACATCCCATGTAATCTCACCGTCCTCACAAGAAGACACGTTTACAAATACTCAAGCCCAGATCCTACTGAATTTGAATTGCCACGTCAACCAAGTTTGTTTAATGATTATGTTCCGAATACCAATATTTTCGGGATATTTAAAAATGCTACCATTAATAATGATTTAGTCGATAATGATGAAGAAGACGAAAAAATAGACGATGAACTTGAAGAGTGATTACAAAATGAGGACGAGGAAGAAAAAGATGAATATGTAAATATTAATATAAATGAGAGTAATGATGTCGATGTGAACCTTACTGATGACTTTAATAATGTCAACGTTCATGTTATCGAGAAAATGGCACAAAGTGCGAGAGTAAATCATGGTCCACAAGAGTTGTCCAGTTCATCCACCGTAGATGAGTTCTACATTGGGCAAGAGTTTCAAAGTAAAGAACCGATTTAACATGCGGTAAAGCGATACTCCTTCAACAAATATCGGAAATTTTTCACAATAAAATCTTCACCGACCATCTTTGCTGTAAAATATAAATTGGCTCCGACAAAACGTTCACTTGAGGATATGGTGCAAATCCCATCGGTTGTAAGTGAGGGTGGTTGTCCGTGGAGATTATGTGCAATCGTTCCGAAGGGTCAGACAAATTTTGTGGTTAAAAAACTAGTAGGGCCGCATACATGTGTGAATCCCGCATTGAATCAATATCGCTGCAAAGTTGACGCTAAACTTGTATGCAATTTGATTATGAATGTTGTGAAAGCTCAAATAGGAATTACACCGCGGGCCATTATTGAGATAGTCAAACTACAATTGAATTATCAGATATCTTATATGAAGGCTTGGATTGCAAAACAAAAATATATTGAGAAGTTGTAGGGATCATTTGAAGGCGCGTATACTAAGTTGCATTTACTTCTATCAGCAATACAAGCAGAAAATCCAGGAACTGTTGTCCATTGGGATAAGTATGAATCCGGACCGGGCGAAGAAACATTCAGGGGAGTGTTTTGGGCATTTGGTGCTTCAATTAAAGGGTTCAAGTTATGCAGACCTGTTATAAGTATTGATGGGACACACTTGAATAGAAAATGTAAGGATTGTTTGTTAATAGTCGTAGCACCAGATGCAAATGATTGTCTCTTTCCATTTACCTTTGCAATAGTTGACGGAGAGAGTGTTTATACATGGACATGGTTTATGAGCTGCATTCATTTTTATGTCACCGATCGGTTTAGTTTATGTGTTATCTCTGATCGCCATGCCTGTATTTTGGTCGCCATGGACTCGCAGAACGGAGCATGAAACAAATCAAATGCATATCATCGTTATTGTATGCGACATTTCGCTACAAATTTCTTTATCAAATTTGGTAGCAAAGCAATGAGGATGAAGGTTAAAATTATAGCATGTCAAAACCAACCCATAAAATTTCAAAGCAAACTCGCGGAACTAGAAACAGTTAATGTTGAAGCGGCAAATTGGTTGAAAGAAAAATTAGTTGACAAATGGACACTTTCTGAAGATGGATGACGACGATATGGCATAATGACTACCAACCTATCAGAAGTTTTCAACTCGGTATTGAAAGGTGTGCGTAGTTTACCAGTAACTACTATTGTGGACATGATCTTTTACCGTCTTAATTCTTACTTTGCTACACGGCGTTAGTTAGCCAATAAGCTCATTAGTGAAGGTAAAAATTTTGCACAAAGAGTGCAGGATTTGATAGATATCCGGCGTGAAAGAGCCAACATGCATGAAGTGATACTTTTTAGCCGTTAATTCGGTGTTTTTGCAGTCAAAACAGGTATACGAAGAGTAGGTGGGAATCAAAAGGGTGGTAACTTGCACACAGTTAACTTGGGCACTAAAACATGTACTTGCCAAAAATTTCAGCTATATCATATACCATGTTCTCATGTTCTAGCTGCTTATGCATATCGCACTATTGATTACAAGCCGCATGTTGATACATTCTATTCAACTATTTCGTTAGCACAGACATGAGCTCCTAATTTTCATCCTACACTAGATCCTGTATATTGGCCTGTTAATACTGGAAACAGACTTGTAGCTGATCCGAGCCATCGACGTTCTCGGAAAGGTCGTCCGAAGAGTACAAGAGTTCGTAATGATATGGATGTAAGAGATGAGTCAGTAGGCCTACCAGAATGACGTGTTCAAAATACGGTTTGAGAGGTCATAATAGACGTAGATGTTAGAAAAACTCAAGTCAATCTACTCAAAACCCTCATTGAATGACTGTAATGTTGTATTTTGTTGAATATTTTGAGATATTTAATATTTTGGATTGAAGTTTGTATTGTTCAATATTTTGAAGTTACTGAATGAATGTATGGTAGATGTTATTTTGAATGAATTAATACAAAGCATATTAGTTTCGAAAGCTTCATTTTGAATCAAAGTAGATGAGGTGTAATTACCTGTGTGTGAATGGAAATTTGAGATAGCCACACCTGTTAACTCAGTTAGCATGCCACTTTTTACCAGGGCCGTTAACTGAGTTAACGACTGTGGTAATCTCAAAATTCCAGGGCCTTGAAAGTCTCAGGAAATTTGAGATAACTACACCCGTTAACTCAGTTAGCGTGCCACTTTTTACCAGGGTCGTTAACTGAGTTGACAACTGTGGTAATCTCAAAATTCCAGAGCCTTGAAAGTCTCTGAAAATTTGAGATAACCACACCCATTAACTCAGTTAGCGTGCCGCTTTTTACCAGGCCTATTAACTGAGTTAACGATTGGGGTAATCTCAAAATTCCAGACCCTTGAAAGTCTCTGGAAATTTGAGATAACCACAACCGTTAACTCAGTTAGCGTGCTACTTTTTACCAGGCCCGTTAACTAAGTTAACGATTGTGGTAATCTCAAAATTTCAGAGCCTTGAAAGTCTCTGGAAATTTGAGATAACCACACCCGTTACCTTAGTTAGCGTGCCACTTTTTACCAGAGCGTTAACTAAGTTAACGACTGTGGTAATCTCAAAATTCCAGAGCCATGAAAGTCTCTGGACATTTGAGATAACCACACCTGTTAACTCAGTTAGTGTGCCACTTTTTACCAGGGCCATTAACTGAGTTAACGACTGTGGTAATCTCAAAATTTCAGAGCCATGAAAGTCTTTGAAAATTTGAGACAATCACACCCGTTAACTCAGTTAGCGTGCCACTTTTTACCAGGGCCGTTAACTGAGTTAACGGGTCTTTCTATATTCACAAACAGACTTGTGAACTTCTGAAGCTAATACCTTTATAAATTCTCAACATATCTGATACAACAACATAGCTGATTTCAATACATCTCCACACATATCTGATACATTCTCAACATATTTGAAAATCTCATCATCGCATCCACTACACATCTCCACACATCTCCACAACACATCCACAACACATCTCCAACAACATTCTCAAACTTACACCACATTCTTAAAATTTCAATAATCTCTAAACATCATACATTCTCAAATGCAGCCAACACATCTCCCAAATTTCATTACAAACGTAGCCAACACATCACAAACGCAGCCAGCACATCAAGCATTCCAGGCAATCATAAGAGTTCAACATAAACTACAACAACTTCTCTCAAAAATAACATTAACTACCACGACTTCTTTCAAAATTAAAAAAAGGCATAACTTGTATGGAAAATTTACCTACGAAGGGGTAAATAGATTTGGACGTTTCCTTGCACGTTTTGGACGCTTCGGGCTTGCATGAGTTAAGTCGGAGAGGGGAATATTATTTTTGTCATCTTCTTCTTCTTCCTCTTCTTGGATTTCATCAACCGGTGGAGACGGCTCCCTTCTTCTTCATTATATTTCTTCTTGTATTATTGGACGATGACGAGATTTTGTAGCCATTGTCTTCCGATGACCTGTTCGGTGCACGGAACCAGACAATATCGCATCTATTCTATTGCCTTCGCCAACGAGAACTGCTTGTGCTCGACAGGACTCAACAATTTTATGCGCGAATACCTTCAACGGTTCGGCTACATTACTTTTAAATACTTTCACACATTCTTTGGCTTGAATCCACGTTTGGGCCATCTACAAAAAAAAAGAAACGTACTAATAAATTCAATAAATAAATATTTTGATAGTAATGTAAATATGGACATAAAACTTACAACACTTCGAAGCAATGGTGTCTTCGGTTGGAACATTGGTAGATTAACGGAGTACGTGTCTGCTGGATCGGCGGCATGTCTCCGTTTCGGTACTTGGAACCCTGCTGGAAGTTGGCTTGTTAGAGAAATGTAAAGGTGATTATCCTATACCACGTCATGTAAGGGACATGGGAATCTGCATCGAACGGTGGAATATTCGCAAGTACGTGATCGAGACGATGGTTGTTCCAAATATCCACGTGTATGTGCAATGAAGCTGCCCAATCGTGAGCTGCTTGTCGACCCATACTGGTGACACTATGTAGCTCGACATTGTATGGTTGCTGGACCGGAATATTCTGAAGCAACCCAAACGGATGAAGTACTCTACCTGGAAAATAGCTCTCAGCTGTAGCAAAGTGGATAAGAGGTGCTTTTGTTAACCACAGTTGAGGAGCCGAGGTACAAACTGGAGGCAATCTCGCTAAACGTGCCTCGGGTATATGGTTGGCACTTAACACAATTGTCTTCCAAGTGGTCAAGCTCGTCCCGATAATATGAGAGGCAACTATTAGGACTAGCCTTCCACGTCAATGAGCCCATCCAATACACACCTTGCAGTGGTCTCATGTTCTCATCCTCGGAAAGATTTGCACACTCTGGTGATTGTTTAGTGACAACGGGTCTGCCAAGGTGTATTCGTTTCCAACTCCAAACCTGTAGCATCAACATTGGTCCGTTCATCTGCTTGGCACCGAGAGAGCAATTGCACAAAGCTCTATACAATGTAGCTAATGCAGTACTTTCCCAACTGTACCCCCCCAACTTCACCAAGATCGGCAATTAGTGGTAGATATATTAACGGTACGGAATCTCCGGAGGAATTTGGGAACATCACACTTCCAAACAATGTCATTATATAGGCCCGACAGTAACAATGTACTTGCAACTTAGTGGAGGCATTAGTCAACGTACTGGAGAATGTGTCCTTCAGCCATTTCAATCTCACCGATTTGCCTACAAGGGCCGATTGATCTGCCTCTACTCCGAGATACTCATTGATAATGAACTCTGGTTCAAAGTCCATTGTGCCAGTTACGGCCTGTCCATCGATTGGTAGACCCGTTATTACTGCGACATCTTGCAGTGTCACAGTCATCTCGCCGACCGGCAAGTGAAAACTATGGGTCTCGGGACGCCATCTCTCGAGAAGGGCGGTTAATAAGGGTCGGTCGGCCTTAATGGAGCTCATCAACCCGATGCTGTATAACCTGTATTGCTGTAATATCTCATGTATATGAGGATGCATCTCTAACGTGTCGTGCCCCTCAAAACTACATTTCGAAGAATTTCCTTCCCAAACGGCTTTAGAGCGATGCTGCCCTTGTAAAGTCAAAAGCTTTGGGTCTATCATATCAGGAACCACCGGAGGAACATACGATAAAGAAGATGGGCCTGGCTGACTAGATGGAGAAGAGGGACCAGGTTGATTTGGAGGAGGCAACGAGCTCATTTGATTTGCCGGAGAAGAACACGGACCCGCCTCATCCTACACCAAAAAAGTTGAAAATCAATATATAAATTTATAATTTTATTTTTGTTAAAATTAAGCGTATGAAATAAAGATGAAACGGTCTTACATTGTTACTCCTCTGTCCACCACGGCTACTTTTTTTTTTTTTGGGGGGGGGGGGGGGGGGGGGGGGGGGGGGGTTGACCATAACATGTCCGTGGATTTTTCCGGTTTGTTGGAGGTCTACTACTGCTCCCTTCTTCGGGCATACCCATTGTTCGTGCCATACGTAATATCTAATAGAATCCTACATGTTTGATAATATATGTTTCAAATTTAAGTTAAAATCGCTATAAATTAATTATACAATTAACAATGTCTGATTTCCAAAATTTAAATATCAAACAATATTACTCAAAAGGTCACATTGGCACTAAACTACTCGATGTATAGAGAATGCTACCCTCAATTACTCGATGTATCGAATTATATGACAATGTTACTATCATCGCATATCCCATTCATGCATTGTGAACTATAGGTTAATTTCAACAAACACAATTAGTACGACGTAGGCTGAGTTAATATTAGTTTAATTTTTATTAATTACACAACATAAATTTAACACGTGCATTGCCCGTTTTAATAAATTTTACACGTACATACAAAAATGAACCCAACATTGCAGATCCAACCCTAGATGCAAAATCACAAAAACTATATAGCTTAAGTTACGAACACTTACAAACGTTTGTAGGGTGGAAGGTCGAAGTCGACTACTCCATTACCGATCTTCTCCTTTCGAAAATTTGGGGAAAAGGGTTTATGGGTTAAATAGGCGTGTTTAGGGAAATTGTTGGTTCAGATGAGTGTTTTGGGAGTGATGAAGAGATTCCACCAAAAAAATCGACATATTGGGATGGGTAGAGGCCAAAATCGAATACTAGGGTTTGGGGGTTTGGGTTTAAAATCGTTTGATTTGGGTTTTGGGAGAAAGGAGAAGTGAGATGAGAGTGAGATAGTGAGCGTTGTTTAATAGGATCCCAATCGACACTCGCTAACCCTGTTAGCGCGCCTGGTATAAAAAGGGGCACTAACGGGGTTAGCGTGTCTATACTTGAGATTTTTTTGCCTACACCCCTACTTGATGAGTAGTGTCCCCTACTGTCCACCTATCACGCTAATCCCGTTAGCACGAGTGGTTTAAATAGGCACGCTAACAGAGTTAGCGTGTCTATATTTGGTAAGTTTTTTCGCACATCCCTACTTGAGGGAAAAAGTGGTATCCCCTGGCACACGCTAACTGAGATAGCGCGGAGAATATTACTAGGGGCGCTAACTCAGTTAGCGACAGAGATTTTTTGGTATTAAATTTTCAAACAGGACAGTTTGATACATACTTACAAAAAGAGGGATAGCTTGGTAAAAATTTCAAATCTTAAAGCATGCACAAGTGAGCAAAAAAAAAGTGTTAAATCTATTTTTCTAATGTGTGACGGAAAACCACTAGTTCAACCCACATATATAGTATAAACTCCTCCTATAAGTAACTCTAGTTAACTTGAATATAAAAGAGGTTGCCATGATCTAACTTGTGTCTTTGACACAACTAATTAAGGTTGCGTTTGACCCAGCTTAAAATTAGCTTCTCTTCTCCTTTAAAAGGAGAAGATGAGCCAAACGCAACCTTTGAAAAGCTCTACAGAAGGAGAAGTAGCTTAATTTTAGTGAAAAAAAAATGAGCTTTGATAGAAGCCCTTCAGAGTAACTTCTAGCTTCTCCTTCTGGCTTCTCCTTCAAAACCTCATAACACAATTTTCCCCTTCCCCTTCCTCGCCGAACAGCCGTCGCCGAATGCCACGTCGTCGACTCCCCTCGTCGCGCCGCCGCCTCCATCTCCTTCCTCGCCGTTTCCATCTCCTTTTGTCGCCGTCGAACGCCGCCGCCCCGCCGCCGCCCTCTCCTTTCTTCGCCGTCGAACGCCGTTGGGCCGCCGCCTCTCCTTTCTTCGTCGTCGATAGCTTTTTTATGGGCTTTAAATAGCTTTATTAGTAATATAAAGATATTATTGTAATTTGATAACTTATATTTTACTCTTAAATAAAATCAAAAGCTTAAATTGAGTATAAAAGTATCTTACAATTGATATTTTATGCCAAACAACTTCTGAGTTAAAAGTAGCTTTGAAGTTAAAAAAAAAATAGACTTTCCAAACAGTTTCAGCTTTTAATTTCAAACCTCTACTTTCTAGTTTTTCCTTTTGAAATAGGTTTAAAGTCAAAAAAAAGTTCGGCCAAACGCAACCTAAATATAAATACTTTACCAGTGAAATTAGTAAAATTAATGTAATTTAGTAATTATTAATCAAAAGTTGTTAATATCAAGATAGCGACAGCCACGTACATAAAAGGAACTGAATTTATGTGTTGGTTGGGTTTACTCAAAGATGATGTTGCAAGTCCGAATCATGAGAATATATAACATCACATGTCATGATTGCAATCATTGTCTCGCGAACTCTTTAATTCAAATAAACATTTCACTCCAAAATACTACATATAGAATCTGGTAGTAGAATCAAAGGTTTGGTTGGTAAGGATTAGCATTGGTATAAATACCCGAAATTCGGATCCGATCCGAATCCGATTCGGATATGGCATTGGATCGGAACCAATTCGGTCTATCCGGATTTGGCTCCTAAAATGAAACTGTTGTACTTTCGGATCCGGATCCGGGTCCGCTCAAAGGAGACTCGATCCGGACCCGGACCCGGACTCCTTAAAAACCTCCCAAAAATCAACATAAAAATAAATATTCTATCCTCATCCCTCCCCCCTTCATCCTCAATTCTAAAACTTTCTCTTCCAAACTCAAAACTCATGCATTTTTCTTCTCTCATCTATTCTAAATCATCCACTCGCCGCTTTCACTCCCGCTCCTACCCGAACGGGTAGGAATATTTTAATAAGACCAGGACCCGGTCCTCACGGGTCCGGGTCCTGGTCCAATTTTTGGACCCGTAGGGGACCGGGTAGTGAAGGACCCAGCCCGACCCGACCCAATACCAATGCTAGTAAGGATTAAATGTAATCATGGTATGTAATTTTATGTACTTATCTACATGCACTTGCAAGGAATCAAATACACATAGTATACTAGTAATTTACATGTGCGATGCACATTTTAATAAATATAGTTATTTTAAAGCAAAAATTGAGACGGAGTTTGCGCTTGAACCTAAGACCTCCTTTATAGTAGTTACGCACGTGCAGTGCACGCGTTGATGGATTTACAAATGACACTAAGGCCTTCTCCCATTATACTATTAGAGATTAGAGATTAGAGATAGAAATTGTTTGTTTGTTTGGTGACAACAAATAAAAATAAAAAATTGTTTGGTTGTTTGACAACTCTCCCATTAATATAGTAGAGATTATATATTATATTATATATAGATAGATAGTAATTTACACGTGTAATGCACATTTAATATATTAAAATTTTACAGTAAAAAATATGACATAGTGAGCAGGGCCGACCCTGAGTTCCCGGGGGCCCTAGGCGAACTTCCGAAATGGGGCCCCTAATAGCATTTTTTTTTTACGCGCAAAATAAGTGCTCATATTTATAAGGGAAGTTCAAATTTGGGGCCCCTAAAATCTCAAAATCTCCGGGGGCCTAAGGCGGCCGCCTTACCTGCCTCTAGGGTAGGGCCGGCCCTGATAGTGAGGACTCGAACCTGAGACCTCCTTTATATTAGTTATGCACGTGAAACGCACGCGTTGATAAAATCAAGTTACGTATACTAGTAATTTACATGTGCGATGCACATTTTAATAAATATAGTTATTTTAAAGCAAAAATTGAGATGGAGTTTGAGCTTGAACCTAAGACCTCCTTTATAGTAGTTACGCACGTGCAGTGCACGCGTTGATGGATTTACAAATGACACTAAGGCCTTCTTCCATTATACTATTAGAGATTAGAGATAGAAATTGTTTGGTTGTTTGACAACTCTTCCATTAATATGTAGAGATTATATATTATATTATAGATAGATAGATAGTAATTTACACGTGTGGTGCACATTTAATATATTAAAATTTTAAAGTAAAAATATGACATAGTGAGGACTCGAACCTGAAACTTCCTTTATATTAGTTATGCACGTGCAACGCATGCGTTGATAGATTCACAAATGACACTAAGGCATTCTCCCATTATAATATTAGAGATTGATAAATCTTCATTATGATATGAACAATTTCGTTCCTAGAATTGTTCTCAATCAGATTAGAATAGTAACTAAGAGGTAGATATATATTTTTATCTTGTTTATTTATACGCACATAAAATCTCCCAAATTATGGCAGTTTGCCAATTTCACGCACTTGTTTTTTTGTATAAAAAAAATTGTAGAATATAGTCACCATGTTTCATTAATAAGTTTCTTGTACTCTTGCTCGATCTACAAAATCCACATAACAAATAAAATATAGTGGGCATAGAGTAAATATTTTTTTTCAAAACCAGGGTCTAGATAAAAGAATCCTAATATCTAGTACTAGTAATTTACATGTGCGATACACATATTAATAAATTTTTTAAAAATAAAATTAAAATCTCTGACGTAGTGAGGACTTGTACTTGAAACCTTCTTCATATTAGTTATGTACGAGCATCACACGCATTGATAGATTTACAAATGACAGTAAGTCATTCTCCCATTATAATATTAGAGATTATATATTATATTATAGATAGATGGATAGATAGATAGACAATAATTTACACCTGCGATGCACATTTAATATATTTAAAAAAATTAAAGTAAAAAATATGACGCAGTGAGGACTCGAATCTAAGACCTCCTTCATATTAGTTATGCACGTGCAATGCACGCGTTGGTAGATTTACAAATGACACTAAGGTCTTCTCTCATTATCTCTAATAACAAGATTAAGGTACGTATTAGTTTCTTCAAAAAAAAAAAAAAAAAAAAAGATACATAGTAGTTTGCACGTGCGATGCATGTCTTAATAAATATATATTTTTTAAAGTAAAAATTTTGGCGTAGTATGGCCTCGAACCCGAGACATCTTTTATATTTGTTATGCATGGACATTGCACGTCTTAATATATATAAAAAATTAAAATAAAAACTCTGACGTAGTGAGGACTCGAACCTGAAGCCTCCTTCATATTAGTTATGTACGTTCACACGCATTGATAGATTGACAAATGACACTAAGACATTCTCCTATTATAATATTACTGATTCGAGAATAGAGATATTATAATGGAAGAGTTGGGATTGTCATTTGTAGACATTTAACCTCATGTATCGCCGGTGTATAATTAATATAAAAGATATCTCAAGTTCAAGGACATATTACGTCATTTAAAAATATATATTTATTAAGACGTGTATCGCACATGTAATTTACTAGTAATATATTAGATAGATTAGAGATTAGAGATTACAGTCACGAACCGGATACAGGTCTCCACTCAACCCGACCCAATTCGTCCCTTAAGTACAGAACCAAAAAACACTCGAAAAACCCTAACCCCTCTCTCTCTTTCTCTCTCATCAAGCCATGGCGAAGAAGGAGACGAAGACGTCATCAGCTGATACCAAAGGTCAATCTTTATCCCAAAGTTCAAATCTTTTTGGTCTATATCTTTCAATATCTAAAACATTTTTTTTTCTTTTGTGTTTTTTTCCCTATTAGTACAAGGAGAAGAACTTAATAAGCAGACGAAAGAAATGACTGGTAAAAAATTCATATATTTGACTAGTTTTTGGTTAATTATGGGGATCCCGTTTTCATTTTGTTTTTGTTTTTGTTGAGTTGTAGATGGTGACCAAGTTCGAGAGAATGGTGAATTGGGGAAAGAGTCAAAGAAGAAGAAGAAAAACAAGTCGAAGAAGAAGCGTACGGCGGAAGATTTGGATTCGAAAGAAGCGATCTGTGCCAGCGCTGGTCAGTTTGGTTTAGGATTGTTTAATTTAGTGAGGTTTTATTCATTGTATACAGAAATTCATTTGTTACCTTTTGTTATGATCCAAATTTAGTCCCACATCGGTTATATGGGGAACCAATGTTGGGTAGTTATAAATTTGGCTCCCTCCCTTTAACAGCTAGCTTTTAAGGGTGAGTTTTCCTAGGTTCCTAACAATTGGTATCAGAGCCAACTTCATGCTTCTTAATTTGCTCTAGAGGCTGGATTAAAATTACTGGTAGACTTGGGTTGGGCCAGTGTCGCTAGAGTGAAAGCCGCCGAAAGTCGGAAAGGGCTACCTAGAGGCTGGATTAATATTACTGGTAGGTCCGGGCCGGGCCAGTGTCGCTAGAGTGAATACCGCCAAGGGCGGTGGGTTACGCAAGCGTGGTGGAATGTTATGATCCAAATTTAGTCCCACATCGGTTATATGGGGAATCAATGTTGGGTAGTTATAAACTTGGGCTCCCTCCCTTTAACAGCTAGCTTTTAAGGGTGAGTTCTCCTAGGTTCCTAACACCTTTGTATGTGTGTGTATAACACTATTTTTTTCTTGGAAAACATACTAATGGTTTATTATCGTAGTGGATGTGAAAACATATGATACAAACCCTTTTGTGTAGGAGAGCTAGAAATCTTCCCTATTTTATTTGGAAGTACAGGCATATGAGTTATCCCTTTTGAGGAGTTTAATTTATAGGTTTTAGGAACTAATCTTTCTATATCACTTCGTGGGTTTTAATTTAAGGTCATGCCTCATACATAGTTCGAGATAGTTGATCGGGTTTTCTTTCAGGAATCCATAGAATTTGATTTGTAGTTAGAAACTTCTCACTTAAGATGATTACTGGGTGTGCAATTTTTTGTTTGGATACGCCTAAGTAGTGTAAGAACCAATCCTTCATCCTTAGATCAAATTGTCCTCTCTTCCTCTCTGGTGCACATGGCTTTAGCAAAGGAATTGGATGAATTTAAAAAATATTTAGAAACTTTGAAATCAACTTAACCAAGTTTTTCCGTGGTACCTTTTTTTTATAGATAAAAATGTAGTTACAGACACCAATTCAATTTCTTGTTATTGACTACTGCACTTTTAATTCTTTATGCACCTAGAAATAATCCATGAGCAACCGCGTGGCGAATATGATATGAATGAGCCAACTATGGCAGAGAAGCTTTCAAGTCTAGATTTGGTTGATGATGAGAAATCGAAGACAACTGCCAAGCTAGAACCGACTCCTATTGGGATGCCTCCTAGAGCAGATTCAGTTCATCTTTTGGTGAAGCAAGCTCTACATGCTGATGACCATTCACTGTTGTTGGATTGTTTGTACACGAGGGATGAGAAGGTATGTTCTCTTATGTTCACCTACTTATTCTTTCAATAATCTTGGTGCTCATTTACATGTGCTTAATTTGAAACTCCTATGTCAAGGGGGGGATTTTCTTTAAATTTTGTAGTCAGCAGTCAAGTGGCAGCCAAGATCCAATTTGGCCATTGAGAAGTATTAATTTAATTTTCAGATGTATTAGAAAATAACATAAATTTTACCAAGGTAGTTATTTGTTACGCACTAGATTCTTACTAGGATGCATGTTTGACCTCGCAGCTAATAGGGGTGTAAAATGAACAGGACGGTCCATTGTCTGTCCGAGTCCAGCTCGAGAATTGGTCCGACCGCGGACCGTCCGAACTGTTATACGAACCGATCCTGAACAAATTATTCGGTCCGATTTTTTACTGAGCTCGAGCCGGACATAAGTCTGTTCGAATATTATTGCGGTCCGATGCTTTACAGAATCGAGTCCAGACTATAAAAATTTTGTTCGACCTAGACCGAGCCAGACATAAGCTCGTCCGAGTAGAATTTCTGTCCAAGCTTGAACATATGGTTGTCCGATCCCGTCCAGTCCGATTTACAGCCCTAGCAGCTAAGTTCTGTTATTTTAAATGGAAATGTAATTAAACGTCGGGTTCAGGTCCAGGTTTGGTAACTCAACCCAGGCAGAGGCTTAAATGTGTCAATGGAATAAACTGACTTATCCTCTATATTCACTCAACACTGAAGGTAGCGAGGTTTTAACATCTTGATTGATGCTATTTCAAAATTTGATTTCATCATATAGCTGGAGAATTCATGATTAATTGGGTTTTAATATGTCCCTTATAAATCTCCAATATATATGAGTCTTTCACCAATTGCTACTTGCGTATTTGTCCCATCAATGAAGAACTGATGTATTAGTAGTCTTTATGTGCCTTTTTCTTGTTACATATTAACTCTTAAAAGGATGCTAATGCGTTGGACCCACCCTGTAAGGTACTGTTGGGAAAATAACTATTTTTGTGAGGAACTAATATAGTAATTTTATAATATGAGATTTATTAGGAACTAATCTGTTAAAATTCCTAATTTATTAGTATGGGCAATCCT
The DNA here is from genome assembly GCA_017893485.1 of Hemerocallis citrina. Lineage (NCBI taxonomy): Eukaryota > Viridiplantae > Streptophyta > Magnoliopsida > Asparagales > Asphodelaceae > Hemerocallis > Hemerocallis citrina. The sequence goes on along the minus strand of CM030359.1, from coordinate 294,432,948 downwards.
AAATCCAATGGGGAAGTGGAATCCTTGATGTCTAGTATTTTCTGTAGTGAACAATTATAGTTAGAATATTTCTTTAAGCATACATCATGATGGCTTATGGTAAGTTTAGAAGTCTTGCACGGTTGTACCTAAATTTCATTCTGGGACTGTTGCTTAAGCTAACTTTGATTATGCTAAATTTGCATGCAGGTCATCGCAAAGTCAACCTCACTTTTAAATCCAGCAGATGTTCTCAAGCTTTTAAAATCTCTTACATCCATGATACAATTGAGGTAATATTCTTTCATGGAGAAGCTATCTTGTACCAGATAATAGTAATTTTCTGTTTAAATGTTATGATCTCAAAATCCTTATCAGAAGCTAGCTATTTTGAGTATCATATCTTTGCACCAAAAATTTCATCGAATGATAGTATTATTATATTATCCTTATGTACAATGGAGATCACCACAGGAGAGAGGAGAGAGAGAGAGAGGGGAGTTGGGTGGGGGGGCACTTCTATATTATATTACTTTTGGGTATTTAGATATAGTAAGCTGTGAGGTGTCTTTATTGTCAAATCCACAACAAATTATACTATCCTTCACTGTTTTTCTGTAATGCCCCAGATTCCATACACTAGAAATTCTTGACACATCCAGAATCTTTTACTTCAATTTAAGTACAAACACAGTACATTTTACCGAGAAAATTAAAACTTTAATTATATCACAACTTATTACAAAGATTTGTAATGTCTACGCAAGAAATTACAACTTGTTTATAACACTCAAGCTGCAAACTTCTAGAATACGCGACGAAACTCGAGTCCATGTCATCTATCGAACAAGAATCCTGCAAAACTTCCAATTGTGGGCACGTCAGTTGCATGCAATTGACGCAAGGCTGATGATAACAACGATATCTAATTTTCTCAACAATTAAAATTTAATGCCAAAACAATGTGAATAAGTATATTTATTCTAGGTGTGTCGGTGTATGTCATGATCCCGAAAATCTAATGCACATTATAAAATGCACATAATGCTCTTTTCTAATGCATGCTTGTTTGAAATTTTATGCTGCCCATACAATATAGGTTTCGAATGCAAGCTTCCAAAGTTTCTCCTCATTATAGGGTTTAATTTCTCACTATGCATGCCTATATCCGTGACAAACATTCAAGACTTGGACATCCTGTGAGTATTTGTTCTCGTCCTGGAATAGTGGAGATCAATCTCTATCAGCAGATCATTCTGGAGCCTATTTTATCTCTCATGCTAGAATTCTGGAGACTGTCTCACTCGCAGCTCATCCCGAAGCCCTCATCACACGAACTTCTCATGAGTGTGATGAGAAGTTCGTGTCATCCATCGAACAAGAATCCTGCAAAACTTTCAACTGTGGGCATGTCAGTTGAATGCAATTGACGCAAGGCTGATGATAACAACGATATCTAATTTTCTCAACAATTAAAATTTAATGCCAAAACAATGTGAATAAGTATATTTATTCTAAGTGTGTCGGTGTATGTCATGATCCCGAAAATCTAATGCACATAATGCTCTTTTCTAATGCATGCTTGTTTGAAATTCTATGCTGCCCATACAACATAGGTTTCGAATGCTAGCTGCCAAAGTTTCTCCTCATTATAGGGTTTAATTCCTCACTATGCATGCCTATATCCGTGACAAAGATTCAAGATTTGGACATCCTGTGAGTATTTGCTCTCGTCCCGGAATAGTGGAGATCAATCTCTATCAGTGGACCATTCTGGAGCCTATTTTATCTCTCGTACTGAATTCTGGAGACTATCTCACTCGCAGATCATCCCAAAGCCCTCATCACACGAACTTCTCATGAGTGTTGCTTTTGTACTGGAATACTGAAGATCAATCCCGTTCTGCAGATTATTCTGGAGCATATTTCGTCTGTAATCTCTGAATACTGGTGATTATCTCGCTCTGTTGATCATCTTGGAGCACTATTCCCACATTTGCTCTTGCTTATATTGATGTGATATTGTATGTGATATAAAAGTTTCATGATTATATTGATGTGATATTGTGTGTGGATCACGAAACTTCAATTTTATTCATATTTAAGCATTCGTTACACAACAAAACATAGCAAAAAAATTTATTTGAGTCTAGACTTGTATATGTTTTCGAGATCTCACTTCATGCATTATTTAGACATAAGACAACCATTACAATTGTCAAACACGGTAGGCTCTCTGGGCTGTCTTGAACTTCGTTTGCAACTCAACCACTTCTTTTTGTAGTTGTTCATGACATCCTTTGGACTTCCTATTTTCTTCCTTTAGCATTTTTGTGAGTTGAGTGAAGTGTCGCGCCTCTCGAAACTGGAATCTCCTGAGGGTCTTGACCTCAGCACCAACCGTTGTTCCTCAAGTTGGGTTCGCCCTCCACTGATACTTGATGAGTCGTCGATGAAGTGTGGCCATCTTGTGTTCAACATTAAAGGAACAACTGGGGAATCATCTGAAGAACTTTTTGCTGGAGGTGGGGTGAGTCGACGTGACTCAGCCTCTGACAGTTCCTGGGGTTCCTTCCTCAAATTCTTTCCCCTCACTATCATCAAAAGTTCCTCTTCCCCCAAGACTTCCATAGGATTTTGGTCATCAGCCATGCTACAGAAGAGAAAGGAAAATATCAGTAGATGTAGAGGGTATCAAGATGTAAGTTCAAACAAACTATAGCATTCATGATTCCAAACTAAACACGCACCTAGTGTCATCCTAGGTTTATTTTCCTTACTATATTTAGTACTACTAATTGAAGTCGGCTCATATACTATCTGTAACGCCTCGGGCCCGCTCAGCTGCGTACACGCCTATGCGCCCTACAGAATCTAACCATGGTCCCACCACATGGCACAACCTCACCAAAAGTGGTAGAGCTTAATAAGTACTCTTGGATCCTTGACAATTCTATATAAACACTCATCACTCACTTTACAAATCCGATATGGGACTATGTTAATCTAGGGGTGTACAATAAATGTGATACCCTCACAAATACTAAGTTATTATTTTGTCTACAAGTTAGTTTGTGCTTTGCACGTGTGAGCGTTGCACGTATTAGTTGTATTTCCTTATTATAAATTAGTATGAATGAAGTTGTATGTTAAATTAATTGATATGAATAAAATAAATAGTGTGACTTGAACTTTAGCTAAAGTTAGAATGGTTTGAGTCATATTGTGTCAAGTCTCATGTTGGAAATAGGTCTAGTTTAACCTAACCAACATGACAGTTAATTTGTATCTATTGTGTACAATTAAATTGTGAAAATTGTGCACAAATCCCCTAAGGAATGACCTGCCAACATGGTAGAGAACATGGTAGAGAGCTTGGGCGAGGATTGAATTATTCTAGAAGCATAAATTTAGGTCATTAGAATGAGTAATAATATAGGAATTATGGTAATCAATGTTAGAATGGTAACCTCCCAAATCCCATGATTATGGGTGGAGATTAATGCCAATATTGTAACCTTCCAAAACTCCTCTTATTTTGAATATTGGCTGACCAACTTTAAAGGAGAAGATGAGCTCCTCTCACCTGATTTTGTGGTGGTGGCATTAAGCTTTTGTGGAGATTCGAGTTGAAGGAGGAATGACTTTTGAGAGCTTGCAAGCAAGGAATCCAACGTGTTAGGTGGGTGTTCTCTACCTTCTTTTACTTGTTTTTGTAGTAGCATGGTAGGGCTTGGTTATTTGGCATGATGGATTGTTATGAGTTATATGAAAATGGTAGAAAGCATGCTAGGAGTTTGGTTTTCATTCTAGTTATGACATAGTGTTAATATAACTTTAGTAGCATGTGAAGTTATAATTATTGAAATGATGTTAATCTAGTATCATGCTAGGTTTTGTTATTTGGGACAAGTGCAAGCTAGGTGGAAGATCTCTTGTTGCATTATTGTTGTTCCTTGATTAATTGTGTTATTTCCATCTAGTAGCATGATAGGTTAGGGTTGTGATTACTATTAAAATCTAGGAGCATGATAGGTTAATGTTTGGGTAATGATTATCATGTATTCATTATCTTCGAAGCATGTTTAGTAAGCAAACAATCGGGTAGAAATGAAAATGTTATTTCTTGCAATTTGACGAGTTGCTTGGTTGTCTTCTACTATACTCGTACAGTAAAGTTGATGTTTTGATATATTTCATGAATTATTAGAGCCTTGTTAAGTTGTTGTATTGTTAATCACTGAAGGGCATGTTAGTAGGATCGTAGACAAACTAGAAATACATCGAAAACATGTTATATATCTCATTGTTTTGAGTTATTTTCATGGACTATGTGGGCTGTCCATTTCCTTTTTTCAGGAGTTCTAAGTGCACTCGAATGTACCCAAACCCTTGTCAACACGTTAGGTTGGTTCTAGGATAGATATGGTGCGAATGACACGCGTTTCGAGGTCGAAAGAACCCTAAAAACCACAGTTTTTAGTGAGGAGATAGTGCTGGAATTTGGGTCTATTCATAACCCACTTTGTGGCTGCATTTCTCACTGTTTGAAGGTTGTAAGTATGTTCTAATGAGCCTTAAACCATTGTTAACATGTTACTTAGAACCTGGGAGTGTTGGGACTCGAATAGACTTCATTACGGGTGTGAAAAGAGCCCGAGAACGACAGTTTCGTGCTGTTGACGTTGCTGGAAATTGCGGGTCTGTTGACCCTGTGTACTGTTTGTTTAAATGGTGATTGGAGACCACGTTTCTAGTATTCAAGAGGTATTAGAAGTGGTGATCAATTAAGATAAATGTCCGGGATTAGGACTCGATTTTAGCCCGAAATGAAATTGTTACACTGTTTGAGGGCCGGGATTTTGAGTCTGTTTGAGGTCGAGGTTGGGCCAGTATGAGGCCGGGTTGGCATGAGTATGGGCTGGTGGCGAGATTCTATCAAGTCGAGTCGGACTCTCATCGGATCGGTTGATTTCATGAGATATTTAAGATAGTTTCCAACCAAGGAATGAATTAGTTGTTTCCTTCGACCAGTCAATCATTTGGGAATGAGTTGAGAGCGAGTGATTGTTTAGAAGCCCAATCCTATATTAGAACAACTTGAATAGATTGTGAGACCATGTTGTGAATGCCTTTGGTGAGATGCCTAAATGTTAATAGATAGTTGGATTCTATGACTTGGTTGAATTAAGCTTGAATATCATCTAGTGACTTAAGGTTATTGGTGTAAGTTAGGTAGAGAGGCGCTAGTCTAGATTGTGTTATTGATGACTGTAAGGCGTCTAGATTGTGTTATTAATGATTGTAAGGACATACGCTAGAGAGTTGTGACAAAGCAAGAGCAAACGAGGGAAAATGGCTCCAGGATGATCCGCAGAGTGAGATAATCTCCAGTATTCTGGGACGAGAGACAAATAGACTCCAGAATGATTTGCGGAGTATGATTGATCTCCAGTATTCCGGGACGAGAGCGACACTTATGGGATGTTCGTGTGATGAGGGCTCCAAGATGATCTGCGGAGTGAGATAGTCTCTAGAATTTCAGGACGAGAGATGAAATAGGCTCCATAATGATCCGTGGATAGAGGTTGATCTCCACTATTCCGGGACGAGAGCCAATACTCACAGGATGTCCAAATCTTGAATGTTTGTCACGGAGATAGGAATGCATCACGAGAGATTAAACCCTATAATGAGGAGAAACGTTAGAAGCTTGCTTTCATGACATATGTTGTATGGGCGGTATAGAATTCCAATAAGCATGCATTAGAAAAGAACATTGAGTGCATTTTGTTTTGTTCATTAAATTTTTAGGATCATGACATACACCGACACACCTAGAATAGATATACTTATTCACATTGTTTTGGCATTAAATTTTGATTGTTGAGAAAATTAGAGATCGATGTTATCATTAGTCTTACGTTAGTTGCATTCAACTGACGTGCCCACAATTGAAAGGTTTGCAGGATTCTTGTTCGATGGATGACATGGACTCGAATTTCGTCGCGGATTCTAGTAGAAGTTTGAAGCTTGAGTGTTGTAAACAAGTTGTAATATCTTGCGTAGACATTACTGATCTTTGTAATAAGTTGTGATGTAATTAAAATTTTAATTTTCTCTGTAAACTGCACTGTTTTTGTACTCAAATTGAAGTAAAAGATTATGGATGTGTCACAGATTTTCAGTGTATGGAATATGGGGCGTTACAGAATGGTATCAGCCGACTTTCGACACTGATGATGGTATCACAGTGGATGCACACACTGATAGGTACACTAGCAGTAAAGCTAGGGCAGTACGATGGCAGGTTTAGGGTAGTGGCATCCATGTGGATCACATCGGCTAGAAATGAGGTCCTGGATTGGATGCAGATTTCGAGCTCAACAAGAATGCTAAGTCCGAAGGAGGGGTGATTGTAATACCCCTAGATTAACATAGTCTCATATCGGATTAGTAAAGTGAGTGATGAGTGTTTATATAGAATTGCTAAGGATCCAGGAGTACCTATTATATTATAGCACTTTTGGTGAGGTTGTGCTCTGTGGTGGAGCCGTGATTAGGTTCTGTATGGCGCGCGTAGACGTGTACGCAGCTGAGCGGGCCCGGGGCATTACATTTTCTCACTTCAATCTAATTTTTGTGGAAAACGATCATTATTTTGTGAATTCTTCACCTCATCTACTTCTAGTTATATTCTTGCTAGTACACAGTACATGCATTAGATGTGAATTTCCATGTTTTGAACAAAAAACATTTTTTTCTAGGATTAGGAATTGGTTTGCAGTCTTTTAAATCAAAGCTACTTCTTAGATCTTAACTATAACGATTTCTTGTGGATTACATAAAGATTAATTGCTGTTATGTTATATGTATTTTTTTTTAAATTATGCATTTGGAGTCCAGGCTAACTATTAACATTTTTTTTTGTTTGTTTGAAAATGGGTACAAGCCGAGCTGAGAACCTTATTTGTCATGTTAGATGAATTTTTGGTCAAGTCTAGCTTTACCAACAGAATGTGTGTTTTGCTCGAAAGGTTTAAATTTATTCTGACTTATAAATGAGTAATATTCAATATGTTTCTTATAATAAGCAGTACTTTGTTCTAATCATCATATGCATGTGTCTTTTAAAATTTTAAGTCTACATGTTCTGGGCGTTCTGGCATTTTGAATGTCCTCCAATCATTTATTTCATTGTGCTTATGTCTTTCTTTTTTCTCTTTTCTTGTAGAGGTGCAGTATTGGTTTGTGCGCTTCCTTGGATTAGAAGCCTGCTTAGTCAACACGCAAGCAGCATAGCATCACAAGAATCGTCCTTACTTATTCTCAATTCTTTATACCAGGTGAGAATCCTCCTTTTTTATATTTTTCAGACTATTAATGTGCTTCGTTGCATTTCTTTGAAAAATATTTTTCAGACTATTATTAGTGTGTACCATCTGTCTTATCATAATACAGTAAGATATATTTTAGCTTATAGTTTTGAAATAGATCCAAAAAAGGGTATCATCTATGCACTGAGCAGAGCATAGACATGAACACCAAGAAAAAGGGGTCATTACTGGCCGTTCGGAGAGAGGTCTGCAGACCTTGTACAAAGACCTGATTTTATTCCTCCACTTGCAACTGTTACAATTGTAGCTGCAACCAAACAGTTGCAACCAAACCAAACAGTTGTAACTGCATTTGCTGCGTGCAATTGAAGTTGCATGCAAAAGCAGTTGCTTTGCAAGTATGTTTACAAGTAAACAAATACCCCTGAATGAAGCCACGAATGACGGGTCCCAGTGTGGCTGATCATCATCTCAGACCAGCTACTTATCACCACCTTGGTTAGCTTTTGCCTCATCTACTAGCTAATCAGATGCGAGTCACTACTCCATGGCTATTCACCTTCTTGGGAAGCATGTATAATTATGTTTCTGAAATTTTTTTCCTCCTCCCATTTGACCTAGTAATTATTTGCTTCTCCAATGCTCTAGACAATGTCAGCTATGAAGCAAGGATACTTCTATTGGAAACCTTGTTGGACACATGCGCCTAACACAATGCTACCTAATTTGGTAGAATGTTTAAATATAAAAAAAAATCATCTGTTTCAGATTTCTGTCTCACTGTGAATTTGTTGGCGTGTTCAACAAGACAACAACTCTTGGAAACTAATACGAATAACCTAGGAAAACCGAGTGCTACGTATGACTTTATTTAGAGTTACATTTATCAAATAACAAAATGGGTTCCTCATCAGTCGGTGGAACCAAATATTTACTCTGGTTGAGCAAGTGCCGGTCCTAAGATTTGGTTGACAACCTTAATGATTCAATGATACAAACATTGAACTGTAATTGGAGACAAAACTTTCCAAATGGGAGTGAAGGTGGTAGAAGGTGAATCACCATTGCCTAAAAAACCATAGATGAATTTTACCTGTTAGTTAATATAGTTCTCTTTTACAATGGGAATAATCTCAATGGTGTCCCTCCATGTGTTTCCACATACAAAGTTTCAAAAATAGCCTTTTCATGTCGTTGCTTGGGTGCCAAAGCTTTCCCTTAGATGGAGAGGCAATGTAGTCATCTGTTACAAGCTATGAGCACAGGTACAGAAACAAGTGCGGGTACGACACGACACGGGTACGAGTATACGTGATTTTACAAAAAAGTAGGATACGGGTGCGTTGGTGGATACGTTAAATATAATAAATCTTACATTATATATACAGATAAATAATATTTATCTTGTTAAAAATGTAAATAGTTGAACCATTTTGTAGAACTATATGAAATCATTATAATTATGAGCATTTTTAGTGGGGAAAAAATGATAATCTAACTATCAAACTTTGAATATACTTGTTTTGTGCTTGAGCATAACTTGAAACATCAAGTTTTTGAAATTAAACTAGGTCCCCAACTATTTATCTAAACATAATTGTGTCCAAAAGTTGCAAAAATGTAATAAAAAATTGGATACTCCATGGGTACGCACCCGAGAGTACCCAAGGAGTATCGACACCTGATACACACCCAGAAGTACCCGTTCTTCCTTGGTTACAAGGTACGGAGTCTTCAAGTAAGAAAAGTTGTGATTGTTTTACCACTTTTAAGATAGACAAGGCATCATTACACTTCGCTGCCTCAAACCATGGGTATGTTGTCAAATATCATGGGACTTTGGGACTTTGATTTACATCGTTGTAGTATAGAGGATCTCTGTGTATAGAGGCATATCTGTATGTGTATGTTTGTACCTTAATTTCTACATATGTACATATTATTTTGATTGTATAGACTATAATCAATGCACTCCCTTGCTTGTTAATAATTAATGTATGTAATTCAAGTATGTTTAATGTAGTCCTAGACATCAATCTTGTTAGATTAATAAAAAATAGATGCATACACAAGTTACAAAAATGTGGATGTTATTGGTCTCAACTTGTCGTGAAATTAGTGGCAATCTCGTGTGTTCCCAACTGCTGGGCATAACGGGCTCTGGAATTTCTAGTAACACATTCTATTTTCCAGCTTATTGAGTCACGGATTTCAACATTTGGATCTGCTCTTCAACTTTCGACAACTCTAGATGTGCTATCGGCAACAGTGAGTTTCTCTTGTTCCTATATGTGAATTGGTTATCGGAATTAATATCTCTTGTTCTGAGCAATGTTTTTTTTGCTTCGTAGATCCCTGATGAGGTGGAGGTTGAGGAGGAGAGCTCAATCCCAGCTTTAATCTACGAAGACAAAGACAGTGATGAGGAAGAAGAAGAAGAAGATGCAATGGAAACTGATGAAGATGATGTAGGTGGTGAAGATTTACGAGAAGTTATTGACATTCCTTACGATTTTGATGGGAGTGACCTAATGAGCGATTGATTGATGGATGGATTCTTAGCTTTTTATTGCTCGGCCAATATTTTGGAGCTGAGTTTGAGATGTGAAGAGGATAAGTTGCTGTAATGAGATAAGGAAAACGTTGCTTTTGGTGTGCATTCGAGTAAACTTCATTTGTATCAATTTTAGGTAATCTGTTTTTCAACTAAGGCAAGTTTTGGTTCTTGAAATTGCTTCTTTTCAATTCTCTACTCCCGCTTAATATGTGAGAATGATCTTTCGATCAAAGGATAATGTTTTATAGTTTATTAATTGATCACCCAATTCTATAACATATTTAAGCCAAGCACCAGAAAAATGTTGATAGAACATTTCTTCAAAAAAAATATTTCCTTCAGTTATGATCATAGTTTAGATCCACACTTAATAATTTTGAATATAGGCAAGTTTTTGCAATTTTACTCTGGGGTTTCTGCTTGTATGCTTTCTTGTATTTATTAGAGATATAGCTATGAATAAAATACAGTCTGGGAAAGCCTATGCTTCTTTATGTATCCCACATATGATCTACATACATTGTATATAGTCAAGTATCAGAGCCCCAACCCTAGCCAGCCACTGTCGACTACCACAGGCGGCCTTGCTGAGAGATCTAGCTGCGGCCATCCCATCTCCTCTTCAAACCCTAGCCGCCAAACATCTGATCCCCATTTTCTTCTTCTTTTGGGTTTGTTTAATTGATCTGAACCTGATTCGGATCCGATCCTGATTTGAACCATTGCGCCCTCTCCCGAATTGAACCTGCCATTATCGATCACCGTTGTTGCTGTTGTCGCTTGTGTTATTCTCAACTTCATACCGCCATCGTTGTTGTTGCTTGCTGCCCTCAACCAATCCGCAGCCGCAACAGCTGCTTCCTTACCCTTGGTGTCCAAACCCGAAGTGGGGCTCGACCCATTTGACCCCAGTCAAACCCCACCTGGCTCCTTCAATCTAAGCCCGATCCAGATCCACACCCGCTGCTGCTGCCTGGTGCTTATATTACTTGAACCTGAGCCCAAAATCCAAGTCTTGTTCTTCTTGGGTGCTCTCTCTTGCTGCTCTAAACTTGGTTCAGCCCGATCCATTGTGCCTCACACTCGATCCGACCAGTTCTCCTTGACATTGATTCGACCAGTTCTCTTCATTTTTGAGGATTCAAACCTGACCCGCTTGGGAATATGAAGTGTCAGAACATGCATTCTTAGGGCTATCAACTGCAACACATTGCACATGTGGCCCCCAGTTCATTTAGTCTCCAGTTTGTTGAGGACAAGATTCTGTTTCTTCAGTCCTATCGTGCATCCCGACGACGGTCGTCTTCTTTTGTCACATTAGCAAGATCAGGTATCAGGTATCACATGCTTAACCACTTCATTTCCGGGCATGTAATGCGTAGTCTCATTTTATCGTTTGGTTCAGTTTGGTTCAGTTCTTAATATGCCAAAATTTTCATTTAACTCGATACATGTTAGCAAAATTATTAAAACATTGAGTTGTTATATTACCTTCTATCCTGATCATAGTGTATTTCAGGAGCTTCGAAAGAAAAAAAAAAAAGGCACAGGCTGCGTGCCTGACAACATCTATCAGCTTGACAGTGCTCCTACCTCATTTGCATGCCTGAGTAGTAGCATGTCTTTTGCATATCATTTTCAGTTGGGACATCAGTCATTACAAAGTCTAAAGAAGATGAGACCGGAATTATCTTCTCTTAGAGAGTTATCTTGCGAGTCATGCCAATTAGGTAAATACTTGAGTGCCCCATACCTCCTACGATGAATAAACGATCAAGTTGACCTTACATTTTAATTCATTCTAATGTTTGGGGACCATCTCTTGGGGACCAGAGCATCGATGACTATGTCAATGGCCTTCTCCCGACCCTTCTTGAACTCCTTCTCCTTCGCCACCCACCCGGACTTCTCCCGCTCTAGCCTCTTCCGATAGGCGGACGAAAGCTCCGCCTTCAGAGCCCTCTATGCCTTCTCGAGTTCATCGTACTTACACTTGACCTCCCTATACTCCTTCTCGACTTGGGAGGCCCTCCGATTGGCATTCTTGAGCTCGTGCTCGTACTGTTGCCTTACGCCTACGAAAAGTTGAACACATACTTTGAAGAAGATAAAAAATATGAACCAAAAAATAGTCGTCGAGGATCGGATATATACCACAACGTTGGCCTAAGCCCATCTGAGGTAGCTCGATTCGGCTATCTCGTGGGAGAAGGACTTCCTGTCCCGAGGAGGCACGAGGTTGTTCACCACCTCAAGAGCGATCAGGCCCTCCATGATCGAGTTGGCCACCTCAAGAGCGATCAGGCCCTCCATGATAGTTTCCTTTGTTAATTTGATTGAATGAATAGGATTTGGTTGATTTTGATGAGGAATAAAGGATAAATACTGATGGAAATCTAGAGTTTGGTTTCGGATTGGTTTATCGGATTAGGTTTTGTTGTGATTGGAAAGGAGATATTGGTGGCCTTGCCTTATAAGTTTCTTGCAGACATTTACGCTATTATAATGGCATTTGTTGGTGAATATGATCGGCTCCTGTGGCATGGTCTCCTCCTCTCAAAATTCTGTGAGGAAAGCTAATGAGGTAATTCTTGATCAGAGAACTCAAGGCATGGACACTCCTAAATTTCAATGCTATAAATTTGTTTGGAAAATGAGAGCTGGGCCAAGGGTTAAATTGTGGTTGTGGAGATTATTTCATGATATCATTTCTACAAAAGCTTTCTTATTTAGAAGGGGGTTGTCTTAATCTATGAGAGGCCCAAGATGTTCTCAAATTGATGAAGATTCTAATCACTTTTTAATTGAATGCGCTCCATTTCATGTGTTATGTAAGGGAGTGACAAAATGTAATATTTTGAAGTGTTTTGAGTTACTAAACTTCTCAACATGTAATGGAGTGACAAAATGTAATATTTTGAGGTGTTTTGAGTCACTAGATTTCTTAACTTGTAACTATTTCACAATGTTTTAATCCTTGTGATTGATGGTTTGTGACTATATGATCCAAATGCTTTTTAACGTTTTGGTGCCAATATGAAGCTAGCTCTTAAAAGTATGAGGTAATTTTTTTATGAATTATAGGATTTTTGAAACCATAATTACATTTATTTGTCAAATAAAGTTGTGATTTTGACTCTGCATATAGATAAACTACAGTTGTAGTTTAAGGAGTCTGAATTAAAACCATATTGAAGTACTTGATCAGAATAGTAGGGGATAAATTTTGCGGTGAATTTAACCAAAGTTTATGGATTGAACTATATAGAAATTCTAATTTTGATGATTTTTTTGATGATTTCTAGGGTATGCGATGTGTAACAAAAATTGATGCGTAACCAACCTTTTTTAATAAATAGAATGGGTTAGATTTTGCAGGTTTGCGGAGGATATGATTCATAGGAAGGTCAAGTTGAACTCGGTAACTTTGTCCATGTTGAGGACCAGCCTTCTGAAAATTGGTAAGGGAAGTATCTATGATCACATCCTTAGGAAATGGATACTTGACTAAGATATACACTTTGTATATGTTACAAAATTCTTTTATAAAGTTTGTTTTACAATAACACAAATGATTGAGAGGCACAAAACAGAGAATAAAATAGGAGGGGAAAAGAAAAATGGAAAAGAAAAGAAAATAAATTAATAAGTAACAACTTACAAGAACTAATTTCAGATTGCAAGTTGAGAAGTCGAGGCTTGTGTATCACACAGTGTCCTTAAAACAGATTTCGCCTCTTCCGGTTGCTGGAATGAACGAAAGCGTCTGTCTCTCAGGATGCAACGACCGGAGTGATCACGTAGGCACCACGTAGCACTCTCGAACTGAGCAGTAGCGTCTGAATCCTATCACCGACTTACCAAAACAGTAGGAGGGAAGAAACGAACAGGACTCAGAAGAGCAATATAGCTTCCCGAATTTCTAATATAATATCTTAGAAAATACGTGGCACAATTCCCAGCATAAACTTCAATGTAATAGTACACATAGCCCAAAAACACAGATAATTTTTATATCAACTTTTATTACAATAAACTTTACAAACACAGTGGAATACAATACACCTTGAATTACAGATTTCTTTCAACAATTTCTTTTACAAAATTTACACAAAAGCTCTACTACATCAATTTATCTCAAGCATCCAAACTCCAAGCTTTAAGCAACAACCTGTAAAACATGAGGCTAGAGATGATCCCTAACCTCCAAAACTAAAGGGGTCAGCCATAAAGGTGTGAGTGACATAAAAACAAAGCAACATAATTAAATCATGAAACATAGAGTCATCCACAACATGTATCATCAGCAAGAATAAAGGAATAAGAAATAACAAATAAGTAACACATGAAAACATCAAGAAATATAAGATAGTAGATAGTAATACATGAAAACATCAAGTGAATCTAGACTAGGTATCAAGTGTAGAAAAAGAAAATAGGAAAATACAAGCATAAAACCAAGTTAAGAAAACACAAGCTCTATATGCTGACTCTCTAATGCATACTTGTTGGATTCTATGCATTCAATAGTACATAGGTCCGGTGCAAGCCCTTAGCGATCTCCACTTATAGGGATAACCCCTCGTTATGAAACTAATCCTACTACGGTGATGGAAAACAAGATCCAGAATACTCCGTGAATAGGCACCACAGCCCTCGACGCGCAAGCATCATGTAAATAGCTCAAAAACAATCGGAGAATCATCTCCCAAACCCGTGTACCCCACGAATAGGCTTGCAAGGCCCTCGACGTGCAGATACACCAGGTACATTCTGTGAATAGGCCTGCCGACCCTCGACACGCGAATGCACCCTGCATGCTCTGTGAATAGGCCTGCAGACCCTCGACACGCTAACACACAAATGTCCTATCGGGACATAACAACAAACAGTCCTGGAACGCATCCGTTGGACTAACAAAACCATGAGCCTATACTTACGTTTTCCAAGTTCCATCACATCCCCACTAGTGCCTGTCCTTAAGTTGATTATTATTAAACCACAAAATCTCCATCTCTAGAGTTAATGTATCCTGCCGGACTTAAATACTCAACAACAACTAAACCAAGACCCCCCAGGTCTAACTCAACAATCTCAATTTGCCGGTTCACAGGACTCCCACTCAACTCCTAGAGATCTCAACAAGACCAAAATCCACAAATCCATCGTCAAAACGATTATAGGGAGAAACCTCTCCAATTAACAAAACCCAAATCTTTATAAAATTCCAGAATCCAAATCCAACAATAAAATATTTTGAAAACATAGGTTCTGTAGAAACAATAATATTTAGAATAGGAAGTTATAGTTCCAAAAATATTTAAAGAATCAACCATTTAAAGAACACCTGGAAAACTCAAGAAAGCGTCAGTATCAGTCGACTGTAAAAAGGTCATTAGTCGACTGTCCAGAGCGAAAAACCAACGTTTTTAAGAAAATAATACTAAGTGTTGACGGTCAACTGTAAAAGACACCAGTCGACTGTCTAGAAGAGAATTCCATGATTTTAAAAAAATAATCTAAGTGTTATAAGTCGACTATAAAATTCTCGGTCGACTGTCCAGAGAAAAATCCAATAATCTTTTAAGAAATAATTCTAAGGGGTACCGGTCGACTGTAAAAGTCCTCAGTCGACTGTCTAGAACGAAATTTCAAGAAAAACTAAAGAACATAGCAGCCGGGTTGTGTCGGTCGACTGAGAAGTCATGCCAGTCGATTGTCGACCTACAGACTGCAGACTTTTGGTTGTGCACATTTGAACCGATTCGTAGTTTTACTTTATGAAAACGATTTCTACAAAAATATATTTCTGGTATGATCAAATACAACTTGTAGGCTATATAATAGTCCATGAAACTAAATCAAACTACTTAAATTTATAAAAGTGGTGATTTGTAAATCTCTTTCAAATAAGACATAAATTGTGCATATAATCAAAATAGAGTTTCTAAAAAAAATAAATTGTTCATTGAAATAGCTTCGTATTCAGATCCAAACCACATCAATACCAAATCTCAAAAGAAAATCACCAAATTGGATATATTTCCCCAAATTCAACTAATCTCTAATTTTAGTCATCATAACTCAAACCTCAAAACATGGTCTTTTAAACCATTACTCCTTCTCAAAATTCCTCAAACTCAGTCTCAACTAATCTCAATAGTTGATTCATGAACAAAATAAATTTATCATCAACATGGCCAAGTTGCGTTCATCCAACTCACCAATAGTCCAAAAATCTCATCTTTAGATCAATTAATGTATAACATCCATCATACTCAATCAAATCAGCAATAAATCCAAAAAAAAATAGCCTACTCAAAATTTATACTAGGTTCTCCTACAATCCAAAATCATCCACATGTAATTCTACTCACAATAACTAGGGTTCTTCTCAAAGATCCAATTTTATCATCCATCCAACATACATATTCATACCAAACCCTAGCATGCTTTCTAATAGATGAAATTCGACATCCAAGATTAATCAAAACATTCATATCATTCGCATACAACATACATAAATCAAAGGAAAACAAACAAGTCACTCACCTCAAATGAAGAAATCTGATAAGAAAGCCTTTCTTTTGCGAAATCCAAGATCCCCTCTTTCAATCTCCAAGAAAAATAAAAACAATAAAACCTTTGTGTTGTGCAGCGAAAGACGGCTGCACTCCACCTTTTAAATAGGCCGGAAAATGAAGAATTAGGGTTTTGAACACATTTGCAAAATAATCCTTTAACAAATTATTACTTTACATATATAAACCTTTCTTTATAAAGTAGTTAAAATAAGTTAAATAAATCAAAACAAAATCAAATCCTTTTACTGCTGAGTTTTCCAGCAATCCAGCACAGCCCAGAAATAAAGAAAATTCGGATTTGTACTCAGGGTGGCAATTTTGCACAAAAGTCCTTCGTTTTGTAATATTTGCAAATACATCATAAAATATTCGTAAAAATCCAGAAAATTCAGAAATAATATCTAATAATACATATTATATTTTCCAATTAAAATATCTGACTTTTACTTTCCAAGAAAACATTTGCACAAGATCCAACATAAATTCCATATTTGCAAAAACACCATATTTGTTTAAATTTTTACCAAATCGACTCTAACTAAAATTTAAATATATTTTAATTTCAATGATGACCATGGAAAGCCCAAAATTCAGTAAAAACAAATTTTTATTATTTGTTTGAGATCCAAACGACTTTTTACATAAAAGCCCCTCTCTTTCGAGGTATTTATAAAAATAGTTTCTTTACTCAGAAAAGTCCCAAAATTTAGAATATACTCCATTATAAGTAGGAGAATTTATTAAAAATATAAACTTGGATATTTACACCAAAAATATTTGCATGTGTTTCGCACGTGTAAAAAGATAAATCTTTAGAAAAATATTCATTAAATTTCCAGAAAATCATTTTAATTTATTTATAAATCTTTAAAATTATATTTAAAAATACGGGGTACTACAAGGAAGAAAGAATTTTTCTGTTGCATGGAAGAAATGAGAGGGGAGGCCTCTATTTATAGAGCCAGGGTTAAAACCGTAACGGCAGACAAGGCTTTTAATGCTTTCATTGTAACAGCAGACACTCAATTGAATGCCGAAACTGTAACAACAGACATCAATCATTACCTTTGAATGCCTTCTGTGTAACGGCAGACAAAACATTCAATTCTGTATTGAAATGGTAGATAGATCCGATCCGTTTCTGCATTTATTTCAGCCGTTTTACAAAAAAAAAATTAAACTGCAGCAAAAAGTGGCTCTGCACGGGGTTGGATCAAATCAGTCCGACATTCGTGTTCGCAGGTCGTGTGGGCGCACACACGTCGCATGTAATCTGGTCCGAGATTTGCACCCCCCTGTGCGCACGAGAGAGAGTCTCTCTTTTAGCTATCTTACAATGCTTAGAAGGAGGTTACTATATATCTCTTCCATTTTCTTTGATTTTTCCGATGTGGGACTATGTTCCCTTAACACATTTTAAGAATGAAAACGTCTCACTTTGAGAGACAATTTCTCATTCACCCCTTAACCGTTTTTAGCAAACCAATATATGATTTTGATCTACTCACGAAGAAGAACACAAATCAATCAAGATCTCTCAATAATTCATTGAGGATCTTACTCAAAAAATTGCTCAAAAATCGGTTCGTAAATGGTGTATAAAGCACCCATTTTCTAACAATCCCCACATGAATGAAAATTGACGACCACAGATACGACAGACTGACACGACAGACTTGGTGATAGAATTCAACAGTCGATTCCTGCATAGGATAGGTAGGTGTTACCCTTTGAACATTTCCTTATGAAAATATGTTTACTTTACTAACTAAACAGTAGACGTAATGTCCTTGAACTGTTCTGTCATTTATGTAAACGATGACATATCTCACACAGAAATCTTCCTAATACATTTTCAGTTCTCACTGCTATGTTCATTTTGGCCATGAACATACGCCTGGTTCTGCAAGAGTTTAACAGGAATATTGCCATATATTATTCCCTTGGAAGCAGCCCTTCTTCCCTCTTACATAGGTGATTTCTTACCTAAGAGTAACCCGCATTACTCTGCTTGGATATCCGACGCATAAGAATCATTAAAAGCCTAGCTTAACCTGTTACCTTACGGGTATCACTGTTTCATCATGGGAATGGATATGGGAAAATCCCCACAGTGATCCAACTTGGTCTTTACAATTTAGTTATTCCTTTGAACCTAGATCTTGGGATCTCCAGTCAGCTAGGTTAGGTGTCCATTGTATCGACTTATTCTTTCATGGGCTTTAGTCCCATTCCCTTCGATAATTTATCAACTAACTCTCTATTTAACCCATTGGTTAGCAGATCCGCAATATTATCATTTGACTTTACATAGTCCACAGAGATAACCCCAGTAGAAAGTAATTTTCTAATGGTATTATGTCTTCAACGAATATGTCTAGATTTATCATTATACATATTGCTCTGTGCTCTACAAATTGTAGATTCACTATCTGAATGTATGCAGATTGGAGGCACATGCTTCGTCCACCTTGGAATATCCTCAAGGAAGTGGCGTAACCATTCAGCCTCTTCCCTACATTTGTCCAGTGCGATAAATTCAGATTCCATCGTGGTTTTAGCTATCACTGTTTGTTTTGAGGATTTCTTAGAAACTGTTGCACCACCTAGTGTAAACACATAGCTACTAGTAGATTTTGAATTATTACTCGATATCCAGTTCGCATCACTATAACCTTCAAGTACATCTGGGTATCTCGTATAGTGCAGCCCATAGTTACGAGTAAAACGCAAGTACTTTAATACTCTTGTAATTGCTTGTCAATGCTCGCTTTCAGGATTACTCGTGTATCTACTTAGTTTACTCACTGCATAGGCTATGTCTGGTCTTGTACAACTCATTAAGTATATTAGACTGCCTATGATTCTAGAGTATTCTACTTGAGAAATACTCTCACCTTTATTCTTTGATAAATATAAAGTTAGATCTATTGAAGTTCTGGTAATTCCAGAATTATCTTTATCAAAATTTTCAAGAATATTGTCAACATAATGTGACTGGCTTAAAATAAGCTCGTCTGATATTCTTGTGATTTTAATTCCCAATATAACATCAGCTAGTCCTATATCTTTCATGTCAAACCTCGAGTTCAACATGTTTTTAACAGATTTAATTATCTGATCAGTGCTTCCAATAATAAGCATGTCATCTACATACAAACATATAATGACATATCTATTTTCTGTGTCTTTGACATATACACATTTGTCACATTCATTGATCTTGAAGCCATTTGTCATCATGACATTGTCAAATTTTTAATGCCACTGCTTTGGAGCTTATTTCAAGCCGTATAATGACTTCACCAGTTTATACACTTTCTTTTCATATCCTGGAGTTGAAAAACCCTCATGTTGTTCCATGTAGATTTCTTCATCTAAATCTCCATTAAGAAAAGCTGTTTTTACATCCATTTGATGTACTTCAAGATTGTGTAGAGCTACTACTGTAAGTACCATCCTAATGGAATTTATTCTCGTCACAGGAGAAAATATATCAAAGTAATCATGACCTTCCTTTTGTTTATAACCTTTAATTACAAGTCTTGCCTTGTATTTATCAATTGATCCATCAGGTTTCATTTTTCTCTTGAAGATCCACTTGGAACCTAAAGGTTTACTACCCGGTGGAAGATCCACTAGTTTCCAAGTATGATTTTGCAAGATAGAATCAATTTCGCTCTTGATGGCTTCTTTCCATAGAGGACCATCACTAGAGTTCACCGCTTCCTTGAAGGTTTGGGGTTCACCTTCAAGCATAAAAGTCAAGAAATCCGGACCAAATAATTTTTCCATTCTTGTTCTTTTATTGTGTCGAGGTTCCTCCTCAATTTCTTCATCTTGGTCTTCACTATCTTCACTGATAGTATCATGTGTTCGTTTGGAGGAGCTTGGTTCCTTCTTTGACTTACATGGAAATACATCTTCAAAGAACGATGCATTTCTAGATTCTATTATAGTGTTCTTTGATATATCAGTGATATCAGATATGAACACCAAGAACCAATAGGCACTACTGTTAAGTGCATAGCCAATGAAAATACAATCAACCGTTTTTGGTCCTATTTTCACTTTCTTAGGTGGAGGTACTGCCACCTTGGCAAGACATCCCCACATTCGCAAGTAATTGTAGGATGACTTTCTTCCTTTCCATAATTCATATGGAGCTTTCTCTTCTTTCTTTTTGGACACCTTATTCAAAAGGTAGTTAGCTGAAAGAATAGCTTCTCCCCACAAGTTTGGTGGCAAACCAGAACTTATTAACATTGCATTCATCATTTCTTTCAATGTCGATTCTTCCTCTCAGCAACACCGTTGGACCGAGGAGAATAAGGCGCTGTCGTTTCATGTATAATCCCATGCTTAGCACACGTGTCAGCAAATGGCGATTCATACTATCCACCTCGGTCGCTTCTTAGCGCCTTAATTTTCTTATTGAGTTGGTTTTCAACCTCATTTTTATAGAGAACAATTTTTTCTATACCTTCATCCTTACTTTTAAGCAAGTATACATAGCAGTATTTTGTGCTATCATCAAAGAAGGTAATAAAATATTTATTACCACCTCTTGTTTGTATCATTTTCAAATTACAAATATCAGTGTGAATTAGATCAAGTGGTTCGGTGTTTCTTTCAACACTTTTAAACGATGACCTTGTTAGTTTTGCCTCAACACAAGTTTCACACTTGTGTTTGGAATCAATTTGGAATGTTGGTATGTGATTCAAGTTAATTAGTCTTCGCAAAGTATCATAATTAACATGTTCTAGTCTACCATACCATAAATTGGAAGACTCAAGCAAATAAGTAGAAGAGCTAACTTTATTTATATTCTTGACCATAGTCATTACATTGAGTTTAAACATTCCACCACTCATATATCCTCTACTAACATACATTCCACTTTTTGACAAAACAAATTTGTTCGACTCAAACACTAAACGAAAACCGCGGTTATTAAGCAACGAACCAGATACCAGGTTCTACGGATTTCAGGAACATATGCAATATTGATCAGAGTCAGTTCCTTTCCAGAAGTCATCTTCTAGATCACCTTGTCTTGGCCCTTTATTTCTGAAGTAGCCGAGTTCCCCATAAACATTTTCTCCCCACTCTCTAATGGTTCGAAAGTGGAGAACATACTTTTGTTGGAGCACACATGTTGAGTAGCTCCAGTGTCAATCCACCATTCCTTCGGATTTGAACCTAACATATTCATCTCTGAGATCACAGCTGAGAGGTTGATATCGGAAACATCTTGAGCAATCCCTTGAATCAAGTTTGCTTCTCTGTTCCTCTTCTTCTTGGAAAGTCTGCATTCAGTAGACTTGTGAACCATTTTGTCACAATTGAAGCACTTGCCTTGAAACTTTGGCTTCTTGGAGATTCCTCCCTTGGGCCCCAACTTGGGACCCTTGTTGTTGTGCTTGTTGGAACGTTGTTAATGTTCCATTACATTTGCCTTAGCTGCATGACTGACGAGTCCAACATTTTCAGATCCCCTATTGTCTTCTTCAATACGAACTCTGACAATGAGATCTTCAATGCCCATTTCTTTTCGCTTATGCTTTAGGTAATTCTTAAAGTCTTTCCAACCTTGTGGTAATTTTTCAATTATACATGCCACTTGGAAACTTTCACTTAAGCTCATACCTTCAGCATGAATCTCATGCAAGATCAGTTATAGTTTTTGAACTTGATTGATCACTGTTTTAGAATCTATCATTTTATAGTCTAGGAAGTGGCCCACAATGAATTTCTTGGTGCCGACATCCTCAGTTTTATACTTATGGTATAGTGAAAAGTTCTTTAGCTGTTCTTTTGTAAATGTAAACATTATACAAAGAATCAGCTAATCCGTTCATTATGTAATTCCTACACAAGTAATCAGCATTTTTCCAAGCATCCACAACGGCAATGACTTGGTTATCTTGCTCGTCTTTCTTAAGATTTGGAGCATCTTTGTTCAAGAATCTTGCAAGATTCAGTGTGGTCAGATAGAACATCATCTTGTGTTACCACCTTTTGAAGTTCTGCCCGTTGAACTTCTCAGGTTTTTCCCCATGGGAGACTGAGACAGGTACAACGGTGGGCATTGGCACTCGTGCCGCAGCAGCATTCGGTTCTTGCATCGTATCAGCAACCGGCACGTGGACCGTTTCAGACACAACAACATTGTCCGATGCAGTAGTCATTTTAATTCTGAAAATTACACACGAGTGTAAGTTTTCCAGATTAAGGAAAAAAAAACCGTTCCTCAAAACTAGAAATGAAGAAAATGAAAAATCTGTTTTAAGTTTTTTACAACATTCTTTTATAAAGTTTGTTTTTCAATAACACAAATGATTGAGAGGCACAAAACAGAGAAGAAAATAGGAGGGGAAAAGAAAAATGGAAATGAAAAGAAAATAAATAAATAAGTAACAACTTACAAGAACTAATTTCAGATTACAAGTTGAGAAGTCGAGGCCTGTGTATCACACAGTGTCCTTAAAACAGATTTCGCCTCTTCCGGTTGGTGGAATGAACAAAGGCGTCTGTCTCCAGGATGCAACGACCGGAGTGATCACGTAGGCACCACGTAGCACTCTCGAACTGAGCAACAGCGTCTGAATCCTATCACCGACTTACCAAAACAGTAGGAAGGAAGAAACGAACAGGACTCAAAGGAGGAAGAAAGAAGTTTTTTGTTGCAGGGAAGAAATGAGAGGGGAGGCCTCTATTTATAGAGCCAGGGTTAAAACCGCAACGGCAGACAAGGCTTTTAATGCCTTCATTGTAACAGTAGACAAAATATTCAATTTTGTATTGAAACGGTAGACAGATCTATTTCTGCAATTATTTCAGTCGTTTTACAAAAGAAAAATCAAAACTACAGCAAAAAGTGGCTTTGCACGGGGTGGGGTCAAGTCAGTCTGGCATTCGTGCGGGCGCACACAAGTCGTATGTAATCTGGTCCGAGATTTGCACCCCCCCTGCGCGCGCGAGAAAGAGCCTCTCTTCTAGCTATCCTACAATGCTTAGAAGGAGGTTACTATATATCCTCTTCTATTTCCTTTGATTTTTCCGATGTGGGACTATGTTCCCTTAACCCATTTCAAGAATGAAAATGTCTCACTTTGAGAGACAATTTCTCATTCACCCCTTAACCATTTTTAGCAAACCTATATATGATTTTGATCTACTCACGAAGGAGAACACAAATCAATCAAGATCTCTCAATAATTCATTGAAGATCTTACTCAAAAAATTGCTCAAAAATCGGTTCGTAAATGGTGTATAAAGCACCCATTTTCTAACAGTATACCCTTCAATTTTCATTTATTGCTTTTATATATTAGAGCAACATATAATGTTGTATGTGCTTGAAACTATCAAGGAGCTTGTGTTATCTCTATCAAGAAAGAGCTCCTTTTATTATATTACATGTTAAAGAGTTTCTTCCATATAATCATTCTGGACTCCTTACTTGGTTGATTTAGTGATAATGTATTTTTGGCTTTTATTTATTTTCTTTCACTTGCTTCTTTTAGTTACATTTTTTCTATTAAGCATTCTACCATATACCAAGTCTTATGGATTGTCTCAATATTTGCATGGATGTTTCCTTTTTAATCACGATAAGCTGTATTGTCCATTTCAGAATGATGTTCTACAACATTTACTATCCTAGGGAACAAACTACTCCCTATTACATCGATCATTATACATATTTCTTCAACAAAAATTATTTTAAAGTATCTAATCCTTTTATCAGATTAATCTTTAATCTCAATTTTATTGCCATAACAGCAGTAAACTGAATTTAAGTTATTATCAAACTGTCAAAGTTCGAAATTTGAATCTCAAAACTAGAAACATCTACTAAAGAAAGTTTGCTAAATCGAAAAAAGAGAAAAAAACAGTTATTTTTTCACTGACTCAAATCAACTGAGTACAAATTAATGGCATTGAGAAATGAACATAACTTGGTCCCAAAAAAAAAAAAAAATGAACATAACTTTTCATAACATAAAACATTTCCATCATCCATATGATCTCTGACACCTCTTTTCAGTTCGTTCAAGTTTTTCTTGAATAACAAAAGACAGGAAAGGAAAACAACATACTTTTCAAAAAAGAAAATAACAATAATAAATATCTCAACTCAAAAACAGTAAAGAAAATAAAAAAAAAGATATGAACTTGAAATTGGAAAAAAGAAAATTTTGGCTTTGACATTAAGATAACAACAGCATGTATCAATCATCATTTATAGCCTTAGAAAGTGATGAACCAAGTAACAAGTGCTGCGAAATTCTTGATAATCTTTACACAAACTAGAAGAGAACAAACCAAAAAAGAAACAAGAAAGAAAGACCATAATGTAGGGATAGATATGATGAATTCTCACATGTTATCAGTTGACTTCCTCTCAAATCCTGATGGAGCTAGCAGTTCGGTTCATTATGTGGATTCTTCGTCCTCTGTATCCGTATTTTTATGAACATAACGATGAGCCCCCTTTCCCCGAGCAATGCCCATACTTTTCTTCTGCCTCCTTTGCGGGTTAACATTTCTTTTACTCCTGCTTCCTTCACCCTCTGTTGTAGGAGACCAATCTGGTAATGAGTATGTAGATTCCTCATCCTCTGTATCCGAATATTTATGAACAGAACGATGAGTCCCCTTTCCCCCAGTAATGCCCTTACTTTTCTTCTGCCTCCTTTGTGGTTTAACATTTCTTTTACTCCTGCTTCCTTCACCCTCGGTTGTAGGAGACCTATCTGGTGACGAGTATGTGGATTCCTTGTCCTCTGTATCCGTTTTTTTATCAACAGAACGATGAGCCCCTTTCCTCGAGCAATGCCCTTACTTTTCTTCTGCCTCCTTTGCGGTTTAACATTTCTTTTACTCCTGCTTCCTTCATCCTCTGTTGTAGGAGACCAGACGACCTCTGCAAAAGAGAAAGAATCTTGGTTACACTAATCACAATCAAGAACCAAATAAGAAGAGAAGAGAAGAGAACATGACATATACCTTCTTGTGCTTCCCAGACCTCTTTTTTGGCCTCCCACTTTTTTTACGCTTCTCCCTCTGCTCTACTTGAGTAGCTGATGTCGACTGAAATAACCATACAGAAATTACTCATTAGAAAATGAAGCTAGAAAAATGATGGAAAACCTAGAAATTCAAAACACTATACTGGGATAAACGATTGAATGGTACCCAGAACTCAAGAAGATCACTTGCATCATTCTGCAGTTTTTGCTCGTCGGCACTAAGCGGATACATAGTTCTTGTAGCAATAAGAGCATGTAAATACACACAAAATTATCAAGGAAGCAAAGGTGAAGGATAGATGCTGATAATGGCTAAACAAGTATTAAATGTAGATTGTGGTTATACAAGTATTACCTTTACTAAAGACATGTCACTCTCTTTTATTATTTGATGTCAGGGCTTAATCTATTATGTAATTGTTTTGTTAAAAATACCACTAAATTGTGCTCTAACAATTATTTTGTTGATGAAATCATATGGATAATGGATAATGGCTAATGGCAAATGAAAGCTATGTGTTATTCAGCTATTGTTTGCAAGGAATATGGAATCATTTCCTAGAACATAAGCCTTGATGACTCTATGACTAGAGTATTCTTGGGAAAAAGATGACTGATCTTATGAAAATTATGATGACATGAGTTTAAGATTTACTAATTTGTTTTTGTAAAATATATTTTTAAATATCTTTTATGTTTTAGAAGAGACAATTATTTACATGTTATTTTGTATTTACTCTAAGACTAGATATAATATTAGTCTTTCATATTAAAATTTTAAGTTTTTGTGTACATAATTAATATATAGTGATCATATTATATATTCATTGGAGTTCTTAATAAGATTTCTTCTATGATTTATTTCTTTAAAAAAAACTTTTTAAAAATATTCAATTGATACTTCCAACAAGCTACTTGCACTTAGTACACGACGAATTTCAACTAAAACCAAATACAATATATAACTGAACACAAGTACATATTGATTCTGCATTTTGTTGATATACAAGTATATGCCAATACCTAATAAGCGAATCAGCAGTTGTTGGCAACATCTGCATGATCCCCAACTTAGCCTCCTTTGTGTTCTTGTCATATTGCTCTGCTAGAACTTGTCTGTCACTTAAAATTGCAGCCAAAGCACATATCATAACCTGCAGTAAGATGATCAGAGTTGAGTTTAAAGAGTTGAGTTCAAAGAGACTGAAAAACTAAACATTGATCCACGACTAGAAGTATATATTGATCCACTCGATTCCATAATTGATCCATGACTAGAAGGGGACTACTTGGGTGAATCGTTGAAGATGTTTGGAGAGATTGCGAGGAAGTGTTTGTCAGATGATGGGAGGAGCAGACCAACAATGGGGGAAGTGTTGTGGTATTTGGATTATGCATTACAACTTCACGATGCTTGTAGTAAGTGTTTGTGAGGGGATTCATTTGCTGACTTGAGCTTTAGTCCCCCTTTCATTGAAGGTGACGGTGAAGATGAAATAGGTCAAGGAATATCATCGAGGAGGATGACAATAGGGCTGACTACTATAAACTTGGTAGGCCTCGTGGAGATTCTTTCTAATGACTCTTGCTGCTTTAAAATTATGACTCTAATATCTTGTTAAAAAAAAAGAAAATTTGATTTGGAATTGTATGTACTCTGTAGTAACCTTAGTTTATCAGAGTTCATAATGTGAACATTCCAATATATCTAATTTTCTATCTTTCTATTTATCTCATTGATGTTAATTGAGATGCCTTTGGATGTTAAATGAGATGTATGTAGTTGCTGTACTTGGGTGTGCATAGGGTTTATGTAAAAGCATGTAATTTGAAGAATCTGATGAGATACGCTGCAATACATTGCTCTCACGAGTTCAATTAAGTTTTTGCTGGATCAATAATTATAGGACTACTGAACGAAAATCGTGTTTTGTTTCATCCACACATTCTGTGTTTGTCTGTGGTCTCTTCTTTTCATTTTTCTCTTAAAGGTATATGAAATTATATATAGTTAGGAATATGAATTTGTACAAAGAAAGGAATATGAAAGTAAATAATATATTGCCATCGCAGTGCAAACTTTGCAGGCATATACAATGCAACTAGAAACAAGACTTATTGATAGAAAAGGCTATATTCGCATGTACACATGTAACACAATTAAAATCCTTGAAGAGTCATCACTGCATTGTAAACAAGAGAGCTTGCCACCTGATTAGATGAAACTTACTCAGTGACGGCCGTTCACCAGACTGTAGTCACATCATATTCCTTCTTTTTTTCTTCTTTCTAGCAAGCAGTAACATCATATGATATAATATCTCTTGCAATCACCACTTAGGGTGTGTGAATAGGGTAAGTTATTGTAACTGGAATTTCGTCGAGTTAGCACACCACCAAATTATTAGCTATAATGTTGTTTATTTTTTGAGAGATCATCACAACCCAATTATGTCAAAGATGAGTAAACAAGGATATAACAAGAATTTGCCAATATATTCTTGTGAGCATTTCTTAGCACTAACTTTGATATGCTTGGATATATAGATATCTTAAGTTATGGTCATTTCTAATTGAAAATTAAGTTTGGTGTCTATGGTATGCTTTCTTTTAAAAAAATTTGATGTATAGATAAGTTTATTATGAATAAATATGAGAAAAAAATTATGGTTTGACAAATTCTTGATGATAATACATTTTGTTGTATCAAATGTTAGTTTTATGGGGTAATAAACTCATGCACTCCATACAAAATGTATGGTTCCATATATGAGGTCAGTCAGAAAAATGTATGATATATATAATAATTGAAACAAACTGAAGAATTATTTGTAGCAAGCATTATATTTATAGATGAATATTGGACCAATTTTACTGGTTATGCACTTCTATATATACCTATTGATACTAATTATTCTTTTACATTTTGCAGTGTACTTCGTTTTTCCCGATGAACGAAGATTCTAAGGATTTTAGAGTTGGTAGTTGAACTCCGCCTTCATGATTAGTGTAATTGTTTTCCATTTGCATGTATTTATTCTTCAGATTCATAAATAGTGATTGTCGTGTACCATTTTGCAGTGTTCTATGTTGTTCCCGACAAGTAGAGATTCTGAGGAATTTAGAGCTGACAGATGAACACCACCTTGAGGATTAGGGAAATTGTTCTTAATAGTATCCCTTTCATGTATTTATTCCTCAGATTCAAGAATAGTAATTGTGTTGTACCATGAGTATGTATGATATTTATACATTATATATATACACTAACTCATCGGGGTGGTTCTGGGTGTTCATTTTAAAGGAGCAATCAAATCAATTATGTAGATCAAAATTATTAACCTTTTAAATTGATAAAGAAAGCCACTTAAAATTTAGAACATGTAGATCCTAAGGTCATGTTGTTAAGCCACTTTCAGTCTGTTTATATTTGTTTATCCAACTATTAGTGTTGCAAATAACTTTTCTGAATGCTCCACTTTATATCATGTTACTAGGTCAATTATTAGTTGTAATTCTACACTATTATTTTACTTTTGTTAGGGAAACTGATGTTGCATCTGGAGAATACAACTATTAGTAGTTACAATGTTACTGCTATTTTGGATGTATATATTGAAGTTCTATATTTGTTATGGTGTATTAATTATCGAAAATGACAATTGACCACTAGATATTATGATGATATATGCACTAAAACCTCATTGGCCACTAGATAAACTATTAAAACAACGGTGAGTGAATAAGTTTTCGGTGAATAAGTTGAGAAATGATAGCATGACATTCTAATTGCAACTCTGGTATTATCTAAAATTTTCACGTGGATTTACAGTTCCAAATTAGCCATGTGCACTAAGCAAACGTGCACTTGGTGCACGACTAATTTCATGAAGCAATTTGAAGTAGATGTAAGAATTGGCTGTATTGTAATGAAATTGAAGATGACTCATATGAAACTGCTATACAACTAACTGCAAAGAAGAAGAGGTTGGTATCTATTTAGAATACAACTGAAGTACATATAAGATTGTATGCGTGAATTTAAGTTAATGCGAGACAAACTTTAGATAAGCTATAATGTATGACTCGCGAGTTCATTGTACAGCCTACGTAAAGTTGCATTTCTTATATTAAAGTAATGTAAGGCACTTAAGATTGTAATTCTACAATTATCATCTCATCTTTGTTAGCAACAGAAACATTTGAAATTCAGAGAGATTTAAGAATTACATAATAGAAATCTCAATTTTCTTGGGCCTTGCACATTGGTACTTCGGAGTTGAACTCCAAAACGTTAGTTATCATTATTCTTTAGAGTAGAGAGGAATTCTATAAAATATTATATTCTATGTTCTAATGACAAAAGTTTTAAGGTTTTTTCAACTAAATTTTGAGCATGAACTTGTTTATTTCATGCATCAGTGTGAAGTACTTTTGAATTTTTAGCTCAAAATCCATGTTACAAACAAGATAACATGAATTCTTTTACAGTTTTCATGTCATCTCTCGTCCAAGGGTTTACCTCAGATGCACTATGCTTAAATGTTCTAGCTTTATCTGTAGTTTTGTGGTTGCATTATGATGTATATGTCTATATTTTTGGAGATAATATGGGGCACGAGCCTTCCAATCTTTTCAATCATGGTTCAGAAATCAGTGTCAATATCTATGTATCAGTATGTAAGTGAAAGGATGGCCAATATGTATTTTCTTTCACTATCTCCTTAATCACTCTTTCTCCTCCGTGTTTTTATTCCAATAAAGATTTTCCTTTAATTTTTGATAAGTTATCTATGACCAAATCATTAACATTAAGAAATTTTCAATGGATAAATTACAAGAAACTACCCTAAACTTTTACGCTTTTTAAAGTAACTACCCTAACTATGTTTTATTATGTGTAACCCTCCCTAACTCTAGATCTTTAAAATCTGTATTCAATTAAGGATTTGAGAGAGAGGGTTGGAGATGGGAAGGTGATTGAGTGTTAGGGACCATTTAGTTCCATATCGATTATATGGGTAGCCAATGTGGGGTTGAAATAAACTTGGGTTCCCTCCCCTTAACAGCTAGCTTTTAAGGGTGAGTTCTTCTAGGTTCGTTTCATTGAGAGGATAGTTTAGGATTGGAAAAGGAAAATTTTACATTTTTGGGGAAGTAGCATGTTATGTATTTGAGAAAATGTGGAAAAAAAGGAAACTACAATTTTCAAAAAATTGCTTTCAAATTTGATACGGATGAAGACATTGCCATTTTAGAGTATATAAGGAGATCAAAGATGTGATGGTAGAGATTGGTAGGGATGTAAAATTTCCAAGGATTCTAATTTTGGTCTAGATATCTTCATTGAATCCATACATGATAAACTGTAAAAAACTTGCATTCTCCTTATGGGGAATCTCGATTTGGTTTTGAGAATCGAGGATGACCAATATTATTTTGGTTAATGAATTGCAATTAACAAATTGAGTCTTTTTACATGAAATTCTTAGTGATATCTACAATATGTAATTTTGATGATGCATTTTATTTTACACGAGAAAATTACTTGATTCTGTATGCAGTAAAAAAATGTTGAAGAATTTTGTAGAAGAACCAAGAATTGCATTGGAGATGAGTATATTTTTTTCATCAAATCACAAGTTGTCACGTATTGAAGTCTAACTACAAGACCATTGACTGATGAGTATACTTTTTAATCAATAGCTAATTACTTATACAGAAAAAAAATGCTTAAGAATTTAATAGAAGGACCAAAAAATGGATTGGAGATTAGTATACTTTTTTTATCTACAAGATGTCACGTATAGAAGAATAACTACAAGAACACTGACTGGATGCAAAATTAAAAAGGATGAATAAGAAATAACGAGCAGTTTTAAGTTCAAGAAAGTTAAAGTCGAAAATGATGATTGATCTTATGAAAAATACGATGATATGAGTTTGGGATTACTAATTTGTTCTTTTTTTAATATCTTTTATGTTTTAGATGAGACAATTTACATGTTATATTGTATTTACTCAATACTAAATATAATATTTAAAGTCTTTAATATTAAAATTTGAAGTATTTTGTGTACATAATTAATATATAGTGATCATACTATATACAGTTCTTAATGTTATTTATTCTATGATTGATTTGCTCAACAACATAAAATATTATTAAAATATTCAACTGACAGGTCCACTAAGCCACGTGCACTTGGTACACGATAAATTTAAACTAGTATTTATATATATATATATATATATATATATATATATATATATATAGCAATGCTCTATTGAAAATGCAATTGTTATGAAAACTCGTAAAAACCGTATAGGCCTAGGTTATTTTCACATTTTCAACCTTACAATAGTGTTTTCAATGGAGTATTGCTTTATTTATGCAAATAACTATATGTCTTCATAAACAAATATCCAAATAAATTATTATTATAATTTATATGATAACATTAAATCAAATAAATAAATGCCCAAAAAAACCCAGATAAGCACGAATCTCAACGCCCACCCCCTCCCCGTTCTCAAATCCAACGGTCCAAACCCCACCATAGGATTCTTCCCCCCTTCTCGTAAATTCCGTAGCCGACTTCAGCAGTCAGCACGCCGTTTGAACGACATCGAAACTTGCCCTAGCTGTCCACGTCAGCAAGGGCCCCACCCGACCCTCCTATATAAATACCAACCGTTCCTCCTAAAAATCTCTTTTATATTTTATTTCCCCTCAATTTCTGAAAATCGGGAGATTAGGGTTTCAAAATCCTATTCTCTCTCCTTCCTCACTTTGACCAAGATCGACGACTCAATCGCCTGCGAAATCATCATAGGTCGGATCTCTTTGCTTCAATTTCCGGTATGTATCTGAACCCTCACTCATCTCCGCTTGATTCGGGATCGATCTGTGCTTGTGTGATGTTAGCAGCTAGGATCTTGTGATTTTTTGCTGTTTTTTGGGTGCTGTTACGATTCGGAGTAACAAAAATGGATGTTTTTGGTGTAGTATGGATTAGGGTTTCCGAATTATTTGTTGAATGACTGTTATTTATGTATAGATCATGTAAGTTTGAAGTATTGGACATGATTTGTCTGTAATTTTGTTTATTTGGTATGAATTGGGGATTTTTGTTCAGTTGTGGTTGTTGATGTTGATGTTATGTTTATTGCTTTGTAAAATTGGTGTTGAAGTTGATTTATTGGTTGAATTTAAAGCAAACTGGATGTATTTAGAGCCAAAGCTAGATTGAATTGTTATCTTAAATCATGATTTTATGTTAGGGAGAATGACCTATTGGCACCTAAAATTTATAGAAATTATCTGCACACACCTAAAGTTTCTATAATACCCCAATAGCACCCAAACTTCTATTATTTGGACCTAAAAATCCCCGCCGTTAATTTCTCAGTTAAGTTAGTGGAATATTTCTTGAATATACCCCTTAACGGGTTTAAACCCGTTAAGAGGCACACAAAAAGATCAAAATACCCTCCAAATTTTTTTAATCTCCCTCTTTCTCTCTCACTTAAACGTAGACAGAGAATGAGATAGAGAGAGATAGAGACAGAGAATGAGAGTGAGAGAGCGCGCTAGAGAGAGGGGAAAACAGAGAGAGATAAACAGAGAGAGGGAGATAACGAGAGTGAGAGAGAGATGGTTACAGTGAGGCTCGACGACAAGGAGGAGGAGGCGGGGAGTGGTCGACGAGGAGGCAATCATGAGCTCGGAGGGAGCTCGAAGGTGGCAGTGGTGGCGAGAGTGGATGGGTATGGTCGGAAGCTCGAGGGGGAGGAGAGCGGTGGAGTTCGAGAGATCGAAGGGAGCTTAGTGGCGGTGCTGACGGCAGCGAGGAGGAGAGGAGGAGCTTCAGAGGTTGGCGGTAGCGACGGATGGGAGCTCGAGTGTGACGACGATGGTAAGGAGTTTCGGAGGAGGTTGA